>CM077632.1:48134868-49334868 GCA_039660915.1 Euphorbia tirucalli | reverse complement strand
TGTACATCCTATGTCCTTGATATCGGTGTCCAACACAGAGGCATGGATTGATCACCCTCTTTTGTGTTGGACAGTAACTTGATCCCGAATGCACTAAAGCTCACAAACAAGTTCCCACTTGTTTGGGTGTGGCCACACTCTTATCAGTCACATTCATCAAGAGGCCGGTGATATCTTCCCAGTGGACTACTGAGTGACAAATCCCTTCTGCATATCCATAGCATTACCATGCTAAGAGACATACCCGAAAGTACCCATACTTGGCACCCTATTACAGGCCCTTTAGGCGTACCCCTAAGTATGCGACCTCACATGTAACACCATCATATGGTCAGGTCAAAGGATCCATACAAGTACTACACGAGAATCACTTGTGCTACTATACCATGTGGATTACTCGTTTAGTGGATCTATCCAGTACCATGCCCCTTATGCATGTACCCATTAACTTGGTTGACACTCCATGTCCAATGACCGGTAAGACACCGCCATACAACCAGGTTAATGATAGTCTCTTGTTCCATTCATTCCCATGACTGGAACAGACTACGGATCTATTTATGGTCATATCATTTACCCTATCCATGGTCTTACTGCCAAGTGCATGACACTGGTCATCATGGATATGGATATGTCCATTGGATACTTCATTTAATATATTGCACAAGTTAAATATAATAAATGAATTGATGCCTTTATTAATAACACAAATAAGTATAATACATGAATCCAATTAATGTATGATACAAATACAAGGACCAATGCCTCGAGACTAGGGCAGATCCAACAATCTCCCACTTGCACTAGTTCCAACTAGGCATGGGCCTAATCCCTATAGATCTAGTATGACCCTTGTGCTTGGGCTGGGCCAGCGCCTTGGTCAAAGGATCTGCAACATTATCCTCGGTGTCCATTCTGTGCAATGCAATGTCACCTCTCTTCGCGATCTCTCGTATGAGGTGAAACTTTCGGAGCACGTACATTGTGTTCTTGTGTGACCGGGGCTCCTTATCTTATGCAATGGCCCCATTGTTGTCATAGAAGATATCAACTAGGTCCTGGATAGTTGGCACTACTCCCAACTCAGTGATAAACTTCTTCATCCACACAGCTTTCTTAGCCGTATCACACGCAGCGATGTACTTAGCTTCTGTTGTAGAGTCCGTGATGGTTGGCTGCTTTGAGCTCCTCCAGCTTACAGCACCCCCATTTACCAAAAATACATACCCAGACTGCGACTGGTACTCATCCTGGTCGGTCTGGAAGCTTGCATCAGTGTACCCAGTAACTGACAGCACTTCCTGACCACCATACACTAAGAAGCTATCCTTAGTCCGGTTAAGGTACTTAAGGATCGCCTTGACAGCTTTCCAGTGATCCTCCCTGGGATCCTGTTGGTACCGACTCGTCATACTTAGTGCAAAGGCGACATCAGGTCTCGTACATAACATGGAGTACATAATTGATCCTATAGCCGAAGCATATGGAACCAATTTCATGTTCTCCCTGTCATCCCTTATCTTAGGACAATGTTTCTTACTAAGTTTCAGCCCATGGCCCATTGGCAAGAAACCTTTCTTGGCCCGGTCCATGTTGAACCTTTTCAGAACTTTGTCTATGTACGAGGCCTGACTTAGGCCCAAAAGCCGAGTTGATCTATCCTTATAGATCCTGATCCCTAGGATCATCTCAGCTTCGCCTAAGTCCTTCATCGTGAAGCACTTACTCAGCCACTGCTTTACCCCTTGCAGTGTAGGTATGTCGCTTCCAATGAGTAGGATGTTGTCCACGTAAAGTACCAAGAATGTGACAATGCTCCCACTAGTCCTCTTATACACACAAGGCTCATCTTGATTCTGTATGAAGCCATATTCCTTTATAGCCTCATTGAATCTTAGATTCCAAGTTCAGGATGCTTGCTTTAGTCCATAAATGGACCTTTGAAGCTTGCATACCCTTCCGGGATACTTTGGATCGACAAAACCCTCAGGTTGTGTCATGTACACATCCTCGAGTAGCTTTCCGTTAAGGAAAGCGGTTTTGACATCCATTTGCCAGACTTCATAGTCGTACCATGCGGCTATGGCTAGCAAGATCTTGATGGATTTGTTCATGGCTACTGGTGAGAAAGTTTCATCATAGTCTATACCATGGACTTATTTGAAACCTTTCGCAACCAGACGCCCCTTGAAGGTGTTGTCGGCCTTTAGCTTATAGCACCACTTGCAACCTATTACCTTAGCACCTAGAGGTGGATCAACCAAGTTCCAAACTTGGTTATCGTACATAGATTGCATTTCTGCCTCCATGGCTTTATGCCAATTCACAGATTGTGGGCTAGCCATAGCCTCCTGGTAGGTTTTGGGTTCTTCCTCATCCCAGATAAGAAGAGTTTGATCATTGGTGATAAGGAAACCATACCTCTCCGGTTCCCGACAATCCCTACTAGACCTTCTAGGTCCTTGTGCTGCCTGGGTCGGTGCTTCCCCTTGTGGAAGCTCCACCTGGGCCTTCGAGTTATCCTCTTCAGGAGCTTGTGGACCTTGAACTTCCCTCAGTTCAACATTGCTCCCACTGTCTTTCTTGGGAAGGAACTCCTTTTCTAGAAAGACCCCCTTCCTTGCCACGAACACCTTGTTCTCGGTGGGGTTGTAGAAGTAATACCCTTTGGTTTCCCTAGGGTAGCCCACAAACAGGCATTTATCGGTTTGGGCTCCAGCTTGCCACTAGTCAATCTGTTGACATGTGCTTCGCATCCCCAAATCCTTAGGAAAGACACATTGGGCTCCTTGCCCGTCCATATCTGATATGGGGTCTTTTCCACTGTCTTAGTCAGAGTATTATTTAAGATAAGAGCTGCTGTCTCGAGGGTGTGTCCCCAGAAACTAATTAGGAGAGAGGCTTGACTCATCATTGAGCGGACCATGTCCAACAGGGTCCTATTCCTCCGTTCGGACACCCCATTCCATTGTGGTGTTCCGGGAGGAGTGAGCTGTGGAACTATTCCATGCTCTCTCAAATATGAGTCAAACTCTAGGCTCATATACTCACCACCTCGGTCCGACCGAAGGGTTTTGATATTTCTGCCTAGCTGGTTCTGTACCTCGTTCCTAAATTCCTTGAACCTATCAAGGGTCTCGGACTTGTGTTTCATCAGATAGACATAGCCATATCTGCTGAAATCATCCATGAACGTGGCGAAGTATAGGTGTCCACCTCTGGTCGCTGCCCTCATAGGTCCACATACATCCGAATGTATTAGGTCCAATAAGCCAGTGGCCCTTTTAGCCTTCTTGCTAAAAGGCACCTTGGTCATCTTGCCTCGTAAACATGATTCACATGTATCAATTGACTCCAAGTCAAATGACCCTAGGACTCCAGCTTTGTGAAGCCTAGCTATGCGCTTCTTGTTTATGTGGCCGAGACGACAATGCCATAGGTAGACAGGATTAAGTTCGTTTGGCTTAACCCTTTTTGTGTTTATGTTATAGACGTGATTGGTTTCATTTAAGTCCAGGATATATAGGCCATTATTTAATAAAGCATCTCCATAAAATAATCCCTCTCTAGATATTGAAATTCTACCATTAGAAATAGTAAAATAAAATCCAGAAATATCCAACATAGAAACTGAAATAATATTCCTGCACATAGCAGGTACAAAATAACGTTGTTCCAAAATTAAAACCAATCCACCGGGCATCACAAGGTGATATTCACCGATCTCTATGGCAGCAACCTTTGCTCCATTCCCGACCCGCAAGTCCACCTCTCCCGACCCCAGTGACCTTCTGTTCTTAAGTCCCTGCACATTGCAACAAATGTGAGAAGCACATCCAGTATCCAATGCCCAGGATGTTGAAATAATAAGGTTAATATCTATAAAATAAATACCTGAAGAGGACGCACCTTGGCCCCTTCTTTGCTCTCCCATCAGCTTGGGACATGATCTCTTCCAATGGCCCGCCTGTCTACACCCAAAACAGACATCTTCAGGACCTGCCTTCTGCTGGGCCTTGGGTTGGGCCTTGGCCTTCTTAGCATTGGCCTTCTTGGCCTTGGCTTTGGCCTTTTCCTTGGCCTTACCCTTGGCAACAGGAGGGTTCCTCTTGTTGACCAGTAGCACCGGCGAAGTCTTTTTGATCGACTGCTCAGTAAGCTTAAGCATCCCATGCAGCTCATTGACAGTACGGTTCATCCCTTGCATATTGTAGTTCCGGATGAACTGATCATAAGAATTTGGCAAGGATGTAAGGATTGTGTCCACCGCCAACTCCTGAGAGATAGGCGATCCGAGACGGGCTAAAGTGTCCAAATAGCCCTTCATCCTGAGCACGTGTGCTCTCACAGATGTCCCGGCCCCCATCTTACAAGAGTGGAATGCCTTGTTGGTCAGGTACCTTTCTTGATGAGCTTGCTCTTGAAACATCTCGTTTAGAGTTGTTATCATAGCAAAGGCTTGATGGTCCATAAACTGTTTTTGTAGTTCGGAGACTATACAGGCCAACATAAGGTATGTCACATCCCTATTATCCTTGACATACGCCTCGTATTCCTCAAGCTGGGCAGCCAGTGGATTACGTCCTTGAGGCATAGCTGGTACAGGCCTCTCCAGTACATACTCTTTGGACTCCTGCCTTAGAACTATCCTTAAGTTCCTAGACCAGTCCAAAAAGTTAGGATCGAAAAGCTTGTCCCTTTCAAGAATTGATCGCAGTGATAAGGTATTGTTGTTTGCCATCTAGAATTTCTACACAGAAAAACATTTAGAGTGTTAATAAAGGATTTTACTTTGTTATTCCCATAAAATTAATAACGAATCAAGTTATTAATTAAACCGAGTTGTTGGGCTCATGGGCCGAGATCCATATTTCATTAAGATATAGCCAGACGAGGGCCTGGTACAACTATACCCTAATTATTTAGGTAGGAACGCCGTCCAATCCCAACCTAGGGACTCTCGGTTTGATAGACTTGTTGGCACTTACCCATCTGTGTTTAGGGCCAGGAGAATCCTACTACCCACGCTAAGTCAAAACCTCCATTCAAGTGTTAGAGTATCCCATACCCTAACCCAATACAAAGTCACAATACTCCAGTGTATCCTGCGAGGGCATGGTCTACAACTAGCCTATTCCCACTTCGAGCCGGTTTTGAATGAGGGAAGCACTTTTAAGCGACTTAGTAATTCCATTTGGTTATTAGATTCATTTAATAACGGCTTACATACATAAGGCGAGTGAAATGTGGTTGGATCATACATTCATACATGCATATAAATATAAAGCATAATTAAATAAATAAGTAAAATGGACTGCTATGGGCCTATATTACATCCTAATATTATTCTAGTAAACCTATACTAGAAAACAATATCAGGTGGGCCTCCATCTTCTCCCTTCTGGGCTTGCACCTCCACTTGGGCTCACCACTCCATGGGCTTCTTCTTTTTACAAATTTTATAATAATCGAATAAAATAAAATTACATTAAAAAGAAAACGACACGCATGCCGTATTTACCCAAAAAGAAAAATACAATCCATCTTGAACAAGGCCCAATAGCATCCAACCATACAAAAATATTTAATCACACATATGCATCCAATACATATAATTCATAAGCATGTTATAATGCATGATTTAAGCCCATTTCAATTATGTCCAAGCCATTATATAGAAATCACCAATTTTGGCCCACCATGGTTTTAACCCTTAACGGGCTTTGGGCCTCCAGCCCAGGCAGTCCAACTGCTCCCACCGGAATTGGGAAACCATGGGTCCAATTCAGCCGTCCAAGTAATTGTGCCAAAATTACCCAAACCAATTTCAATTAACCATATTAATTTCCAAAATTAATATCACATGAATAAAATAAATTTTCATTCGAGAAACCACACGCATTTAAATTGCATAAATTTAAACACACGAATTTTAAAACCAATTAAAATTTCAAAACTGGGTCCCAAGCCCAAAAACCCACCAAATCCAAAACCACTGGGCCCGGCCCGCTGCGGCTAGGGCAACCAAGTTGCCCTAGTAGCAGCAGCAGGCAGCGGCAGCCACTGCTCCCTCCGCATGCGGCGGCCGCCGGCAACAGCCCCGCACCCCCGGGAACAGCCAGATTTTTTTTTAAAATACAGAAAAAAATAAAACATCCATCAACACGAAATCCACCAAGAATTCCAAAAACATACAATTAAATTAAACAAACACAAGCCAATATGCATATTCAATTTCAATTGTATGAAAATCAAAATGGGAAAAATCTTAAACCCAAAACAAGAACCCCAATAAAAAAAACACCAATTATAAAACATGGGATTCAACCAATTTAACAATTTCCACGGATCAAAAGCCCGCTCTGATACCACTGTTGGGATTTTTCACCGGAAATCACCCGATAAATGCGGAAGAACGTGATGATTTCGTCAAATCCATGCCCAGGAGCAATTGAAATGGAAATTGTAAAACAAAATAGAAAGAGATAATTCTCTCACCCGGAATATCTCTTCTAGAGATGGATGAAGACTGCAAGAATCAAAGCAGAGCCCCTCCTCGTTCTCGTACACGAACGCCTAACGAACACGACCCGTGCTAGCGTTGGAAAAACGAGCAATGGAGAGGAGGCTAGGTAGAAAATTTCGGCTATGTGTGCTACCTCTAATGTTGGCCGAAATTCCCAGGGTTAAAAACCCTGTGTTGGCCGAATTCCCTAAGGGAATTAGGGCCCAACTTGGCTCAACCATTTTGTGTGGGCTTCGTTGTTTTAATTTAGGCCCAATCTTATTTTAATTAATTTGGTTTAAATTAATTTCAAGCCCAACTTTAATATACCCATGTATTTAATATATTACTCCAAGTAATATATTATTTACATTTAAATTAAAGCTAGTTTGACAAATTAATATAATCCATCAAATTAAAATTAGATCTTCAAAAAATAAAATCATATGTAAACCTATACATATGAATATTTCCACCCAGGAAATAGTTTTATAATTAATCCAATTAATTATGAAAATCCAATTAAATATATTAATTTTATTATTAGGATTAATCCAATTGATCTTTATAATATGATTAATATATATATATACCTCTCTCTCTCCAGAGTGTATACTCCAAGCATACATGTGATTCCTTAAGTTGGTGTTCAGTCACTCAATGTGTACGATCCCATGGGCCCATCTTTATGTTGGCAGCGGGCCTTTGGCCCACAGACTACAGTTGGGCTCTAGCAAGCCACTGCAGCCCCCAATTAAGATGGAGATGGCAGTCTAACTGTTATCATAACCCTGTAGTTTAAACTTGTACATCCTATGTCATTGATATCGGTATCCAACACAGAGGCATGGATTGATCACCCTCTTTTGTGTTGGACATTAACTTGATCCCGAATGCACTGAAGCTCACAAACAAGTTCCCACTTGTTTGGGTGTGGCCACACTCTTATCAATCACATTCATCAAGAGGCCGGTGATATCTTCCCAGTGGACTACTGAGTGACAAATCCCTTCTGCATATCCATAGCATTACCATGCTAAGAGACATACCCGAAAGTACCCATACTTGGCACCCTATTACAGGCCCTTTAGGCGTACCCCTAAGTATGCGACCTCACATGTAACACCATCATATGGTCAGGTCAAAGGATCCATACAAGTACTACACGAGAATCACTTGTGATACTATACCATGTGGATTTCTCGTTTAGTGGATCTATCCAATACCATGCTCCTTATGAATGTACCCATTAACTTGGTTGACACTCCATGTCCAATGACCGGTAAAACACCACCATACAACTAGGTTAATGATAGGCTCTTGTTCCATTCATTCCCATGACTGGAACAGATTATGGATAGTCATATGGGGCTGTCCCACAGACAAAGTTCCGGCGCTTTTGGGGTATCTAACATGAAATGATGTTACAAACAAGCTATGTGTAACTCGAGAAATGAGTAGGGGTTCAGCGTTTGTGGAACACCTTGTATGATTTGGTAATGTCATGAAATGCCCCTATATGTTTGTAGTAATTTGGTACTCATGGAGCACCTCAAATGAGTCAATAATGTCATGAAACAATTCGATGTGGATCGCGACGCACAAGCAAGACTTCGACTTCACCGTGACACCAATGATGAATGAATATGATGTCATGTAATGCTGTCATGTGACCTACCACATGAAGATAGGCCTAAGACAGTTATGGTCTTCTAGTGATATGGTATAGTGAAATGGCCAAGTGCAATCCGGTGCATGGGTAGAACACGGGTAGTTTTGGGACACCTGATATGATATGAAATGAAATGATCGTGATGGGTATACTTAAAACATCCTTTATTTAATGGAATGGGATGATATGAATGCTCATGTCATGCGAGATGTAAATGGCTGCACGAAGATGTGGTTAGGATGCATGACACACGGGATGATGTCGTGTATGCTTTATGGGAATGTCAACACACAAGATGTAATGGCACACCATTAAAATGTCAGGACTGCACAAAAACGTAGTTAGCATTAATATCAAACATATGTTGATGTTTTGAAAATGGCTGCATGAAGATGTGGTTAGAATGGCACATGAATGATTATGCGTGCTTGATGTTTCATGTAAAGGTCAAAATAAAACCACCACAGAACAAACGTTAACACACGCAACAATATGCTCACCCTTGCAACCTTATTCCTACTTTCGATTGGTCCGCATTCTTCCTAGGTTTTGGGTCTCTTTAGCATTAATCGGGGATACCAAAGGCGTACACTCAATATCCAATTTCGAATTTATGTTTTGGTAATCCTAAGGGGAAGTTACTAGGTCATTACATGTGGGCCAAAGCCAAACCAAGGGTCATACAGGTCCCCATAGCGAAAGTACACTCCTCCACATAGAACTTGAGAGGTTCATGCAGTGCTATGAATGGTTTACCGCTATCCTAGCGGAAGAGGTAGGTCACCTTCAGAAGTAAACCGGGCTGATCAATGAGTTTGAGGGGTTGAAAAGAAGAAAATGTCATGATATGCAAGTGTGAGTAAAAAATGGTACTATGAACTAGTAAATGACTACAAGCGAGGTTATATTTCAGTAGTTGCCTAAGTTCCTTAAGTTTATATAAAAACGTTTTAAGAAACCTTTCATCCCCAGTAGAGTCGCCACTGTGAGTGGATGACCTTTTAAAGGCGGAACACGGCAAAGCGAACCGGGGAAGAAAGAAAAGAAGTGTTTTGGATTGTTTGGTGTTTGGAGAAACGGGTTTGCATCTTGCTTAGGAAAACCATTGATTTTTTTGGAAATCCTTTTTATAGAAAAACCTTTTCTTTGAATGTGAGTTTTGGAAAACTAGTTTTGCATTTTAGAAAATCCCGTTTTATTGCTTAAAGACCTCGAAACCTAAATTTCAAGATCAGTGACAGAGTCACCACCCGGATCAGCTCATCATGGAAATTCTAGTACAGCTCCCTACTGAGCGTAGACTACTGTACCTAATCCAAAGATTTAGGGTTTGGGCAACTTACCTATTCAACCTCAAGCTTGTTTTCATTTATAAGTTCATATGACAATATTATACTCACTTAATTCTCTACCCATTTTATCTTTTGTTATTAGCCCATGCTCATTCGGATGACGGAAATAAATTGCATAAAATCAAAGTGCAGAAATATAAACCCCAAAAGAGAAAAAGCCCTCATCATCACCATTACAACCACCTAGATACACGAAGATCTAAAATGTACAATTTCCTAGAATACATGATTAATCTATAAAATCCATCCAAAATAAAAATAAAGAAAAAGAAAAGCTGCAAAACATATTGGTTAGCACAATCATATTACAAACACAAGTAGGACTCACATAAGACAGAATGGGGGATCTTAGAGAATGGGAATATGCATTTAGAGGATAACTGAGAAGTCCGGGTGACTAACTCGATTAGACCTGGAAAACAGTTTTAGAAACACCCTGTAGGTTTTGTGCTTGAAAATAGTTTTGAAAACAACTTGGCTCGATTACATGCAAATTACTTCATTTTTAGTGGGTCAGTTATCCCAAAACTCGGGGTTCCGTTCGTATGGATTTCTAATTATAAACATCCATCTAAGGCCCAAAAGCAGTAAACATGCCAAAAATAGATTGATTCTAAAGATAGCATCATGCTACGACGTCTGTGTGGGTCATCCTGTGATTCTGCCTTCTTCTGGAAACTACAGCCGTGTGGCTCTACTAAAGCCGCACGGTTATACAACCACAGCCGTGCGACTGCAGCTCTACAACCATACGGTTATAGCATCCAGAACCTGAAATTGGTTTTCTTTACTTTGAAAATAACTGTTTTGATCATTTTCAATTATTTCTAAGGACTTTGAGGAACCTAGGGGTTCACTATAGCTGGACAGTGGATCCAGTTTGGACTGAACAACCCCGAAACTCAAAAATTGAAACCAAAGAATCCGAAAATCTCACATCAACGTTCAATGAAAACTAAAAACCATGATTTTGAGTATAACAGATGTGATTGGGACAGAAATAAATCATAACAGAATGAACAAAATGGAATCTGGCTGCTTTCAGTTGATTTTAGGGCTTTTCGGGTTTCAGCCCCGTGCGGCTGTAGGGTTACAGCTGGTCAGCTCTGTTCTAATGGATTACAACCACTCGGCTGTAATCAAACAACTAGTTTCCAAAAATTTGCACAAAACACGGAAAACACAACACAAATCAAAGAGGAACGAGTTTAGGGCCTCTCAGAGTTTACCTTGTCGATGTTCCAACGTGTTTGACATCTGAAAGTGGATTGAAAAGATGGAACGCACCTAGAATCCTGTGAATGCTCTGAGACTTCGAATATGAATCCCAAATCAATCCGATTGCAACCTGAGAATAGACCCAGATAAATGAAAGTCTCTAGAAAACCCTCACTCGAAGTGTCTCTGAGTCTATTTTAGGTGTTTCGATGAATTTAGTTGTTGTTTTTCTTTAGTTTTTTGTCTTGTTTTGTTTATCACCTAGAATGTGTTGGTGTGCCTTAGTTCTTAGGGCATTGGATTCTTGTATTTTTTATTATACATTAAGACTCATTGTATGAATACATTATTTGTGTCACATAAATAAAGGAAATTAATCTATTTCATTTATATCTTGTTCTATAATATGAGTAGCGTATCCATTGATTGATAATCATAAAACCTATCCCAGGTCTGTCCTAATCGTGGGAACGAATAGAACCATAGACTTGTATATTTGATGACTGTATGGCAGTTCTTAACTAGCCATAGTACTTGTATAGTCAGTCATGAATATAGTTACATGTCGTTGACATAGGACTGGATCGATCCGCACAAGAAAGCCACATGGTTGTCACGTCATAGGTCTTTAATGAGTAGGTCTCTTTTGTCCTCAGACCGGATTTCATTATACTATCAATATGGAATACGGTTCACTTTGACATACGCCTAACAGGTCTGTAAAAGGATGCTAAATATGGGTATGATTGGGTGAACTGGTGAACATGTTGATATTGATGATGAAGTGATGGAATTGCCACTCGGGTAACACCGAGATGATATCATTGGCCACTTGATGAGTGGGACTGATAAGTGTATGGCCATACCCAAGTAAGTCGGTGCTTATTTGATTAATCATTCAACTCAAGATCAAGAAATATAATAAACAGCACAAGAGGATGGCAAACACCATGCCTCTTGTTTATTCATATCGATATCCTTAGGCAAAGGACACTATGAGATTACTACCGGGTGAGTGTCTTCTAAAGACTGCTGCATCTCTGTCTTAATTGGGGCCTGTAATGGTTTGCTAGAACCCATTTATAGTCTGTGGGCCTTGGGCCTACTTCCAACATAAAGACAAACCCATATAATCGTGCACATAGATCAACTGAGCCGGAACTTATAGAAATTGTACATGTAATGTACATTGGAAGGAATGCGTTAATTAATTAGTTGGCATTCGGTGTCAAGGTAATTAATTAACATTGGGTTGAATTTAATTTAATTAATAAGTTTATATAATGTAATTAATTAATTTATCAATTAATTGAATTACATAAAGTAAACAATTAATTAAATAATTTTCCTAAGTAGGAAAATTAAATACATGTATTGTATTTACTTAAGTGTGATCTAATTTTATTTAGGGGCAATTAAATTTAGCCAAATGGAATTAAATTACATAGTATATACTTTTTAATTAAAGTTTATTTATGTAATTATAATCCTTGTGGGCTTGGGTTTAATTAACCTAATTAAAACCCAATTAGACAAGGTGTCTATATAAGGGCACACTTAAGGAAGAAAAACTAAGTTCAACCCTAATTAATTGATGGAAATTTCAGCCACCAATAGTAGCCCCAAAAGAGCCGAAAATCCCAATACTAATCCTCCATTCCTTCGCGTCTTCGACTAGCACCAGTTCCCACTCAATAGTTGGTCGAGCACCGGACTTTGGAGATCGTAGTTTCAAGAAATGATTCTGCAGCAGTCTCTAGAAGAGACGAATCTGGTGAGTTAATATCTCTTGATTGAAATTGGTTTTATTCTAATCAATGGTAATTGGACACGATAGGTGGATTCTAGAAAATTTTAAATGGTGTATTTTCTGCTGCGTCACGTTATTTTTCCTATGACGAATCCCAACAGTGGTATCAAAGCCTAGGTTTTATCCATTAGATTGATTGGAATTGGTTCTTAAAAGCCTTCTTGAAGAAAGAATGGGTTCCAAATTTGTGATTTTAGGGTTCTTTCTCAATTGGTTTTGATTTTTGATGAACCCTAGAATTGTTGTTTGGGGTTTTTGATTATTTTTCCTCAAATTGGTTTCCATCTAAAATTGTTTAGGGTTTTTGTTTATATTTTTTTTGGCTGGAAATTTTTTTATTTTATGATTTTAAAAAAATTAATTTTGGGCAAAGATGGAATCACAGCGATTCCATCTTTGCAGGCCGCAACGAGCTGCTGCCCCGCCGGGACAGCAGCGCCGCGTGCGGGGTTTGGGTCTGTTTTTTTTTTCTTTTTTTTTTTATCCCGGACTCTAATGCAAATTAAAT
Organism: Euphorbia tirucalli; assembly: GCA_039660915.1. Lineage (NCBI taxonomy): Eukaryota > Viridiplantae > Streptophyta > Magnoliopsida > Malpighiales > Euphorbiaceae > Euphorbia > Euphorbia tirucalli. The sequence continues at coordinate 49,321,803 of CM077632.1, read as the reverse complement.
TAAATTTTTTTAAATTAATTTGTATTTAAATTGTTTATATTTGTTGGCATGCATATTTAATTTAATTGTTTGCATATTAAATTGAATATGGACGTTGTGAAATTGACTTAATAACCGTGACACCGGTTAAAATTAGGAGGGCTAAATTTTTAATTTTTGACAACCCAAATTCAAGTGGGAGAAAAATTGTTAATTTTGCATTTATGGATGCTATCCATTAGGCCTTTATGGGCCTTAGTCACATTTGTTAAAATTAGCGATTTCACCCTAAGTAACTCGGTTTAACATTTATATTTAATTTGAAATGCCATGATCATGCATCATATTGGTATGTATCTGCACGACAGGTACTTTGTTTGAAATGTGATGTTGAGTTCTATGGGCCCTAAATTATTATCGGTTGTAATTTGATTTTGGGAAATATTGCCTGCGTGCCATTTTTTTATTTCGATGTAATTTTAGAATAGATTTTATTTTATTTTACGAAATTGTTGTAATTGCATCAAATATGGAGGAAGGCCCAGCTGGAGCAAGCCCATGGTGGGATCCCAAGAAGAATTACAGTCCAACCCATGAAGAATTAGATAGGATATCTAGTTTTTCATTAGGTTGTAATTTAAGGCCCATAGGATCTCATTTGTTTTAAATTAAGTATGCAATTGCATTTGTCATATAATATGGATGTATGGATCACCAAATTATTACCCACGTTTATGCATGCTAAGCCGTATCACTTAATTTTAATCCGGTAATTAAAATCTTGAGTCGTTTAAAAGTGCTTCTCATGTTCACACCTCTTCCTCCCATTGATGCTGCAATGTGCGCCATGCCCTAGCTGGGTACATTGTAGTATTCGGTGGGCCTTCGAGGGTTAGGATACTTGGTATGGTTAACATGTGAATGGTGGTTTGACTCAACATGGGTACCATTAGCTCAGAGCAGGCCCTAAGCACAGATGGGTAAAGTGTCAATAAGCCTATCAAACCAAGAGTCCTTTGTGGAAGGATTGGATAGGTTGTCCTACCAAACAAATCAATGGTTGGTTAGCGAGCCCTAGTTCGGCCAGTCATTGATAAGTTATGGATCTTGGTCAAGGCAGCCAATTAACATCACCAACAAACAAATTAAATCGGATTATTAATTTGAATTGGCTTAAAAGTCCTTTATTTCTAACTCAAGCAATAATTTCTTCCATGTAGATAATCCCATTTCACTTAAGCAATTTAAATGGCTGCAACAAATAACAACTCACTCTCACTTAGGTCACTCTTGGAGAAGGAGAAGCTTTTTGGGACTAAGTTCCTGGATTGGGCTAGGAACTTACAATCCGTTCTTAGACAAGAGTCCAAAGAGTATGTACTGAATGATTCTTTACCAGCTGACCCTCCCGTAGGTCGAGGCGTCACCACGGCGATGGTGGAGCAGTACGACCGGCACGTGAGGGATGACCGAGATGTCTCGTGCCTCATGCTAGGTACCATGGCTTCTGATCTTTAGAAGCAGTTCGTGGACAAGCATGTTTATGAGATGATGGATCAACTTAGAAAGATGTTCCAAGATCAGGTTTGTCAGGAACATTACCTAACAACTAAGGCACTTTGCACGACTGCAATGGCAGTCGGGACTTCTGTTAGCACTCATGTGCTAAAGATGAAAGGGTATATTGATACACTTTCCCACCTCAGCTCACCAGTTTCACAAGACTTAGCAGCAGACATTATTCTCGTGTCACTTCCTGAGTCTTACAACTAGTTTATCATGAACTACTATATGCAAGGGTTGGATAAATCGGTTGTTGAGCTGCATGGCATGCTCAAGCTTGCTGAGTAGTCTCTTAAGAAGACTCTTGAAGTTTTGTTGGTAGGGCAATACGCCCATTGCTAAGGGAAAGGCCAGATCTAAATCCAAAGCTAAGGCCCAAAAGACCAAGGCTAAGGGCAAGAAGGTGGTGGCCTAACCTAAAGCAAGCATTGCTTCTCCTGACGATGTCTGCCATGAGTGTCATGAGAAGGGGCACTGGAAGAGCTCATGTCCAAAGCTAAGGGAGCAACTGAAGGGCAAAACTGCTGCTTCAGGTATTTATGTTGTTGAGATTAATCTGGCTATTTCTACATCTTGGGTCTTAGACATTGGATGTGGATCTCACATTTGTTCAAATGTTCAAGGTCTAAGAAATAAGAGATTACTAGGATCTAAAGAAGTAGATCTTCGAGTCGAAAATAGTGCTCGGGTTCAGGCCATGGAGTTCAGAGATTATTTCTTGGAGATGCCTAGTGGACTTGATTTGGAACTAAGAAACTGTTATTTTGTACCTGCGATGCGTAGGAATATTATTTCTGTTTCTTTGTTGGATATTATTGGTTTTGTATTTAATATTTGATATGGTAGAGTTTCTATGCAATGTGGCAATATTATTTATGGAACAACATTTCTTGAAAATGGCTTATATACCCTTGATCTAAAACATGAAAGTTCAATCTATAACATAAATACTAAAAGGATTAAACATAATGAAATTAATCCTACATACATCTGGCACTATCGACTTGGCCACATAAGCAAGAAGCACATAGCTAGGCTTCACTCTAGTGGAGTGCTAGTACATCCAGTCTTATGACATATGCGAATCTTGTTTGAGAGGCAAGATGACAAAGGCGCCTTTTAGCAAGACTGCTGAAAGGGCCTCAGAGCTACTGGAGCTCATACATTCCGATGTATGCGGCCCAATAAGCACTAGTGCTAGATCCGATTTTCTGTACTTCACCTTCATGGATGACTTCAGTAGATATGGTTACATGTATCTAATGAAGGATAAGTCTGAGACTCTTCAAAGGTTCAAGGACTTTAAGAATAAAGTAGAAAACCAACTTCGCTAGAAAATAAAAGCACATTGGTCTGACTGAGAGGGTGAATATTTAAGCCAAGAGTTTGACTCGTTTTTGAGAGAGTGTGGGATCGTATCCTAACTCACTCCTCCTGGAACACCCCAGTGGAATGGAGTGTCAGAAAGGAGGAATAGGACCTTGCTAGACATGGTTCGCTTGATGATGAGTTATGCTACACTCCCTGTCTCCTTTTGGGGATATGCTTTAAAGACAGCTGCTTACATTCTTAATAATACACCAAGCAAGGTAGTTGAGGGAACACCATCTAAACTATGGAATGGCTGAAAGCCCAATGTTTCCTTCTTGAAGATTTGGGGCTGTGATGCACATGTTAAGAAATTGATAAGTGGCAAACTCGAGTCCAAATCTATCAAGTGCCAATTTGTGGGTTACCCTAAGGAAACTAAGGGTTATTACATCTACGATCCGGTGGAAAACAAAGTTTTCATAGCCAGAAATGCGGTCTTCTTGGAGAAGGAATTCCTTTCCAAGAGAGACAGTGGGAGTAATGTTGAATTTTTAGAAGCTTAAGACTCACAAACTCCTGCAGCTACTACTGAGGATGCTTCAGGAACCGATTTGACTACTCAAGAAATTGAGGAACCAGAACCGGTTGCACAGGACCTTAGAAGGTCTGGTAGGACACATCATCAGCCAGAGAGGTACGGCTTTCTCATGAATGATGATGGGGACCTTATGGTCGTTGACCAAGAAGAGCCCAAGACCTATCAGGAGGATATTGAAAGCCCACACTCAGATCAATGGTGCAAAGCCATAGAGGCTGAGATGCAATTTATGCACGATAACCAAGTATGGAACTTGGTGGATCCACCTCCGGGTGCAAAGGTGATAAATTGCAAGTGGTGTTTCAAGTTAAAGGCTGACAACACCTTCAGGGGTGATTGGTGGCAAAAGGATTCAGGCAAGTTCAAGGAATTGACTATGATGAAACCTTTTCACCAGTTGCTATGCTCAAATCCATTAGGATACTACTAGACATAGCTACATGGTATGATTATGAGATATGGCAGATGGATGTTAAGACCGCTTTCCTTAATGGAAAGCTACTCGAGGATGTGTACATGACACAACCTGAGGGTTTTATAGATCCAAAGTATCCAAACTGGGTATGCAAGCTTCAAAGATCCATTTATGGATTGAAGCAAGCATCGAGGTCATGGAATTAGAGATTCAATGAGGCCATTACAGAATATGGCTTCACACAGAATTCTGATGAGCCTTGTGTGTATAAGATAGTTAGCAGGAGCGTTTCCACCTTCCTAGTGCTATATGTTGATGAAATCCTTATCGTTGGAGGCGACATACCAACACTGCAAGGAGTTAAGCAGTGCTTGAGTACGTGCTTCGCAATGAAGGACTTAGGCGAAGTTAAGATGATCTTAGGGATTAGGATCTACAGAGATAGATCCAATCGGCTTCTAGGCCTAAGTCAGGCCACGTACATTGACAAGGTTCTGAAAAGATTTAGCATGGACAAGGCAAAGAAAGGATTCTTACCTATGCGCCATGGGTTGAAGCTGAGTAAGAAAGATGGTCCTGAAACAAAGAAGGACCGAGAGAACATGGAAAAGATCCCTTATGCATCTGCTATTGGATCTATCATGTACTCCATGCTATGTACAAGGCTTGATGTTGCGTTTGCACTAAGTATGACTAGCTGGTACCAGTAGGACCCAGGTGAGGAACACTGGAAGGCAATCAAGGCAATCTTAAAGTACCTTAACCGGACTAAGGATGCTTTCTTAGTGTATGGAGGTCAAGATGAGCTGGTATTGTCAGGTTACACTGATGCAAGCTTTGAGACTGATGAGGATGAGAACCAGTCACAGTCTGGTTATGTTTTTCTCCTGAATAGTGGTGCCATTAGTTAGAGGTCCTCAAAGTAGACCACCATTGTTGACTCTATAATGGAAGCTGAGTACATAGCTGCGTGCGAAGCTGCAAAGGAAGCCGTTTAGATCAAGAAATTCATAACCGAGTTGGGAGTAGTACCCACTATCCTAGACCCAAGTGATGTTTTTTGTGACAACAACGGGGTCATCGCACAACCTAAGGAGCCCCGGTCGCATAAGAGATCCAAACATGTGCTCAAAAATTTTCACCTCATTCGGGAGATCATGAACAGAGGTGAAATATCATTGCAGAGGGTTGACACCAAGAATAATGTCATTGATCCATTGACCAAGCGCTACCGCAGACACAACATAATGGTCATATCAGATCTTTAGGAATTAGGGCAATGCCCACTTGGAACTAGTGCAAATGGGAGATTGTTGGTGTGCCCTAGTTCTTAGGGCATTGGATTCTTGTATTTTGTATTATACATTAAGACTCATTATATGAATACATTATTTGTTTCACATTAATAAACACAATTAATCTATTTCATTTATATCTTGTGCTATAATATGAGTAGAGTATCCATTGATTGATAATCATAAAACCTATCCCAGGTCTATTATAATCATGGGAACGAATAGAACCACAGACTTGTATATTCGATGACTGTATGGTAGTTCTTAACTAGCCATAGTACTTGTATAGTCAGTCATGAATATAGTTACATGTCGTTGACATGGGACTGGATCGATCCACACAAGAAAGCCACATGGTTATCGCGTCATAGGTCTTTCTTGAGTAGGTCTCTTTTGTCCTCAGACCGGATTTCATTATATTATCAATATGGAATCCGGTTCACTTTGACATATGCCTAACAGGTCTATAAAAGGATGCTAAATACGGGTATGATTGGGTGGACCGGTGAACATGTTGATATTGATGATAAAGTGATGGAATTGCCACTCGGGTAACACTGAGATGATATCATTGGCCACTTGATGAGTGGCACTGATAAGTGTATAGCCATACCCAAGTAAGTCGGTGCTTATTTGATTAATCATTCCACTCAAGATCAAGAAATATAATAAACAGCACAAGAGGATGACGGACACCATGCCTCTTGTTTATTCATATCAATATCCTTTGGCAAAGGACACTATGAGATTACTACCGGATGAGTGTCTTCTAAAGACTGTTGCATGTCCATCTTAATTAGGGGCTGTAATGGTTTGCTAGAACCCACTTAAAGTTTGTGGGCCTTGGGCCTACTGCCAACATAAAGACAGACCCATAGGATCTTGCACATAGATCAACTGAGCCGAAACTTATAGAAATTGTACATGTAATGTACATTGGAAGGAATGTGTTAATTAATTAGTTGACATTCGGTGTCAAGGTAATTAATTAACATTGGGTTGAATTTAATTTAATTAATAAGTTTACATAATGTAATTAATTAATTTATCAATTAATTGAATTATATAAAGTAAACAATTAATTAAATAATTTTCCTAAGTAGGAAAATTAAATACATGTATTGTATTTACTTAAGTGTGATTTAATTTTATTTAGGGGTAATTAAATTTAGCCAAATGGAATTAAATTACATAGTATATACTTTTTAATTAAAGTTTATTTATGTAATTATAATTCTAGTGGGTTTGGGTTTAATTAACCTAATTAAAACCCAATTAGACAAGGTGTCTATATAAGGGCACACTTAAGGAAGAAAAACTAAGTTCAACCCTAAATAATTACTGGAAATTTCAGCCACCAATAGCAGCCCCAAAACAGCCGAAAATCTCAGCATTAATCCTCCATTCCTTCGCGTCTTCGTCTAGCACCAGTTCCCGCTCAATAGTTGGTCATGCACCGGACTTTGGAGATCGAGTTTCAAGAAATGATTCTGCATCAGTCTCTAGAAGAGACGAATCTGGTGAGTTAATCTCTCTTGATTCAAATTGGTTTTATTTTAATCAATGGTAATTGGACACGATAGGTGGATTCTAGGAAATTTTATATGGTGTATTTTCCATTGCGCCATGTTATTTTTCCTATAACGAATCCCAACAGAATGAATCCCCCCTCTCTAATTCTCTCTATCATTCTCGGTAATCCTTTCTTCTCCCTTTTCTTTTCCTCTTGTTCTACCACTTTTTATGTTAAAAACCTCGCAAATCTTGAGAAAATTCCACTAATTAAGAGATCCAATCCTTGTCAAATTCTGATTCTGCTATTTAGGAAAAATTCCGTCCACTCGATAGAGCCATGCGGCTATAAGGTTATAGCCGTACGGCTCTGAATTATAGCCGTGTGGCTATAGTTGTGAAACTATAGCCGTGTGCCTCTAATCAGAGCCATGACAGATTCTTCTAAATCCCTCACTCACCTCTAAGCCCTTCAATCACTTGAAGGACCTATCTCAGTGTTTCAGATCGAGGACTGTTCAGTTTTCGTAGTGTTTGAGACATTCCTGGCAACATCCCCGCTCATTCTCAAGTCCAATTCATATTCATCTGCTTAATGGGTAATATAAGACTCACATCACAGAGGTCAGGAAAACCTGTGCTCATAACCTGTCGGTTGACTCAGCCTGGATGGGTGGTCTGAGCAACCATACCATAGGAACCCGGATCCTGAGCAAGCTCTACACCGCGAGTCCTCTCAAAAACTCCTCTTGCACTTTACAACAATCAATTGACTCATTCCTTTCTTACATGCCATTCCCTTCCTCTATGAGGAGCTAAAGCAGGTTGAGGAGGCGGATTGCATCTACAGCTAGTATCTGGCTGATGTGCTGGAGAGGAAGAAAATGGAGAAGGCACTTGCCGATGCCGCCGAAAAAAATGAAGAGTAGCAAAAGGCCCTAGATAAGGATAAGGTTAAAATTGCTGCTTTGAAGCGGTCTTGGGCTGCCTCCAAGGCGGTTTTGGAGAAGGAAAGGGAAAACCACCAGAAGATCTGATGACCGGGGAGGAGTGGTTGAAGGAGAGGATTGTGATGTACGGGCGATTGGCCTTTCTATACTACAATTGTATCCTCCAGAAATATGCTGAGGCATATCCAGATGTCTCTTTTGAGGAGATTGATGTAGATTTCCCTTGGGAGAAGGATTTTTCTCCCCTCTCTTCCCCTTTGCCAGAAGTTGAAGACCTTACCTTACTTAATACAGATCCAACCGCATCAACCCCAGTAATGGGAGGAAAAATGAGGCGATTCCCAGTCTAGCGAATGTGCCAAATCCAGAGTAGCGTCTTTTTGTAATCTTGGTTTAATATAATTCACATTGCCCTTTGGTGGGGTATTAATGCAAATATTATTTATTTTTTGTTTTGATATATTTTAGATACGTGTTTTCTTGTCCCGGGTCTCTTTTAACCTTTACTTTGAAGCCGATTAAGCCATGGGAATAATAATTCATTCGAAAGCGAATTTACAATTATGTAAAACCAGACAACTCTAATAAAACATTCAAAAGTGAATTGTTATTAACATAAAGTTGAAACGGTGTAGCAATATAATGCCCTTCTAAGTTACCTCGTTAAAAAAACTCAAAAAGGAAAACCCTATGGGAAAAAACTGTTGATGAGGGAAAAAGAGTGCAACATTTACAATATGAAAGTTTAGTTCTTATGATATTTCTGGAGGGCTCTTGGGTTCCACGTGCACGGAACCTCCTTTCCTTCCAGCCGAGTCAGCTTGTAAGTGGCCAGGCCCAGTCCTTTCTCTACTCGGTAGGGCCCCTCCGAAAAACGGATTGCTAACTTTCCTTTGCCTTCCCAAAGATATAAAGTCTCCGCTCTCGAAGCACTAGATCTCCCAGTTGAAAGACCATTGTTTTGACTTTCTTGTCGTGATACCTCGTGATCCTTTTTTTTTTTTGTAAGCAGCCATAAGAATAGAAGCCTGGTCCCATCTCTCCTCTAACGAGTCCAGATGGAAATGGATGTTGATGTCATTTTATGCTTCATTGTAGTATACCACCGTGTCGCTGGGGGAACCTATCTCTACTGGAATTACGGCCTCAGTGTCGTATGTCAGGGTGAAGGGAGTCTCTCCGGTCGTTCATCTTAGAGTGGTCCAGTATGCCCAAAGAACGTTATTAGCTCTTCTGCCCATGACCCTTTGTGCTCTTCTAACCTCTTTTTGATGCCATCACACAATGTCCAGTTCATAACCTTAGTCATACCGTTACTCTGAGGATGGGCCACCGAGCTGCATCTGGTGATTAATTTGGAAGCCTTTGCAGAATTCAGTGAACTTCATAGAGGTGAAATGGGTGCCGTTGTCCGTGATGATGACTTGGGTATGCTGAACCTGCTAAGAATGTGTTTTTTGATTAAGCTTAACGTTTCCTCTGGAGTGATGGTGGAGATGGCTTCGGCTTCCACCCATTTGGTGAAATGATTTACTGCTACAATCAACCACTTTCATTGCCTACTTGCTTCTGGAATCGGACTAACTAGGTCTATTCCTCATGTGGAGAAAGGCCATGCAGTTAGAATCGGTTTTTGCTCTGCTGGGGGCTGATTTGTCTTCTTAGCATGTACTTGGCACTGGTGGCATGCTGTGACATAGGAATCTGCATCTTCCTTCATTGTTTCCTAAAAATTACCCCGTTAGCATTGCTTTTACTATAGCTAGAATGGCTTGATGAGACCCATATATTCCTTCATGGAGTTCCTTCGGTACATAACTTCCCTCTTATGTCGAGATGCACTTTAACCACGGACGATTAAATGACTTTCGGTAGAGCTGCCCTTTGATGATTGCATATCTGGCAAATTTCCTTGAGATCCTACTTGCCTCTGCTTCTCCTTCCGGTAACTTGTCTTCCATAAGAAAGTCCATGATAGGTTTCATCCAGCACTGGCTATCCTCATTCACTGTTAAAATTTCTAGCTGTGCGATACTTGGGTGGGATTGCACCTCATACAGGCAGTACAAGTGCTGCCATTCTACTTGGCCAAAAGCGGCTTTGGTAAGTTCATCTACTATGTTGTTTGCATCTCAGGGTATATTCTCTATCTTCCAAATTGTTCCTTGGCATTCAACTTCCTTAAGTAATGCTTGTTCTTTCTCTAAATATCTGCTCATGGATGGGTCTCTGACTTTAAAATGCCTGTTTACCTGGTTGGATACCAATCTGGAATCACTAAATATCCGGACCCTTTCTAGTCCAATTTCTTTAACAAGCTCTAACCTCTTTATCATGGCTTCGTATTCTACTGTGTTGTTGGTGGTGGGGAAGTCCAATTTGACTACATAGTGTAATCATATTTGGTTTGGTCCTTGAATATATATTCTGGCTCCCACCCCTTCTTGCGAGGAAGCGCCATCCACGAAAACATCCCATTCTTCCTAGGTGGTGCTGATTCTGGTTCTAAGCCAGCGAATTCTACTACAAAGTCTGCCAGGACTTAAGCTTTCAAGGCCTGCCTTGGCTCAAACTGGATGTCAAACTCTCCCAGGTGTATTGCCCATTCGGCTTGGACATCTTTGGTCTTTGTAGCACCTTTTTTAGTGGGAAATCCAGTTTTCACTATGATTGTATAGGCTTGGAAGTACAACCACAGCCTGTTGGCTACTGACAGTAAGGCCAGTGCCAGCTTCTCAATACCCGAGTATTTGGTCTCCGCTCCTTTTAACACCTTGCTTGTATAATACACTGGGAACTGTTGTTCCTCTTCTTCCCTCACCAGGACTGATCCTACTACCTCATCGATGGCAGCCAAGTATAAGTACAGTTTTTCTCCTTCCACTGGCCTGCTAAGCAACAGGGGAGAGACTAGAAACTGCTTGATTTGATCAAATACTTCATGGCACTCCTTGTCCCACTTGAAGGTTCAACCTTTCTCCAGCGCTTTGTAAAAAGGCATACATCTCTTGTTAGAGAAGGAAATGAATCTTCCTAGGGTTGTAATCCTACCATTCTGGATCTCATTTAACATTTTGGGAGGGGTCATTTCAAAAATAGCTTTTATTTTTTCTGGGTTTTTTTTATTCCACTCTGTGAGATCATGAATCCTAAGAACTTTCCCCCTCTCACCTCGAACTTTCCACTCTATACCTTTGAAGTACGGAGAATGTCTCCCTGTGATCTCTGTGGTGCTCAGCTAAGGTACGGCTCTTAACGATCATGTCGTCCATATAAACCTCAACTGTTTTCCCGATTTGCTTTTTGAACATCATGTTCACCAGCCTCTAATAAGTTGCCCCTGTATTTTTCAAACCAAAGGGCATAACCTGATAACATTATTTCCCTTTGTGTATGATGAAGGATGTTTTCTCCTGATCCGCTAGGTCCATAGGAATCTGATGGTATTCGAATACCACGTCAAGGCACGAATAAACCAAGTATCCTGCTGTGGAGTCTACTAGTTGATCGATGTTTGGCAGTGTGTAACTATCTTTGGGACATGCCCTGTTGAGGTCCGTGAATTCAAGCACATGCGCCATTTCCCTTTTTTCACCATAACCACGTTTGCTAGCCATTTCACGTAGTGAACTTCCTGGATGTGTCCTATATCCATGAGTTTCTAGATTTCTTCCTCTATCGCTTTCTACCTTTCAGGTTCATACTTCTATTTTTTTAACTATTGGAGTGACCTCTGGGTCTACATTAAGAGAATGTTTTATAATATCCGGTGGTACCCCTTTGATGTCATTGATTTTCCAGGCAAAAGTATTTTGCTCTTCCTTTATTACTTGGACTATCTATTCTTTGACATCATTGCCGAGCTCTTTGGAGATCCGGACACACTTTCCCATGCTACCACTAGCATTTCTAGCTCATCTACCAGCTCTGCCTTTCTTTCTTCCTTGAGTTCTGGATCAGACCTTTCGGGTTGTAAAGACGCAAAGTATGTTCTTTGGGCTACTTGCTGATTTCCTCTTGCCACTACTAATCCTGCTAGGGTTGGTATCTGTAGCATTAGGTATCTGGTGGATAGTACTGATTCTGATTCTGAAAGGAACGGTATTCCTAATATCGCGTTATACACCAATGGAGACTTTATGATTGTGAAGTTAGCTTTGGATCCCCAAATGTGATTCTCGTCTCTAATTTCAAGGTGCAGTGTAACTTGCCCTATGACCAGAAAGGTGTGCCTACTAAGCCCGACAAGCGGTGTATGAACCGGACGGATCCAGCTCGGGGTGATTTTCAACTTCTCTACCACATATCTTGTGATGATATTGGTTTAGCTCCCTATTTCAACCAAGATGCGTTTGACGGTGTATCCCTCAATTTCTGCCTCTATAACTAAGGCGTCTGCATGCCCTGCTTGTACATGCCTTTTGATTGAGAAGGGTAGGTTGAGCTTATTGTCTTCTCTCATTTCTTTGGCTCTTCTTGCCTTTTTGTTTGGTGGATCTCCCCCGGCTATCACCATTACTACCCCCTTTTCACTTCTTGGCGGGCTTGTTTCCGTCTGAATCTTGATCTTTTGGTTTTTCCTTAGTTGCTTTTTTATCCCCGAATTTTTTGGAGCCTGCCCCTCTTGATCAATTCCTCAATATCCTCGACCAAGTTTTTGCATTCATCCATGTCATGGCCGTTTACTTTATGGTACTTGTAGTAGGCATTCTTGTCTTCTCCCATGGTTTGTCCCTTCCTAGCTTTCGGGTATGAGAGATTTTTCCTGTCTGAACTTTTCTCCACTGCCACTAGTACCTTGATGAGTGGTCGGTTTAAAGGGGTGAATCCTCTAGACTGCCTGGAGTCCCTTCTATCCCTTTTGGATCTTCTGTCATCATCCTTTCATTTTGATTCTTTGTGGCTTCTGGCTGGAGCCGCTACCTTTTCTAGCTCGATGAAAGTTTTGGCCATGGAGATCATCTGAGTTATGTTCTATGGTTTTCTCAAGACTAGGTCAGCCCTCAACCGCTTATTGGTAGTGTTAGCTATCAATGCCTCCAATGCTATGTGGAAGTCCATCTTTTAGATCTCTACCGTTGCAAAGTTGAATCAATCCACAAAGTCCCTGCGGGATTCTCCTTGACGCTGCTTCATATCATGCAAGGGTCGGCTGGTCGTTCCTATAGGTACAGATCCGTAGAACTTTGTGCAGAATTGCTACCTCAACTGTTCCCAGCTATTGATTGAGATTGGTTCTAGGGTTTTGAACCAGTAGGATGCCGAGCCTATGAGTGTTGATGAAAAGAGTTTGCACATTAAGCCTTCGTTTACTCTTGTTATTTCCATCTGGTTTTTGTAATTTCTTAAGTGGATGTGAGGATTGATTTTTCTGTTATAATTCTTGAAGTTTAGATGTTTGAACTTTGGGTTGCATGGCATCTCTAGGATCCAGTTTGTGAAGCAGGATCCTTCACTTTCCACTGGCAGTTCTTGGATCGAGAGTGATAACTGGGAAAAGTAATGCTTGAATAGCTCCATCATCTTTGGGTCGTCTACTCCATCTGGTACAGATGCTGTCGTCGATGTTGGTGGTGGCCCCAACATATACTCATGGGTAGGATGGGAGCTGGGAGGAGGTGTCTGAATCAAGGTTTGATAACTAGGGAGTCCTGTATATGATGTGGCTAGGATGCCTGACGGATTGGGTGGCGTTCCTATTGTCGACAGTTACTAGAATGCCTCTTAGAATCCTCCGTGCCCTATGAAAATGAGGTTTGGCTGATTCATCTGTCTCGTACTCCCCAAAAAAGAAAAAATCAATGGTGTCACCAAGTATTACGCTGTTTGGTCACTTTCAGGTTGGGGTGCGGGAAGAGGTTTCTGGCTACTCTTAATCCAAGACCACCTATTGTGCTCGTGATCAAAGGGATGTGCTACTACTAATGGATGGACGTGCCATGCCAAAATTCTTGATTTGAAGAACTGCCTATTTGAGATCTTTGGCGTCGATAGGGCTGAGATTGCTTGTGATGCGGTTGATCACCTCTGCCTGGGGGGACACCGATGAGTTCAGTGCTGTCAATGATGGGGCCATCGATGCCATGGGGGAGCCACCCGTGGTGGCCTCTGAAGTCATACTAGCGGAACCTGATGAATTCATTGTTTAGTTCGATCCATGCTCACAGCACCAAATGATGGATTCGGTAAAAATCCTTCGCAAGATTTGGGTTTGAGTTGCACTGGGTCGGATCTGGTTATGTTCCAGAAAAATAGAAAAGATGAGACACCGGTAACCATTGGGTTACGCTCTGATGCTCAAGTCAGCATTGATTATATTAATCTCTGGCTATATTAGCTTGATTAGAGTTAGTTTATTTTTCCTTCCATGCTCCATCCTTTTATAAGGCTAGTGGTAGAGTTTGCTTTGAATCAGGAATACTTTAAAGCCCTCATCTTAGTCAAACTAAAAGACTTCCACCCTAGACTCCATATGGGATACGAGGCCCTTTTCAATCACAACACAGTAAGTAGACTCTGCCAAGAACTCCATCACCCATCTACTAGGGCTTTCCTTCAAGTAGAAACAATATGGTCTAGATCCGGTTTCTACCAATCCGCTGCATGCCTACTACAGAACCGGATGGAAGACCCGGCCTTACAATGCCCAGAGGGCACACCCGGCATCATGATGTCTTGATGTTACCACATCCCTAGATAAAAGTCATGTTGAAGGTATAAATCAAATCGACCATAGTAAGACTTTTTTCCAAGTTAATTATTTAATTCGTATTTAGAATTATTTACTGTTTATTCCATTGGTTTTTCTATTCTCTCGATGAATTTTTTACCCTTTAATTTATTCATCTATTTTTATTTTGTGAATTTTGTTGGTTGGCTACATTCTTAATTTAAATGGTGGTATTCCTTTTTTTGTTATTGCTTTACCTTTTACTTTAATATAATAAATTTCTGTTATATTAAAAAAGTACAATAATTACAAAAAGAAAAAAAAAGACTATTTGTACTATAAAAGAAAGGGATAATTACAAAAAAAATCCACATGGTTACACCCATTTGTAAATAAATCCTAGAGATTTCGTTTTTACAAAACGGCGACTGCGGTTTTAACTCGTTAACAAAAAAAGACTTTCATCTAACACATCAAAAGTTGGTCGTCCAAAATATTTTTAAGAGAATTGTATTAAATATTAAAAGTAAGGAAAATATAACATACATTCATTCCAGTTATTCCTTAAGCTAGGCAATTAATTTTATTAAATTCCTAGGATGACAAATCCCATAAGCAATTAACATCAACTAGGGTTATCAACTTTAATTCTCAACTTAAGTACTTAAACAGGTTTGACCTTAAGCAATTAGACAGGAAAGCTTTAAGTTCATGGAAACCTAACACATCTTAGTGAGCCACAAAAACAATGGTCATGCAATTGTTGAATAGATGGTTACACGTTCAAAGCTTTAACCAATCATAACACAATCCATGAAAAACTAAGGGAAAAGTACAAAAAAAAACCATGTAGTTTGGCTGACTTGCAGATCAGGGATGTATTTCAAAATGGTACAAAATCATGACACGTGGTTTGACAATTTTGCAGATCAAGGGTTTATTACCTAATTCACTCCTCTAAAACTCTCTTGATAAATGAATATTTTACCTATTTAATTGGATATTTATTTGAGTTAAAATGATCTTAATTGGAAAATAATTAGCTAATTAGAGATAATCTCAGGATTAAAAGATAAAATAGAACTCAAACTCGAGTAACCTCAACAAGCAGGCTGAAAATGGCTAGAAAGATCTTGATGAGAAGGATGGGCTAGATTTGGAAGCCATACCGTGGGCCCATGGAGGAATGGAGGGGAAGAAGATTTGACTTTCTAAAAAGTGGATTTAACTTATAAATCAAGTTTAGCTTTAGTGGTTGAACAAATTCAATATTTTAATATATGGTTGATTTTGAGCCATCAAGGCTTTAAGTATTTTTATTATTATTTTATTCCTAGGTCTAGAACCATCCTTAAAGTACTATAAATAATCCTTCTCTTTATTAGTTTGAGAGCTTTGCTTAATTTCTCTCTACTCTTTTAACACTCTATTCTAATTAGTTAGTAATTTATTTCATTTTAATTTTTAATTTCAATTTTATTAAGGTTGTGTATGTGCAGTAAGTAGTCCATCCAACAGGCTCGAGCCAGCTTAGGCTGGTGTTAGTAAGTCCTTTTCTTCTTATCTATTATGAGTACTATTATTTTATGATTGTTTTATGATGTTCTATATTGTCTCATGAGTTTGGCCACCTCATATTTAGTATCTGTGGTGAGACCTGGGGGAGATTCATGAATACGGATCTATTATAAAACACATGTGATTTATTGCTGAAGAAATTCGAGTAGATTATATGCTAAGGGTTTTATCTTTTGATAAAATGCTTACAAGAGATTAATGCATGATTAAGTAGTCTTTTGCTGAAGAGATTTTGTTGAAATGTGTTTCGATGATGACAACAAATGGATAGTTGACATAAAAGTTGACATACATGCTAAATCAAAATATCATATTTGTTTTAATACTATTACAATTATGTTTTAATTGAGTAATTTATGTTTTTGATAAAGATGAAGCTTAAGCTTACAAAGCTTAACCAAAAGCACCAGAAGATCAAAATTGATATTACTTCAAGAGCTACAATGAATACATCATAGTCACAAACTAAAAGAGTAAGCTTCAAGACCTTGCTGCAACAACTATATATCTCTTGTGACTTGAAGAAAACAATTACATTTTTGCTTACAAGCTATAAGCAACGCCTATAATCTTCTTCAAGAGGTCTAACAACTATAATGTCTTCAAGACCTGGAAGCAACTGGTACATCTTGTTTAGGAGCTGATTATAACTGCCATAATTCACTTATGAGCTAGAAAGAAATGGCCATAATTCCCATTAGGAGGTCTAAAGGCTAGGGTACCTTCAAGAGCTGCAAAGCAAACGGCCATAAATCTTTCAGAAGCTATGTTCAACATTCCTTCAGGTGCTCCAACGGTCATATTGTCTTCAGGAGCTATGTCTAACAGCCGCTTCACATCTTGATGAGCTTCTCTTCACCTGTAAAAGGAAATCAGATTGAAAATTATCACATGGGAGACTTTAAGCAACATTCATACATTCTAAACTATTTATATTCAAGTCTTCCACAATTCCTATAAAGAGAAAATTAAGAGAAAAAGCTTCATCTTGTTTATTCTTTCAAATATTCATTCTAGGGGATTGTATTTTTCACACAAGGGATTTGTGTGAAGAGGGTTTACTTTGTTGATAGTGTGATCAATAAAGTTTGTATAAGTTTGGTGCTTGAGTTTTGAAAAGGCATCGGGATAAGTTTGGTATTTGAGCTTTAAAAATACTTGGATAAGTTTGGTGCTTTAGCTTTGAAAAAGCATTGGAAGAGTTTTGCTACTTGAGCTCTAAAAAAGTAAAGGTAGAGGTTTGGTACTTGGCCTATAAAAGTATTGAGTTTGTTACTTAAACTCGTAAAAAGTAACATAGGCTTGTTTCCTATCAGTAAAGGAAACGTTAGTGGAAAATCTCAAGTGGTTGGCTTGGGGACTGGACATAGACCGGTTGGCAAACCAGTATAAATCATGTGTCTTCATTTCTCTATCCCTATACTTTTATTGTTATTTAAATTTCTGCAATTTAAATTGATGGTATTATTTTTGAAGGCACTTTTTATATTAAGTCAAGCATATTTATATTCATAAGTTTCATTAATTTATCATTTCTGTATCTTGTGAAACTTGTGTTTATTTGGTGAAAATTGTTTTTCATTAAAAAGAATTTTTCAAAAGAGTTTACAAAAATTTTTATTTAATATACTGTATTATTCACTCCCCCTCTAGTACTGTAGGTAGCCTAATTGGGACCGTCAAATTTGATTAGGCTGCTTATCATAGGATCCACATATCCAGAGGTTCCTAGTGTGGTGATTTAAGAGTAAGATTCCCTAGATCTATGTGTTATACCCTACTCATAATATTTAAGGAGCGAATTCTTACTGAACATGCCTGATCCTACTTGGTTTGAGTCTGCTACCTTTTATTATTGTTGTTATCTTTATTATTATTTCCAGCCACCTTAAATATGTATGTATTGTATTCTGTTTTAGCTTTCTTAGTTATTTGTCTTTAAATCTTTATTTATCTATTGGAAGAAATCAAATCTGCTTGTTTTCTTAGAAATTTAAGATTGTTCAAATCAATCCCTGTGGAAAACAATAGTTGGACTCACCACCTTGCTATAATCAACCTAGTTGACTTGCTAATGTCGTATTTAGGGACAATAAGTTTTTTGCGCCGTTGCTGGGGATTGAAAGTGAAAAATCTAAAATTTGTATGTAAATTAGTAGCTTTTAACCAGTTTGCTCCCTGTGTAGTTGTTATGTTCTAAGCAACCTAATGAAAAAGGTAAAAAGCTGTAAATTTGATCCAGCAAGCAACTGAACAAGCAACAGAATAGGTTGAGCAAGCTGAAACAATATGGCAGATGACATTGCAAAGACTCAAGGAGTATTCCAAACCTTTATCAACGGGACACATGTCATGCATAGTGATACTGGATGAAGGAGAGCATGTTGTGGAAATCAAAGCCTCTATGATTAAATTATTGCAAGCAATTATGCAATTTAAAGGATCCGAGTGATCATATTTATGAATTTCTTAACATTTGCAATACCTTTTTAAGACTAATAATGGTGTTTCTAACGATGTGATTAGTTTAAAGTTGTTTCCATTTTCATTGAGAGACAAAGCAAAATCTTGTTTTAATTCTTTACCAATGAGAACCATTACAACATGGGAGGAGATGGCTGAAGCTTTCTTGACAAAATATTTTCCACCTTCTAGGGTTGTTCACATGAGAAATGAAATCTTTAGGCTCACCCAACTTGAAGATGAGTCACTCCAAGAAGCTTCGGAGAGATTCAAAGAGCTACTAAGAAAGGTACCAAATCACAGATTGCCTATATGGATGCAGATGCAAAAATTTTACAATGGGTTGATTGATGAGCACAAGATTCAACTTAAAGCCCTTGCAAATGGTGACCTAAAAGAAATGGAACCCAAAGCAATCTATGCTCTTATTGAGAAATTGGTGAGCACTATCTACAAATGGCATTCGAAGAGCGATTGTGGGAAAAAGAGTTTGAATTTTTCTGGAGCTAAGGTTGTGCTCCAACTTTCAAAGCAAGTTAAGGAATTATCCAAGCAAATAGGAAAAATAAGACTGTCTAATCTTTTAAAACAACCTCAAAACATATATGGATAGCCTATTTTTCAACCCCAAAACATATAAGGACAGCAGCGCTGTCTCGCGGGGTTTGGGTCCGGTTTTGGATTTTACGAGTATTTTTTCTACCCAGGCCCGTAGTGCAAATTAAATTAAAATGTTTTATTTTAAATTAATTTGTATTTAAATTGTTTATTAAGTTGGCATGCATATTTAATTTAATTGTTTTGCATATTAAATTGAATATAGACTTTGTGAAATTTGCCCAATAAACCGTGGCACCGGTTAAAATTGGGAGAGCTAAATTTTAAATTTGTGACAACCTAAATTCCAGTGGGAGCAAAATTGTTAATTTTGTATTAGTGGGAGCAAAATTGTTAATTTTGCATTAATGGATGTTATCAATTAGGCCTTTATGGGCCTTAGTTACATTTGTTGAAATTGGTGATTTCACCTTAAGTAACTAGGCTTAACATTTATATTTATAATTTGGAATGCCATGATCATGCATCATATTGGTATGTATGTGCATGATAGTTACTTCATTTGAAATGTTGTGTTAGGTCCTATGGGCCCTAAGTTATTAACGGTTGTAATTAACTTTTGGGAAATATGGCATGCGTGCCATTTCTTTTGTTTTGATGTAATTTTAGAATAGATTTTATTTTATAAAATTATTGTAAGTACATCAAGTATGGAGGAAGGCCCAGATGGAGCAAACCCATGGTGGGAGCCCAAGGAGAATTGCAGTCTGGCCCAATGGAGAATTAGATAGGTTGTCTAGTTTTTCATTAGGTTGTAACTAAAGGCCCCATAGGATCTCATTATTTTAAATTAAGTATGCTACTGCATTTGTCATATAATATGGATGTATGGATCACCAGATTATAACTTGTGTTTATGCATGCTAAGCTGTATCACTTAATTTTAATTTAGAGAATTAAAATATTGAGTCGTTTAAAAGTGCTTCCCATATTCACACCCCTTCCTCCCATTGATGCTGCGATGTGCACCATGCCCTAGCTGGGTACATTGTAGTATTTGGTGGGCCGTTGAGGATTAGGATACTTGTTATGGTTAAGATGTGGATGGTGGTTTCACTCAACATAGGTAGCATTAGCTCAGAGCGGGCCCTAAGCATAGATGGGTAAAGAGTCAATAAGCCCATCAAACCAAGACTCTTTCATGGAAGGATTGGATAGATTGTCCTACCAAACAAATCAATGGTTGGTTAGCGAGCCCTAGTTCGACCAATCATTGATGAGTTATGGATCTTGGTCAAGTCAGCAAATTAACATCACCAACCAATAAATTAAATCAGATTATTAATTTGAATTGGTTTAAAAGTCCTTTATTTCTAACTCAAGAAATGATTTCTTCCATGTCGATATTCCTATTTTCACATTAGCAATTTCAATGGCTATAACAAACTACAACTCACTCTTACTTAGGTCACTCTTGGAGCAGGAGATGTTTTCGGGGACAAACTTCTTAGACTAGGCTAGGAACTTACAAATAGTTCTTAGACAATAGTCCAAGGACAATGTACTGGATGCTCCTTTACCAGCTGGCCCTCCTGGACATCGAGGCGTCACCACAGCGATGGTGGAGCAGTATGATTGGCAAGTGAGGGATGACTGAGATGTCTCGTGCTTATGCTGGGTACCATGGCTTCTAATCTTCATAAACAATTCATGGAGCAGTATGATTATGAGATGATGGATCAGCTTAAAAAGATGTTCTAAGATCAGGCTCGTTAAGAACGATACCTGACCACTAAGGCACTTTGCACGACTGTAATGACAGTCGAGACTTCTGTTAGCACTCATATGCTAAATTTGAAGGGGCATATTAATACACTTGCCTGCCTTAGCTCGCCAGTTCCGCAGGACTTGGTAGCAGACATTATTCTTGGGTCACTTCCTGAGTCTTACAACCAATTTATCATGAACTACCACATGCAGAGTCTTGATAAATTGGTTGTTGAGCTGTATGGCATGCTCAAGCTTGTTGAGCAGTCTCTTAAGAAGACTCCTAAAGTTTTTCTGGTGAACAAAGGCAATACGCCTATTGCTAAGGGAAAGGCCAAATCTAAGGCCAATGCTAAGGCCCAAAAAGGCCAAGGCTAAGGGCAAGAAGGTGGTGGCCCGCTCCAAAGGAAGGGTTGCTTCTCCTGAAGATGTCTGCCATGAGTGTCATAAGAAGGGGCACTGGAAGAGCTCATGTCCAAAGCTAAGGGAGCAATTGAAGGGAAAAACTATTGCTTTAGGTATTTATGTTATTGAGATTAATCTGGCTATTTCTACATCTTGGGTCTTAGACACTGGATGTGGATCTCACATTTGTTTAAATGTGCAAGGTCTAGGAAATAGGAGATTACTAGTATCTAGAGAAGAAGATCTTTCGAGTCAAAAATGGCGCTCGGGTTTAGGCCATGGAGATCAGTGATTATTTCTTAGAGATGCCTAGTGGACTTGTTTTAGAATTAAGAAACTATTATTTTGTACCTGCGATGCGCAAGAACATTATTTTTGTTTCTTTGTTGGATATTTGTGGTTTTGTATTTAATATTGGACATGATAGAATTTCTATGCAATGTGGCAATATTATTTATGGAATAACATGTTTTGAAAATGGCTTATTTATCCTTAATCTAAAACATGAAAGTTCAATCTACAACATAAATACTAAAAGGATTAAACAAAATGAAATTAATCCCACATACATCTGGCATTGTCGTCTTGGGCACATAAACGAGAAGCGCATTGCTAGGCTTCACTCTAGTAAAGTGCTAGGGTCATTTGACATTCAGTCTTATGACACATGCGAATCTTGTTTAAGAGGCAAGATGATAAAGACGCCTTTTAGCAAGACTGCTGAAAGGGCCTCAGAGCTATTGGAGCTGATACATTATGATATATGCGGCCCAATGAGCACTAATGCTAGATCCGGTTTTTTGTACTTCGTCACCTTCACAGATGACTTCAGCAGATACGGTTACGTGTATCTAATGAAGCATAAGTTTAAGACTCTTTAAAGGTTCAAGGACTTTAAGAACAAGGTTGAAAACCAACTTGGCAAGAAAGTAAAAGATTTCGGTCTGACTGAGGGGGTGAATATTTAAGCAAAGAGCTTGACTCGTTTTTAAGAGAGTGTGGGATTGTATCCCAAATCACTCCTCCTGGTACATCGCAGTGGAATAAAGTGTCGAAAAGAAGGAATAGGACCTTGCTAGACATGGTTCGCTTGATGATGAGTCATGCTACACTCCTTGTCTCCTTTTGGGGATATGCTTTAGAGCCAGCTACTTACATTCTTAATAATACACCAAGCAAGGCAGTTGAGGGAACACCATATGAACTATGGAAGGGCCGAAAGCCTAATGTTTCCTTCTTAAGGATTTGGGGCTGCGATGAACATGTCAAGAAATTGACAAGTGGCAAGCTCGAGTCCAAATCTATCAAGTGCCAGTATGGGATACCCTAAGAAAACTAAGGGTTATTACTTCTATGATTTGGTGGAAAACAAAGTTTTCATAGCCAGGAAACTTGTCTTCTTGGAGAAGAAATTCCTTTTTAAGAGGGACAGTGGGAGTAATGTTGAACTTTCTGATGTTCAAGACTTACAGACTCCTACAGCTACTACTGAGGATGCTTCGGGAACTGATCTGACTACTCAAGAAATTGAGGAAGCAGAACTGGTTACACAGGACCTTAGAAGGTCTGGTAAGACACGTCATCAGCCAAAGAGGTACAGCTTTCTTGTGACTGATGATGGGGACCTTATGGTCGTTGACCAAGAGGACCCCAAGACCTATCAAGAGGCTATTGAAAGCCCATACTCATATTAATGGTGCAAAGCCATAGAGGTTGAGATATAATCTATGCATGATAACCAAGTATGGAACTTGGTGGATCCACCTTCGAGTGCTAAGGTGATAGGTTACAAGTGGGGTTTCAAGTTAAAAGCTAAGAACACCTTCAAGGGGAGATTGGTGGCAAAAGGATTCAGGCAAGTTCAAGGAATTGACTATGATGAAACCTTTCCACCAATTGCCATGCTCAATTCCATTAGGATACTACTAGCCATAGATGCATGGTACGATTATGAGATATGGCAGATGGACGTTAAGATCGCTTTCCTTAATGGAAAGCTACTCGAGGATGTGTACATGGCACAACCTAAGAGTTTTATCAATCTAAAGTATCCTAAATAGGTATGCAAGCTTCAAAGATCCATTTATAGATTGAAGCAAGCATCAAAGGTCATGGAATCAGAGATTCAATGATTTTATTACTGAATATGGCTTCACACAGAATTTTGATGACCCCTATATGTATAAGATGGTTAGTGGGAGCATTTCCACCTTCCTAGTGCTGTATGTTGATGACATCCTTATCATTGGAGGTGACATACCAACACTACAAGGGATAAAGAAGTGGTTGAGTAAGTGCTTTGGAATGAAGGACTTAGGCGAAGCTAAGATGATCTTAGGGATCAGGATCTATAGAGATAAATCCAATCGGCTTCTATGCCTAAGTCAGGCCATGTACATAGACAAGGTTCTGAAAAGATTCAGCATAGAGAAGGCAAAGAAAGGATTCTTACCTATGCACCATGGGATGAAGCTGAGTAAGAAAGACGGTCCTAAAACAAAGAAGGAATGGGAGAGCATGGAAAAGATCCTTTATGCATCTGTTATAGGATCTATCATATACTCCATGTTGTGTAGGAGGCCTGATGTCGCGTTTGGACTAAGTATGACTAGCTAGTACCAGTCGAGTCCCAGTGAGGAACACTGGAAGGTAGTCAAGGCAATCTTGAAGTACCTTAACCAGACTAAAGGTGTTTTCTTAGTGTATGGAGATCAAGATGAGCTGGTAGTGTCAGGTTACACTGATGCAAGCTTTGAGACCGATAGGGACAAAAACCAGTCACAGTCTGGTTATGTCTTTCTCCTGAATGGTAGTGCCATTAATTAGAGGTCTCAAAGCAGGCCACCATTGTTGACTCTATAATGGAAACTGAGTACATAGCTGCATGTTAAGCCGCAAAGGAAGCTGTTTGGATCAAGAAGTTCATATGTGAGTTAGGAGTAGTACGCACTATCCTAGACCTAGTTGATGTTTTTTGTGACAACAATGGGGCCATTGCACAATCCAAGGAGCCTCGGTCACACAAGAGATTCAAACACCTGCTCAGAAAGTTTTACCTCATTCGGAGATCATGAATCGAGGTGATATATCATTGCAAAGGATTGACACCAAGAATAATGTCGTTGATCCATTGTCCAAGGTGTTGCCATAGACATAGTATGATGGTTATACCAGATCTATAGGAATTAGGGCAATGCCCACTTGGAACTAGTGCAAGTGGGAGATTGTTGGTATGCCTTACTTCTAAGGCATTGTATTCTTGTATTTTGTATTTTATATTAAGACTCTATGTATGTATACATCATTTGTGTCACATTAATAAAGGCAATAATCTATTTCATTTATATCTTATGCTATAACATCGATAGAGTATCCATTGATTAATAATCATAAAACATATCCTAAGTCTATTCTAATCATAGGAACGAATAGAATCACAGACTTGTATATTCGATGACTGTATGGTCGTTCTTAACTAGCCATAGTACTTGTATAGTTAGTCATGAATATAGGTACATGTCATTAACATGGGACTGGAATGATCCGCACAAGAAAGCCACATAGTTGTCACGTCATAGGTCTTCTTAAGTAGGTCTCTTTTGTCTTCAGACCAGATTTCATTATAGTATCAATATGGAATCCAATTCACTTTGACATACACCTAACAGGTCTGTAAAAGGATACTAAATACGTGTATGATTAGGTGGATCGGTGAACATATTGATATTGATGATGAAGTGATGGAATTGCCACTTGGGTAACACCGAGATGATATCACTGGCCACTTGATGAGTGAGACTAATAAGTGTATGGCCGTACCCAAATAAGATAATTGTTTATTTGATTAATCAGTCAACTCAAGATCAAGAAATATAATAAACAGCAGAAGAGGATGACGGACACCGTGGCTCTTGTTTATTCATATCGATGTCATTTGGCAAAGGACACTATGAGATTACTAACGGGTGAGTGTCTTCTAAAGACTGTTGTATCTCTGTCTTAATTGGTGTAATGGTTTGCTGGAATCCACTTATAGTCTATGGGCCTTTGGCCTACTGCTAACATAAAGACAGACCCATAGGATCGTGCACATAGATCAACTGAGTCAGAACTTATAGAAATTATACATGTAATGTACATCGGAAGGAATGCATTAATTAATTAGTTGACATTTGGTGTCAAGGTAATTAATTAATATTGGATTGATTTTATTTAATTAATAAGTTTACATAATGTAATTAATTAATTTATCAATTAATTGAATTGCATAAAGTAAACAATTAATTAAATTATTTTCCTAAGTAGAAAAATTACATACATGTAATGTATTTACTTAAGTGTGATTTAATTTTATTTAAGGGTAATTAAATTTAGCCAAATAGAATTAAATTACATAGTATAAAATTTTTAATTAAAGTTTATTTATGTAATTATAATCCTAAGGGGCTTGGGTTTAATTAGCCTAATTAAAACTCATTTAGACAAGAAGTCTATATAAGGACACACTTAAGTAGAAAAAAAAATCAGCCCTAACCTTAGAAAATTCCAGCAATTATTTTTCCATTCCTTCGCTCTTCAGCTAGCATCGATTCCTGCTTGATAGTTGGTCGTGCACTTGACTTTGGAGATTGCAGTTTCAAGAAACGATTCTGCAACAGTCTCTAGAAGAGACAGAACTAGTGAGTTTAATCATTCTTGGTTCAAATTGGTTTTATTTCAATCAATGGTAATTGGACACAGTAGGTGGATTCTAGGAAATTTTAAACGGTGTAATTCAACTGCGCCACATTATTTTTCTGATGATAAATCCCAACAGTTTTAGGGCTGAAATTGTGATTTGGTCCGGCATTTGTGGTGGGCCTAAGAGGATCTGCGGGTTTAACTTATGGAAGAGAAGTCAAAGCTTTTAGCTTGGATTTTTTCCTTATTTGTGGACTCCTATTCCTAATGGGAGTGTTGGAAGTTTTTCCTAAAAAGAGAGTTGTAATTTATTTTTATTATTATTCTTTTCTTTTTAGTTTTTAGGGTTTAATGGGAATTTCAGCATTAGTTTGAGAGTTAGTTTTTCTTTAGTCTTTTTCTACTTTTGCTATTGGAAGAACGTGAATGTGAATTGGAGCTAGGGTTTGAGGAGTGCTTCAATCTATCCACCTTAACAATTCGTACACCTCTCTATCATCCATCTAGACTCTAGTTTTCTCTAAACTTTCTCTTTATTATCTTTCCTCGATTTTCTTGTGTGTAATTAGTTTAGTTATGAACTAATTCCACCATAGCTAAGGCTATGGTGAATCTTAGCATAAACTCCATGTAATTATTTTATGGTTTAATGCAATTTAATTCGTATTATTTTCTATTGATTGTGTTGTATTTGCTTAATACTTTGAATGCGTGACCATCATTTCAATTTTCATAGTCAATTTATAATTGACTAAAGGACTAAATTAATGGAATCATACAACTCAACATTTGCATGACCATTGCTCTCACTAGTTAGTACTAGGATTTCTTAGACTTAATGCTTTCTAGCTTGATCACTTAGAATTGAGAGGTTTAAGTATTTAGGTTAAGAATTAGAGCTGATATCCCTAACTGGTGTTAATTATTATTGGAAATTACCATCTTGGAATCTAATCGAATTAGTTGAATAACTTAAGGTATTACTAGGATTAATGTTAAGTGAAACCAGACGCCTTAGTTAGTCTTCTCATCGAGTTTCTCACCTCAAACTTTGTTTCGTTCTTAATTTTAATTAAATTGTTTTTAGCAGTAAATTTATTTCACAAACCAAAATCAAAGATATTATTGTCTTTGCTCAGATTAATAGAAATCTGACTGTGTTTAGGATTAGTATATTTAGTCCTCGTGGGATCAACATCCTTCTTACTCCTTATTACTTGAACTGCAGAGTGCATTTGCTCTAGAGTGTGTGTATTGATTATGCATCAAGATTTTGGCACCGTTACCGAGGACTATTTTTATGCAATACTAGATTAAAAGGTTTTTGTTGATCTAGGTTTTTCTTTTTATTTTCATTTTGTTGGTTGTGCATGCTAAGCAGAAGTAATGGTATTATTCCTTTACCTATTGACCCTGAAATTGAGAAAACTTGTCGTAGGAACTGGAAGTAGAGGCGTGAGGAAGGAAAGCAAGCCATAGAGATAAAAAAGCAAAGACAAGCTCGGATAGCTAAGGAAATGAGGCAGTAGAATGACCGTCCAATCATGGAACTTTTGGCTCCACATAGACATTAAAACAATTCTAACATCGTTGCTCCACCGATAAATGAGATGAGTTTTGAAATTAAGACTGGGATGTTGCAATTGATTAAGCACTATGGTCAATTTGAGGGAGAGACTGATGAAAATCCAAATGATCATCTGGATAAATTTCTGATGCATGCTGACACTTTTAGACACGAAGGTGTCTCAGCTGATTCTATTCGGATGAAGCTCTTTCCATTTTCTCTGAAGGGTAGAGCTCTAGATTGGTTAAAATCTCTGAAGCCAAGGTCAATTACAACTTAGGATGAGCTGGAAAAGGAGTTTTTATCATATTACTTCCCGCCATCCAAGGCAGCAATATTAAGGAATGAGATCACTTCCTTCAGGCAATTCGACTCGAAAAACTTATTCACAGCCTAGGAGAGGTTCCAGAAGCTACTGCGGAATTTTCCTCACTATGACCTTCCTAAATGGCAGCAAGTGAGGACCTTCTATAATGGTTTGACCCCTACCAACTATGCCACCATTGATTCAACTGCAGGTGGTAACATCTTTAAAAAGATACAAGGGGAAGCTTATGAGCTAATGAATGAACCAGTTAAGAAAAGTGCTTGGTGGCAAGCTAAGAAGCCAAGTGGGAGGAAGTAAGGTGCTTTTGCCATAGAAACAAGGGCAAATAATCTAGTTGTAGCTGAGCTAAGTCGGAAGATGGATTTGATGATGGCCGATTTAAGCTTAAAGCAACCTACACAGGTCCTCGTGTGCAGCAATCATGGAGGAGATCATCAAAGTCTTGAATGCCAGCTAGGTAACCCATTTGAAGAAGACACTACTAATGTGAGCTACATGGGGACTAATCAAAGCAGATTTCAAAATAACTCCTATAGTAACATATATAATCCGGGATGGAGGAATCATCCTAATTTTTCTTATGCGTATCAACAGAACGTGTTGAGACCTCCTCCTGGGTTTAACAGGAATGAGCAGAGAACTCAACCTTAACAATAAGCACAGTAGGCTCCAAGACAAAAGCCACAGCCTGTCGATTCAATTTTGTCCATTTTGAAGGACATCTAGAGTCTCCTAGTACATAATGAGGCTTATTACAGGGATTTGGGTACTCAAGTAGTTCAATTGAATAGAGATGGAGTAGAAAGACCTCCTGGTGCTCTTCCTAGTAATACTGAAGCAAACTTGAGGGAGCAAGCTCAAGCTATTATTCTTAGGAGTGGAAAGGAAGTGGAAACTCAACCTCCTAAGCAACCATCTGCGTCTCTGTAGGCAGGTAAGGAACCTGAACATGTATGTGATTCTAACGATAGACCTGACAACTCTGTACCTCCTAAACTATTTGTTGATCCTGTTATTAAACCATATGTGCCTGAATTACCTTTTCCTCAAAGGTTAAAAAAAGAAAAGAAGGATCAACAATACTCTAAATTCCTAGAGATTTTCAAGACATTGCATATTAACATACCTTTTGCAGAAGATTTAGAACAGATGCCTGTTTATGCTAAATTCTTGAAGGATATATTGTCAAAGAAAAGGAAGATAGAGGATAATGAAACGGTTGCTATGACTGAAGAGTGTTCAGCCATTGTCCTTAATATGCTACCCCTAAGCTTAAGGACCCAGGAAGTTTCTGTATCCCTTGTACTATTGGCAATTGTACTTTTAAAAAGGCATTATGTGAGTTTTAGGTGCCAGTATTAATTTAATGCCCTTGTTTGTTTTCAGGAAGTTGGGACTAGGAGACCTAAAGCCAACTAACATGACCCTTCAGCTAGCTGACAGGTCGATTGCTCATCCAAAGGGGATAGTGGAGGACGTACAATTAAAGTGGACAAGTTCATCTTTCTAGATGATTTTATGGTTGACATAGCAGAAGATGACATGGTCCCTATTTTGTTAGGTAGGCCCTTCTTAGCAACCAGTAGAACATTGATTGATGTTCAACAAGGAAAGTTAATTCTTCGGTTGCAAGATAAAGAAGTAGATTTTAATGTTTATAATTCGCTTAAATACCTTTGCAATGATCATGAGAGTGTTAATTTTTCTGATTCTACTGATGATTATATGGAAGGTGTCTTTCAAGAGATGCAATTCTCCGACCCATTGAGGAAGGCTATGATTATCCTCTCTTTTACGAGGTCAGATGATGAAGAGGGACTGGTTGGTTAGGAAGCGCAAGCAATCTTTGATTCTTTCAGTAATAACATGGAAGATTGCTTGTAGGCAAAAGACCATTATGAGGGTCTAGATCGTAGGGATAAACCAAGAGCAAAACCATCAATTGAAGAAACCCCTATTTAGAACTAAAACCCTTACCTTCCCATCTCAAATATGTGTTTCTTAATCCTCCATCTTCTAAGCCTGTAGTAATTTCTTCTTCTTTGACAAGTGACATGGAGAACAGATTGATAGAAGTGCTACAGAATCATAAAGGAGCATTCAGATGGTCAATTTCAAATATTAAGGGAATCAACCTTTCCTTGTGCACACACCAGATCTTTATGGAGGAGCAAGTGAAACCCATGGTTTAGCCTCAATGACGGTTGAACCTGAATATGAAAGAGGTGGTAAAAGCTAAGGTGATCAAGCTGCTGGATGCAGGTATTATGTTTCCCATCTCTAATAGTCCGTGGGTGAGCACTGGTCAAGTGGTACCTAAAAAAGGTGGAACCCCTATGATAGAAAATGACAAGCAGGAACTAATTCATGTAAGGAAAGTCACTGGTTGGCGTATGTGTATAGGCTATAGGAAATTAAATGTGACCACCAGAAAAGACCATTTTCCTTACCATTTATTGACCAAATGTTAGAACGAATGGCAGGACATAAATTTTATTGTTGTCTTGATGGTTTGTCCAGCTATATGCAAATTCCTATGGATCCATTGGATCAAGAGAAAACCACTTTCACTTGACCATATGGTACTTTTGCATATAGACGTATGCCATTCGGGTTGTGTAATGCACCTGCTACATTTCAGAGATGTATGACAGCTATCTTTTATGATATGATTCAAGATTTCATGGAAATTTTCATGGACGATTTTTCTGTCTTTGGGTCTTCATTTGATAATTGTCTACATAATCTTAATCTTGTTTTAAAAAGATGTGAAGACACAATTTTGGCACTTAGCTGGGAAAAGTGCCAATTCATGGTGATGGAATGCTTAGTCCTTGGACACAAGGTGTCCAAGAAGGGTATTGAGGTCGATCTAGCCAAGGTTATTGCTAAATTACCCCTACCACTGTCAAGTTGGTGCATAGCTTCTTAGGTCATGTAGGCTTTTATAGGCATTTTATAAAAGATTTTTCTGAAATTGCTAAGCCTCTGTCCCAATTGCTGTTGAAAGATGTTATTTTCAATTTCTCTGATGAATGTGGCATGCTTTTAATGATTTGAAAGAGAGATTGATGAAAGCACTGATTGTGATAAGTCCAAATTGGACGTTACCCTTTGAATTTATGTATAACGCTAGTGATGTAGCTGTAGGAGCATGTCTAGGTCAGATATTAGACAAAATTTTTCACCCTATTTATTACGCTAGTAGGACTTTGAATGAGGCATAACAAAATTATACTATGACTGAGAAGGAATTACTTGCTATTGTGTTTGCATTTGATAAATTTTGCTCCTATTTGGTGTTATCTAAGGTTGTTGTTTACACTGACCATGTTGCTATTAAGTATTTGCTAGCAAAATAGGATGTGAAGCCAAGGTTAATTTGATGGATCCTCCTACTTTAAGAGTTTGACATTGAAATACGAAAGAAGGGGAGCGAAAATGTCTTAGCTGATCATCTTTCTCAATTAGACTTTGAGGCTAGGGAGGCTTTTTACCTAGTGATGAAATTAAGGAAGTCTTTCCTGATGAAAGGCTCATGGCGGTGTGAGCACGGGTTTTCCCCGACCTCTGTGATGAAAATCCTATGTTACCTATTAGACAGACGAACATGAATTAGATTTGAAAATAAGCAGAATGACACCTGGAATGTTCTCAAACAGCCCAAAAACCAAACAGTCCTCGATCTGAAACCCCGAGAAAGGTCCTTCGAGTGATTAGAGAGTTTAGACATGAATGTAGGAATTAGGAAAAGCCTTGATAGCTCTTGTTAAAGCCGTACGGTTGTAGTTTTACAACTACAGCCGTATGGCTATAACATCAGAGCCGCACGGCTGTGAAATTACAGCTGTGCGACTCTAACGAGCTACCAGATTGCTTCCTAAATAACCATTCTAATCTTTGATAGTGAAGGATTCCAAAATTAGGGGGGATTTAAGCTGGGATTCTCTAGGTTTAGAGCAGAGACAAAACAAAAACAAAAACAAAAGACAATAGAATGGAGAGGTAGAAAAATCATTCAGAAAGAGAGAAAGAGTGAAAAGCTAAGAAAACTAAGAGAAAAAGACAGAAAAAAGGGATCAAAACACTTGGGAAACACAGAGGGTAGGTTTCTAGTCGTTTCATCATTCGTTTGAATCATTTTCGGGTTTGTTCGGATCGATTCAGGTTTTCCCGACCTTTGTGATCAAAATCCTATGTTACCTGTTAGACAGACAAACATGAATCGGATTTGAAAATGAGCGAAATGACACATGGAATGTTCTTAAACGTCCCAAAAACTGAACAGTCCTTGATCCAAAACCCCGAGAAAGGTCCTTAGAGTGATTAGAGAGTTTAGACGTGAATGTAGGAATTAGGACAAGCCTTGATAGCTCTTGTTAGAGCCGTACGGCTGTAGTTTCACAACTATAGCCATGTGGATATAACATCAGAGCCGCACGGCTGTAAAATTATAGCCGTGTGACTCTAACGAGCTACCAGCTTACTTCCTAAATAACCAATCTCAATCTTTATCAGTGAAGGATTCTGAAATTATGGGGGATTTAAGCCAGGATTCTCTAGGGTTTAGAGCAGAGACAGAACAAAAGAAAAACAAAAAAAAATGTAGCAGAGACAACAAAATGGAGAGGTAGAAAAATCATTCAAAAAGAGAGAAAGAGTGAAAAGCTAAGAAATCTAAGAGAAAAAGATAGAGAAAAAGGGATCAAAACACTTGGGAAACACAGAGGGTAGGTTTCTGGTCATTTCATCATTCGTTTGAATCATTTTTAGGTTTGTTTCGATCGATTCAGGACCTGTATTCGAGGATTTAAAGGACGTTCGTGAGGTTCTAGATGGATTCCGGCATCCAAATCTAATTACGGTCTTCAAACACACTAGAACATCAAAAAGGTAAACTCTGAAGTATAGTTATTGACCTTATTTCAAGTTCCTTCATAAGTATCATCTTGCTCAATCTGTGGACACCCCGTATGTCATTTTATTCCCTTGATGTATAGTTATGCACCTTATTACAAGTTCCTTCACAAGTATCATCTTGCTTCGATCTGTGGACACCCTACATGTGATTTTATTCCACAGGTGTATAGTCATACACCTTATTTCAAGTTCCGTCGTAAGTATCATCTTGCTTCGATACATGGACACCCCCGTGTGTCATTTTATTCCCCAGGTGTATAGTCTTGCACCTTATTTCAAGTTCCTTTGTAAATATCACCTTGCTTCGATCCATGACACCCTGCGTGTCATTTTATTCCCTGGTGTATAATCATGCACCTTATTTCAAGTTCCTTTACAAGTATCATCTTGCTTCGATTCGTGGACACCCCGCGTGTCATTTTATTCCCCGAGTATATAGTTATGCACCTTATTTCAAGTTGCTTTGCAAGTATCGTCTTGCTTTGATCTGTGGACAGCCCGCATGTCATTTTATTCCCTGGGTGTATAATTATGCACCCTATTTCAAGTCCTTTGCAGGTATCATCTTGCTTTAATCTGTGGACACCCTGCGTGTCATTTTATCCACTTGGTGTATACTTATACGACATACCTTACCCTAATCTGTAGCCATCTCAGTAACATTCATTACGTTTATGCATTTTCGTTCTTGATTTTGCATACATTTGGGTGGTTTAGAAGAATATAACATGATATGACATTACATGACATGACATCGCATATGCAACTCACCATTCATACATACTTATCATAAGGTAGTTTTTCTCATTCATGTTATTCCCCATGCAAGCATCACAACATTAATTCATGCATACATCATCCTCCATTTAATATTTTTCACGCACACGGCCATCTACACTAACAAGTGTTCCTATCAGTGAGAGGGGTAAGATTTCAAGCAAGGACCATTGGGGAAGCCATCAATCAAGTTCAACCACCAAAGTTAGAGTCAAAAAATGATGAAGTCAGGTTCACAAGTAGTGTTGGGATCAAAGCTGAATTTGGCAGAAGGAGTAAATATTTCAGCAAAAGTCCATAAGGAGGGGGTGACCAATTCAGTGAACTTTGATAGCATAAGAGAAGTTATAGAGGACTATGTCACTTCATCATGATTTTGAAAGGCAGTTAGGGAAGAAGCGGTAGCAATGCCAGGGGATAACTTTGGCAGAGTAGAGAGACTAACAGCAAAGTGCACCGAGTTGGAAGCAAAAGTGGTAGAGTCGAAGGAAAAATAAATGATATGGTATGCACAAATACCAATGCCAATGCTAGCGAGAAGCAAAATGCCCAGGTTACTGATGCTCATTCCCAGCACCTTGAAAAGTCCTCTTATCAAGACTTGGCTCTACCAGGGCTGAACATGGATGCAAAATCACCTCCAATCACTGTGAGGACCATAGTGTTGGGATTTTTCACCGGAAATCACCCGATTAAAGTGGAAGAATGCAATGATTTCCTCAAATCCGTGCCCAGGAGCAATTGAGATGGAAATTGGAAAAATAAAAATTTAATCACAAGAGATAAAACTCTTACCCGGAGTATCTCTTTAAGAGATGGATGCAAATTACAGGAATCAATCTAGAATCCCTCCTCGTTCACGTACACGAACGCCTAACGAACACAACCTGTGCTAGCGTCGGAAAACACGAAGCTTTGGAGAGGAGGAAGAGACAAATTTCGGCTATGCTTGTTTTCCTTCCCTTGGCCGAAATTCCTAGGGTTATTTTAACCCTAGGTGGCCGAAATTCTCAAGGAGAATTTTAGCCCAACTGGCTTCTCCTTTTGTGTGGGCTTCCATTATTTATTTCAGGTCCAAACATATTTTAATTAGTCTAGTTTAAATTAATTTCAAGCCCAACTTTAATTTACCCATGTATTTAATATATTACACCAAGTAACATATTATTCACATTCTAATTAAAATTGGTTTGACTAATTAATTTAATCCATTAAATTAAAATTAGATCTTCACAAAATAAATTCATAAGTAAAACTATACATATGAATATTTTCATCCAGGAAATAATCTCATAATTAATCCAATCAATTATGAGGAAGCTGGTCAAATATTAATTTTATCATTATGATCAATCAAATTGATCTTTATAATATAATTAATATATTCCTCTCTCTCCAGAGTGTATACCCTAAGTATACAGTGATTCCTTAAGTCAGTGACCAGTCGCTCAATGTGTACGATCCCGTGGGCCCATCTTTATGTTAGCAGTGGGCCTGTGGCCCATAGACTGCAGTTGGGCTCTAGCAAGCCACTGCAGCCCCCAATTAAGATGGAGATGGCAGTCAAACTATTATCATAACCCTGTAGTTTGAACTTGTATATCCCATGTTATCGATATCGGTGTCCAACACAGAGGCATGAATTGATCACCCTCTTTTGTGTCCGGACATTAACTTAATCCCGAATGTACTGAAACTCACAAACAAGTTCCAACTTGTTTGGGTGTGGCCACACTCTTATCAGTCACATTCATCAAGAGGCCAGTGATATCTTCTCAGCGGACTACTGAGTGACAAATCCCTTCCCCATATAAATAGCATTGCCATGCTAAGTGACATACCCGAAAGCACCCATACTTGGCACCCTATTATAGGCCCTTTAGGCATACCCCTAAGTATGCGACCTCACATGCAACACCATCATATGGTCAGGTCAAAGGATCCATACAAGTACTACACAAGAATCACTTGTGAAACTATACCATATGGATTTCTCGCTTAGTGGATCTATCCAGTACCATGCCCCTTATGCATGTACCCATTAACTTGGTTGACATCCCATGTCTAATGACCGGTAAGACACCGCCATACAACCAGGTTAATGATAGTCTCTTGTTCCATTCATTCCCATGACTTGAACAGACTACGGATCTATTCATTGTCATATCGTTTACCCTATCCATGGTCTTACTGCTAAGTGCATGACACTAGTCATCATGGATATAGATATGTCCATCGGATACTTCATTTAATATATTACACAAGATAGATATAATAAATGAATTAATGCCTTTATTAATAACACAAATAAGTATGATACATGAATCCAATAAATGTATGATACAAATACAAGGAACAATGCCTCGTGACTAGGGCATATCCAACAATCTCCTACTTGCACTAGTTCCAACTAGGCATGGGCCTAATCCCTATAGATCTAGTATGACCCTCGTGCTTGGGCTGTGCCAACGCCTTGGTCAAAGGATCTGCGACATTATCCTCGGTGTCCACTCTGTGCAATGCAATGTCACCTCTTTCCGCGATCTCTCGTATGAGGTGAAACTTTCTAAGCACGTGTTTTGTGTTCTTGTGTGATCAGGGCTCCTTAGCTTGTGCAATGGCCCCATTGTTGTCATAGAAGATATCAACTGGGTCCTGGATAGTTGGCACTACTCCTAACTCAGTGATAAACTTCTTCATCCATACAGCTTCCTTAGCTGCATCACACACCGCGATGTACTCAGCTTCTGTTGTAGAGTCCGCGATGGTTGGCTGCTTTGAGCTCCTCTAGCTTACAGCACTACCATTAAGCAAAAATACATATCCAGACTACAACTGGTACTCATCTTGGTCAGTCTAGAATCTTGCATTAGTGTACCCAGTAACTGATAGAACTTCCTGACCACCATACACTAAGAAGCTATCCTTAGTCCGGTTAAGGTACTTAAGGATTGCCTTGACAGCTTTCCAATGGTCCTCCCCGGGATCCTACTGGTACCGGCTAG
This sequence comes from Euphorbia tirucalli, assembly GCA_039660915.1. Lineage (NCBI taxonomy): Eukaryota > Viridiplantae > Streptophyta > Magnoliopsida > Malpighiales > Euphorbiaceae > Euphorbia > Euphorbia tirucalli. The sequence goes on along the minus strand of CM077632.1, from coordinate 49,285,462 downwards.
TCATACTCAGTGCAAAGGCAACATCAGGTCTCGTACATAATATGGAGTACATAATTGATCCTATAGCCGAAGCATATGGAACTAATTTCATGTTCTCCTTGTCCTCCCTTGTCTTAGGACAGTGCTGCTTACGAAGTTTCAGTCCATGGCCCATTGACAAGAAACCTTTCTTGGCCCGGTCTATGCTGAACCTTTTCAGAACTTTGTCTATGTATGAGGCCTGACTCATGCCCAGAAGCCGATTTGATCTATCCTTATAGATCCTGATCCCTAGGATCATCTCAGCTTCGCCCAAGTCCTTCATTGCAAAGCATTTACTCAGCCACTGCTTTACCCTTTGCAGTGTAGGTATGTCGCTTCCAATGAGTAGGATGTCATCCACATAAAGTACCAAAAATGTGACAATGCTCCCACTTGTCCTTTTATACACACAAGGCTCATCTTGATTCTGTATGAAGCCATATTCCTTTATAGCCTCATTGAATCTAAGATTCCAACTTTGGGATGCTTGCTTCAGTACATAAATGGACCTTTGAAGCTTGCATACCCTTCCCGGATACTCTGGATCGACAAAACCCTCGGGTTGTGTCATGTACACATCCTCGAGTAGCTTTCCATTAAGGAAAGCGGTTTTGACATCCATTTGCCAGACTTCATAGTCGTACCATGCGGCTATGGCTAGCAAGATCCTGATGGATTTGAGTATGGCTACTGGTGAGAAGGTCTCATCATAGTCTATTCCGTGGGCTTGTCTGACACCTTTTGCAACCAGATGCCCCTTGAAGGTATTGTCGACCTTCAGCTTGTAACACCACTTGCAACCTATTACCTTAGCACCCGGAGGTGGATCAACCAAGTTCCAAACCTGGTTGTCGTACATAGATTGCATCTCTGCCTCCATGGCTTTATGCCAATTTGTAGACTGTGGGCTTGCCATGGCCTCCTGGTAGGTTTTGGGTTCCTCCTCATCCAAGATGAGAAGAGTTTGATCATCGGTGATGAGGAAACCATACTTCTCCGGTTCCCGATGATCCCTACCAGACCTTCTAGGTCCTTGTGTGGCCTGGGTCGGTGCTTCCTCCTGTGGAAGCTCCACCTGGGCCTCCGAGTTATCCTCTTCAGGAGCTTGTGGACCTTGAACTTCCCTGAGTTCAATATTGCTCCCACTGTCTTTCTTGGAAAGGAATTCCTTTTCTAGAAAGACCCCCTTCCTTGCCACGAACACCTTATTCTCGGCAGGGTTGTAGAAGTAATACCCTTTGGTTTCCCTAGAGAAGCCCACAAACAGGCATTTATCGGTTTTGGGCTCCAGCTTGCCACTAGTCAATTTCTTGACATGTGCTTCACATCCCCAAATCCTTAGGAAAGACACATTGGGCGCCCTGCCCGTCCATATCTGATATGGGGTCTTTTCCACTGCCTTAGTCACAGTATTATTTAAGATAAGAGCTGCTGTCTCGAGGGCGTGTCCCTAGAAACTAATTGGGAGAGAGGCTTGACTCATCATTGAGTGGACCATGTCCAACAGGGTCCTATTCCTCCGTTCGGACACCCCATTCCATTATGGTGTTCTAGGAGGAGTGAGCTATGGAACTATTCCATGCTCTCTCAAATATGAGTCAAACTCTAGGCTCATATACTCACCGCCTCAGTCCGACCGAAGGGTTTTGATATTTCTGCCTAGTTGGTTCTGTACCTCTTTCCTAAATACCTTGAACCTATCAAGGGTCTCAGACTTGTGTTTCATCAGATAGACATAGCCATATCTGCTGAAATCGTCCGTGAACGTGATGAAGTACAGGTGTCCACCTCTGGTCGCTGCGCTCATGGGTCCACATACATCTGAATGTATTAGGTCCAATAAGCCAGTGGCCCTTTTAGCCTTCTTGCTAAAAGGCGCCTTAGTCATCTTGCCTCATAAACATGATTCGCATGTATCAATTGACTCCAAGTCAAATGACCCTAAGACTCCAGCTTTATGAAGCCTAGCTATGCGCTTCTCGTTTATATGGCCGAGACGACAATGCCATAGGTAGACAGGATTAAGTTCGTTGGGCTTAACCCTTTTTGTGTTTATGTTATAGACATGATCAGTTTCATTTAAGTCCAGGATATACAGGCCATTATTTAATAGAGCATCTCCATAAAATAATCCCTCTCTAGATATGCAAATTCTACCATTAGAAATAGTAAAATAAAATCCAGAAATATCCAACATAGAAACTGAAATAATATTCCTCCATATAGCAGGTACAAAATAACATTGTTCTAAAATAAAAACCAATCCACTAGGCATCACAAGGTGGTATTCGCCGATCTCTATGGCAGCAACCCTTGCTCCATTTCCGACCCACAAGTCCAACTCTCCCGACCCCAGTGACCTTCTGTTCTTAAGTCCCTGCACATTGCAACAAATGTGAGAACCACATCCAGTATCCAATACCCAAGATGTTGAAACAGTAAGGTTAATGTCTATAACATAAATACCTGAAGAGGACGCACCTTGGCCCCATCTCTGCTCTCCCATCAGCTTGGGACACGATCTCTTCTAATGGCCTGCCTGTCTACACCAGAAACAGACATCCTCGGGACTTGCCTTCTGCTGGGCCTTGGGTTGGGCTTTGGCCTTCTTAGCCTTGGCCTTGGCCTTACCCTTGGCAACAGGAGGGTTCCCCTTATTGACCAGCAGCACCGGTGGAGTCTTCTTGATCGACTGCTCAGTAAGCTTAAGCATCCCATGCAGCTCACTGACAGTGATGTTCATCCCTTGCATGTTGTAGTTCAAGATGAACTGATCATAAGAATCCGGCAAGGATGCAAGGATTGTGTCCACCGCCAACTCCTGAGAGATGGGCGATCTGAGACGGGCCAAAGTATCCAAATAGCCCTTCATCTTAAGCACGTGTGCGCTCACAGATGTCCCAGCCCCCATCTTACAAGAGTGAAATGCCTTGTTGGTCAAGTACCTTTCCCGACGAGCTTGCTCCTGAAACATCTCATTTAGAGTTGTTATCATAGCAAAGGCTTGATGGTCCATAAACTATTTTTGCAGTTCGGGGACCATACAGGCCAACATTAGGCATGTCACATCCCTATTATCCTTGACATGCACCTCGTATTCCTCCAGCTGGGCAGCCGATGGATTACGTCCTTAAGGCGCAGCCGGTACAAGCCTCTCCAGCACATACTCTTTGGACTCCTGTCTTAGAACTATTCTCAAGTTCCTAGACCAGTCCAAAAAGTTAGGACCGGAATGCTTGTCCCTTTCAAGAATTGATCGCAGTGATAAAGTGTTGTTATTTGCCATTTAGAGTTTCTACACAGAAAAACATTTAAGAGTGTTAATAAAGGACTTTACTTTGTTATTCCCATACATAATTAATAATGAATCAATTTATAAAGTAAACCGAGTTGTTGGGCTCATGGGCCGAGATCCATATTTCATTATGATATAGCCAGATGAGGGCCTGGTACAACTATACCTTAACTATTTAGGTAGGAACGCCATCCAATCCCAACCTAGGGACTCTCAATTTGATGGGCTTGTTGGCACTTACCCATCTGTGATTAGGGCCAGGAGAATCCTACTACCCATGCTAAGTCAAAACCTCCATTCAAGTGTTAGAGTATCCCATACCCTAACCCAATACAAAGTGACAATACTCCAGTGTATCCTGCAAGGGCATGGTCTACAACTGGGCTATTACCACTTTAAGCCGGTTTTGAATGAGGGAAACACTTTTAAGCGACTTAGTAATTTCATTTGGTTATTAGATTCAATTAACAACGGCTTGCATACACAAGGCGGGTGAAATGCGGTTGGATCATACATTCATACATGCATATAAATACAAAGCATAATTAAATAAATAAGTAAAATGGACTGTTATGGGCCTTTATTACATCCTAATATTATTCTAGAAAACCTATACTAGAAAAAAATATCAGGTGGGCCTCCATCTTCTACCTTCTAGGCTTGCACCTCCATTTGGGCTCACCACTCCATGGGCTTCTTCTTTTACAAATTTTATAATAATAGAATAAAATAAAATTACATTAAAAAAAAAAAGAAAAACGACACGCAGGCCGTATTTACTTAAAAAAGAAAATACAACCCATCTTGAATAAGGCCCAATAGCATCCAACCATACAAAATATTTAATCACCCATATGCATCCAATACATATAATTCATAAGCATGTTATAATGCATGATTTAAGCCCATTTCAATTATGTCCTAGCCTTTATATTGAAATTGCCAATTTTGGCCCACCATGGTTCTAACCCTTAACGGGCTTTGGGCCTCCAGCCCAGGCAGTCCAACTGCTCTAACTGGAAGTGGGAAACCATGGGTCTAATTCAGCCATCCAAGTAATTGTGCCAAAATTACCCGAACCAATTTCAATTAACCATATTAATTTCCAAAATTAATATCACATGAATAAAATAAAATTTCATTCAAGAAACCACACGCATTTAAATTACATAAATTTAAACACACGAATTTTAAAACCAATTAAAATTTCAAAACTGGGCCCCAGGCCCAAAACCCACTAAATCCAAAAACACTGGGCCCGGCCCTCTGCAGCCGCCTAACGGCTGCCGGCTGCTGTCGTGCGGCAGCCACTGCCCAGCAGCAGCCTGCTACTCCGGCAGCTGCTGATGGCGCAGCAGCAAGCAGTGGCCGTTGCTGCTCCTGCCGCGTGTGGCGGCGGCTGGCGGAGATTCCATCGTCGGCAGCCCCGCACCCCAGGAACAGCCAGATTTTTTTTATATATAAATAGAAAATATAAATAAAAAAATTATGGCATCCATAAACAAGAAATTCACCAAGAATTCCAAAACATACAATTAAATTAAACAAACATAAACCTATATGCATATTCAACATCAATTGTATAAAATCAAATGGGAAAAATCTTAAACCCAAACCAAGAACCCCAATTATAAAAACCTCTAATTTTAAAACATAGGATTCACAGCAGCAGCAGTGCAGCCGCCTAGCGGCTGCCGGTTGCTGCCACGCGGCAGCCACTGCCCAGCAGCAGCCTGCTACTCCGGCAGCTGCTGATGGCGCAGCAGCATGCAGTGGCCGTTGCTGCTCCCGCCGCATGCGGCGGCGATTCCATCGCCGGCAGCCCCGCACCCCAGGAACAGCCAGATTTTTTTTATATATAAATAGAAAATATAAATAAAAAAAATTATGGCATCCATAAACAAGAAATTCACTAAGAATTCCAAAACATACAATTAAATTAAACAAACATAAACCTATATGCATATTCAACATCAATTGTGTAAAATCAAATGGGAAAAATCTTAAACCCAAACCAAGAACCCCAATTATAAAAACCTCCAATTTTAAAACATAGGATTCAACCAATTTTAACAATTTCCACAAATCAAAAGCCGGCTCTGATACCACTGTTGGGATTTTTCACCGGAAATCACCTGATTAAAGCGGAAGAACGTGATGATTTCCTCAAATCCGTGACCAGGAGCAATTGAGATGGAAATTGGAAAAATAAAAATTTAATCACAAGAGATAAAACTCTTACCCGGAGTATCTCTTTAAGAGATGGATGCAGACCGCAGGAATCAATCTAGAATCCCTCCTCATTCACGTACACGAACGCCTAACGAACACAACCCGTGCTAGCATCGGAAAACACGAAGTTTTGGAGAGGAGGAAGAGACAAATTTTGGCTATGCTTGTTTTCCTTCCCTTGGCCGAAATTCCTAGGGTTATTTTAACCCTAGGTGGCCGAAATTCTCAAGGAGAATTTTGGCCCAACTGCCTTCTCCTTTTGTGTGGGCTTCCATTGTTTATTTCAGGTCCAAACATATTTTAATTAGTCTGGTTTAAATTAATTTCAAGCCCAACTTTAATTTACCCATGTATTTAATATATTACACCAAGTAACATATTATTCACATTCTAATTAAAATTGGTTTGACTAATTAATTTAATCCATTAAATTAAAATTAGATCTTCACAAAATAAATCATATGTAAACCTATACATATGAATATTTCCATCCAGGAAATAATCTCATAATTAATCTAATCAATTATGAGGAAGCCGGTCAAATATTAATTTTATCATTATGATCAATCCAATTGATATTTATAATGTAATTAATATATTCCTCTCTCTCCAGAGTGTATACCCCAAGTATACAGTGATTCCTTAAGTCAGTGTTCAGTCGCTCAATGTGTACGATCCCGTGGGCCCATCTTTATGTTGGCAGTGGCCTGGGTGGCCCATAGACTGCAGTTGGGCTCTAGCAAGCCACTGTAGCCCCCAATTAAGATGGAGATGGCAGTCAAACTATTATCATAACCCTGTAGTTTGAACTTGTATATCCCATGTCATCGATATCGGTGTCCAACACAGAGGCATGGATTGATCACCCTCTTTTGTGTCCGGACATTAACTTGATCCCGAATGTACTGAAGCTCACAAACAAGTTCCAACTTATTTGGGTGTGGCCATACTCTTATTAGTCACATTCATCAAGAGACCGGTGATATCTTCTCAGCGGACTACTGAGTGACAAATCCCTTCCCCATATCCATAGCATTGCCATGCTAAGTGACATACCCGAAAGCACCTATACTTGGCACCCTATTACAGGCCTTTTAGGCGTACCCCTAAGTATGCGACCTCACATGCAACACCATCATATGGTCAGGTCAAAGGATCCATACAAGTACTACATGAGAATCACTTGTGATACTATACCATGTGGATTTCTCGTTTAGTGGATCTATCCACTACCATGCCCCTTATGCATGTACCCATTAACTTGGTTGACATCCCATGTCCAATGACCGGTAAGACACTACCATACAACCAGGTTAATGATAGTCTCTTGTTCCATTCATTCCTATGATTGGAACAGACTATGGATCTATTCATGGTCATATCATTTACCCTATCCATGGTCTTACTACTAAGTGCATGACACTGGTCATCATGGATATGGATATGTCCATTGGATACTTCATTTAATATATTGCACAAGATAGATATAATAAATGAATTAATGCCTTTATTAATAACACAAATAAGTATGATACATGAATCCAATAAATGTATGATACAAATACAAGAACCAATGCCTCGGGACTAAGGCATATCCAACACATAGCACGGCTACTACACTTTCTTGAATCAAGGGAATTCGCAAGCTACCTGAAAGAAGATGTTGCATTAGCCTCTCAGGCTTGCCATACTTGGATTGAAAGCCAAAAGAATCATATGATACTCCCCAAGATAGCTTCTCTGGTTCAGATCTTTCAAAAGGTTGTTCAAGGGTTGACCAATGAATTAGAACTAAAGGGGCCCCTCAAGACCAATGTCAACACCGACTCCATTCCGCGACACCCCTGAAACCCACCTACCAAGGGTAGTAGAAAAGGCATCTCCCTGTGGCCCTACTTGTTAACCAAACTATTTTACGAGTGTATAAAGGAGGGTCTGCTGCAGAGTGTCAGGCCATTTGTGGAACCAGAAGAAGCACATAAGAGTAATTTCTGTAGTTATCATGTGATGAGAGGCCATCAGACCAGAGAAAGTTTAGGTTTAAAGGATGAGATTCAGAAGCTAATTGACAAAGGAAAATTAAAGATCTCATCTGGCTTTGATGGATGACCAAGGACAATCAAAGAAGCTGCCAAAGAAACTCCTCAAACTTCTCGAGGAAAGGAATATGATGAAGAACTACAAGGTCTGATTTGATTAGAGTGGGGCAATGGCACTAAATCCAAAATGGTGACTAATCCGAAAATAATCAGATTGTCTAAGATCAACACCTTTTTGAGACTTCCTTCTCGTAGGGACTCATATAGTTTGTAAGGTGTATTGAACTTATTTTGAATGCAATGCAGTTTGTTATCTTTTTACTCATGTGATGACTATATGTACATGGGATTATGCATGCATTTGACCATTTGAAAAGACATATCCAACACATGTAATATTAAAATGCATGACATCGATCTAAGTACTAAAAGGAACCTAAAAGTGAATCTGGCTCTGATCGAACTCTCTCTTGAAAAGTGAGTTGGTGAGATAAATAAATATGGAATGGCATTACCTCTGGTGAATCATTCACCAATCAAGATCAAGTATCCTTACAAATCACGATTCAAGATGCTGTTGATCCCGCTCTAGATTTTCAATTTGAGCAGCACACATGATACCAAAACCATTCCAAGCCAAAAGCTACTGTTGAACCTCAAACCCAAGCCCAAGCCCAATTCCCTATCCAAGAAGGTACCTCATGTCAAAACTCTAAAGCTAAATACCAAACTCGTCAAAATCTCCAACCCGTGAGAAATTCAAATTACCTTCATTGCCCATCATGTGGTAAAACCCAGAAACAGTTCATGGTTGTAGTACATGTATTATCTTGTTCTTATGACATTCATGTGTAAATAATATTACGCATGCATTGTTTATCCAACAAGGCATATTAAACACACATGACATGCATGAATTTAAATGTAGCAGGAAAAGCAAAAGGTGGTTGTGGCTTGGGTTTAGTTTCTTTCTTGAAAAAAAAGTGGTATCTTGATAGGTCATTCAACCAGCAAGAGATAAATTTATGTGATTGATCGACTTGTTGTTCGAAGTCCTTGCTATTAAGACTTAGTAGATCTTGACCCCAATGGCATCCATGTTTGCAGCCCTAGTTCCCTATCAAAGTCATAACCAACCCATTCCTTAAGTCGGCTATGCCTCTTTGATATATGAGAATCCCAACACCTTCTGTTGTGATTCCCTCAAAAAAAAGAAAGGAAAAAAAATTTCTTCTCATGCCTAAATTACCATACTTCATCACCCGCATCATCCCATTATTCCATTCCCTTCATAAGCTTGAACCTAGAACAATGTCATCTACGTTGTCACTTTTATCATTTCGCTACAAAAGGCATGGCCTAAGACAATTGCAGCTGTCTAATATGACGCCATTGGGGTCCAAGGCAGGATGCAGCTAATACAAATGGCGTAAGGACAATTCTATATCCAAACACCATAAATCAAAAGATCATTGTACAACTCCCTACACCAGGGGCAGAAAATGAAGGAGTGATTATCACTCAAATTCTAGAGACTGCATAAGAAATAGAGATCCATGTATGCCAAGTTGGTAAGGTAACAAATGAAATACCTTCAAAATAAGGTGGGCGTTACATCAAAGGGAGGGTTGTAAAATTCAAACCCGAAGAACGAACCTCACAAAGAGAAAAAGCCCAAGATGAAGGATATCAAAATAACATGCGTCAGTCCATGCTGATACCTAAAAAAAATAAGGTCTCTGATGTGGAAAACCGAAAGGACATGTTGGTGACACGAATTGATCAAAACCATAGCCACAGTTTGAAATTTCCTAATGCATCCACATTCATTATGTCATGGATGTTTTATATTCTGTTTCAATGATATGCATACATCATGTCATTGCGTATAAATGTCCACATACGGGTTACAGCATGCAGTGAACCATATCTGACAAAGCGTTTTGCACCCAAATACAAGTTCCTAATACGAAGGACAAGTAAAGGACGAACCACTGGATATCATCAGCATCAATGTTCTCGCGACCTTCGATGAACACGTCAAGGCACACTTTCCAATCCCAAGACAGGCCAATATGAAGAGATCAACTTGGCTGGAATATTGTGTAGAATTTTCAGGCCATTCAAAAAAAAAAAGAAAAAAAAAGCAAGTTATCACAAAGAGAAAATTTCCGACATGAAAAACCGAAAGGATGTGTTGGTAACAAGAAGAGGGTAATGTTTAGAGTCAAAGTCACTTTTAATTTCCCTATTGTGCTCATTCTGATGTCATCATCATGATATTATGCAAGTTTGATTTTTGGCTTAGATGTTCATATTATACACATCGTGCCATTACATATAAACATCCATCAGTAGGTTATTGCACCCAGGCCCACGATAAAGAGAATGGAATTCATGTTATAAATAACAATGCTCAAAGCGTACCTCGGATAAGGTGGAGGAATACTCAAGTGACTCAATTTCTCCAGTAACAAGATTTGTATGATAACCCGTCGATTAGGATGGTATTGAGACAATTAGACTGAGTAAGCGTGGTATAGAAACAGACCTGAAGTATGGAGGAGCATCTGTTGGATGGGGCAATTAGAATGCATGGAATCCAAATAAATCATGGTCTCAATTAAGATGACCCTACGGGTGAAGCGCCATAAACCATCTGCCCACTACTGAGGCTAATCGAAAGCCACAAGTTCCGTCTCTAGACTCGCACATACACCAAGACCAACAGCAGAAACATCATGGCACATACATGCATACACTCGAAGCACACATACACATATGCAGACATGCATCAATGCTAACTAAAGTACAGGTACTCACTGTCATCATCGGGTTATCCCGAATCATGGGCGCTCTGAAAACAGAAATAGCCTGACACTGGGGCATCCTCTAAATCTCAAGTAAGAGAATTTTCTCAATTTTCAGAATTCCCTTTCACGCTGATATAACCCCGGGAAGGGTATTTCTTGCCTTTTATAGGTGTCCAGGGGTAAAACAATCGGTTTGTATTTATTCTTAATCGAAGGGGTAAAAATTTTGTTTTCCAAAATTATTGATCAAGAAATAAATACACACCTGACACAACTTCAAAATTATTGCTCCACCGAGAGGTGACACAACTTCAGAATCATTGCTGCACCGAGAGCTGACTTCAAACCAAAGCTGCTAAAGCTGACTTCAAACCAAATCGGGCTAGACCGCTGCTTTGCAAAGGAATCGAAGCAAGTCCCTAAATCAAATTAAATCGGGCTAGACCGCTGCTTCACAAAGGAACCGGAGCAAGTCCCTGAATCAAATCAAATCAGGCTAGACCACTGCTTCTTAAAGGAACTGGAGCAAGTCCCTGAATCAAATCAAATTGGACTAGACCGCTACATTGCAAATGAACCAGAGTAAGTCCCTAAATCAAATCAAATCGGGCTAGACCACTGCTTCACAAAGGAACCAGAGCAAGTCCCTGAATTAAATCAAATCGGGCTAGACCGCTGCTTTGTAAAGGAACCAGAGTATGTTCCTGAACCAACTCAACTTGGGCTAGACTGCTGTTTCACACAGACATCAAAATAAGTCCCTGAAGTCAACATAATTTTGTCTGTGACACAAGCACCATAAGGAACTAACATAAGAAAGACGCCAGGTATGTTTCCTCTTCCTTTTCTCACCGTGCTCTCTATCTCAAGACCAAACTCGAACCAGGGCACAATCGCCTAAACATGAGTCAACTTTGATCCCGTGAGGGGCAGAATATGAGCACGGTTTTCTCGACCTCTGTGATGAAAGTCCTATGTTACCTGTTAGACAGACGAACGTGAATTGGATTTGAAAATGAGTGGAATGATGGCTAGAATGTTCTCAAATGACCTAAAAAATGAACAATCCTCGATCCGAAACCCCGAGAAAGGCCCTTCAAGTGATTAGAGGGTTTAGACACGAATGTAGGATTTAGGAAAAGCCTTGATAGCTCTGGTTAGAGCTGTACGGCTGTAGTTTCATAACTACAGCTGCACGGCTATAACATCAAAGCCATATGACTATAACATCACAGCCACGCCACTCTAATGAGTGACTAGATTACTTCCTAAATAACCAATCTCAATCTTTAACAGTGAAGGATTCTGAAATTAGGGGGGATTTAAGCCAGGATTCTCTAGGGTTTAGAGTAGAGACAGAACAAAAAGAAAAACAAAAAAAAACGTAACAAAGACAACAGAATGGAGAGGTAGAAAAATCATTCAAAAAGAGAGAAAAAGAGAGAAAGAGTGAAAAGCTAAGAAAACTAAGAGAAAAAGACAGAAAAAAAGGATCAAAACACTTGGGAAACACAGATGGTAGGTTTCTGGTCGTTTCATCATTCGTTTGAATCATTTTTAGGTTTGTTGGATCGATTCGGGATGTGTATTCGAGGATTTCAGGATGTTCATGAAGTTTGAGGCGGATTTTGGCATCCAAATCAAATTCGGGTCATCAAACACACTTGAACATCAAAAAGGTAAACTCTGAGAGCCCTTAAACTCGTAATTACTTGCTTTTTGCTGCGTATTTTCTGTGTTTTCTAAAAAATCTAGAAACTGCCTATTTGATTACAGTCATGCAACTCTAACTAGAGCCGAGCGACTGTAATCCCTTAGAACAGAGCCAAGCGGCTGTAACACTATAGTCGCACGGTTGTGTTCTTCTAGGTAGAAACCCGAACTGCTCTAAATCAATCGAATATAGTTAGTTTCCTATTTTAATCATTTTGTTATGAATTATTTCAGTTAAATCACATCCGTTACATTTAGAGTTATGGTTTTTCAATTTCCTATAACGTTGATGTGGGGTTTCGGTTTTATTGATTTCGATTTTTGGAATTCAGGGTTGTTTGATCCAAATAGGATCCACTGTCCAGCTTTAGCAGATTCCACAAGATCCTTAAAAATCATCAAAACGAGTTAAAATAGAGATTTACACAAGCAAAGAAAACCAATTTTCGGTTCTGGACACTACAGCCGCGTGGCTCTAACTAGAGCTGCATGGCTATAGTTACAGAATGAAGGCAGCGGGATGACTCCCACAGACGTCGTCGTGTGATGTTGTCTTCGAAATCAAACTGTTTTTGATGTGTTTACTGCTTTGGGCCTTAGATGGATGTTTGAAATTAGGAAACACCCACGAACGGAACCCCGAGTTCCGGGATATCCAACCCACTAAAAGGAAGTAATTTACATGTAATTGAGCCAAATGGTTTTCCAAAATTGTTTTTAAGCATAAAAATGTACAAGGCATTTCTAAAATGGTTTTCTAGGTCTAATCGAGTGAGTCGCCCAGACTTCTCGGTTACCCCTTAGATGCATGCTCCCACTTCCTAATATTCCCCATTTTGTCCTGTTGTGAGTCTTATGTGTGTCTGTGATATAATTGTGCTAACTGGTCTGTTTTACAGCTTTTATTTCTTTTTATTATTTTATTTTGGATGTATTAATATATCAAATCATGTATTCTAGGCGGTTGTACTTTTTATAGATTTTCGTGTATCTAGGTGGTTGTAAGGTGAGGATGATAGTTTTTATCTTTTAGGGTTGTAATAAGTGGCCTATATTCTTTTGTCTGGTTTGGATGTATGGTTTACTTTTCTACACTTTAATTTCATGTTATTTATTTATGTCATTTAAATGAGCATGGACTAAACATTAAAAGATAAAATGGGTGGAGAATAAGTGAGCATAATATTGTAATATGAACTTAAAAATGAAAGCAAGCTTGAGGTTGAATAGGTAAGTTGCCCGAACCCTAAATCTCTAGATTAGGTACAGCAGTCTATGCTCGGTAGGGAGCTGTACCAGAATTTCCCCGGATGAGCTGATCCGAGTGGCGACTCTATCACTGATCTCAAAATTTAGATTTCGAGATCTTTAAGTAATAAAACGGGATTTTCTAAAATGTAAAACAGTTTTTCTCAAAAATTCACATTCAAAGAAAAAGTTTTTCCACAAAAGGGTTTCCTAACAAACCAATGATTTTCCTAAGCAAGATACAAACCCGTTTTCAATTCAAACAACTTCAAACCAAGTTCTCTTTTCCCCGGTTCACTTCACCGCATTCTGAGTTTAAGGTCGTTTGCTTACTGGCGGTTTCATCATCTCCATGGTATGCGGATTATGTTAACTTCCTAGCAAGTAACATCGTTCCCCTTAGTCTTTCTTACCAACAAAAACGTAAGTTTTTCTCAGATGTGAGACATTACTTGTGGGACGATCCATATCCCTTTAAAATTTATGGGGATAATATGATACATCATTGTGTACCCAACAAAGAGGTAACCCCTATCTTAACTCTTTGTCACACGAAAGAACCTGGTGGTCATCTAGGTCCTACAAGGACCGTGGCTAAAGTCATGCAATGTGGCTTTTATTGGCCAACTTTGTTTAAGGATGCTTTTAATTTTGTTAAGTCTTATGATACATGTCAATGAACTGATAGTATTTCTCGTAGACATAAGATGGCTCAAAACGGAATTTTGATTTGTGAACTTTTTTATGTTTGGGGTATCAATTTCGTGGGATCGTTCCCTAAGTCCTATAACAATGAATTTATACTTGTAGCTGTAGACTATATGTCTAAATGGGTACAAGTTGTAGCCTTACCGACAAATGATTCTAGGGTAGTGATTAAATTCCTTAAGAAGAATATTTTCACTCGCTTTAGAACACCTAGGGAAATTATTAGTTATGGAGGGACCCATTTTTGCAGCAAACAATTTGACCATTTATTGAGCAAATATGGTGTCACCCATAAAGTAGCTACACCGTATCACCCACAGACAAGTGGACAAGTAGAAATTTCAAATAGGGAACTTAAAAGCATTCTACAAAACACTGTAAGTTCATTTAGGAAAGAGTGCTCTCTTAAATTAGATGATGCATTATAGGCATATCACACTACATTTAAAACACCAATTGGTATGTCCCCTTACCATTTAGTTTTTGGGAAAGTATGTCATTTGCCTATTGAATTGGAGCACAAAGCGTATTGGGCACTAAAATTTTTAAATTTTGATATGCAAGTTATAGGTGAGAAGCGCCTTTTGCAACTCAATGAATTAGATGAATTTCATCTTAGTTCATATGAGAACACAAAAATTTATAAGTAAAAGACCAAGCAATGGCATGATAAATGATTGCTTAAGCATGTGTTCAATGTAGGCAACAAGGTGTGCTATTTAATTCTCGCCTTCGACTTTTTCCGAAAAATTGAGGAGTAGATGGGTAGGCCCTTTTGAAATAACTAATGTTTTTCCATACAGGGCGATGATTAAACGGGGTGATGAACCTCTATTTAAAATAAATGGCCAACCACTAAAGCTCTACAATGGTGGTGACTATGAGGCTCATGTGGTCACCATTTTCCTCTCTGATCCAAATTGAGTCAGAGGGAGTCAAGCTAATTGACTATAAATTAGCGCTTTTAGGAGGCAACCCATTTCTGTTTTTAATTTTTGTTTGTTGGTTGCTTCATTAGATGTTTTTAGTTTTAATTCGCAGGATTTAGTGGTGTTATTTTTTTGTGTCTCTGTTGTAGGTTTTAGACTAAGGCGTGACTATGCCTTAGGAAAATTTTCAATTAAAATCAGAATTTCTCTTTAAGCATGACCATGCCTTAAACCCTGCTCTTTTCTGCTCCCTAATCCAAAAAAAAAAAATTTCTTTTGACGCCAGGACATCGGCCCAAAGTAAGACCATACCTTAGGCCATGCCCTCTTCTGTTTCCCAACCTTTATTTTTCAATAATATAATATATATATATAATAATTAATAAATGAACAAGCCTAAAAGCTTTGACAACCTAATTGCTAGCTCTTTCTTTCTTCTTCACAGATCCTGCCACCCAACTTGCCTACGTCTCCTCTCCGTCGCTATCCGGCGTCGTAACCTTCAGCGTCCAACGTAGTGCCATCGTTCCTGGTTCTGCCGCCGTCACCCATAGGCTATAAATGAGCCACAACGGGATGAAAACCTCCATCCAAACCAAGCGCCACCTCTACCATTTCATTGTTTGCTGCAGAACCGCCAGCGGCCACTGTCCTTGCTGCTCTGTCTCCTTCCGCTGCTGCTTCTCTTTCGTCTGATGACTCACTGCCCTCCTCGACAAAATCGGGCACTGGCTCTCTCTTCCAGAAGATCGCGGTTAGCATCCTTCACTGACTGCTGCCACCCATACCTGCTCTCCGGCCTCCTCCCACCTCCTCAGCCGCCACTGACAGCAGCAAGGCCATGCACCGAGCCACCGCAATAGCAACTCCAGCGCCGGCAAGTTCAGCATCAACCCAACAGATTTCTAGTACCAAACCCCAAAAAGAAAAGCCCAATCACCCATTATACCCTCATCATAAGCCAAGAAAAGAAAGGGGAAAGAAAGTATCGAGCCAACCGAACCAGAAGAGATTCCTTCTAAGGAAGCAGAGTTGGATGAAATGCTCCCTCTACCACAAAGGTATAAAACTCTCAACCCCCAATAAGCATTTACATGGTAATTTAAATTTTCCTGGTGCAAAAACATTAGTGTATAAGGATATTAAAGATAGAGAAATTGTTGCAAGTAAATGTATTGATGAAAATGTGATGGTTGAGTTTGATTTTGTGGATCAGTTTAATTGTTTGGTTGATAACATTGGGTGGAATTAGTTCTTTGAATTGAATTGTACCACTTTTAAATTCCATAATGTAAGCACCGGGTTTTCCCGACCTCTATAATGAAAATTCTTGTACTACCTGTTGAGCAGACGGACACGAATCTGACTTGAAAACTACCGGAATGTCACCTGAAGTATCTCAAACATCCCAAAAATCAAGCTATCCTCGATCCAAAACCCTGAAAAGGTTCCCCGGATGATTTTAAGGTTTAGGATGAGCATCGGATTTTTACAGATTTCGGCCCGGCTCTTGTTAGAGCCGCACAGCTGTAGTATAGAGCCGCGCGGCTCTAGCATAACTAGAGCCGTGCGACTCTAGTGGGTTTAACCAAGTTGCTCTGCAAAGCAGAGCAACTTGGTTGAGCAGAAAATGTTTGCCGAAATAAGTAGGGAATTCAGAAGGCTCATTAAATTTTGGAAATGATTGTGAATGTGAGATATAAAAGGAAAAAGTAAAAAGAAATCAAGGAGAAAGGCAAAAATCAATCTTGAGAAAAAAAAAGTTCATAGAAAACAAAAATAAAAAAAAAGGAAGAGAGAAAGGGAACGAATACACAGAAGCAAGGAGCAAGAAAGAACTAAGTCTTAACATCTAAAATCAATACCTAAGCATCAAATGGAGTATTCTTGTCCTTTGCACACTCGTTCAGGATTGTTTTGGATCGGTTTCAGATCGACACGGATTCATTTCTTAATTTTTGGGCCGGTTGAGGTTTCGAGAGAATTTCAGGTTTTCAATTTGATTCTTGACGTTCAACGCATCAAAACAATATCAAGGTAAACTCTAAGAGGCCTTAAACCTGTGCACATTTTCTTTGCGTCCTTCTCCATTTTGCAACTTTTGGAAAACGGATTACCCGAATATAGCCACAGGACTGTGTTCTTCATGAACACAGCTACACAGCTGTATTCCTTATGAACAAAGCCACACAGCTATGTTCTGTTGGGGAAGAAACCCGAAACTACCCCGATCGGTCGAAAATAGTCTGTTTTCCATTTTATGAATTCTGTTGTGATGTTTTTCAACCCAAATATATTCATACATCATTAAACTGTGGTTTTCGGATTTCTATACGTATAGGTGTTAGGTTTTTGGTTTTTCCCGGGTTTTACTTTTTAAATTTCGGAGTTGTTCAATCCTAATCGGATCTGTAGTCTAGCATTTGCGGACCCTCAAACCCTATAAAATCTATGGGAAACATCAAAAATGAGCAAAATGGCATTTTCAAAAACTAGAAAACCATTTTTCGGGTTCTAGAAGTCATAGCCGCACGGCAATAATTTAGAGCCGCACGGCTGTAACTTCCAGAGAGAAACAGAATTGCGGAACGACCCATACGGACATCGTCGCACGATGTTGTTTTCATATTCGAACTGTTTTTGGCTTGTTTACTGCTTTTTGGACCTTAGATGGATGTAAGATTTAGGAAACCTACACGAACGGAACCTTGAGTTTTGGGATAACAGACCCGCTAAACGAAAAAATTTGCATGAAACCAAGCCAAATAATTTTCTAAAATTGTTTTCCAGCACAAAAATCAACAGGGCGTTTCAAAACCGTTTTCCAATTCTAACCGAACTGGCTGGCCAAGCCGACCCGGTTGCCCCCTAAATGCATGTCCCTGTTCCTATAATCCCAATTCTGTCCAATTTGAGTCCTACTTGTGTCGTGCTATAAATTGTGCTAATCGTCTATTTTGCAGCTTTTAGTTTCTTTTACTTTCATTTTTAATGTAATTGATAGTTTAATTCATGTATTCTAGGCGTTTGTAATGTGAGGACGAGAGTTTTTATTTTTATTCGATTTGGTTGTATAAGCGGCCTTTATTATTTTTTTGTATAATTTGAATGCATGATTTATTTTTCTATAATTTATTTCTATCATTTGTATGAGCATGGGATAAATAAACACAAATTGGGTAGAGAAAGATAATAAAGCAAATAAAATATGATAATATAAACTGTAAAGTGAAAGCAAGCTTGAGGTTAAAGTAAGTCACTTGCCCGAACCCTAAGTCTCTGGATTAGGTACAGTAGTCTACCTTCGGTAGGGAACTGTACCGGAATTTCCCGGATGAACTGATCCGGATGGCGACTCTGTCACTGATCTTGGAATTTAATTTTCGAGGTCTTTAAGTTAAAATGGGTAAAGATTTTCTATAAAGGGATTTCCAAAACAAATCAATGGTTTTTCTTAAGATAATCAAAATCCCGTTTTTCCAAAAAATCATTCAAACGTATTTTTCCAAAAGTTTCCTTTTCCCTCGGTTCGCTTCGCCACGTCCCGCTTCTGCTATAAAAAGGTCGTCTGCTCACAGTGGCGACTCTGCTGGGGACAAAAAGGTTTCTTAAAAAGTTTTTACAAAAACTTAAGGAGCTTAGGCAACTATCGAAATATAACCTCGCTTGATGTCACTTCACTAGTTCATAGTACCATATTTGTTTGCACCTGCATATCATGATATTTTCTTCTTCTCAACCCCTCAAATACACTGATCAGCCCAGTTTACTCAAGAAGGTGACCCACCTCTACCGCCAAGATTGGAGGCACCCGACAAGGTAAACCACTCATACCACTGCATGACCTTACATCGTGTTCTACGGTAAGGAGTGTATATTCGCTATGGGAACTTGCACGACCCTTGGTATTGACTTTGACCCACATGTAATGGCTTAGCAACTTCCCCTAGGATTACCAAAACTTAAATTCAAACTGAACATTGAGTGTGCACCTTTGGTATCCCCCGTTGATGCCGAAGAGATCCAACACCTAGGAAGAATGCAAGACCAATTGAAAGGAGAAATAAGGTTGGAAGGGAGTGCATATTATTGCATGTGCTAACGTTTGTTCTGTGATGTTTTCTATTTGTCTTTTCACAAAGCATTCTACATGCATAGCTTTCGTGTGCCATTCTAACCACATCTTTGTGCAGCCATTTTTTGAACATCAACATATGTGTGACACTAATCACCTTTTCGTGCAGCCATGATGTTTTATTTGTATGCCATTTACATCTCGCGTGTGACATTTCCACAAAGCATACACGACATCATCCCATGTGTCATACGTCTTAACCACATCCTTATGCAGCCACTTGCATTTTCGTGTGACATACATATTCATGTCATCTCATACCACCTAATAAAGGATGTTCCAAGTGTGCCCTTCACGATCATTTCATTCCATAACATATCGGGTATCCCAAAACTACCCATGTTCCGTCTGTGCACCGGATTGCACTCGGCCATTTCACAAATACCATGTCATTCAATATAAGACCACAATGGTCCTAGGTATATTCCTGTGTGGTGGTTCTCGCGATGTCATTACATGGAATCACATTCATTCATCATAAGTGTCACGGTAACGTCAAAGTCCTATTTGCATATTGTGGCCCACATCGGGTCATTTCATGACATTGCAAAATCATTCAAGGTACTCCCCGAGTGCTAGATCAGTACGCATATAAGGGCATTTCATAGTATTACCAAATCATGCAAGGTGTTCCACAAACACTGAACCCCTATCCATGTCCC
The DNA here is from genome assembly GCA_039660915.1 of Euphorbia tirucalli. NCBI lineage: Eukaryota > Viridiplantae > Streptophyta > Magnoliopsida > Malpighiales > Euphorbiaceae > Euphorbia > Euphorbia tirucalli. The sequence continues at coordinate 49,265,667 of CM077632.1, read as the reverse complement.
CAGTTGCACGGGACTTTTCTATAACATCATTTCATATCACATGGCTCAAAAGCATCAAAACTCTATCCATGGGATGGTCCCCACGTGACCATTTCATGTCATCTCACTGATCGACAAAGTGTTGAAACTCTACCCGGGTGCCGACACACACACGACCATTTCATGAGATCCATTAGGTGCCCCAAAGGGGCCGAACCTCTGTCCATGTGACGGCTCATATAAGACCTTTTTACACTATTTTTGCATGACATTGGACACCCTTGGGACATCCCAAACAAAGAAAGTTAAAACACAAATTTCATCCTCGTTTTCATTTCCATCCATGAAACATCATCTGAGCATCATTCTTCACGTCACCACTTCATTCATTTATCATCCCTAACTCTCCACGTGTGGTGTAGGACAGTACGTAAGACCAAAGCTCCATACAGATAGTTCACTAAGTAAGCTGGATCGATCGAGGACAAGATCTCAAACTTTGAGGGCTATTGAGGAATAGAGGATAGTAGAAATAAATAGTGAGTCTGATTCCGGAGAGGAAGTGGAAATGGCTAACCAAACATCAAGTCTTGCTGATGCTCTGAATGACTTCCTGAAATCTCAGGATTTCCGTGACATTCTGAAGGAAGAGATGCCAGCTGTTGTAAGAGAAAGTGGGGAAATTGGAACCAGTAGGCCTGGGAAGGAAAAGATGGTTGAGTCTTCTCAGTACCGGGCAGACGTCTCAGCTAGTGTGGAGAAGCTACAAGAAATTGAGGTAGCCATGGAAAAGAAGATAAGGCCCAAGTATTCAGAGTTGGATGAAGTGGTCACCGAGCTGAAGAAAGGGGCCAATATTAGCCTGGGCTCTAATAAGGGCATAAATGTGGATGCTATGATAAATAAGGGCATCGAGACTTAAGGGCATCGAGACTTTCCCAATCGGGTTTCAAGTGCCAAAAGTTTCCTCCTACAAGGGGATCAGTTCATCAGAAGCCCACGTGAACCTTTATGCTAGAATCATGCTGACAGCAGGCGCCACCAAACAGCAGCTAATCAACTTCTTCCCGACCACACTCGAGGGGGGAGCTTTGTCCTGGTATAGTTCATTATCAGAGGATGTGCAATCGGATTGGGAAGCCTTGTCAGCGACTTTCATCAAATACTATAGCTTCCACACTAAAATCCAAGTTAAGCTATATGATTTGGAAAGGGTCAAGCAGAAGCCTAATGAATCCTTTGATGAATATTATCAGAGGTGGATGAATATGATGATCCTGTTAAAGAACCACCCTGACGAGGATGAGCTAATCCAGAAGCTGATTGATGGTAGCAGGGACATCTTCAGGAACAACATGAAATTCCATACCTTCAATGAACTCAGCGAGGCCTACAGTATGGCCATTAAAATCGAGAGAGACGAGGAGGAAAAGGCAGCAAACCAAAGGGGTGGCAGAAGCTCTAGATACAATTCTGGGTATCGATCAGTGACTACAACTGGATCAAGCAGCAGATCTGGTTCCGGGTCTATAGGAAAAAGTGGGCAATTCTCGGAAGATAAGTGGGCTGAAGTTGCCATTGTGTCCCAGCAATGAGGTGGCCAGGATAGAAACTTGCAAAATCGAGGCCTATCCCCTTGGACCCTTTCCTTGGCCAAGATTTTTGTGAAATGTAGGAACGACGATCTATTGAATTCCCTGAAGCCATTTGAAAAGCCGGCTGAGAACGACATGTTGGGATTCATCATTGGAAAAATAACATGGCGTAGCGGAAAATAAACCATTCAAAATTTCCTAGAATCCACCTATCATGTCCAATTGCCATTGATTGAAATAAAAACAATTTGAATCAAGAGATTGAACTCACCAGATTATGTCTCTTCTAGAGACTGCTACAGAATCGTTTCTTAAAATTGATCTCCTTAGTCCGGTGCACGATTAACTATCAAACGGGAACCGATGCTAGTCGAAAAACGGAAGAAATTGCACCAAAGAATTCGGCTATTGGGTCTGATATTGTTGCTGGCCGAATCTCCTTAGTGCCTAGGGTTAAGAGAGTGATTTTTCCCATAATTGTGCCTTTTATAGTCCTTATGCAATATGGACTCCAATTAGGTTAAGTAAACACAAGCCCATTAGGATTTTAATTACATATTTAAATCCTTATTCCATAAGATTTATAATATACAATTTAATTCCATATGGCTTGATTTAATTACCCCTAATTAAAATAAAATCACACTTAAGAAAATAATTTAATTAATTGTTTACTTTATGTAATTCAATTAATTGATAAATTAATTAATTACATTATTAAACTTATTAATTAAATTAAACCAATCCAATGTTAATTAATTACCTCGACACCGAATGTCAACTAATTAATTAACTCATTCCTTCTAATATACATCACATGCACAATATCTATACGTTCCGGCTCAGTTGATCTATGTGCACGATCCTATGGGTCTGTCTTTATGTTGGCAGTAGGCCCAAGGCCTACAGATTGTAAGTGGGTTCTAGCAAACCATTACAGCCCCCAATTAAGACATAGATGCAGCAGTCTTTAGAAGACACTCACCCGGTAGTAATCCCATAGTGTCCTTTGCCTAACGATATCAATATGAATAAACAAGAGGCATGGTGTTCGTCATCCTCTTCTGTTATTTATTATATTTCTTGATCTTGAGTTGACTGATTAATCAAATAAGCACCGACTTACTTGGGTATGGCCATACACTTATCAGTCTCACTCATCAAGTGGCCAAAATTATCATCTCGGTGTTACCTGAGTGTAATTCTATCACTTCATCATCAATATCGACATGTTCACTGGTCCACCCAATCATACCTATATTTAGCATCCTTTTACAGACCTGTTAGGCGTATGTCAAATTGAACCAGATTCCATATTGATATTATAATGAAATCTGGTGTAAGTGCCGGAATTTTCTACTTAAAAGGAAAAAAAAAAAGAAAGAAAAAAAAACAAAAAGAAAAGAAAAAGAAAAAAAAATTCGAAAAAAAAAAATTTACAGTGGTACGACTGTATTATCGGGGCAGGTGCAGAACAACATACCCATGACATAAGAAAGAGGAGGAGAAGATTTTGGGCATTAATTAACCCGGGATTTGTTGAAGAAATCTCAGAAATCAGAGTAGAAAAAGAGAAGAAAAGGGAGAAAAAGAGAGTAGCTTGAATTCTGGTGAAATCTAGAGAGAGAAAGGAGAAAAGAGAGAAGGAAAAGAAAGAGGAACAAAAACCCACAAAAACTCATCTTTTCCTCTTCTATTTTCTTTAATTCTCGAAATTAGGATTAAAACTTGATAGAAATCCATAGGTTCATAAGTTAACTTCACAAACAAATTGAAATTTTGGACTAAAACAATCAGAATCCTAAGCATTTTGGATTTTCGGACTCAAGGCTCTCAACTCCAATTCAAGAGGAAAAGTGCAAATTCTTGTGGATTTGAGCGACGCCAGGGGTCAATTTCGACTTGGAGGGACTTCTAAAAGGTAGGCGCCCTATTTCTCTTTACTTTTGCTTGCTTTCTGGGTGTTGATTGCGATTTTTGTGCATTTTTATCTCATTTTCTGCGTTTCTACTTCTGGAAATCAAGAACAGTCGCACGACTGTTCTTGAAATTGATGAACAGTCATACGACTGTAGTTACAGTCGTACGAGTGTTCTTGATTTCTAGGTAATTTTCTTTCCAGCTTGTTTTAAATAAGATTTTGGCGAAATCCTAAGTTTGGAGTGTTCACAGTCGTACGACTATAATTACAGTCGTACGACTGTAGTTGAGTTTGCACGACTGTAATTTACAGTCATACCACTGTCGTTTCCAGAATCAGAATTTCACCTTTAAAACCCAAAAATTTCATAAAAAATCCATAAAAATCCCAAAAAATCCCCAAAAAATTAGAAAACCCCAAAAATCATCAAAATGAATTTTGTTGTGTGCATCACGACCATATGTTCAATTTTCAGTAAAATTGCATTTAGAACAATTCAACGACGGAGACCCAGTTCTCCCGAAAGCCGACCCACTTAATATATAAAAATGCATGTAAACCGGAAAAATTGTTTTCAAAATGATTTTCCCATAAAACCAAAATACAGGGACGTTTCAAAATATTTTTCAGGTCTAACCTGGCCAGCTAGCCAAGCCAACCCGGTTATCCCCTAAATGCATGCCCCCAATTCTTGATTTTCCAATTCTGTCTATTTGAGTCCTAGTTGTGGCGTGCTGTATATATTGTGCCTACCCTCTGTTTTGCAGGTTTTAATTCCTTTTTATTTTTATTTTTATTTTGGATGTAATTTAATAGATTAAATCGTGTATCCTAGGCGGTTGTTTTTTTCTAGATTCTCGTGTATATAGGCGATTGTATAAGTGAGGCGAGAGTTTTTATTTTTCCATTAGATTTGGTCGTAAGCCAATTAATATTTATTTCTTTTCCTTATTTTTGTATTGAATATTTTGTATGCGCGCTGCATGTTTATTTACTTCAATAAAATTGACTTTAGATTTTGAAATACCATCTTTGAACATTGGCAATATTTATTTTAATTGGACACGAAATAAGGGACTTGTCCGGACCCGAATCTCTGGATAGTGTAGCGACCATTCGTCCGGTTCAGCTACCTTAAGAATTTCCCGGTTGAGCTGAGCCGGGTGGCGACTCTACAATATTCATCGAGACTTAGGTCTCGGTTTTTTTATGTATTAATTCCATTTATTTTCCAAAACGCGGTTTTCCATTCATAAAAACCCCACACGAGGGAGGGGCCCGCCCGAGATCGTGGCACCCCATTCTGAAAGGGAGTCTCGCGTCCCATCGAAAACGCGTCGTCCGCTCACAGTGGCGACTCTGCTGGGGATTTCTTAAAAACGTTTTCTTAAAAACTTAAAGAATTTTGACAAGCCCTGAAAAGTGTCTAATTAAAATAAGGCGGATGATTCTCTTTTGGTATTTTATTTGCATTTTTAGTGAGCCATTTCTTGCATTAGATTAGGTATCCTTTTATAGCCCGGTGGATTGTTGAAGTGTCGCCTAAGTTCCTCTTGGTTTTAGGGGCACGAATACGAAACACCACTCATAGCCTCGTACGAACCCCTTCGCTAGGACCCTTGAGTGGGGAGAAGTGAGGAGTATATCTTGCTATGAGAGCCTTGATGTTATCCCGACTTTGACCGAACCCATATAGGCAGCTCTAGTTGGATTCCCTTAGGATACCAAAAAAATTGTGTGAATAATAATAAAATCGCGCCTTCATCACCCCCGATTGGTGATCGAAGTGAACCCCGCCTAGGACTCGGTTAGAAATTTTTGAGACCGGCCACGCTTGGAGAAATAAGGTTGGAAGAATTAGCTTTGTGTGTTATGTGTTACATGCTTCTCGACATTTCACGACATACCATAATCACCATTTTCCATACACAATCAACATTTTCCATACATAAAACATCTTGTGTGATACTAACCCACATTTTTATGCAGCCATTTGCATTTTATTTTCATGTAAAAACATTAATTCATCCGTTTGCCATTCGTACTAACCCCTTTCTTTTTCAGCCATAGCATTAAATTTGTGTGTTTAGCATTTTTTCACATAGCATACACAACATCAATATGTGTGTCATGCATCCTAACCACGTTTTTGTGCAGCCATTTGCATATTGTGTGACATGTTCATTCACTACATTTCACTTAAATTAAATTAAGGGGCATTTCAAGGACGCCTATCATGACCATCCCATTCCATTTCATAACATATCGGGTACCCAAAATTACCCGTGTTTTGCCAATGCACCAGATTGCATTCGGCCATTCCACCAATATCATTTCATTTAATAAAAGCCACAATGGCCTTAGGCCCATTTTCGTGTAATAATTTACACGATGCATTTCATGACATCACACCCATCTGTCATAAACATCATATAACACTGTGGTCCACATCCGACCACTTCATGACATTAATTCACCATTCAAGGTACTCCCCGAGTGCCCGATTAGTATACATATAGGCCCATAACATCACCAAATCATGAAAGGCGTTTCTCGAATGCCGAATCCTTGTCCGTGTCCCTGTTACATGTGACTTTCTCATAACACCATATCATGTGCTCAAAAGCATCAAAACCTCATCCGTGGGCCCGGCCCATGCGACCATTTCATATCATCTCATAGACCTACAAAGCGTCAAAACTCTATCCGTGTGCCGGTATACACGCGACCATTTCACGAATTCATTAGGTACCCCAAAGGCGCCAAAGTTTTGTCCATGTGACGGCCCACACGTGACGTTTTTGTATAAACATTGGGTGTTCTTGGAATGCCTCGAAAGAAGAAAGATAATAAAAGGAAAACATTCATATCATCATTTCATACATGATCCCATTCCATTCATTTCACGCATTCTCAATACCCTAATTTTCATGTCACATCACATCATTCATTCACGACCCTAATACCTCCTGTCTACTCCCAAGCAGAATACGCTGGAGCGACCTTGGACAAGATCCCAAGCTTCAAGGGCAGCTAGGAGACAAAGGGTAGTCGAGAGTGACAGTGATTCTGAGTCTGGGGAAGGAGTGAATATGGCAGAACAGACACCGAGCATGGCTGATGTTTTGAGAGATTTCTTCAGGTCGCAGGATTTCCGCGACATGTTAAAGGAAGAAATGAGGGCAGTGGTTAGAGAAGCTGGTGAGACCGGTGGTAGTGGAACCGGGAAAGAAAAAGAAGCTGAGTCATCCCAACATGGTGGTGACGCTTCAGCTAGCCTGGAAAAGTTGCAGGAGATAGAGGCAGCTATGGAACAGAGGATGAAAGCCAAGTGTTCTAAATTAGACGAGGTCATGGCCCAGTTGAAGAAGGGGTCGGTATCAGTGCTGAATCCAAGAAAGGGGTAAACGTATATGCCATGATTAGTATGGGCATCGAGACATTTCCTATCGGCTTCCAAGTGCCGAAAGTCCCCACTTACAAAGGAATGGGCTCGCCGGAGGCCCATGTGAATTTATATGCTCGAGTTATGCTAACAGCAGGCGCTACAAAGCAACAATTGATTAATCTTTTCCCCACCACACTGGAGGGAGGTCCATTAGGATGGTATAACTCACTGTCAAAGGAGGAGCAATCTGTTTGGGAAATTTTTTCTGTGGCCTTCATCAAATACTACAGCTTCAACACCAAAATCCAGGTGAATCTGTATGATCTGGAGAGGGTGAAGTAGAAATTCAATGAGCCCTTTGACGAATACTACCAGAGGTGGATGAACAAGATGATCCTCCTAAAGAACTGCCCTAATGAAGATGAGCTTATACAGAAGCTCATTGATGGCAGCAAAGATATTTTCAAGAACAACATGAAATTCCATCCCTTCAAGGAGCTTAGTGAGGTCTATAGTATGGCCATGAAGATAGAAAGGGATGAAGAGGAGAAGCCAACTGGTCAGAAAGGGGGAAGAAGTACAGGGTATAGTTCAGGGTATAGATCAACCGCAGCAGCTGGGTCTTGCAGTGGTTCTGGTTCAGGTGCCAGTGGCAAGCAGGGGCAATCATCGAAGGTGAAGCAGGTTAAAGTGGCTACTATGAATCAGCAGCAAGGCAACCAGAATAGGGGTCCTGGAGGACAAGGCATATCGCCTTGGACTCTTACTTTAGTAAAGATATTCGCCAAGTGTAGGAATGGCGGCCTGTTGCAATCCTTAAGGCCATTTGAGAAGCCGTCAAAAGCTGACAAAGATAACTTCTGCACTTGTCATGTGATGACAGGCCACCGAACCAACAACTGCTACAAGCTAAGGGATGCTATCCAGAAGCTCATTGACGAGGGAAAGCTGCAAGAGCCAGCCAAACCCAGCACTAAAACCAACCCACTATCGGCATTCGAGAAGCGGGTTAACATGGTTCAATCGGGGTTGCCGGCTAACTTTATATTTGCCCAAGTTCTGCGAACGAACCCTAAGATTTAGGTAGTGGCGGTAGGGGAACCCGAAGTGGAACCCGAGTGTGAGAAGAAGGAGGGGTGTAAGGAGATCAAACCCATAAGTCTGGATGATCTTGACTACAAAGATGAGTACGAGGAATTTGACAAAAGAGAAGCAGTCAAACTCCCAATTGCTGAAAAGTTGAAGATTTCAGAAGTGCAGCACGTGACCCGAAGTGGAAGAGTATGTCAGTCGGCAGATCAGACGAAAGATAAAGCACCGATGAATGGGTCGGGCAGTACTTCGGCACCGGAAAGAGTCGAGAAAGAAGACTTGGTCATTTCCCAATTGAAGAAGACCCCTGCACAAGCCAGTTTGTGGCATCTGCTTATGACCTCCAAAGAGCATAGGGAGGCTTTAGTGAAGAAGCTATCAGAGATTGAAGTCTCCCCTATAGCTTCGCCAGAGGCTATGTGCTGTTTGCTAGACACAGTCCATGCTGGAGCTCCTAATATTGTTTTCTCTGAGAAAGACCTACCTGCAGAAGGAAAGGCCCACAACAAGGCTCTTTGCATTAGAGCCTATGTCATGGATAAGGTGATGTCGTGCGTTATGGTGGATGACGGCTCAGCTCTAAATATATGCCCGCTAAAAATGTTACCGTTTCTAGGCATGAATGAAGAAGTGTTGAAGAGGTCCTCGACAGTCATTCTGGCGTACGATGACTCTAAAAGAACAGTGATAGGGACCTTCGAAACGGAAGTGGAGGTTAGGCCCATCAAGTCCATGGTTGTTTTCACAGTGATCGATATCCCGGTCACATTCTCCCTATTGCTTGGAAGGCCCTGGTTCCATCTTTTGGGAGGTGTTCCTTCCACATTGCATCAGAAGATTAAATTCTCTATGAACGGTAGGATTATGACTGTTGAGGCAGATGCCCAGTCGATGGTAGCTGCAGTGGATGAAGGAGTGGTTCCTTTTGGCGGATTTCAAGTTACTGTCATTAAGGAGGAAGAAACCACAGATGCCCCTATGGTTCTTTATGAGAATTACATGCCAGAGTGGCTATCCCGATATCTGTACAAGCTGAACTATGTCCCGGGAATGGGACTCGGGATTGATTTGCAAGGTGTGCCAGAATTCAAGATCGACTTGGGAAAGTCGAAGCAGTGCGGCCTTGGTTATGTAGAGGGGTCATCCAAGCAGAAGAACCTGAAAAAGGGCAAGAATGGCAGGGCTATGATGAAGCCATTTCTGAAGGCAAGAGAAAGCCTTTACAAGGGCCAAGCTAAACCGGTGCTGGTTGGAAATGTCGAGTACCCTGGCTTTAAGATCTTTGCAGATGTTGTGGATTTTGAGAAAAGCTAGGAGGAGCCAGTAGCCCCTGAAATGGTAGAAGAAACCATCATTGAATCTGATGTGCTGCAAGGCGAATCGCATAAAGAGATGGAGGTGACAATAAAGATGGCCGAAGAAGAGGAAGAAAAGAAAGCCTATGCTGAAACTACAGAAATCATCTCAAATGCTTTGACTGCTGCATTTAACAAAGCTTTTGGAAAGACCAAGCAAGGATTTGATGAAGAACTGATGGCCAAAGTGAATTTAGACTCTGTGGTTGCTGAAATCGCCAAGATTATGGAAAAAGCTAAGGCACAGGCGACCAGGAAAGAAGCAGAGAAAGTTGCAACCCTGGATGATGCTCTGGAAGGGAAGATAGAAGCTGATGAAGAACAAGGCCCTCCGCTTGTGGAGGATGAAAATGATTTTGTTGTATCTATTTCTTTCATTTTCAATGTAACTGATGTACTTTATGATAAGTTCAATGCAATGAAATCCCAGTTTGCTTACTTGTGTGATGTTTATCCTGCTAATTCTGTGCATGCATTTAAATCACCATCAAGCATATTTAGCATACATGACACTGCATTGCATGAAATCAATATAAGTACAGATGAAAACCCTAAAATGGTACTCATTTCACACGAGCTAAAATCCGAGGAAGAAAGAGAATTAATAAGAATACTCCAAAAACATGTCAAAGCTTTTGCCTGGTCGTATGAAGACATGCCAGGTGTAGATATAGAAATAGCAGTGTACAAAATCCCGACAGACCCCAAGTTCAGACCGGTAAAGCAGAAGTTGAGAAGACTAAGGCTGGAATGGGCTACATTGGTGAAGGAAGAAGTGGCCAAACAGATAGATGCCAGGTTTCTCGAAGTGGTGGAGTATACGGAATGGCTAGCCAACATTGTCCCTGTGCCTAAAGAGGATGGAAGGGTCAGAGTATGCATTGACTACAGGGACTTGAATAAAGCATGCCCAAAAGATAACTTTCCACTGCCACATATTGGTGTCCTAGTTGATAGCGCAGCAAAAGCGGCAATGTATTCCTTCATGGATGGCTTTTCAGGGTATAACCAGATTCTGATGGATGTGATCGACAAGGTGAAAACATCGTTCATCACAGAGTGGGGTACCTTCTGTTACAGAGTGATGCCCTTCGGGTTGAAGAACGCTGGTGCCACTTATCAGAGGGCTGTCACAACTCTGTTGCACGACATGATTCATAAAGAAGTCGAAGTGTACGTCGACGATATGCTCGTTAAATCAGCAACCCGGGAGGAATACCCTATTATCCTGGATAGATTTCTAACAAGCATTGGAGAGTACAATTTGTGACTTAACCCCAAGAAGTGCATATTCGGGGTCACATCAGGGAAGCTGTTGGGCCATGTAGTAAGCCAGAGGGGTATAGAAATGGACCCAGATAAAAATCAAAGCCATCCAAGATATGCCAGCTCCTAAGACAGAAAAGGAAGTCAAATCATTCCTGGGTTCCTTACAGTATGTCAGCCGCTTCATAGCACGGTTAACCTCCACTTGTGAACCAATCTTCAAGCTATTAAAGAAAGATCAGCCGGTTGTGTGGGATGACAAGTGTCAGCTGGCATTCGAGAAGATCAAGGCTTACCTGGTAAAGCCACCAGTGTTGAGTCCTCCAATTCCAGGGAAGCCTCTGATTTTGTACTTGGCAGTTGAAGAATCCTCTATAGGGGCAATGCTTGCACAAGAACAAGATGGCAAGAAGGAATATCCTATCTACTACCTTAGCAAGAAATTGTTGGAGTACGAAACCAAGTACACACTAGTGGAAAAGACATGTGTGGCAATGATTTGGTTGACCAAGAAGCTGCGCCACTATTTCCAATCCTACAAGATACAAGCCATGGCTAAGGTGGATCCAATGAAGTACCTCTATGAAGCACCAGCATTGGTTGGGAAGTTGTCCAGGTGGTTGTTACTTTTGTCTGAATTTGACATCGAGTACATCACGAAGAAAACCATTAAAGGGCGAGCCGTGGCAGAGTTTCTGGCAAACCAGCCCCTAGAGTCAGATTACATAGAGAACCTGGAATTCCCTGATGAGTAGTTAGCCATGGTGGAAGTGAAAAGATGGGTCATGTGCTTCGATGGGGCAGTGAATAGAAAAGGCGCTGGAATCGGAGTACTTATAGCAACACCAGATGGTGAGGTCATTCCTTTATCCAAAAGGCTGATCTTTCCTGTAACCAACAATGGAGAGGAATATGAAGCATACATGTTTGGAATGGAAACTTTATTAACCTTAGGGGCAAATGATGTCTTAATTGTTGGTGACTCACTTCTAGTGATCAGGCAAGCTCAGGGTGAATGGGAGCTAAAAGAAGAAGCCTTGCGGCCTTATTTGGAGCTGCTGCAATTCAGAAAAGGTTTATTCGGCCAGTGTGAATTCAGACATGTCCCCAGGGATGAGAATAAGATGGCTGATGCATTAGTAACTCTGTCCTCCATGTGGGAAAATCCAGAAGAGACACAAGTTCAACCACTGGTTATAGCCACTTCCAGACATCCTTGCCTCGAAGTGCACGAAGTAATGGAATTATCAGTTGAAGAAAAACCATGGTTCTTTGACATCTACCAGTATGTTAAGGAAGGTAGGTATCCCAAAGAGGCCAGTGTTGCTGATAAGTTGACATTAAGAAAGATGGCCAGTCAATTTAGAATCTTCGAGGACAAGTTATACAAAAGAACAGCACATGGAGTCCTTTTAAGGTGTTTAACAGAGCAAGAAGCAGAAAAAGTAATGCAGCAGGTACATGCAGGGTCCTGTGGGCCACATATGAATGGACTTGCCATGGCCAGAAAGATCATGAGACAAGGCTATTTCTGGATGACAATGCAAGCAGATTGTATAAGAAAAGTGAAGAGATGTCATGAATGTCATATCTATGCAGACATTAGTCATCTTCCTCCACTCGAACTTCAGAATCTAACGTCTCCTTGGCCGTTTTCAGCATAGGGGATAGATATGATTGGTGAAATTCATCCAGCTGCATCTAATGGGCACAGATTCATAGTTGTAGCAGTTGATTATTTCTCCAAATGGGTCGAAGCAAAATCCTTCACTAATGTGACAGCCAAGCAAATGGTCAAGTTTATCCAGAAGAACATCTTCACTCGGTATGGGATTCCTCACCACATAGTAACTGATAATGGAGTACAGTTTTAAGGGGCAACAGCTGACCTACTTGCAGAACATAGTATTCAACATCATAAGTCCTCTCCATATAGACCACAGGCTAATGGTGCAGTAGAAGCAGCTAACAAGGCAATAAAGAAAATCTTATCAAAGATGGTAACCACTTACAGGGATTGGGCCGATAAACTGCCTTATGCTCTCTGGGGTTACAGAACCAGTCTCAGAACGCCGACAGGAGAAACTCCTTATGCCTTGGTATATGGAATGGAAGCCATGTTACCGGTGGAAATAGAATTCAAGTCACTCAGAGTTGCCCTGGAAGCTCAATTGCCAGAGACTGAATGGGTTCAAGCCAGGTATGAATAGTTGGCGGCACTAGATGAAAAGCAACTAAAGGCACTGGATCACCTGCAGATGTATCAGCACAGAATGGCTAGAGCCTATAATCAAAATGTGAAGTACTCCAAGCAGTAGTTGAAAGCAGGAGACTTGGTTCTAAAGCAACTAAGGCCTTCAAATGTTGATGTTAGAGGCAAGTTCAGACCCAATTGGGAAGGACCATATATGGTGAAGAAGGTGCTATCAAAAGGCACTGTCAGCATTATAGACATGGACGGGAATGAGTTCACCAACCCGATCAACCAAGACAGGCTAAAGCTTTATCATGTATAAAAAAAAAGGAGAGGTCTGCTAGGATGAAAACTCGAAAAGAGTGGTCTAGGCAAAAGTTAAGACACGAGAGAAAATAATCAGTTGGAAAACCTGAAAAGGACGACTGGTGACGGATTCTGGCACAATGTGAAATGTGTATCATTTAGGAACCAACTTGTTTCAAATGTACTCATTTTGACTTCATCAATAAAGTGAAGTGTTTGTTTAAATATATTTGCAAAGTTATGACAAATGCACAAACAAAGTTGTCTTGCATAAACACACATTCAAAGAAAGCACTTTGCATTCAACTGATCAATATCATCGCATTATTTGACAAATGAAAATGTATTAAATACATGCAATTTAAAATCTCTTATCATCCTCCAAAGTCCAGTTCATCTTCCCAAACGAGCAATGAAGGGTCACGACACCATTTTAATCAAATCTTAAAATAAAAAAAAAAAGCTCGCTGAGGTGAAAACCGAAAAGGCACCTCAGGCAAAAATTAGAGCAGCTCGCTGAGGTGAAAACAGAAAAGGTGCCTTAGGTAAAAGTTAGAGCGGCTCACTGGGCTGAAAACCCGAGTTGGGCAACCCAGGAAAAAATTAGAGCACTTACAAACTCATAACTTCCCATCAAAGCAGGAAAAGCAGAACGTCCTCAGTATTCCCCACAGAATTCGTCACATCACTCCCCAGCAGAGTTTCCCCTACTATTCCCCAGCGGAATCTACATAAAGAACACCATCAATTATTTCCCCGCAAAGTCGCCATGTTCCTCCCCAGTGTAGTCTACACAAAGAACACCACAATTGTTTCCCCAGTCGAGCTGTCACACTCTTCCCCAGCGGAATCTCTACAAGGAATACTATGATTATTTCCCCAGCAGTCACCTCACTCCTTCGATAATCATCAAACAATGCCCCAAGAAAAGCAAAATCAACCAAGGGTACAACATATCTCCCCAGCGGAAGACAAAAGCATCAAATAACAGGAAATACATACATGTACATATACATCATCATGCATCCATACATTGCATATATCAATTACTTATCCCCGGCTAGTCTTCATTCTTGATCGAAAGGGCAAAAATTTTTGTTTAAAAATCTCTCGATCAAGGAATGAAGACTTGCCATTTTAAGTGCAGGAATTCATCCCCAGCTTAATATCCTCAGCAAGTCAGCAGATCCGCCTCGAGTAATGTAAACTCGGTATTGGCCCAGGTCCGCTCCATTATCTCAACTTTCCCCAACGAGTCCGCCTCGAATAATGTAAACTCGGTATCAGCCCAGATCCGCTCCATCATCCAAGTTCCCCAGCAGATCCTCCTCGAGTAATGTAAACTCGGTATCGGCCCAGATCAGCTTCATCTGTTTCCCCAGCAAAGTTCACCTCGGGTAACCTAGACCCGGTATCGGCCAATCTCTTCGTAAAGCTCGCCTTGGGTAACTTAGACCCGGTATCGGTCAATCTCTTCATCAAGCCTACCTCGAGTAACCTAGACCCAGTATCGGCTAAACTGCAATTCATCCACTCCTTTGCCTCGGGTAACCTAGACCTGATATCTACTTGTTCTCTCCCCAGCATCGCCTCGGGTAACCTAGACTCGGTATTAGCCTATTTCATCAGAAGATTCATTCCAGTGTTTGCGGCACTTTAATTCGCGCTCTCAAATTCATCATCTCAGGTGTTGTAAATCTGGAGCTAGATGTCGAATTCGGTCACGCGAGGGGCAGCTGTAAGCGCCGGAATTTTCTATACTTAAAAAGAAAAAAAAAAGAAAGGAAAAAAAAAGAAAAAAAAATTACAGTGGTACGACTGTAATTACAATCGTATGACTGTATTATCGGGGCAGGTACAGAACACCATACCCATGACATAAGAAAGAGGAGGAGAAGATTTTGGGCATTAATTAACCCCGGATTTGTTGAAGAAATCTCAGAAATCAGAGTAGAAAAAGAGAAGAAAAGGGAGAAAAAGAGAGTAGCTTGAATTCTGGTGAAATCTAGAGAGAGAAAGGAGAAAAGAGAGAAGGAAAAGAAAGAGGACCAAAAACCCATAAAAACTCATCTTTTCCTCTTCTATTTTCTTTAATTCTCGAAATTAGGATTAAAACTTGATAGAAATCCATAGGTTCATAAGTTAACTTCACAAACAAATTGAAATTTTGGACTAAAACAATCAGAATCCCAAGCATTTTAGATTTTCAGACTCAAGGCTCTTAACTCTAATTCTAGAGTAAAAGTACAAATTCTTGTGGATTGGAGCGACGCCAGGGGTCAATTTCGACTTGGAGGGACTTCTAAAAGGTAGGCGCCCCATTTCTCTTTACTTTTGCTTGCTTTCTGGGTGTTGATTGTGATTTTTGTGCATTTTTATCTCATTTTCTGCGTTTCTGCTTCTGGAAATCAAGAACAGTCGCACGACTGTTCTTGAAATTGATGAATAGTCATACGACTGTAGTTACAGTCGTATGAGTGTTCTTGATTTCCAGGTGATTTTCTTTCCAGCTTGTTTTAAATAAGATTTTGGCGAAATCCTGAGTTTGGAGTGTTTACAGTCGTACGACTATAGTTGAGTTTGTACGACTGTGATTTACAGTCGTACCACTGTCGTTTCCAGAATCAGAATTTCACCTTTAAAACCCAAAAATTTCATAAAAAATCCATAAAAAACCCAAAAAATCCCCAAAAATTCCCAAAAAATCCGAAAAAATTAGAAAACCCCAAAAATCATCAAAAGGAATTTTGTTGTGTGCATCACGACCATAGGTTCAATTTTCAGTAAAATTGCATTTAGAACAATTCAACAACGGAGACCCAGTTCTCCTGAAAACCGACCCACTTAATATATAAAAATGAATGTAAACCAGAAAAATTATTTTCAAAATGATTTTCCCACAAAACCAAAATACAGGGACGTTTCAAAATATTTTCCAGGTCTAACCGGGCCGGCTAGCCGAGCCAACCCGGTTATCTCCTAAATGCATGCCCCCAATTCTTGATTTTTCAATTCTGTCTATTTGAGTCCTAGTTGTGGCATGTTGTATATATTGTGCCTACCCTCTGTTTTGCAGGTTTTAATTCCTTTTTATTTTTATTTTTATTTTGGATGTAATTTAATAGATTAAATCGTGTATCCTAGGCGGTTGTATTTTTCTAGATTCTCGTGTATATAGATGATTGTATAAGTGAGGCGAGAGTTTTTATTTTTCCATTCGATTTGGTTGTAAGCCAATTAATATGTATTTCTTTTCCTTATTTTTGTATTAAATATTTTGTATGCAGCGCAATAAAATTGACTTTAGATTTTGAAATACCATCTTTGAACATTGGCAATATTTATTTTAATTGGACACGAAATAAGGGACTTGTCCGGACCCGAATCTCTGGATAGTGTAGCGACCGTTTGTCCGGTTCAGCTACCTTAAGAATTTCCCGGTTGAGCTGAGCCGGGTGGCGACTCTACAATATTCATCGAGACTTAGGTCTCGGTTCTTTTATGTATTAATTCCATTTATTTTCCAAAACGCGATTTTCCATTCAAAAAGCCCACGGGAGGGAGGGGCCCGCCCGAGATTGTGGCACCCCATTCCGAAAGGGAGTCTCGCGTCCCGTCGAAAACGCGTCGTCCGCTCACATCTGGTCTGAGGACAATAGAGACCTACTCAAGAAATACCTATGATGCGACAACCATGTGGCTTTCTTGTGCGGATCGATCAAGTACCATGTCAACGACATGTACCTATATTCATGACTAACTATACAAGTACCATGGCTAGTTAAGAACTACCATATAGTCATCGAATATATAAGTCTGTGGTTCTATTCGTTCCCATGATTAAAACAAACCTGGGATGGGTTTTATGATTATCAATCAATGGATACTCTACTCATATTATAGCACAAGATATAAATGAAATAGATTAATTGCCTTTATTAATGTGACAAAAATAATGTATTCATACATGACTCTTAATGTATAATACAAAATACAGAATCCAATGCCCTAAGAACTAGGGCACACCAATAGGACAAGGGTAATTTCTGTTCATATCATGTGACAGTGGGGCACCACATAAAAGACTGCATGCAATTAATGAGGGCTATCCGACAATTGATTGCTGAAGGAAAGATTGTGGAACCACCTTTAAAGCCTAGTGTTCATAACAATCCCTTGCCCAGCTTTGACTAATCTGCATGTTCAAGTTATTGAAGCAATGATGTAGCAGCAAAAGAAGACCCTCCGCATGTGGAGGACGACAACTATTTTGATGTATTTGCTTTTGTTTCCTATCCTATTTTGTGAAAAATTCAGCCCACGAGGTGTTTCATGTAATGCAATTTGATTTCAATTACTTGTGCAATATTTTTCTGGATGGAACATTGTGCATACATACCAACATTCATCTAATGTCTTTAGCATACATAACACATCATTGCATGAAATGAATCTAAAGACAGGTGATCACCCAAAAAATGGTATCCGTCTTGAAGGACCTCAAGCTTGATAAGAGAAAAAGAAATTGCAAAATACCCCAAAAGTGCATAACAGGCTTCGCCTGATCCTACCACAGCATGCCTAGGATTGACAGAGAAGTTACTAAATGCCAGACTCCAAAGAATTTAGGGGCAAGATCAGCTAAGCAAAAACCCCACGAACCTAGATCAGACAAAGAGGGGAGACCACGACCGGAGAAAATGACGTCACCAGAAAAACAGGACTACTCGTGACAAACAAACATCAGTTCACAGTCGTGACCATCAACCACCCGAAATAGGTAACAACAAAGTCGTGTATGGGTGACACAGCCTAAAAAAATCATGCATCCGAATTTAGGAAGAAAAAAAAACACACACACACACCTGCACAATACAAAATTCTGCGTTCTGTCATGACCGAGAGGAGACTATAGTTTCAAGGGGCAATGGTACATTTGTTCCAGAATAAAGGGCTGAGGCATCGCTCGTCACCTCCACATCACCCACCAGCTAATAGGGTGATGGAAGCAGCCAACAAATCTGTCGAAGGAATTCTACTGAAAGTGGATTAGCATGTCACTATTTACTTTGCAAAGACACTGGACTGGCATCAGAAGCACTCACCAAAGAGGTGCTGTATTCATCAACCTACAGGGTGGAAACTGTTCTACCAGGGAAAAAAGAGACCAAGTTGTCGACCCCATCAACCAGGATGGGCTTAAAAAAAGAATAAAGAAGTCTGGTGGATCGAAAACCGAAAAGATGGTCCATGTAAAAGTTAGGACAGTGAGGTGAGCACCACCAGCGGGAAAATCTGCAAGGACCGGTTGGTGGCAGTCGTGGAGTCGGTCAAGATGGATACCATTGCTGATTCCATCCTTAACTTCATTTCATTTGTGATGTGCATTATGATAAAACATTATTAAAGAATGAATGAATGAATGCCTTGCTCTGTTCATTTAAATGTCCCAAGCCCTCTTGGAATTGAATTCACATCATGCATCATACGTTGTTGTGCACGTCTTCCGCTTACATGCATCTCACTCAAAAAAAAAGAGCTCCCTGAGGTGAAAACCGAAAAGGTGCCTCAGGCAAAAATTAGAGCAGCTCGCTAAGCTGAAAACCTACATTGGGTAGTTTAGGCAAAAGTTAGAGCACTTTCAAAAGAGGCTCGCTAAGGTGAAAACCGAAAAGGCGCCTTAGGCAAAAGTTAGTGTAGCTCGCTGAGCTGAAAACCCACATCGGGCAATTGAAGCGATATTTAGAGCACTTCCAGATTCACTATTCCTAAGGGTAGAAAGGTGGAACCCTTCCACTATTCCCCAGCAGGAGCCCTTCCACTATTCTCCAGCAGGATCCACCACATTATTCCCCAGTAGAGCCATTGCAAAGAATGCCACCACTTTCTCCCCAACAGTCATCAGACTTTCCCAACAGCTATTGTACTTCCCCGGCTCAATGTGCAAGAGCCATAAGGAATGTACTCTCCCCAGCTAGGATCCATCATGGGCGTGATGTACTTCCCTAACTAGAGGCACGACACGGTCTCCCCGGCAAGAACATAAGATATCAAGATTGGGAAAATAGTGGGAAGTGCATCTTCTAGAGTCCATTCGCACATGCACACATTGAAATATAAACATACATGCATTGAAACATACACATACATACATGCATCACAACCAATCTAGGTATAGGTACCCATCACCATCATCGGGCAGTCCTGAATCAGGATCGCTCTTAAAGCGGAAATAGTCCAACACTGGGGCATCCACTGGGTCTTAAGGTACAAATTAGAGCTATGCATCTCCAGACCTTAACATCTCAAGCTGCCAATGGCAAAACAAACAAGCCGTATTTATTCCTGAGCGAAGGGAAAATTTTTTGTTTCCAAAATCATCGATCAAGGAATAAACACTCATCCTCAACTTGATTTCAAAACAATCACTCCTAAAGTCAACCATAACCCATTCAAGCAAGATTTCAAATCCTTGAACCTCATCCCATTCAAGCACAATTTCAAATCCTTGAAACCCATTCAAGCAAGATTTCAAATCCTTGAACCCCATCCAATTCAAGAAAGATCTCAAATCCTTGAAACCATTCAAGCAAGATCTCAAATCCTTGAACCCATTAAAGTAAGATTTCAAATCCTTGAAACCTATTCAAGCAAGATTCCAAATCCTTGAACCCCATCCAATTCAAGCAAGATTCCAAATCCTTGAAACCCATTCAAGTTAGATTTCAAATCCTTGAAACCCATTCAAGCAAGATCTCAAATCTATGAAACCCATTCAAGTAAGATTCCAAATCCTTGAACCCTATCCAATTCAAGCAAGATTCCAAATACTTGAAACCCATTCAAGCAAGATTTCAAATCCTTGAAACCCATTCAAGTAAGATATCAAATCCTTGAAACCCATTCAAGCAAGATTCCAAATCCTTGAACACCATCCAATTCAAGCAAGATTTCAAATCCTTGAAACCCATGCAAGCAAGATTTCAGATCCTTGAAACTCATTCAAGCAAGATTTCAAATCCTTGAAACCCATTCAAGCAAGATCTCAAATCCTTGAAACACATTCAAGCAATATTTCAAATCCTTGAACCTCGTTCAAGTCAAGCAAGGTTTCAAATCCTTGAACCTCGTTCAATTCAAGCAAGGTTTCAAATCCTTGAACCTCGTTCAATTCAAGTAAGATTTCAAATCCTTGAACCTTGTTCGATTGAAGCAAGATTTCAAATCCTTGAACCAAACTTAGTTCAGGCAAGACCGTTGTTTCGTACAGACATCGAATCAGGTCCTTGGACCAAAACTCAACTCAGTTCACCATCACCTCGGATACAGATAAATGTGGTTCAGGCTCAATCTCAACGTCACCTCAGAAATCCAGCAGATCCACCCTGGGTAACATAGACCCGGTGTCAGGCCCAGATCAGCTTCACCTTAGAAATTTGACTTCGCCTCAGGTAACATAGACCCGGTATCGGCTCAAATCAAACCATCACAACAAATCAAGTACATTTTTCTTTTCTTCCATTTACGACACTTCAATTCGTGTTCTCAAATTCCCCTTAGGTAATCTAAACCTGGTATCGAGTATCGAATTTGATCACACGAGGGGCAGCTATAAGCGTTGGGTTTTCTCGACCTCTATGATGAGAATTCCTATATTACCTGTTGAGCAGATAGACACGAATCGCACTTGAAAATGACTAGAATGTCACCTGAAGTATCTCAAATGTCTCGAAAATTGAGCTGTACTTGATCCGAAACCCCGAGAAGATCCCCAGAATGATTTTAGGGTTTAGGGTGAGCGTTGGATTTCTGCGAATTTCGACCCAGCTATTGCTAGAGCCGCACGGCTATAGTCTAGAGCCGTGCGGTTGTAGTCTAGAGTCATACGGCTCTAGTGGGTTCAACCAAGTTGCTTTGCAAAGCAGAGCAACTTGGCTGAGCAGAAAAACTTGGCCGAAATAAGCAAGGAATTCAGACGGCTCATAAATTTTGGAAATGATTATGAATGTGAGATATAAAAGGAAAAAGTAAAAAGAAATCAAGGAGGAAGGCAGAAATCAATCTTGAGAAAAAAAAAGTTGACAGAAAACAAAAACAAAAAAAAAGAAGAGAAAAAGGGACCGAATACACAGAAGCAAGGAGCAAGAAAGAACTAAGTCTTAACATCTAAAATCAATACCTAAGCATCAAAGGGAGTATCCTTATCCTTTGCACATTCGTTCAGGATTGTTTCGGATCGGTTTCGGATCGACATGGATTCATTTTCGAATTTTCGGGCCGGTTGAGGTTTCAGGAGAATTTCAGGTTTTCAATTTGATTCTTGATGTTCAAAGTATCAAAACAATATCAAGGTAAACTCTGAGAGGCCTTAAACCCATGCACATTGCTTTTTCTTTGCATCCTTCTCCATTTTGCAACTTTCAGAAAACGGATTGCCCGAATACAGCTGTACGGCTGTGTTCGTCATGAACACAGTCGTACGGATGTATTCCTTATGAACAGAGCTGCACGGCTATGTTCTGTAGGGGTAGAAACTTGAAACTACCCTGATCAGCCAAAAATAGTCCATTTTCCATTTTATACATTCTGTTGTAATGTTTTTCGGCCCAAATATATTCGTACATTATTAAACTGTGGTTTTCGGATTTCTATACGTACGGGTGTTAGGTTTTCGGTTTTTCCCAGGTTTTACTTTCCGAATTTCGGGGTTGTTCGATCCGAACCGAATCCATAGTCCAGCATTTGCGAACCCCCGAACCCTATAAAATCCACGGGAAACATCAAAAACGAGCAAAATGGCATTTTCAAAAACGAGAAAACCATTTTTTGGGTTCTGAAAGTCATAGCCATACAACAGACCCGCTAAACAGAAAAATTTGCATGAAACCAAGGCAAATAATTTTTTAAAATTTTTTTCCATTATAAAAAATCAACATGGCATTTTAAAACCGTTTTCCAGGTCTAACCAGACCGGCTGGCTGAGTCGACCTAGTTACCCCCTAAATGCATGTCCTCGTTTCTAAAAATCCTAATTCTGTCCAATTTGAGTCCTACTTGTGCCGTGCTATAAATTGTGCTAATCGTCTGTTTTGCAGCTTTTAGTTTCTTTTACTTTCATTTTTAATGTAATTGATAGTTTAATTTGTGTATTCTAGGCATTTGGAATGTGACGATGAGAGTTTTTATTTTTATTCGATTTGGTTGTATAAGCGGCTTTTTTTTTGTATAATTTGAATACATGATTTATTTTTCTGTAATTTATTTCTGTCATTTGTATGAGCATGGGATAAATAAACACAAATTGGGTAGAGAAAGATAATAAAGCAAATAAAATATGGTAATATAAACTGTAAAGTGAAAGCAAGCTTGAGGTTAAAGTAAGTCACTTGCCCGAACCCTAAGTCTTTGGATTAGGTACAGTAGTCTACCCTCAGTAGGGAGCTGTACCGAAATTTCCCGGATGAGCCGATTCGGGTGGCGACTCTGTCACTAATCTTAGAATTTAAGTTTCGAGGACTTTAAGTTAAAATGGGAAAAGATTTTCTATAGAGGGATTTCCAAAACAAATCAACGGTTTTTCTTAAGATAATCAAAATCCCGTTTTTCCAAAACATCATTCAAACGCATTTTTCCAAAAGTTTCCTTTTCCCTCGGTTCGCTTCGCCGCGTCCTGCTTTTCCTAGAAAAAGGTCATCCGCTCACACATAAGCTTGACAATTTTACTATTGACTACGCAAGTTAATTGAGTATAGGTTAGGGGGCAAAGACTTTAAGCAATCCATTACTGATATTAATTTTTCCTGTGGTTTTATTGACTGAGTTTTTGCTAAAACTGACGAGTATAGATCATCTGCCTTAGATTATTTGGAAAAATGGGCTCCAATTGATGCTTGGAGGGATCTTTCTATTGATTGTTTTGTTTATGACAGCCCTAACCCTAGAAAATTCTAGCATTTATTTTTCCATCCCTTCGCTCTTTGGCTAGCACTGGTTCCTGCTTGATAGTTGGTCATGCACCGGACTTTGGAGATTGCAGTTTCAAGAAACCATTCTGTAGCCGTCTCTGGAAGAGACAGAACTAATGATTTTAATCTCTCTTGGTTCAAATTGGTTTTATTTCAGTCAATGGTAATTGGATACGATAGGTGGATTCTAGGAAATTTTAAATGATGTAATTCCGCTGCACTATGTTATTTTTCCCATGACGAATCTGAACAGTTTTGGGGCTGAAATAGTGATTTAGGCCAATATTTGTGGTGGGCCTAAGAGGAGTTGCAGGTTTGACTTATGGAAGAGAAGTCAAAGCTTTTGGCTGGGATATTTTAATTGTTTGTGAACTCTTATTCCTAATGGGAGTGTTGGAAGTTTTTCCTAAAAAGAGAGTTGTAATTTGTTTTTATAATTATTCTTTTCTTTTTATTTTTTAGGGTTTAATGAGAATTTCAGCATTAGTTTGAGAGTTAGTTTTTCTTTAGTCTTTTTCTACTTTTGTTATTGGAAGAACGTGTTTGGGAAGTTGTGAATAGGGAGAATGTGAATTGGAGCTAGGGTTTGAGGAATGCTTCAATCTATCTGCCTCAACAATTCGTACACCTCTCCATCGTCCATCTCGACTCTAGTTTTCTCTAAACTTTCTCTTTATTATGCTTTCCTTGATTTTCTTATATGTAATTAGTTTAGTTATGAACTAATTCCACCATAGCCTAGCTATGGTGGATCTTAGCATAAACTCCATGTAATTATTTTATGGTTTAATGCAATTTAATTCATATTATTTTCCATTGATTGTGTTGTGTTTGCTTAATGTTTTGAATGCGTGACCATCAATTTCAATGTTCATAGTTAATTTATAATTGACCAAAGAACTAAATTAATGGAATCATAAAACTCAACATTTGCATGGCCGTTGCTCTTGTGGCTCACTAATTAGTGCTAGGATTTCTTGGACTTAACGCTTTTTAGCTTGATCACATAGAACTGAGAGGTTTAAGTGTTTAGGTTAAGAATTAGAGTTGATATCCCTAACCAGTGTTAATTATTATTGAAAATCACCATCTTGGAATCTAATCGAATTAGTTGCATGACTTATGGTATTACTAGGATTAATGTTAAGTGAAACCAGAGGCCTTAGTCTTCTCATCGAGTTTCTCACCCCAAACCCTGTTTCATTCTTAGTTTTAAATAAATTTTTTTTAGTAGTAAATTTATTTCACAAACCAAAATCAAAGATATTATTCTCTTCACCTAGATTAATAGAATTCCGATTGTGTTTAGGATTAGTATATTTAGTCCTCGTGGGATCGACATCCTTCTTACTCTATATTACTTGAGTGACAGAATGCACGTGCTCTGGAATGTGTGTATTTATTACGCATCAATGATGATGGAGTTTATAAAGGAAACACAAGCTTCAATCAAGAACTTAGAGACCCAATTCCAACAACTAACCACCATTGACTTTAAAGAATGAATGGGTCATTCCAAGCAGCACTGAGCCCAATCTTATGGAGGAGTATGAAGCAATCATGCTAAGGAGGGTTAAGGTTATTGATAATTCTAACAAGCTTATTGTTGATGGTTTTTATAATGTAGCTAAGCAAGATGAACAAGTATACAAGCAACCTGCAGAGAACCAATAGCAACCTGCTGCTAAAGTTGAACAATCTCAATCTGATCCTATTCAAAAGGAGCTTGCTTGTGTTCAAATATCAGTTGACCCTACTCAAGAAGAAACTATTCTAAAAGATCAACCTCTTCGAGTGTACCAACCTAAGATTCCATTTCCACTAAGAGCAAGGCAACATCAAACGTATGAGGAATTTCAGAAGTTTCATGATGAACATGATCAAGAAAGCTTCAAAGATAAGGAAAAAGTTGTTGAGGTGGATATAAAAGGAGGAACAAACTGCTCAATAATTCTGGTGAATAAACGGCCTACATATGAACCTCAAAATAGTTTTTCCAACCAGCATGCTTTTATTAAATCTTTCTTCATTAAAGAGCAATTGCAAGCAAAGTCATGGAGAGATATGGAAGTTATGAAGCAAAAGATTCCATATGTTAGTCCACAATTTATCTATGAACCTCCCTGAGAGCAAGACCTCATGGTGTCTGCTTCAAACACCAATTGAAGTACTTGTTGGGCAAACCCTAACTTCTCTAACTTTTATATATTTAGTTAGGCTTTTAATTTTTTATCTTATGTTTATTTTGTTTTCTTTTTTTAGGTATCCATGGTTCACTCTAAGTATGAGGATAGCAACATAGAGCTCAAGTTTCATTTATCAATACTTTTCCTTGCTTATGTTAGATTTCATACTTAATTTTGATTTTTGACAATGTCAAAGAAATCCATGGAGGAGGACCAGCAGTCTTCCAAGAAACTTAAACTTTTTATTATTTTTCTTCTCTCTTTCTGGTATGTCTCTTTACCATTAGCCTTTGCAAGTTAAATTTTTGAAGCCATGCAATATGTAATATATTTCCTTTCCTTTATCACTTTATGCTTACTTGATTGTTTAGTTACACTGGGGACAATGCAAGCTTTAAGTTGGGGGTATAATGGGGAAGTTATCTTTGAATAACCTGAAAATGATGTTTGCTTTGATGAATATTGTCATTCTTGAACAATTTTGCAAGTCCTCAAGTGTGTTTCCTTTTTATGTTTCTGTTCTTTTTAAGCAACCTGTTAGGTTGTTTGTTTTCTATTATTTTCTGTTTCTTCATAAAAATTTGTCAAAATTTTTTGATTTTGTGTTGTTTTGTGGCAGCAAAGCAAAAGCTTTTGAATGTTTGAACGCATGTGATCACTTGTAGAATGCATTGAGTTTGGAAGCATGATGTTAGGTTTACATTCGTAGCTTGTGTAAGCTGATTAAGCATTTTAGGACTTAGGATTTTAATGCATTTTTCAAATTTTTAGCTTGTTGAAGACCAACTGCAAAATCTTTAACCTCTTTCTATTGTAAGGATTTAAGCCTTTTTATTCTTTCTTTAATTCATCAACTAGAGATACCTCATCAATGCATGGATTGTTTCCGATCTTTCTTTTTCCGATGCTTTGTCCTGCTAGATTATCTCCAAATTTTACAACACCACCCTTTACTTGCTTTATGGAAGTGAAGTATCTTCCATCACCAATCATATGTCCAGAGCACCCTCTATCAATATACCACTTTGAGTTTCTAAGAGTGTTCTTTAGACATACCTACAAAATAAATCAAGTAGATTTAGGTACCCAAATACTGTTGGGTCCTTTAGGGTTAGAGATATATTTTTCATTGGGAACCCAGATAGTTTTCCCTTTGTATTTTCCCTTATCAAAAATGCAATCACCAATTACATGTCCCTTATAATTACTGTAGTAACATGTAATATCCTTCTTTTTCTTGAATTGATGTGATTGATTGTGTTTTGAAGGATGATTTTGGTGATAAGAAACATAGTTAAATTGATGTAAGCATTTAGGCTTGTAACTATGTTGTTGCTTAGACCTATATGTATAAGACTTTTAGGAGCGTATAGGTCTATGTGGGTTTTTGTGTGCAATCTTTTTTTATGAAAAAGGTTGTTGGTTTGGTTTAGCATATTGCACTCCTTTTGGCTTGGAGAAATGTGAATGTTGGGCATAAATATCTTTTTGGTTTGGTTTGTGACTTTTACTATACTTTTAATGTGTAGGTTCGAGGGATATAGTTTGCATAGTAGAAGTGGAGGAAGGGCAAAATATAATTGGTTTTTGGGGATTTTTTGGGGGTATCCTATCAGTATAACCAATTCCAGTTTTATCATTTGGATTTCTTTGAGAATCCAAAATCTCATTTAGTATATTTTCACCATTAGTGAATTCGCTAATTGTGCAACCTAACTTTTCACATTTCTTTTCTAGATGAGATATTTTACTGATAAGTTTGAGATTGGAGTTTTCCAAGAAACTCACTTTGCTCTGTAATTCAAGCTTCTTAGACTCTTTTTCTAAAAGCTTATTTTCATATTCTTTACACTTAGCAATTATCTCAAGTTTATCATCATGCATTTTAAAAAATTCTTGTATAAGATCATTATGGGATAAAGTTTGTAGAATTAGCTCATCTTCCTCATTTTGATCTTAACGTGATGAACTTTCTAAATCATCATTTGCCATGAAGCATATTTGGGTCTTTTCTTGCTTCTAGTCATCGTCATCATCCGAGCTGGATTCATCATTGTCGCTCCATGTTGCTATCGTAGCTTTCTTGTCCTCTTTCTTAAACTTATTTTTAAGCTTTGGACAATCAGCTTTGAAATGACCAGGTTTATTACATTCAAAACATGTAATTTCTAGTTTCGAATCTTTCTTTACCTTATAAACCTTGTGGTTGTTGAATTGCTTCCTGTAAGTTGATTTGCTTTTGTTTTTTTTTTTTTCTTAAGAATTTTCTGAATTTTTGCACCAGTAAAGCTTCATCATCATCATCTTTGTCATCATCATCTGAGTCTGAGGTGGATTCTTCTGGAGTTGAGTTGGCAGCTTTTAGTGCTATAGATTTTCTTTTGTTAGTCTGCTCATGATCAGTAGTAGATTTAATTTTCATCTCATATGTGAGTAATGAACCAATGAATTCATCATATGAGTATCAACTTAAATCTTTGAACTCTTCAATAGCTATGAGCTTTGCATCCCACGATGTCGGTATTGTTCTGATTAGTTTTCTAATCAGTTCTTCATTTGTGAAGTTCTTACCAAGATTCTTTAATTTGTTCACAATGAGAATGAACCTAGTGTTGATTTCCGCAATTGATTCATTTGCGTCTACTTTGAACAACTCGTATTCTGTGATGTAAAAATTAATCTTTTCATCTTTGACTTGTTTGGTTCCTTCATGAGTTGTTTCCAGCTTGTCCCATATTTTTTTTATTGTCGTGCAACCTGAAACATGATTAAACTCATTAATATCCAAAGCGCACTATAATAAATTAATAGCTTTAGAGTTTAAAGCTTCTTTATTCCAATCAGCACTTTCATATTCACTTTCTTCTTTAGGGACAAACTCTCCATCAATAATTTTTGTCGGAATACTAGGTCCTTCCTTGACAATTCTCCAGACTTGAATATCCGTAGACTGTAAAAATATTCTCATTCGGTTTTTCCAAAAACTATGATTTTCTCCATTAAATAGTGGAGGCTTGTTGATGGAACATCCCACAGATATAAAAACATTTTGACTTCTTGAGGTACTAGCCATATTGAAATCACTCTAAGAATTTTACTTCTTTTGATTAGAGTTAGGCTCTGATACCAATTGACGATCCCAAATGGCTAGCTATAGTACTAGAAGGGGTGAATAATACTGTAGGATGAATAAAAATTTTCGTAAACTTACTTTTCAAAATTCTTTTTGAAGAAACACAAGTTTATTTTTTCAAAAACAATTTTTATTAAAAATGCAGAATTAATTAATATAATAAAACTTGTGAATATAAAATTGCTTTTGTAAAAAATAACTTTAAATAATAAAGCGATTAATTTAAATTGCAGGAATTTAAATAGCATGAAATATAGAGAGAGTAGGGATAGAAAAATGTAGATGCTTAATTTTATCCTGGTTCAACCCAACCATTTTATGTCCAGTCCCTAAGCCAACCGCTTGAGATTTCCACTAACGTTTCCTTATTGTGCAGGAAACAAGCCTATGTTACTTTTTGTGAGTTCAAGTAACAAACTCAATACTTTTGCAGGCTAAGTATCAAACCTGTACCGTTACTTTTTGGAGCTTAAGTAACAAACTCTACCGATGTTTTTTCAAAGCTCAAGCACCAAACTTTTACAGACTTTGTTGATCACACCATCAACAAAGTAAAACCC
Source organism: Euphorbia tirucalli (assembly GCA_039660915.1). Classification (NCBI taxonomy): domain Eukaryota; kingdom Viridiplantae; phylum Streptophyta; class Magnoliopsida; order Malpighiales; family Euphorbiaceae; genus Euphorbia; species Euphorbia tirucalli. The sequence continues at coordinate 49,236,727 of CM077632.1, read as the reverse complement.
CTTCACACATCCTTGTGTGAATATACAATTTCCAAATAAATATTTTGTTGGAAATGCCCTAGTCCCGAGGCATTGGTCCTTGTATTTGTACTATACATTTATTGGATTTATGTGTTGTACTCATTTATGTTATTAATAAAGGCATCAATTCATTTATTATATCTATCTTGTGCAATATATTAAATGAAGTATCCAATGGACATATCTATATCCATGATGACAAGTGTCATGCACTTGGCAGTAAGACCATGGATAGGGTAAACGATATGACCATAAATAGATCCGTAGTCTGTTCCAGTCATGGGAATGAATGGAGCAATAGACTATCATTAACCTGGTTGTATGGCGGTGTCTTACCAGTCATTGGACATGGAATGTCAACTAAGTTAATGGGTACATGCCTGGAAGCATGGTACTGGATAGATCCACTAAACGAGTAATCCACATGGTATGGTATCACAATGGATTCTCGTGTAGTACTTGTATGGATCCTTTAACCTAACCATATGATGGTATTACATGTGAAGTCGCATACTTAGGGGTACGCCTAAAGGGCCTGTAATAGGGTGCCAAGTATGGGTGCTTTCGGGTATGTCACTAAACATGGTAATACTATGGATATGCAGAAGGGATTTGTCACTCAGTAACCCACTGAGAAGATATCACCGGCCACTTGATGATTGTGACTGATAAGAGTGTGGCCACACCCAAACAAGTTGGAACTTGTTTATGAGCATCAGTACATTCGGGATCAAGTAAATGTCCGGACACAAAAGAGGGTGATCAATCCATGCCTCTGTGTTGGACGCCGATATCAATGACATAGGATGTACAAGTTTAAACTACAGGGTTATGATATCAGTTAGACTGCCATCTCCATCTTAATTGGGGGCTGCAGTGGCTTGCTAGAGCCCAACTGCAGTCTGTGGGCCGTAGGCCCACTGCCAACATAAAGATGGGCCCACGGGATCGTACACATAGAACGACTGAATGCAGACTTAAGGAATCACTTGTATACTTGGAGTATACACAATGGAGGGAGAAGTGTGTATATATTAATTACATTATAAAGATCAATTGGATTGGTCATAATAATGAAATTAATATATTCAATTGGCTCTTCATAATTAATTGGATTAATTATGAAATTATTTCCTAGGTGGAATTATTCATATGTATGGGTTTACATATGATTTTATTTGGTGTAGATTTAATTTTAATTTGATGGATTAAATTAATTGTCAAACTAATTTTAATTTAGATGTAAATAATATATTACTTGGAGTAATATATTAAATACATGGGTATATTAAAATTGGGCTTGAAATTAATTTAAACCAGAATAATTAAAATTAGACTGTGCCTAAATTAAAACATGGAAGCCCGCACAGAATAGACAGGAGCCAAGATGGGCCTGAATTCCCTTAAGGGAATTCGGCCAACCCTAGGTATAAATACCTGGGGTTAGAAATTTCGGCCAACATAGGTGTTAAGCCCCTAGCCGAAATTCTCTAGCTTTTCTCTCCATTGTTTCGTTTTTCAGACGCTAGCACGGGTTGCATTCGTTAGGCGTTCGTGTACGGGAGAGTGGAGGGATTCTACATTGAATTCTGCAGTCTTCATCCATCTCTAGAAAGAGATTTTCTGGTAAGAAAATTAATCCCTTTCTATTTAATTTTAAGTTTTTCAATTTCCACTTCAATTGCTTCTGGGACTGGATTTCAGGAAATCACCGCGTTCTTCCGCTTTTATCGGGTGATTTCCGGTGACAAATCCCAACAGTGGTATCAGAGCGGCCTTTTGATCCGTGGAAATTGATAAATTTGGATGAATCCTGTTTTTGAAATTGGAGGTTTTTAATTGGGATTCATGGTATGGGTTTTATGATTTTTCCCATATGTTTTATACAATGAAAATTAATATTGCATATTGGTTTATGTATTTTAATTTTGTTGTATGCTATTGGAATTCTTGGAGAATTGCATTGGTTTGATGGATGATATTTTTTTTATTCTGTTTTAATATTAAATAAAAAAAATCTGCCTCCCAGTGTGCGGGGCTGCCGCTGCCCGTGGCGCTGGGCGCCACAAGCAGCGGCCGCTGCCTACTGCTGCGCCAGCAGCAGCGGGCAGCCGCTAGGCGGCTGCAGTGGGCCGGGCCCAGTGTTTTGGATTTTGCGGGTTTTGGGTCCGGGGCCCAGTTTTGAAATTTTAATTGGTTTTAAAATTCGTGTGTTTAAATTTGTGAAGTTTAAATGCGCATGGTTTCTTGGATGATTTAATTTTGTTCATGTGATATTAATTTGAAAATTAATATGGTTAATGGAAATTGGTTCGGGTAATTTTGGCACAATTACTCGGATGGCTAAATTGGACCCATGGTTTCCCAATTCCAGTGGGAGCAGTTGGACTGCCTGGGTTGGAGGCCCAAATCCCGTTAAGGGTTAGAACCATGGTGGGCCAAAATTGGCGATTTCCCAATAATGGCTTAGACATAATTTAAATGGGCTTAAATCATGCATTATGACATGCTTTTGAATTGTATGTATTGGATGCATTTGAATGGTTGAATGAATGTATGATTGGATGCTATTGGGCCTTTTTACGAGATGGGTTGTATTTTTCTTTTTGGGTAAATACGGCATGCGTGTCGTTTTTCTTTTTAATGTAATTTTAATTTATTTAAATTAAATATTATAAAATTTGTAAAAGAAAAAGCCCATGGAGTGGTGAGCCCAAATTAGAGGTGCAAGCCCAATTGGAGGTGCAAACCCAGAAGGAGAAGATGAAGGCCCGCCTAATGTCTATTTCTAGTATAGGTTTACTAGAATAATATTAGGATGTAACATAGGCCCATAGCAGTCCATTTTAATTTTATTTAATCATGTTTTATATTCAATTGCATGTATGAATGTATGTTCCAATAGCTCATTCACCCGCTTTATGTATGTAAGTCGTTATAATTGAATCTAATAACCAAACGGAATTACTAAGTCGCTTAAAAGTGCTTCCCTCATCCAAAACCGAATCGAAGTGGGAATAGGCCAGTTGCAGACCATGCCCTCGCAGGATGCACTGGAGTATTGTCACTTTGTATTGGGTTAGAGTATGGGATACTCTAACACTTGGATGGAGGTTTTGACTTAGCGTGGGTAGTAGGATTCTCCTGGCCCTAAGCACAGATGGGTAAGTGCCAACAAGCCCATTAAACCGAGAGTCCCTAGGTTGGGATTGGACGGCGTTCGTACCTAAATAGTTAAGATGTAGTTGTACCAAACCCTCGTTTGGCTATATCTTAATGAAATATGGATCTCGGCCCATGAGCCCAACAACTCGGTTTAAATTAATAACTTGATTCATTATTAATTTTATATGGGAACAACAAAACAAAGCCCTTTATTAACACTCTCAATGTTTATCTGTGTAGAAACACCCAAATGGCAAACACAAATACCTTATCACTGCGATCCATTCTTGAAAAGGACAAGCTTTCTGGTCCTAACTTTTTAGACTGGTCTAGGAACTTGAGGATAGTTCTAAGACAAGAGTCAAAAGAGTATGTGCTGGAAAGGCCTGTGCCGGCTGCGCCTCAAGGACGTAATCCACCGGCTGCCCAGCTGGAGGAATATGAGGCGTACGTCAAGGACAACTGGGATGTGACATGCCTTATGTTGGCCTGTATGGTCCCTGAACTGCAAAAACAGTTTATGGACCACCAAGCCTATGCTATGATAACAACTCTTAACGAGATTTTTCAAGAGCAAGCTCGTCAGGAAAGGTACCTGACCAATAAGGCATTCCACTCTTGAAGATGGGGGCCGGGACATCTGTGAGTGCACACATGCTCAAGATGAAGGGCTATTTGGATACATTGGCCCATCTCGGATCGCCCATCTCTCAAGAGTTGGCGTGGACACAATCCTCGCGTCCTTATCGGATTCTTATGATCAGTTCATCCTTAACTATAACATGCAAGGGATGAACCGCACTGTCAGTGAGCTGCATGGGATGCTTAAGCCAACTGAGCAGTCGATCAAGAAGACTCCGCCGGTGCTGCTGGTTAACAAGGGGACCCCTCCTCTTGCTAAGGGTAAGGCCAAGGAAAAGGCCAAGGCCAAGGCCAAGAAGACCAAAGCCAAGAAGGCCAAGGCCCAACCCAAGGCCCAGCAGAAGGCAGGTCCTGATGATGTCTGTTTCAGGTGTAGACAGACGGGTCATTGGAAGAGATCGTGTCCCAGGCTGATGGGAGAGCAAATAAGGGGCTAAGGTGCGTCCTCTTCAGGTATTTATGTTATAGATATTAACCTTACTGTTTCAACATCCTGGGTATTGGATACTGGATGTGGTTCTCACATTTGTTGCAATGTGCTGGGACTTAAGAATAGAAGGTTCCTGGGGTCGGGAGAGGTGGAGTTGCGGGTCAGGAATGGAGCAAGGGTTGCTGCCATAGAGATCGGCGAATACCACCTAATGATGCCCAGTGGATTGGTTTTGATTTTAGAACATTGTTACTTTGTACCTGCTATGTGCAGGAATATTATCTCTGTATCAATGTTGGATATTTCTGGATTCAATTTCACTATTTTAAATGGTCGAATTTCTATATTATGAGAGGGATTATTTTATGGAGATGCTCTATTAAATAATGGCCTATATATCCTGGACTTAAATGAAACCAATCATGTCTATAACATAAACACTAAAAGGGTTAAGCCTAATGAACTTAATCCAGTCTACCTATGGCATTGTCGTCTTGGCCATATAAACGAGAATCACATTGCTAGGCTTCACAAAGCTGGAGTCCTAGGGTCATTTGACTTGGAGTCAATTGATACATGCGAATCATGTTTAAGAGGCAAGATGACGAAGGCGCCTTTTAGCAAGAAAGCTGAAAGGGCCATTGGCTTATTGGACCTAATACATTCAGATGTATGTGGACCTATGAGCGCAGCGACCAGAGGTGGGCATCTGTACTTCGTCACGTTCACAGATGATTTCAGCAGATATGGCTATGTCTATCTGATGAAATACAAGTCCGAGACCCTTGATAGGTTCAAGGAATTTTGAAACGAGGTACAGAACCAGCTAGGCAGGAATATCAAAACCCTTCGATCGGACCGAGGTGGTGAGTATATGAGCCTAGAGTTTGACTCATAGTTGAGAGAGCATGGAATAGTTCCACAGCTCACTCCTCCCGGAACACCATAATGGAATGGGGTGTCCGAACGGAGGAATAGGACCCTGTTGGACATGGTCCGCTCAATGATGAGTCAGGCATCTCTCCCAATTAGTTTCTGGGGACACGCCCTCGAAACGGCAGCTCTCATCTTAAACAATACTCCGACTAAGGCTGTGGAAAAGACCCCATATTAGATATGGACCGGCAAGGAGCCTAATGTGTCTTTTCTAAGGATTTGGGGATGTGAAGCACATGTCAAGAAATTGACTAGTGGAAAGATGGAGCCCAAAACCGACAAATGCCTGTTTGTGGGCTACCCTAGGGAAACCAAAGGGTATTACTTCTACAACCCCACCGAGAACAAGGTGTTTGTGGCAAGGAAGGGGGTCTTTCTAGAAAAGGAGTTCCTTTCCAAGAAAGATAGTGAGAGCAACGTTAAACTCAGGGAAGTTCAAGGTCCACAAGCTCCTGAAGAGGATAACTCGGAGGCCTAGGTGGAGCTTCCGCATCTGGAAGCACCGACCCAGGCCACACAAGAACCTAGAAGGTCTGGTAGGGATCGTCGGGAACCGGAGAGGTATGGTTTCCTTGTCACCGATGATCAAACTCTTCTCATCTGGGATGAAGAAGAACCCAAAACCTACCAAGAGGCTATGGCTAGCCCACTGTCTGCAAATTGGCGTAAAGCCATGGAGGCAGAGATGCAATCTATGTACGATAATCAAGTTTGGAACTTGGTTGATCCACCTCCGGGTGCTAAGGTAATAGGTTGCAAGTGGTGCTATAAGCTAAAAGCTGATAATACCTTCAAGGGGCGTCTGGTTGTGAAAGGTTTCAGACAAGTCCATGGAATAGACTATGATGAAACTTTCTCACCAGTAGCCATGCTCAAATCCATCAGGATACTGCTAGCCATAGCCGCATGGTATGACTATGAGGTATGGCAGATGGATGTCAAAACCGCTTTCCTTAATGGGAAGCTACTCGAGGATGTGTACATGACACAACCTGAGGGTTTCGTCGATCCTAAGTATCCGGGAAGGGTATGCAAACTTCAAAGGTCCATTTATGGACTGAAGCAAGCATCCCCGTAGTTGGAATCTAAGATTCAATGAGGCTGTAAAGGAATATGGCTTCATACAGAATCTAGATGAGCCTTGTGTGTATAAGAGAACTAGTGAGAGCATTGTCACATTTTTGGTACTTTATGTAGACGACATCCTACTCATTGGAAGTGACATACCTACGCTGCAAGGGGTAAAGCAGTGGCTGAGTAAGTGCTTCGCAATGAAGGACTTAGGCGAAGCTGAGATGATCCTAGGGATCAGGATCTATAGGGATAGATCAAATCGGCTTCTGGGCCTAAGTCAGGCTTCGTACATTGACAAAGTTCTGAAAAGATTCAGCATGGACCGGGCCAAGAAAGGTTTCTTGCCAATGGGCCATGGGCTGAAACTTAGTAAGAAGAACTGTCCTAAAACAAGGGAGGACAGGGAGAACATGAAATTGGTTCCATATGCTTCGGCTATTGGATCAATCATGTACTCCATGTTATGTACGAGACCTGATGTCGCCTTTGCACTGAGTATGACGAGCCGATACCAGCAGGATCCCAGGGAGGATCACTAGAAAGCTGTCAAGGCGATCCTCAAGTACCTTAACCGGACTAAGGATAGCTTCTTGGTCTATGGTGGTCAGGAAGTGCTATCGGTTACTGGGTATACTGATGCGAGCTTCCAGACAGACTAGGATGAGTACCAATCGCAGTCAGGGTATGTATTCTTGCTGAATGGTGGTGCTGTAAGCTGGAGGAGCTCAAAGCAGCCAACCATAGCGGACTCTACAACAGAAGCTGAGTACATCGCTGCGTGTGATGCAGCTAAGGAAGCTGTGTGGATGAAGAAGTTTATCACTGAGTTGGGAGAAGTGCCAACTATCCAGGACCCAGTTGATATCTTCTGTGACAACAATGGGGCCGTCGCACAAGCTAAGGAGCCCCGGTCACACAAGAACACAAAGCACGTGCTCAGAAAGTTTCACCTCATACGAGAAATCGCGGAGAGAGGTGACATTGCATTGCACAGAGTGGACACCGAGGATAATGTCGCAGATCCATTAACCAAGGCGCTGGCCCAACCCAAGCACGAGGGTCATACTAGATCTATAGGGATTAGGCCTATGCCTAGTTGGAACTAGTGCAAGTGGGAGATTGTTGGAAATGCCCTAGTCCCGAGGCATTGGTCCTTGTATTTGTACTATACATTTATTGGATTTATGTGTTGTACTCATTTGTGTTATTAATAAAGGCATCAATTCATTTATTATATCTATCTTGTGCAATATATTAAATGAAGTATCCAATGGACATATCTATATCCATGATGACAAGTGTCATGCACTTGGCAGTAAGACCATGGATAGGGTAAACGATATGACCATAAATAGATCCGTAGTCTGTTCCAGTCATGGGAATGAATGGAGCAATAGACTATCATTAACCTGGTTGTATGGCGGTGTCTTACCGGTCATTGGACATGGAATGTCAACCAAGTTAATGGGTACATGCCTGGAAGCATGGTAGTGGATAGATCCACTAAACGAGTAATCCACATGGTATGGTATCACAATGGATTCTCGTGTGGTACTTGTATGGATCCTTTGACCTAACCATATGATGGTATTACATGTGAAGTCGCATACTTAGGGGTACGCCTAAAGGGCCTGTAATAGGGTGCCAAGTATGGGTGCTTTCGGGTATGTCACTGAACATGGTAATACTATGGATATGCAGAAGGGATTTGTCACTCAGTAACCCACTGAGAAGATATCACCGGCCACTTGATGATTGTGACTGATAAGAGTGTGGCCACACCCAAACAAGTTGGAAATTGTTTGTGAGCATCAGTACATTCGGGATCAAGTTAATGTCCGGACACAAAAGAGGGTGATCAATCCATGCCTCTGTGTTGGACGCCGATATCAATGACATGGGATGTACAAGTTTAAACTACAGGGTTATGATATCAGTTAGACTGCCATCTCCATCTTAATTGGGGGCTGCAGTGGCTTGCTAGAGCCCAACTGCAGTCTGTGGGCCGTAGGCCCACTGCCAACATAAAGATGGGCCCACGGGATCGTACACATAGAACGACTAAATGCAGACTTAAGGAATCACTTGTATACTTGGAGTATACACAATGGAGGGAGAAGTGTGCATATATTAATTACATTATAAACATCAATTGGATTGGTCATAATAATGAAATTAATATATTCAATTGGCTCTTCATAATTAATTGGATTAATTATGAAATTATTTCCTAGGTGGAATTATTCATATGTATGGGTTTACATATGATTTTATTTTATGTAGATTTAATTTTAATTTGATGGATTAAATTAATTGTCAAACTAATTCTAATTTAGATGTAAATAATATATTACTTGGAGTAATATATTAAATACATGGGTATATTAAAATTGGGCTTGAAATTAATTTAAACCAGAATAATTAAAATTAGACTGGGCCTAAATTAAAACATGGAAGCCCGCACAGAATAGACAGGAGCCAAGATGGGCCTGAATTCCCCTAAGGGAATTCGGCCAACCCTAGGTATAAATACCTAGGGTTAGAAATTTCGGCCAACATAGGTGTTAAGCCCCTAGCCAAAATTCTCTAGCTTTTCTCTCCATTGTTTCATTTTTCAGGCGCTAGCACGGGTTGCATTCGTTAGGCGTTCATGTACGGGAGAGTGGAGGGGTTCTACATTGAATTCTGCAGTCTTCATCCATCTCTAGAAAGAGATTTTCTGGTAAGAAAACTAATCCCTTTCTATTTAATTTTAAGTTTTTCAATTTCCACTTCAATTGCTTCTGGGACTGGATTTGAGGAAATCACAGCATTCTTCCGCTTTTATCTGGTGATTTCCGGTGACAAATCCCAACATATTTGAATGAAACAAATGTAGCACTTTTCTCTTTTCTCTCTTTAGGAACTTGGAAGACTAGAAATGTATGCTTAAGAATGTGTGAATTGCTTAATGGTCGTCCTTGCTTTCAAGTCTTCATCTTCATTCCTTTTATAAGAAAAAGTAGCATTATGGCCGTTTGATACAACTCATAAGGAATGATGGTCGTTTGAACTAACTCTTAAAGAGAGATGTACTTTACTGTCAAGTAATAAGCTCTATGTAGGCGTTTGAACTTATTCACACAAAGAGATAGATGTTGTTTTTAAGTAACAAAGGGTTTATGGCTGTTTTTAAGTAACAAAGGGTTTATGGCTGTTTGAATCATCTCACAAGGAGATATAGATGTTGTTTTCAAGTGATAAAGCTGTTTGATTCATTTCATAAGTAGAAGTGGACTTTGATCTCAACTAATAAAGCCTTTTGACTTAGCTTATAATGAAAAGTATATATTGATGTCAAGTCACAAAGCCGTTTGTCTTTTCTGTGTAAGTCATAAGCAATTGATGATTTCAAGAATCAAGCTTGTGTTATCCGGTGGTATCATTCCATAAAGAGATCTCAAGTGGTACAGCATTTTCTTTAAGTCATAAAGAAATTCATGGTGTTAACCTTATAGGCTAAGGTGAGTGTCAAAAACAAGTTAGGGCCGAATATATGTATCTTATAAGCTCAAATCTTTCAACCCATAATGTTGGATATGCCCTAGTCCCGAGGCATTGGACCTTGTATTTTTATTATACATTTATTGGATTTATGTATTATACTTATTTTGTGTTATTAATAAAGGCATTAATTCATTTATCATATATATATCTTGTGCAATATCTTAAATGAAGTATCCAATGGACATATCCGTATCCATGATGACAAGTGTCATGCATTTGGCAGTAAGACCATGGATAGGGTAAACGATATGAACATAAAGAGATCCGTAGTCAGTTCCAGTCATAAGAATGAATGGAACCAGAGACTATCATTAACCTAGTTGTATGGCAGTGTCTTAAACGTCATTAGACATAGGATGTCAACCAAGTTAATGGGTACATGCAAAAGGGGCATGATACTGGAGACATCCACTAAATGAGAAATCCACATGGTATAGTATCACAAGTGATTCTCGTGTAGTACTTGTATGGATTCTTTGACCTGACCATATGATGGTGTTGCATGCAAGTTCGCATACTTAGGGGTACGCCTAAAGGGCCTGTAATAGGGTGCCAAGTATGGGTACTTTCGGGTATGTCACTTAGCATGGCAATGCTATGGATATGCAGAAGGGATTTGTCACTCAGTAGTCCATTGAGAAGATATCACCGGCCTCTTGATGAATGTGACTGATAAGAGTGTGGCAACACCCAAACAAGTTGGAACTTGTTTGTGAGCATCAGTACATTTGGGATCAAGTAAATGTCCGGACACAAAAGAGGGTGATCAATCCATGCCTCTGTGTTGGACACCGATATCAATGACATGGGATATACAAGTTCCAACTACAGTGTTATGATTACAGTTGGACTGCCATCTCCATCTTAATTGGGGGCTGCAGTGGCTTGCTAGAGCCCGCCTGCAGTCTGTGGGCCATAGGTCTACTGCCAACATAAAGATGGGCCGACGGGATCGTACACATTGAGCAATTGAACAAAGACTTAAGGAATCACCTGTATACTTGGAGTATACACTCTGGAGAGAGAGGATTATATTAATTATATTATAAAAATCAATTGGATTGAGCATAATAATAAAATTAATATTAGCATTGGCAGTCTCATAATTAATTCAATGAATTAATTTATGGGATTATTTCCTAGGTGGAAATATTCATATGTATAGGTTTACATATGAATTTATTTTGTGAAGATCTAATTTTAATCTCATGGATTAAATTAATTGATCAAATCAATTTTAATTAAATGTAAATAATATGTTACATGGTGTAATATATTATATACATGTTAAAATTAGAGTTGGGCTTGAAATTAATTTGAACCAAGTGAATTAGAATTGATTTGGGCCTAAAAATAAAAGGAAAAGCCCACACAAAATGATGCCAGAGAATTTCGGCCACCTAGGGTTAAAATAACCCTAGGTATTTCAGCCAATGGGGCAGTGAAAAAACACGATAGCCGAAATCTTCCCTCTCTTCCTCTCTCAAGTTTTGATTTCCGACACTAGCACTGGTTGTGTTCCAAAGGCGTTCGTGTACATGAACGAGGAGGGAATCTAAGTTGATTTCTGCAGCCATCTCTTAAAGAGATACTCCTGGTAAGAGTTTAATCTCTTGTTAAAAATTTTTATGTTTTGCAATTTCCATCTCAATTGCTCCTGGGCACGGATTTGAGGAAATCACCGTGTTCTTCCGTACTTAATGGGGTGATATCTGGTGAAAAATCCCTACAGTGGTATCAGAGCGGGCTTTTGATCTGTGGAAATTGCTTAATTGGATTGAATCCCTTGGATTTAAAATTGGATTTTTTTATTTGGGATTCGTGGATTGGGGTTTGTGATTTTTCCCTTTTTTGATTTTTGCAATTGAAATTAAATGTGCATATAGGTTTATGTTTATTTAATTTTTATTGTTTGGATGAGTTTCTTGGTGGATTCTTGTTATGGCTGCATTTTTTTTTAATTTCTAAAAAAAATTCACGGGCTGTTTCCGTTGTGCGAGACTGCCGCCGGTGGAATCGCCGCCGCACGCGGCAGCAACCGCTGCCTGCTGCTGGGCGGTCACTGCGCGGCTGCAGTGCCACTAGCAGTGGCTGCCACCCCTAGTCGCAGCGGGCCGAATCCAGTATTTTGGATTTGGCAGGTTTGGTCCCGGGGCCCAGTTTTAAAATTTTAATTGGTTTTAAAATTCGTGTGTTTAAATTTTTGCAATTTAAATGCGCATGGTTTTTTGAATAAAATTTAATTTTATTCATGTGATATTAATTTTGGAAATTAATATAGTTAATTGAAATTGGTTCGGGCAATTTTGACACAATTACCAGGATAGCTAATATGGACCCATGGTTTCCTAATTCCAGTGGGAGCAGTTGGACTGCCTGGGCTGGAGGCCCTAAGCCTGTTGAGGGTTAGAACCATGGTGGGCCAAAATTAGCGATTTCAAAATAATGGCTTGGACATAATTGAAATGGGCTTAATTCATGCATTATAACATGCTTATAAATTTTATGTATTGGATGCATATGTGTGATTAAATATTTGTATGGTTGGATGCTATTGGGCCTTTATTCAAGATGGGTTGTATTTTCTTTTTTTGGGTAAATACGGCCTGCATGTCATTTTTCTTTTTTAATGTAATTTTATTTTATTTATTTATTATAAAATTTGTAAAAGAAGAAGCCCATGGAGTGGTGAGCCCAAGTGGAGGTGCAAGCCCAGAAGGAAGAAGATGAAGGCCCGCCTGATATTAGATTCTAGTATAGGTTTAGTAGAATAATATTAGGATTAATATAGGCCCATAGCAGTCCATTTTACTTATTTATTTAATTATGTCTTATATTTATTTGCATGTGTGAATGTATGATCCAACAGCCAGTTGCACCCGCCTTATGCATGTAAGCCGTTATTAATTGAATCTAATAACCTAATGGAAATTACTAAGTCGCTTAAAAGTGCTTCCCTCATTCAAAACCAGCTCGAAGTAGGGATAGACCAGTTGTAGACCTTGCCCTCACAGGATACACTGGAGTATCGTTATTTTGTATTGGGTTAGGGTATGGGATACTCTAACACTTGGATGGAGGTTTTGACTTAGCATGGGTAGTAGGATTCTCCTGGCCCTAAGCATAGATGGACAAGTGCCAACAAGCCCATCAAACCGAGAGTCCCTAGGTTGGGATTGGACGGCGTTCCTACCTAAATAATTAGGGTATAGTTGTACCAGGCCCTCGTCTGGCTATATCTTAATGAAATATGGATCTCGGCCCATGAGCCCAATAACTCGGATTAATTAATCACTTGATTCATTATTAATTTCACATGGGAATAACAAAGTAAAGTCCTTTATTAACACTCTCAAATGTTTTTCTGTGTAGAAACTCTAAAATGGCAAATAACTACTCACTTTCACTACGATCAATCCTAGAGAGGGACAAGCTTTCCGGTTCCAACTTTTTGGACTGGTCTAGGAACTTAAGAATAGTTCTAAGACAAGAGTCTAAAAAGTATGTACTGGAAAGACTTGTACCGGCTGCGCCTCAGGGACGTAATCACCGGCTTCCCAGTTGGAGGAATACGAGGTGCATGTCAAGGATAATAGGGATGCGACATGCCTTATGTTGGCCTGCATGGTCCCTGAGCTATAAAAGCAGTTCATGGACCATCAAGCCTATGCTATGAGAACAACTCTCAATGATATGTTTCAAGAGCAAGCTCGTCAGGAAAGGTACCTGACCAATAAGGCATTCCACTCCTGTAAGATGGGGGCTGGGACATCTGTGAGCGCACACATCTCAAGATGAAGGGCTATTTAGATACATTGGCCGGTCTTAGATCGCCAATCTCTCAGGAGTTGGCAGTGGACACAATCCTTCCATCCTTACCGGATTCTTACAATTAGTTCATCCTAAACTATAATATGCAAGGGATGAACCGCATTGTTACTGAGCTGCATGGGATGCTTAAGCTCACGAAACAGTCGATCAAGAAGAGTCCTCCGATGCTGTTGGTCAACAAGGGGAACCCTCTTCTTGCCAAGGGCAAGGCCAAGCAAAAGGCCAGGGCTAAGGCCAAGAAGGCCAAGGCTAAGAAGGCCAAGGCCCAGCCCAAGGCTCTGCAGAAGGCAGGTCCCGAGGATGTCTATTTCAGGTGCAAGCAGGTAAGCCATTGGAAGAGATCATGTCCCAAGCTAATGGGAGAGAAGAGGAGGACCCAGGGTATGTCTTCGTCAGCTATTTATGTCATAGACATTGACCTTTCTGTTTCAACATCCTGGGTATTGGATACTGGATGTGGTTCTCACATTTGTTGCAATGTGCAGGGACTCAAGAACAGAAGGTCACTGGGATCGGGGGAGGTGGACTTGCGGGTCGGTAATGGAGCAAGAGTTGCTGCCATAGAGATCGATGAATATCACCTCATGATGCCTAGTGGATTGGTTTTGATTTTGGATCAATGTTATTTTGTACTTGCTATGTGCAGGAATATTATTTCAGTTTCCATGTTGGATATTTCTCGATTTTATTTTACTATTTTGAATGGTAGAATTTCTTTATCTAGAGAGGGATTATTTTATGGAGATGCTCTATTAAATAATGACCTATATATCCTGGACTTAAATGAAACCAATCATGTCTATAACATAAATACTAAAAGCATTAAGCCCAATGAACTTAATCATGTCTACCTATGGCATTGTTGTTTAGGCCACATAAACGAGAAGCGCATAGCTAGGCTTCACAAAGCTAGAGTCTTAGGGTCATTTGACTTGGAGTCAATTGATATATACGAGTCATGTTTATGAGGCAAGATGACTAAGGTGCCTTTTAGCAAGAAGGCTGCAAGGGCCACTGGCTTATTGGACCTAATACATTCAGAAGTATGTGGGCCCATAAGCGCAGTGACCAGAGGTCGACATCTGTACTTCGTCACGTTCACGGACAATTTCAGCAGATATGACTATGTCTATCTGATGAAACATAAGTCTGAGACCCTTGATAGGTTCAAGGAATTTAGGAACGAACTATAGAACCAGCTAGGCAGGAATATCAAAACCCTTCGGTCAGACCGAGGATGTGAGTATATGAGCCTAGAGTTTGACTCATATTTGAGAGAGTATGGAATAGTTCCACAGCTCACTCCTCCAGGAACACCACAATGGAATGGGGTGTCCAAACGGAGGAATAGGATCCTGTTGGACATGGTCTGCTCAATGATGAGTCAAGCCTCTCTCCCAATAAGTTTCTGGGGACACGCCCTCGAGACAGCTGCTCTTATCTTAAATAATACTCCGACTAAGGCAGTGGAAAAGACCCCATGTCAAATATGGACGGGCAAGGAGCCCAATATGGCTTTCCTAAAGATTTGAGGATATGAAGCACATGTCAAGAGATTGACTAGTGGCAAGCTGGAGCCCAAAACTAATAAATACCTGTTTGTGGGCTACCCTAGGGAAACCAAAGGGTATTACTTCTACAACCCCGCCGAGAACAAGGTGTTCGTGGTAAGGAAGGGGCTCTTTCTAGAAAAGGAATTCCTTTCCAAGAAAGATAGTGGGAGCAATGTTGAACTCAGGAAAGTTCAAAGTCCACAAGCTCCTGAAGAGGATAACTAGGAGGCCCAGGTGGAGCTTCCATAGGAGGAAGCACCAACCCAGGCCACATAAGGACCTAAAAGGTCTGGTAGGGATCATCGAGAACCAGAGAGGTATGGTTTCCTCATCACCGATGATCAAACTATTCTCATCTTGGATGAGGAAGAACCCCAAACCTACCAGGAGGCTATATGGCAAGCCCACAGTCTGCAAATTGGCGTAAAGCCATGGAGGCAGAGATGCAATCTATGTACGATAACCAGGTTTGGAACTTGGTTGATCCACCTCCAAGTGCTAAGGTAATTGGTTGCAAGTGGTGCTACAAGCTAAAAGCTGATAATACCTTCAAGAGGTGTCTGGTTGTGAAAGGTTTCAGACAAGTCCATGAAATAGACTATGATGAAACTTTCTCACCAGTAGCCATGTTCAAATCCATCAGGATCTTGCTGGCCATAGCCGCATGGTACGACTATGAGGTCTGGAAAATGGATGTCAAAACCGCTTTCCTTAA
This sequence comes from Euphorbia tirucalli, assembly GCA_039660915.1. NCBI lineage: Eukaryota > Viridiplantae > Streptophyta > Magnoliopsida > Malpighiales > Euphorbiaceae > Euphorbia > Euphorbia tirucalli. Next base: position 49,220,814 of record CM077632.1, on the reverse strand, counting down.
TGGAAAGCTACTCGAGGATGTGTACATGACACAACCTGAGGGTTTTGTCGATCCAGAGTATCCGGGAAGGGTATGCAAACTTCAAAGGTCCATTTATGGACTGAAGCAAGTATCCCGAAGTTGGAATCTTAGATTCAATGAAGCTATAAAGGAATATGGCTTCATACAGAATCAAGATGAGCCTTGTGTGTATAAGAGGATTAGTGGGAGCATTGTCACATTCCTGGTACTTTATGTAGACGACATCCTACTCATTGGAAGCGACATACCTATACTGCAAGGAGTAAAGCAGTGGCTGTGTAAGTGCTTCGCAATGAAGGACTTAGGCGAAGCTGAGATGATCCTAGGGATCAGGATCTACAGGGATAGATCAAATCGGCTTCTGGGCTTAAGTCAGGCCTTATACATAGACAAAGTTTTGAAAAGGTTCAGCATGGACCGGGCTAAGAAAGGTTTCTTGCCAATGGGTCATGGGCTGAAACTTAGTAAGAAGAATTGTCCTAAGACAAGGGAGGACATGGAGAACATGAAATTAGTTCCATATGCTTCGGCCATAGGATCAATTATGTACTCCATGCTATGTACGAGACCTGATGTCACCTTTGCACTAAGTATGATGAGCCGGTACCAGCAAGATCTCAGGGAGGATCACTGGAAGGCTGTCAAGGCAATCCTCAAGTACCTTAACCGGACTAAGGATAGTTTTTTGGTGTATGGAGGTCAGGAAGTGCTATCAGCTACTAGGTACACTGATGCAAGTTTCCAGACCAACCAGGATGAGTACCAGTCACAGTCTGGGTATGTGTTTTTGCTAAATGGTGGTGCTGTAAGCTGGAGGAGCTCAAAGCAGCCAACCATTGTGGACTCTACAACAGAAGCTGAGTACATCACGGTGTGTGATGCAGCTAAGGAAGCTGTATGGATAAGGAAGTTTATCACTGAGTTAGGAGTAGTGCCAACTATCCAAGACCTAGTTGATATCTTCTGTGACAACAATGGGGACGTTGCACAAGCTAAGGAGCCCCGGTCACACAAGAACACAAAGCACGTGCTCAGGAAGTTTCACCTCATACAAGAAATCATGGAGAGAGGTGACATTGCATTGCACAGAGTGGACACTGAAGATAATATCGCAGATCCTTTGACCAAGGTGCTGGCTCAGCCCAAGCACAAGGGTCATACTAGATCTATAGGGATTAGGCCCATGCCTAGTTGGAACTAGTGCAAGTGGGAGATTGTTGGATATGCCCTAGTCCCGAGGCATTGGACTTTGTATTTGTATTATACATTTATTGGATTTATGTATTATACCTATTTTGTGTTATTAATAAAGGCATTAATTCCTTTATTATATATATATCTTGTGCAATATCTTAAATGAAGTATCCAATGGATATATCCATATCCATGATGACAAGTGTCATGCGCTTGGAAGTAAGACCATGGATAGGATAAACGATATGACCATAAAGAGATCTGTAGTCTGTTCCAGTCATGGGAATGAATGGAACCAGAGACTATCATTAACCTGGTTGTATGGCGGTGTCTTACCAGTCATTGGACATGGGATGTCAACCAAGTTAATGGGTACATGCAAAAGGGTCATGGTACTGGATAGATCCACTAAACAAGAAATCCACATGGTATAGTATCACAAGTGATTCTCGTGTAGTACTTGTATGGATCCTTCTACCTGACCATATGATGGTGTTGCATGCGAGGTCACATACTCAGGGGTACGCCTAAAGGGCCTGTAATAGGGTGCCAAGTATGGGTACTTTCGGGTATGTCACTTAGCATGGCAATGCTATGGATATGCAGAAGGGATTTGTCACTCAGTAGTCCACTGAGAAGATATCACCGGCCTCTTAATGAATATGACTGATAAGAGTGTGGCTACACCCAAACAAGTTGGAACTTGTTTGTGAGCATCAATACATTTGGGATCAAGTAAATGTCCGGACACAAAAGAGGGTGATCAATCCATGCCTTTGTGTTGGACACCAATATCAATGACATGGGATATACAAGTTCAAACTACAGGGTTATGATTACAGTTGGACTGCCATCTCCATCTTAATTAGGGGTTGTAGTGGCTTGCTAGAGCCCGCCTGCAATCTGTGGGCCATAGGCCCACTGCCAACATAAAGATGGGCCCACGAGATCGTACACATTGAGCGACTAAACACAAACTTAGGAATCACCTGTATACTTGGAGTATACACTCTAGAGAGAGAGGATTATATTAATTATATTATAAAGATCAATTGGATTGATCATAATAATAAAATTAATATTAGCATTGGCAGTCTCATAATTAATTCAATGAATTAATTTATGGGATTATTTCCTAGCTGGAAATATTCATATGTATAGGTTTACATATGAATTTATATTGTGAAGATCTAATTTTAATCTCATGGATTAAATTAATTGATCAAATCAATTTTAATTGAATGTAAATAATATGTTACATGGTGTAATATATTATATACATGTTAAAATTAAAGTTGGGCTTGAAATTAATTTGAACCAAGTGAATTAGAATAGATTTGGGCCTAAAAATAAAATAGAAAAGCCCATACAAAATGAAGCCAATTGGGCCGAAATTCTCAAGGAGAATTTCGGCCACCTAAGGTTAAAATAACCCTAGGTATTTCGGCCAATAGGGCAGTGAAAAAACACGATAGCCAAAATCTTCCCTCTCTTCCTCTCTCAAGTTTTGATTTCCGACGCTAGCACGGGTTGTGTTCCAAAGGCGTTCGTGTACATGAACGAGGAGGGAATCTAAGTTGATTTCTGCAGCTATCTCTTAAAGAGATACTCCTGGTAAGAGTTTAATCTCTTGTTAAAAATTTTTATGTTTTGCAATTTCCATCTCAATTACTCCTGGGCACGGATTTGAGGAAATTACTGCGTTCTTCGGCATTTAATTAGGTGATTTCTGGTGAAAAATCCTTACACATAAGCCAATATCTTTCAATATCTTTCACCTCATAAGCATATACCTTTTAATATCTTTCAACTTATAAGCATATATCTTTTTATATCTTTCACCTCATAAGCATATATCTTTTTAATATCTTTCATCTCATAAGCCTATATTAATATTTTATAATATGAACTTTATATGGCCGAGAGAGTTAATCCTTAACTCATGAGGCATTCCAGGTACTTATATAACTTATGACGCCATAAAGAACCTTTGCAACTTATAAAAACATTTTAACTCATAATGCGTAATTCTCAACTCATAAACGCCTTTAATACAAAGAGATTAAGAAACTCATTAATCTAAATGTCAACTTGTGATCATCAAAACCGAAGTCAACAGATCCCAAAATCATTTTCGGACAAACTGTTTCAAGTTATTGGACTTAGAGCTGCACAACTCTAATTTACAACCGTATGGCTTAAAAAGATAAGCCGCACGACTCTAATGGAAGAGCTGTACGGCGCTTAGCCCACTAGCTTGAGTTGTACAACTCTAAATAACCAGGGACATTTGGATTGAAGGGAGATCGATATTTTGATTGAAGGGAGCCAGCCCCTGGTTACAGATTATCGGTGTGTTACGAAATGGACGGGCATAATTAGTAGGAAAAAAAAGATTACGGACAAGGATTAACACAAAAAAAAAAACTTTAGTAAGAGAAATTTTAGAGAGAAAAAGAAAAGCTCAATCCATAGTCAATTGACAAATTCTCAAATCCTTCAAATTAGAGACTCCAAACCTATTTTGGGAATCATTGAAGCTCAATTCTCAACTAGAAAACAAAAGAACTCAAGCTAAAGATTTGAGTTTTTAATTTCAAAACTCAATCGATTCTCAAATTCTCACTTTTAATCAGTTTCTAAAGATCAAAAGTTGGATAAAAGCATCAAAAGTAACTTCTAAGAGGTCTTAAATCTCATTTACAGCTTTCTGGATTGATTTTTAGTTGAATTGCATCATTTTTAAAATTCTGAAATTCTGGAAACCATAATCATGCGACTTTGTTCTTAGCTATGATAAAGCTGTATTGTTTATCCATTAAGAGCCATAAGGCTATGATTACAATATTCATCATGTTCGTTTGAATTTTTAGTGATTTCTGGTTTAACGATTTGAATGTTTTCCCATGCATTTTGACCTAGTTTTACATTTTAATTTTTTGATAATAGACCAGAACAACAATAGAAACACTAGATTCTTAAAAATCGGCCTATTATCATATGTATATATGAAAATCGGATAAATTGTTTTCTAAATTCGTTTTCTGATCCAAATTTAGCATTTTAAAATATTTTCCAGATCTAATCAGTTGAATCTGTTGGATTATTTCGATTCCCTCTTTCATGTACCAAGCTATCTAAATCCGTCATTTTGTCTATTTGAGTCATATGTGTAAATATTTATTTATATACTAACCTCTGTTTTGCTGGTAGATTAGATTATACGTATGCTAGCTTTTATTTTTAGTTTATCACGTAAATTAGATTATCGTAAATATTAGATTTTTGTGTCTATAAGCGTTTGTACATTTATCCTCTTTTATATAAATGTGTCCCCTAGGTTAGATTATTCGATCAGGTTATAATAATTTTAATTTCTAGAATTTATTTAGATTTCAGGATTTATTTGTAGCTTCTTATGTGTGAGAATATTAAATAAACATGATTAAAATCAACCTTAGAAAATATAAAAGGCAACAATCCAATATAATTAATAATCATTTTAAACGAGATAGAAATAGATAGTTTATCCTGACCCAAATCTCTACCTAAAAGGTATAGCGATTCCCATTCGGCTCGGCTATACCGTAATTTTCCAGTTGAACTGAATCGGATGGTGACTTCTGTCACTTTTAATAAGAGTATTCGATTTTCGCATGTTTTCTCAATTTTTTCTAAAACCCCTTAAAATAGTTTTCAAGATAAAACTTTTCGCAACTTGCTTCATGGCCAGACTTAAATTTCATTTTCAGGATTGTCCACTCCCAACTTCATTGCTCCTCCGAAAAGCATGTTTAATCTCCAAAGTAGGCAAGCTAGCTTCCATTTACGTTAAATCTCCAAAACACCTAAAATAGACAAAACTAAGTTAAAATGCCCAAAAACAATAAAGAAAAACAGTAAATAAAGAGGAAATATGATATGAAAATGTTTGTATAATAACCACCTATCGGTCACCACTAATACTCCTTTGCTTCGCCGAGATCGATGGTGCTCCAAAACCTCCATCTCTGCTACCTCATCTGACGACAGCCCAAATCGCCACCACAGCCGCCACTCTTCTCATCCTTGGTGCTACACCACAAAAGCTTGATTGTTAATCTTGTGGACGCGATAACCATTTTGGCACTAGCGATCTAATCAAGTTCGTCGATCTATAGGGACTCCAATTCACGACATCGAAGTAGTGATTTCTTGGCCGGCTTGAACGTCCTCCATCTCTTTTCTACGAGAACAGCAGTGTGGGCGGATTAGAAGGGTTAGGGTTAAGGTTAGAAGGAAAAGAGAGGCGCAAGGGAGGAGATGAAGAAGACAACCGGGAAAAGTGAAAATTAATAAAAAAAAAAAAAATTATATTGAAAACTTATTTTTTTGTTATATAAATAATTAATAAAAATAATTGTTATAAAACAGGTTGAAACTGTAGTTACTATTTTGTAAAAAATTAAACCTCTATAACTTATTTACGAATTCGTGAACCATATGAGTTTTTTTTTTTAATTATTCCTAAAAAATCGAATACACCTAACCAATATTTGAATTAAACAAGACAATAATATAATAGAAAGTGAAGAACAAATTCCTAACCTAAAGGTAGAACAAAAAGTTGACAAAAAGTTCAACAAAAATCTTCATATGAATCTGATAAGTCCAATGTTTTATAAATTTATAATTGAAGATCTTCACCTGCATTGCTACATATTTTACATCAACTCTTCTCAACAAGTCGAATGAAAAAAAAGAACACATCCTTATTTTCCTGAATTTTTATGGATTTTATAATTGGCTTCTAGATTAATTTTTTCACCACATTGAATACATTATTTTTCTGTTTTGATAGTATCAATCTCATACTTGACCTTTTTTTAGCATGAGTTGTAGTATCTGTTAATTAATGCGTCACACAATTTTTGAAAAAAGTTAAAATTCTAAAGTTCATCAGAGGAATCTAAACCATACGTTATATGCAGGTTTGTCATAACTACAGATGTAAATCATGCTTTCGATTTAGTCTAATGTATCTCCAAAATTTGAGTCACGCGCTAGTGAATGAATATTAAAGCCCATGTAAAAAAAATATCAAGTTTGAGACTAATACTATCAAAACAGAAAAATCATATATCTAATGTATTGAAACAATTGATCGATATCCAATTACAAAACCGTGAAAGTTCATAGGGTTTGGGAGGAAGCCCCTAATGTGGCATGCATTTTGGTAAAAGGGGAATGTACATGAATTCATGAATTGCAATTGGCTGTCAGTCAATCCAAAGGGAAGTGTGAAATAGGAATGTGAATGGGTTCGGTACCGTGCATATTGATAATATATCCTTCTCTTACCCATTAACAAAATAACTACATATTTTTGACATATTAGACTATTACCCGTTTACTTGCACAACTTAAATCTTATTCTCGCCTTACATTTTTTTTGGGTACTTTATTAGTTACTCGTACCCATGAAAATAAGCTGTTTAATATAAAAATTAAATAATAAACATATAAATAAAAACAAGTTAATTAAAAAATCTACCACCACGTAAAACTTGATATTCAACAAATTTGACTAACTATTCGTAAATTCAATAAACAAATCTTATTCAAACTGTAAAGTTCCATATAACTATAACATATATCTAATAATAAAAATTTAGCTAATAAATATATAACCGGGTAGAGTACCAAATACCTAGCGGGTATAGCTATACTCGTGACCGTGACGAGTAATATTTTAAATCTCATTCATGTCACATATCCTTTTATATATATAGTTCAAATAGTTTCATTAGGATCAAGTATTGTTGGATACCATGAAATCACATCCACTTTTATACTACGAACAAATTGGGATGGATTATGCATAACAATTCATCTAAATTGACTTTAACTTCCATTGCTTCCATTTTTATGGTAAAAAAAAAAAAAATGTGAATCTAGTGATTTATAAAGGTTGCTGTCCCATTTTAATTGTTGTAATTCGCTTTATATATATATATATATATATATATATATATATATATATATATATATATATATATATATATATATATTTTTTTTTTTTTTTTTTTTTTTTTTTTTTTTTGAAGTTTAACCATTTACAGATAATTCCGTATTGTCCACATAATATATCTTGAAATTAGGGATTATTTTTAAAATTGCACAATATAACAGGAACCCCCACAGGGATGTTTATGAGTACGGGACAAGGATACCCACGAGACGGATACAGTAATCCTCATCCCCATTTGAGCTTCGGGGACAAAATGTCTCATGTCTGTATAAGTAAAGATTTCATTGATTCTCTATCCCATTTAGTTCAGATCCCCATGGTTATCAGTTATTCCCACCCCAAGGTAACAATCCTGCTACTAATGGTTTCCGAATAAACATTATAGGCTCTTTTCCCTTCATTACGTTTTCGGAAGAGTACAGTGTAGCAATAAATATAGATAAACACCAACAATAATGATAGAGAAATGGACAAAGCTGATCTTTGCATAAGACTACTATTATATACGTCATTTTCTTTTCCCTCTACACTTTGGGCTTCAACTCACATCTAAATTCTCAAGTCAGTCAGCTATCTGCTGTTAAAAAACCAACACTATAATTAACATTATCAACATTTTACTCAAGTCCCATCTTTTGGGGCTGCTCACTATCCCAACTATTTTACATCATTTCTTCCCCGATCGATTGATCTGCATGCTCCGCCCCTCTCAACATTGTTTTGCTGCCGTCTGTCAATTTTCTAACCATTTGTTTCGCATGTTTTCACCAATATTGCATTGCTTAACAAACCTGAACACAACATTTTGGAATAATAAGCACAAATCAATACATAGCATATAACAATATGCAATATTGCAAGAGTAAGAATTAGTCACTCTAAAAGCTGGAAAAGAAAATGGAAAACATGTCTTTTCCTAAAGCTGATTACGAGTTTAGGACTTCTTACATTTGAATGTCACAACAGCATGCCGTGGGAAAGCCATGTGATGGGTACTTGAACTGTGTATGTGTGTCTACAAGGGGTAATATACAAGTCAGCTAGAACGTCCATCAGGTATAGACCTCAAACTATTCAGTCCTTTCTTCAGAGACTCAGCTTCTCTGGCTATCAGGATATCTGAGGGCCAAAAAGTTTGATGTACAACTTTAAAAAGAAAGCGAGGAAGCAATGCAATGAATATTATGAGCAATATCGTGAGCCAATAGGTCGGTGATGCAGCCACATGATATATAGTCCTGCAAAAATTATATGACCTAACAGTCAATCATACAAGGACCATATTAAAATCAAAACTGAAATTTTCCATCAAAAATCAGTGATACTGACCCATAGTTAGGAAAGACAGGTATAGAATCCAATATCACCACGCAAGCAAATGTGATAGCTACCGATCCCCAAACAGCAACATGAGTAATGAATACCCAGCGCTGGACATCCATTGCCAAGTGCATGTTAACAAGGATAACAACAGCTATTGTCCACAAACTGCCCAAGCTCCATATATCAATTGTGCTCTCTTTATAAGTAAAAACGGGTACAGCAAAAAGCGCTACACTCTGCCACAGTGTGTCAGCCATTGTGATCCAGAAGAGGTGCATATTGTAGGCCTCCTGCCTATGCCCAGCACCATAAAGCTTTGGATATTGTAGTAGTGTTCGATGGCTTAAATCTTTATCCAGAATACCAACAACTATGGTGGGGACAGAGGTATAGATAACAGAATAGAAAACGCTACTCCAATCAGTCAATGCTGAAGTGGTTGAAAAATCAGTGCATAAAATGTACCTATTGAGATAGAACAAAAACATACGAATTTAGAAAATAAAACTTCTTGAGCATGATAAATTTTCCCAAACGGAGAGGCAGAATCAAAAACACAAACACTGACTACAATTTATGCAATGCCAAGGGAAAAAGCTAGGATACAATAAAAATTAACCCCAATGAAACTGCACTTGAGGACAATTTGATCCAATTTAACCTTTGGCCAAGTTAGCCCACAACTTCAAACCGTGTACAACATGAGGATTATTGTATGATTACATGTCCAAATACATGTCCGAATCAGGCAAATGGTAGAAAAGTTGGAAATTATGGGTTAGATTGGATCAACTTGTCCCTCCAGTACAAGTTAAGGGACTATTCTACTTTTGTGTGAAAAAGCTAAAAGTAGACTTAGAACTCCAACAGAATATTTCAGGAATACAAAAGCAAGGAAACCAACATCACTACTAATGTAGAATTGCTACAAATTTTGTATATTCGCATCTACCACCGATTCAAAGGAAATCTCCAGCAATATTAACCAGTATATCTCTTGGAAATATACCAAGTCTTGAGTTCGATAGGACCTTCACCAATGGCAGAAAGATTTTTTGTGTTGGTTCGTTGGCCCCATTTAACAGTAAAATGAAGAGAAAAAGATTGGATAAGTAAACAGCGTTTAAAATTCAGCGTTGCTGAGTTCTATTCATATTTCATAAAATATTGCCAAGATATCTTGAAAACAGGAAATAATTAAGGAATATTACATCATCCAACCATGAGATGATGTATCATCAACCATCAACCACGGTTGTTGCTTTTAGTTTCAAGTAAATTCATGTTTGATTCCTTATAAAATGAAGACATGAAAAGTAGTCACGGAATTTTAAAAAATACGTCATCAAAGGTGCAGTTACGTGCAACATGCCTTGTGCCCTAAAGCTAGTGCATCCGAAATGAAGTAGAAAGCTAACATAAAAGAGACACAAATTATTTCTTGAGGTAAATGCCTATTGCAAGGTTCAAGGCACGAGACGGAAATGCCTCACAAGCCTCCACCAGTATTCAGAACTCTTGCCACAGAAGAGCACCAAACAAAAGATTATCATCTTCTTGATCTATACAATCTCATGCCAACATGCAGAGAACTCACTAAAATTGCTCATGGAAGTTACCACAATCTGAATAGAATACACCGCCTGAAACCACCTATTATCTCTTTTCACATGCCAAATTTGTTTCCCCATCATCCTCCACATTCCTTTTTTCATTTCCTTAATTTATGCAGCAATACTGAAACAATCCATTTTTACAGACAAAGAATGTGCTTTCAAAGAACATAATAGCTTATCTTAGCTTTTCACTATCAACCACTGAACGAAAGTCGGGCCAAGTCTTTTTTTTGTTCATGCAAAGTTTTCGGTTTCAGTCTTTGCAAAGCGAACTATTTTGATTCACCAAAATGCCATTTTGTTCTCCTTCATTGGCCATTTTAGTAATGTTTAGTACTTTTTACAAATCTTTTCTCTGCTTTATCTGATTTATATTTGAATTATAAACTTTGGTTCACGTAGTACTGATATTTGAAAATTCTCGATTGTGATACTGATATTTGAAAATTCTCCCTTGTGATTACACAACTAAATTTTTGCTATAAGGTATACATTTTCCCCCAAGAATTTTGGAAATGAGCAATATAAGCTTAACATGCAAAAAGGGGCGAAATTACTCTCACGTCAAATCTTAGCTCGATGTAACTCTTTTTCAAGTAACAATGAAAAATTCTGACAGAACAAAATCTATCAGTAATTAACAATAGATGTACAATGATCTCTTGAAAAAGGGAATATTGAGCTACAATTTTGACCATGACGGTAACATTTACACCTTTTAGTACGTTAAGGGGTATATTACTCAGCCCAAATCATGTTGGAGAAAAAAATCTTGTTCCAAAATTTTTGACTTAAATTCTATATATCTGTAGCTTGACTCCCCAAGACACATGACCTTCGGCAAAAGCTACAAGACCCCTTTGCCACTTCCTTCTAATAACAAAAAATGATACTATTGAATATCAATAACGTCAAAGGCAAGGGACCAAGACATACCAGAACAGCATTAATACGAATACTGCATTGCGGTAGAAGTTGTAGAGAACCAAATAGCCCATACGTTGGTAATTCCAGTGTCCATGCACCAAAAGTAATCTTTTCAGAAATTGGAACTGTCCCATAGCAAAATCAGAAGCCATAACTGCTTGACGACCTTCCTGACCACATATTCCAACACCAACATCCGCCATTTGGATCATTGAAACATCATTGGCCCCTATCAAAATGACAATGGTTAAAATCAGTAAAATGAGAGCATTTATCCCATCAGCAGTAATTTTTCGGAGCTTGCACAAACAAAATACAAACTTAAAAAATCGGTGAGTACATATCAAATCATTAATAAAGTTGAAAAGAATCGCCAAAAAAAAAAAGAATAATAAAGATGATAGCTCACTCACCATCACCTATTGCTAAAGTCATATCATCAGTCCGGCTCTTGATTAGATCAACAATTCCTGCCTTCTGCAATGGTGCAACTCGACAGCACAGCACAACCCTACAGGAAGTTGCAAGGTCGAAAAGCTACAAAAGGATAAGAGTAGCCAAAGATAGTAGATGTGGCATCAGTCAGAGAAATTTATACAATTTATACGACATTCAATAAACAAATGACTAATAGGTCAGTCATTGGACAGAGATGCTCACTTCTGATTCCAGTTCTTTCTCCAAAATGTACACCAAACTATTTCCATCAATTATAAGTGCAAGTGGTACTTTCCCTTGTCCTTCTTTCTTCGCTTCAGATACAAGGTCGTCAATTTCAATATTCTTGCACATTAGATTGTGTTTTCCTCTACAAGATGTTATCACAGCAAATTTGGCCTTGGCATCAGCCAAAAGTTTTCTGCATTCAGTCTCTGAATTGCCATTAATAATTATTTGCTCCATATCTGTTGTGAGGAGTTTGCAAGAAAGGCCAATTGAAATTGCTGTCTCCTGCTTATCTCCAGTCAGAACCCAGACCTTGATCCCTGCTTGCCGGAGAGACTCAATAGCTTCTGGTACACCATCTTGCAACTTGTCTTCAATTCCAGTAGCACCGCGTAAATTCAAATCACATTCTATAAGGGCCGCGGTTTGACGTAGTTTTAAGGCTCTGTCAGTCAATGATGTGCTTGCATCATCAAACCTGCATTGCCACTGCTCGAGCTCTGCCTCTGTAAGATCTCTTACTGCCACCACCAGTGTACGCAGACCTTGTGATGAATATTCAGTTAAATGAGATTGTGTTGCATGCCTTACAAGATCATCTCTCCCATTATCTTTTGCTAAAATACTAAACATGGAAGTATCAGCACCTTTCACCAACACCTTCACAGTATTGTTGGGAAATCTGATAACAACAGACATTCTTTTCCGTACACTATCAAATTCATGCATTCCCAGTACATCAAACCTAAACACCATAAGAGCACAACACTATCATCAGCTTCAATGAGTAAGGTGTAACCAAGAGCCAGAAAAGTATTTTGCACAACTATAGAAAGCAATTACAAGATTAAATCAAATAAGTGTTCAAAGAAAGGGGTGAAAATAAAGAACTTCTACCTTAATTTCTCACCACTAACATCAACTACTATGTGCCCAGATGTTCTTTCAAAGAGAGTATATCCATAGGCAGAGGCCGCAGCAACTAGAGCTTGCTCATCAGGAGATTCACCTTGATATTCAATCTTTTCTATGCCTTCCGAGCAACTCAAAGATCTATCACAAGTACGAATAGGGATAACAGTGTTGCAAGCAGCCAGTGCAAGGAAAAACTCATGCGCAGCAATCCTTTCATCATCAACTAAGTCCTTGTGCAATAAATTCATGAGTCTGGAATCTACAGCAATTGTAGAATTAAGTTTCCATGACCTCTGTACAGCTGAAGCTGGAGAACAACCAAGAATTTGTTAAAAATAAAAACATGACAACATAGGGCAAAAAAGAAGAAATGACAAAATAGCAATTTCATAGAAGAAATTCATGCTTGTAAGTCAAGTTATGCTCATGATAGGTTTGAACAAACCGAACTATAATTTAAATAAAAGAAGCAGGGAGATCCAATGAGCAATCTGAAGTCAACACCACTTGAGAGCGCACAATTGAAGCTATTGCTAGCTTAAGGGCACAAAACAATCTACTTTCCAAATTCACCGAAACTTCTTGCAAATTAAATTATACTACCGTGATCAGCGAAAAAAATCAAGTCGATCCCACTAAAAAGAAGACATCAAACGCACCAACTCCACATGTAGAAATTGAAACAATAATGTGTTTGAAAAGACCTCCACCATGAACCCAATCGAACAGTTATGTAATTCACTAATTCAAACCAAGCCTTAATGCTCCTAAATCGTCCTGACAAGTTCACATACTCTTAATCCAGCTCTATAAAACTGTAACATTGCATAGTCACATACAGCACATGAAAAAACAGAGTAGAAAAAAAAAAAAAAAAAAAAGGAAAAAAAAAGCGCATCATGGGCAAATTAAAATAGCCAAAAAAAAAAAAAATCTCATAACTTTGTACCAAGTGACTTTTAGCGCAGAAGCAGACTGGGCCCACACACACATAAGACCTTTGCATGAAAAAGTTTACACCAAAATTATGATGGAAATACAACGCCATTATTAAAACACATAAAAGAAAAGCTAAAGCCCATTTCATAATATTCATGTGACCACAAATTTACGAGGAAAAATCACATGAAATCCTGCAATATGGCAGCACGCAGAAAAAAAAAAAATGAGCCCAAAAAATAAATGCTAAGCCTGTCCCTGTTCTAGGGTTGCATGGCATCATATTATGAAAATTTTGTAAATATGCACAAATATATGTTACTTCAAATACCAAAATTAATTTCTAAAACAATTACGATTTATGGCAAATATATGACAAGAAATTAACAGCTAGAATGCAGAAATATAGATAGAAAAGTAACTGATTACAAATAGAGACCACAAGTCCTTGCAGCACATGATTTACAAGTAAAAGTGGAACACATGTAGTGCAAAAAGATAATTATCAAATGGCAACTGGTTTATACCTGTGACGTTATCTTCCTGCAACTGATCCAAGGAACCTTCATAACTCTTTCCATATATACTAGCACACTTGAATTCCATTTTGTTCTCGGTAAGTGTCCCTGTTTTGTCTGAGAATATATAGCGCACCTGACCTAAATCCTCATTTATATTCAATGATCTACACTGAAATCTTGAGCCAGAATTAGTGTCATACATATGCCTATCTCCAATCATAAAATACGACTGTCCCAAACGAACTAACTCCATTGTAATATAAAGAGATATTGGAATCATTATCTGAAACACAATGATTGAGCTCAAAAAAGAGAAGAAAATCTCCATTGGTATCCCATAATATCTGTATTTCTTTCCATAATCCTTTCCAGGATTGAAATATATCTTCCTGTAATATGGCAATGTATCAAGTTGGTCCTTGTAGTGAGCGAGCCAAAGGCCCGTTCCAAGTGCTACAACAAGACACATTATGCAAAGAAAAATAGACAGCCATAGTGTTTCACGGTTCATGTAACTTTCCAGTCTGCTTCTCTTGGACGGAGATGCTGCACTATTTAACATTGCCTTTGTTTCCTGTCCAGCATATACCACAACACCAATTATCCAATCAGTGTTCTTTAGCTGACAACCTCGCAAAACAATGTTTGATTGGCTGAGGGAAAATTTATGCTCATTGAATTCCATGTTGGCAGTGAACTCATAAATATTCCTATTAGGTTGTTCACATCTAATCAATCCTGAAATTGTACATCCCTCAAGTACTGCAGACGATGTTTCCTGTCTTGCATACCTTGTCTTTAAGTTGGATTCACCATCCAAATTCATTGTTTGTATGTAAGCAACGCCACTAGGATCACTTGTTCCTAGTAAAACCATGTCACAAGGAATAGTCTCGTTAGCACAGATCTTCACCACTTCACCAGCACGTATCTTTTTCCATTTTTTTGGTTGGAATTGACCAGATTGTTGCACTAGAGCCTCTCGATTATTCTCATTACGGTCTGATCTGTGTCTTCTCCAATCCTCATAGCCATCTTTAATAGCTGTGACACAAAGCACAAACAAGAGAGGAAAAAGGGACACAGTTCTACCAAACACTGCAAGAGGAGGAAGCTGATTGAGAGCCGCAATAGCCAGAAAATATAAATAAGCAACACGATGGAACTGAATAAAAAGATTTTTTGGCAAGAAGGTAATCAGTGTATACTTGCTTGTTCGAATCTCATTCCCTGTAAATTCATACTTGTCATTGGTTCTTCTAGCATCATTAATGTAAATGAACCTAGCATCTTCTTCACATAAGACATTATCATCAAACTGCACACTTCTATGACGGTTCCTCCCCTGAGACTTGCCTAATTTATCATGAAGCAAAGATGAATCCTTAGAGCCATCCTTAGCATGAATCAAAGATGAACCCCGAGAAACTTCAAAAGTAGAAGAATTGGTGTTATTATTGTTGTTATCTGTCAGTTCCATTGCGCCCCACGACACCAGGGGTATACTCTCCGGTGTGGGGCATTCCAAAGAAACCTCCTCAAGGAACTGAGATTCTAAAGGATCAAATTGCACTGTTGCGGCGGGACGGGCATCTTCTCTGTCGACTGATGCTTGACTACAAAAGGTGGTGTTTCCAGCAGAGAGGACTTTCTCACCCTTCCCCAAACACTCTGTGCCAGGACTATTGCTTTGGGTGTCATTAATTATGGAAGAACTGAAGAAATCATCGCGGCAAAGACAGCCCAAAGAGCCAAATTTTTGAGAGTGGGTAAGCTGTGACAGTGCAGAAGGATCTGATGTGTGCAGCAATGGCTGGCCAGAAGTCATAAACTAGCTTCTAACGGCCGCATCGGAGAATAATGTAGCCACAATTAACAACGAATTGCCGCCTGGAGCAAATCTCCAACAGATTCCGCCCCAG
Source organism: Euphorbia tirucalli (assembly GCA_039660915.1). Taxonomy (NCBI): domain Eukaryota; kingdom Viridiplantae; phylum Streptophyta; class Magnoliopsida; order Malpighiales; family Euphorbiaceae; genus Euphorbia; species Euphorbia tirucalli. The sequence continues at coordinate 49,204,760 of CM077632.1, read as the reverse complement.
GCCAAATGAGACAAAGTGAAATGAGATTCCTGTGCCAGAAAGTTAACAACCCGATGTGGCGGAAAAGCCCATACTTCTGCTACCTTGAGGATTTAAAGAACTTCAAATCTGTTCAGGAATGTACAAATCATAAATATATGCCTACTAAAAATTAGAAAAATAGGCTGCTCGGTATTTCTTACCAAGAAATCAAAATGCAGGTCCACAAGGCCAAAGCAGGGAAGCAGTAGGCAATGCTTCTCAATTGCAAAGAACGCCAAGGAAAGACGCAGAAATGGACGGAAGAAAGCCCTGAACCACAGAGGCTGACGGGATTGGAAAATGCAAATGAAAAGTGAAACTTTGAAAAACCTCGATTCAATCAAATAAATGTAGACGAATCCCTGATCGATCCAAATTAGCAAACTACTAATAACAACAAATGCACGACGGACCCCTTCAATAAGCCGAGCCAAAACAACAAAAACAGAGAAGACAAGTACGAATCAATGCAGCGGCCCGAGCTAAAAACAAAATCAGAATCCTTTAATAAATCTTGCGAACCACAATGGCAATAATATTCAAATTTTCAATAGCAGCAACTAAATCAGATAAAATACGCTTAATTAACCAAACCAAACCAAACCAAACCTAACCTACCCTACCCTACCCTACCAAAACCTAAGACTGGCATAATAAAGAGACGATTGCATAAATTGATATAACAATTACAGATGCCATACATAAAACATAAGAAAAAGGGGAAAAGGGAAACGTACAAGATAGTGAGGAAGAAACCAAGCAAAGCGATGGATTATCGTCTCGGGATAAAGGAAATGAAGGTGATTGATATCAATGCACTGAAAACGAAATAATTGGCAAAAAGGCAGAGAGAAACAGTGATGCAGGTGTGGATCAGATCTCACACCAACAGCGTTGATTAGTAGATTTTTAAAAATCAATAAATAAAAAATCAATGATGAGGCGAGGATCGGCTTTTTGGAAGCTTTGTTAATGTAAATTGCAGAAAGCGAGGGGGTTGATGAGGAAGATGAATGAAAAAAGAGGGAGCGAGATGAAAAGAAAGGAAGTGTATTGGGGGGAAAATGAAAAAAAAAAAAAAGAAGAATGGTGGGCACAGAGAACGAGAAAATCTCGCAGCAAAGACAAGAGAAAGAGGGAAAGAAGGAGAAAGTGACGAGTGGTAAACCACAATTCTTGCCTACCGACTTCTCGTATCGTCTCTGCCAGCCATCTCTCCCCTACTTTTTTCCTTTTACACTCCTTCAATCTGCTTCTTCATTTCTTCAGCTGCGACTATCTCTCTCTCTCTTTCTTTTTAATTGTTATTATTATTTGCTTTTAGTTATTTATTTTACATTATATTATATAGTATAATAATTGGTGAAAATGCATTAATGTTCTTCACCGCAAATAAATATTAATAAAAGAATTAAAGGCCCTTTGGCAGTTTGACCCTATACAATCTATAAATAACATTTAGCAATCGTATATTAAAATACAACAGGTTATATTACCGTATTTCATTGGATATTCTACGTTTTATACATAAAGCACTAATAAAATATTATTTCATTTTTATTGGGTTTATAAAAATACAGTATATTAATAATTTAGTCTATATTATAATATTATAAAAACAAATATTTTATTAAGACGATGAACCAGTATTACAGAAGGTAAAATGCTCTTTAATTTTAATTAATACTTACAACTATCCAATATATCAATTTATTTCCACATTCCTTTAATAATATTATAATTGTTTATATGATTTTACAATCATTGTTCAGAAACAGTAAGATTTATTTTATTAAAAACCAACCATTCAAATATGTATATATTCCTTCTTGAATTGTATTTGCACTTATAATAAATTTATATCTATATCTGTATATAAACTAAAGCAGTAACCCTGCTGATAATGTGTCATTTTCTGGTTATTTTGAATTAATACTTTTAATCTCTATTTTTCTAAATTATTTTAACGATTTTTTTTTCAATTTTTATCGAACTAACGCTATATTATCTCTTTTCAATTTTCATTGATCGGTTCCTTCTCCTTCGTTATTGGAAAGTTTTTCAAATCCCTTCCATTATTCTAATTTAGACGACAACTGCTTACCCCATTTTCAAGTTTCCCTCTTTGCAACTTGAAACTTTCTTCATGAGTGTCCCTTCTCCTACCAATCTTTCATACTGGCCTGGATGTTGCTTCTCTCTTTATTCTCTGATGGTGCCTCCTCTATCGAGAAGCTTCGATTTCTTTTGCCTCTTTTCTTCTTATCTTACTTAGCGATGTTTATGTTACTTCTTTATGGAAAGTATGATTCTCTCCCTTTTATTTCCATCAATTTTAATTGCTTTTGTTATAGTTTTACTGATTAAAAATTTCTTTTTGATGTTTTCATTATCTTTTGTCATCGATTAAGGCTCTTTCAATGTTTTACATGAATGTATTTCAAATCTTTCTCTTTTTCTATTGCAGCTCACTCTGCCACTACCTCTTTTCTTTTTCAGTTGCATCTCTTATTCTTAAAAGGTAAACAACTTTTATTCTTGGTGATTTGGATCTCTCATTCATCACATGTAGTACCTAATTAAATTTCTTCATAATTTTGTTTCTCTCTTATGTTTGAGACACCAGAATTCGTAGGATATAGTGATCACCTCAGTTGTAGATCCCTGTTTCTATGGCTCCATAAATCAGTTGACAGTAGATGTTGGTGATTATCCACCTTATTGATGTAAACAAAGACTACCATCATAGGTTTGCCATAATCCTTTACCATAAAACACGTAAAGATCTCTGATTCTCTTGCTCATGTTGTTTAATTATGGGTAGAATATGATTATATTCAATACTATTTGTCCTTACAATGTTAAGTATGTCCCTTAATGCTTGAGTTGTGTAATTTGTGTCTTTTTATCATGAGCTTTTAGGCATATTTGAATGAGCTATCAAATTGTTGTTGTTTTTTAATAGTTTATGTCCCTTCCTTTATTTAATTGGTTAATATGAGTTAGGGTAATAGCTAAAAGATTTATGGCCTTTGTTTCTACGAAATAATTGACGAGCTTTGTTCCTGTGAGATGATTGTCTAGCAAACAATTGAAGTTAATGGGATGAATTTTTGTTGAATTTTTTTGTTTGTTGTTGTATTTAGTTCAAAACATTAGATAGATGATTGGGGAGTAGCATATTTATCTATTTATAGTTCTATGGTGTGTCATTGGTGTTACTAAACTTCTCACTATTTATGCATATATTATTTGTGTTTTAGACTAGAGTCTGCACTTCAATGGCACTGATATTGACTTGTGTTCAAATCATTATATAAATGTTTGCCATAATCCTAAAACAGTAACATTACTGCTGATGTGTCATTTTCTGGTTATTTTGAATTAGTTATTAATTAATACTTGTCAAATTAAATGTATGTAGTTGATCCTAAAAGTTTTATTTGTGGAGGTTAAAACAATATCCAATACATAGCAATCAATCTGACTCCTTTACGATGATGATATTGATGAGATTGTCAAGTTTAAGCAAAGGTTGTGTTTTAAACTCTTTAAATACAAATAATTGTCTTTTAATTATTTTATTAACTTAAAAAGTTTGATAGTAATAATTATCTGAAACCTAGGATAATTATTAACAACTAAATTGTTTTTTTATTTCCCTTTTGGATATAATTGATTTGTAACTTTTGCTTTCGAACCATATTAGACAGCATGGAGTTTGACCAACATGAATCAGCTAGGTTGAGTCATTTGTCTACAAGCAATGTAATTGATGGTGAAAGAAAAACATTAGAGGAAATTCTATATGCAACTAAAGTACACAATTATTGTTAAATTTTTAAATAAACTTTATTTCTCAACTGTAGTTTATCCATTTTGTGTCTTTGCAATTTAAATTTGATACTTGTAAGTGCCTGGTTTTCCGACCTCAATGATGATAGAGTACTGAATGTCATATATCCTTTTGGTTCATTTCGGGAGTTGATTCGAGAAGCGAAGGTTTGGATTTGGTTGAACTTGAAACTTGAAATCAAGAAAAATTTGAAGAATTAGAGTTGACTGAAGACAACAGCCGCACGGCTATTGGAAGAGCCGCACGATTATTGTGTCAACATCTGTACGGTTGTTACGTGAAAACCGCACGGCTGTTGATGAATCACGAGCAGATTTGCATAAAACGGATAACCATTGAAAACAGGGTTGACACAAATTTCTACCTAATTTCTCCACTAATCCTTCTCATGAGGAATTTGGATTAAGGGGGCTCACACAAGTGAGAATTAGGGAAAATCAGAACACTAACAACAAGAAGATTAATAGAAAATAGAAGAAAGAAAGGAGAGCAAAAACCATATTCTCCAAGTTTCAAATCTTCAAAATCAAACAATCAAAACCGTAAATTCTTCAAATTAATCACCAAAATCATCTTTCAAACCAATCCTTAAGCCTTCAAAGACTTATTTGTGCGTGGAAATTGGAGAATCAGAGGTGAATTGGAGAATTTCAAGCTTTTGGGTTTCAAAGTTCAAGTTTATCTCAAATCCGAATTCAAATTTTTAGAATTGGTTTTTTGTCAAATTGAACACTGGAGAGACATCTAAAAGGTAATTCTGAGAGGTCTTAAACCTTTTTACAACTTTCTGGATTAAATTTTGGCGCATTGCATTGTTTTTAAGTTTTGCTCTATTTTTTCTATTCTGGCGAACCAGAGCCGTACGGCTATTGCGAAAAACGCACGATTGTTGCATTACAGCCGTACAGCTATTGTTTATTTCAGGATTTAGGCATTTCTAGATTTTTAGCAATTTGTCTTTTGTGTTTAAAACTAGAGCCATACAGATATTTCAATAGTCGCACGGCTGTAGCTTTATATCCCCACGGCTATAGTTTTATTTCCAGAATTATTTTTTTGTGATTTTTTATTATTTTTGCATATCATTTTGACCTAGACCTATATTCTATATTTATTTAATTTCAATATTTAAATTTCTGCATTAGTTTTCTGTAAACCAGCGCAATAATAGAAACATAAGTTTCTTGAAAACCGGCCCATTTTTGCATGTGGAAACAATAAATCGAACAAATTGATTTTCAAACGAATTTCCAGTCTCATCAAAATGGCATTTTAAAATGTTTTCTAGGTCCAATCGGTTAATTTATCTAATTTCTTGATTTTCTCCATTTCACGTCCTGAGCTATCTGGAATTTCCCATTCTGAGTCTGTTTGAGTCCTATGTGTTTATAGGTTTACCTGTACTAACTTTGTTTTACAAGTAGATGTATATTAGGATAGATGTATGTCTAGCTTTCTATTTTTAGGAATTTTGAATATAGATAAAATTGTACCCCGAATCCCTTTTGACATAATTGTATCCCCTAGGATAGTCATTTGATCAGTCTATATATTTTTAAATTTTCCTTCACTTTCTAGTGAGAGCATTCGAGTTTGTTTGTTTTCACTATAAAACTCATTTTCAAACATATAAAAACCGAGGCCCAGTCGCAAGGCCTTTTCCTCTTTTTAGGATCGTCTGGTCACAATACTCTAATTAAAGGATTTTATTTACATGAAGTTTTGATCGACGTTAATTAGTTTAAAGATATGATACTAATATCAATAACTTAATTAAGTTTGTACTTTTTTCATTCAACAATTTGTACTTTGTTTTTTATTTGTGTTGGATGACTACTTCATGTTTTACTCAAGTTTGAATCCATTGCTTTTGTTCAGTACTTAGCGAGTCATTTTATTTTAATTTTTATTTGTCAATTTAGACCATTTGTTTAATTAAAGTTTTGTCTTCTTTCATGTTTGTTCATCAATTTATACTAGACAATGAAATATTTTGCCTTTTTTATGTAGGGGAATCAGTTAAAACTAGGATTTATATAAAATTATGAAAAAAAAATATAAGATAATTATTTGTTAAGAAGCTTAATTATCTAATCGACTTACGGAGAGGAGGCATTTTGAACTAGGATTTACATAGAGTTGTAAAATTATGAAAAATATAATAAGCTAATTGTTTGTTAGGAATGTTACCTAAACAACTTATTTTGAACAATTATATGTATCATAATATTATTTTTTATAGTAAAAATTGGATTATCTTAAAAGGATATGTAAGTTTTTATACTTCTTGCGTTAATATTTTTATAATAGTTTTATCTTCCCTATTTTCCTTCATACACAAAACTTGGAGTATATATTGATTACAATAAATAGATAAACTTTGGTGTACATTATCATTTTTATCTTTGTATTTTTATATGGTGTAGTGATGTTTTAACCTAATTAAGAAATTTAAAGCTCAATGGAGATTCTTAATTAAAAAATTAATTAAAAGTGTCATTTTGTTAAAGAAAATAAGCAATGTCAATACAAATAATGAAGTTTTCAATAACGGTAGTAATCATCTCATTAATGTTGAGTAACAAATCTCTATAATTAGTGCTCCTTAGTGATTATTCTTATTTCATTTTCAATATATATGCTTTAATATTTTCTTCTATAACTTGGTTATGGTTACAAACTAATACTGAACGTTTGTAATTAATGTAAAAAGACATGTGCATAGTGATTGCAACTGTGCATAATATTGAAACAATGTTCAATTAGTATTACCACTCTTGTTGTCAGTGTAAAAATAAGGTTACTAAAAAGGGAAAACTTTACCATTGCGATAGTTGTGATATAATGCCTAAGTATGTAATTATGAGGTAATTTTTTAATAATTCATTAGGTAAAAATTATTTTATTTAATATCGTTTTTATGTGATTACAAGCCATAAGTTAGGAAAAGTGCTAAATTCTATAAAAACTTTTTACACAAATATTGTAAATTTATAGATACAAAATCCAACTTCACATTATGGATGATATCACAAGTGCTAGCTTTGTTTTGTTTGACTATGAAGCTTACAAATATATTGGGAAGAAAGTTTCAACTCTCTTATCAAACCAAAATAAGGTATTTTGTTGTTCTATTGTTAGTGTCATACCCATTATTAGAAATTAAGTTGAAATAAGAATCACTATTAACCATTTAGTATGGTGATTGTTTTTATTTTTATTTATCAATATATTCAGGATGATGATTCACGAGCTTATCCAAAGGAGCTGGCTTGTTTTTTGAACAAGACATATTTTCAATATCCAAATTGCCGAATACAATCTTAGAGAAGGATTCTCAACTTATAAGATTGTGAAATTGTCTGAAGATGCCAAGGAGCTTGAAACGTTAACTAAAAACAGTGATGACAATGTGGTGAGTTTATAATTATTTAATTTTGTTTGAGTCAAATTTGAATTTATTTATTGAATGTGTGTTTTCTTTATGTAACTGCCAAAAATTGGAATCTTTGTTTTGCTATTTGGGTATTGAAATTTTGTTGAAAATTACTAAAAATAGCTACAATTTGTTAATTGTTTTTTTTTTTACTTTGCCTGCTAATGCTGTTGGTATTGATTAATCTTTGTTTGAGTATCAATGAGTTTTAGTTCATTGGAACTAATAGCTCTGAGCTGTCAAGTTGGAATGCCTGTGGAACCCACCTTATGAACATGAATGAAAAATCTTAGATTCACCTTTTGTGGTTCAATTCTTGATGGAAGGTTCGAATGTTATTCTAGAATTGGCTCAACTAGTTACATAATCTATTGTGTATATCTTAAGGAAATTCATTGATTGTGTGTTTTGGTTCTAATTCTAGTTGTGGTTCACTTCTTAATTTTGTAACTACTAATTTCATTTGCTTAACTATACTATGTTTATCCTTAATTAAGAAATCAATTGGCGGGGTATGTAATGAAAAAGACATTTTAGTCATGCCACCATGTTCAAAGGGAAAGCAAGTTGTACATAACTCAATTGTTGATGAAGTCATTAGTGTAGAAGATGAATTTTCTACCAATAAGGTTCCCAATAAGAAGATCAAGATCGAAAAAGATTGATGCATTTGTTAGAAGTAGTATATATATATAAAAGAAAGAACAGAACTGGAATTTTATTAAAAATTTATGAATAACAAATTACAAAAGGTATTATTTAAACCTTAACCAGAGAAAATGATGAATGGTCCGCTGAGGCCTAAATTAGACCATTTTCCTTAAGACAGATTCGTTTGCGACGAACTTATGCCTCCCAGGATACAATAGCAACAAAGGCGAACTCAACCGCATGCCAAGAATTATCACAAAACTAAAGAACCTAAGCACTAGTAGCCTAAAGATTTTATGTTCTACCAAAACAGACCGAAAATCTCTAATATTAAGGCTGCATAAGTATGATTAGAATTAATTAGAAATAAACTAGATTAATGAGAATTAAAACGAATTAATTAGCAACACTTACAGTTAGGAATTCAAAAGGATTTTAGATAATTAGAGGAAAAATAAACCAGGCCGGAGCAAAAGAAGGCAGGCCAGTGGTGGCCCATTTCGATCCGGTATTCACATCACCCACGACATGCAGGTACGCATTGGACCTTTGGATGCTCGGGCTTAGATTTGCACCCCCTTTCTATGTGCGCAAGAGAGAGCCTCTAGGCTAATAATTCTTACCAACATAAGCAAATGATTTTCCTTATAAACCCATCAACCATCTCATAAGAAAGGGATGTGGGATATGTGAACTAAATCTCATTTTCCTTTACAATTTCTTTTCCTTCAAGCTCACTTTGAGCATCAATTTGTGATTCATCCTTAATCTGTTTTAGGCGTATTACATACCGTTGGAAGGATCTCATTGCGTAGAATACGATGAGACAATTTACGTTATTCAAACCACAATCCAATCACAACATAAAAGCCTAAAGTTGACAAATAATCACTTGTCAAATGCCAAGTTTGCAACAGCATTTGTTGCATTCTTGTTTTTACATAATAAATTTTTTTATTTTTTAAGGGCAAGAATTTGAATTTTATATGTTTTTTATGTGAAGGATTAGTTTATTTTTGTCATTTATCATGTTAGACTTATGGGTTTGAGTTATGGGATTTATCATGATTTAGTTTTGATTGGTCTATTAATTTTAATAAAAAGATACATTTTTTTATTAGTGTAAACCTTTATCAATTTTTTTTTTTCAATTTAATTCGCATATGGGATGTTAAAGGAGATCATTTGTTGGTAGAAGAAGCCATTTGCTTTCAGGGAGGAGTTAGATTCCAACTCTCTCACTTTGACAACTTTTCCAATGGAATCAAACTCATAATTCAATTTTGCATTCAAATACGATAATTGTTATGGCCCTCCTGCGAAAACTGCTCTAAATAGGATAATTAGGTTTTCTTTAGAATTAATGGCTGAGATTGTCCTATTGAACATGACTTCAACCCATTTCACCATTTAGCTTTCACTAAAATGGGTCGCGTTTTCAGGTATTTTAGTTAGTTGGATGGGTGGGAGCAACTTTGTTTATTAAAAGGAGGCTAGTCGAGAATTATTTTTTTAAAAAAATTACATAATTATTTATTTATTTATAGGCATCCATCGAAAATATTGTATTATTAATTTATCATTGAATATATTTTTGCTTATAGGAAACAACGCTTTTTTATGCTTATTTCATAGAATTATCTTTTTGAGGTTAAAACTTAAGATACTTATGGGCTATTAAAATCAATAAAAGTGATGAGGCAACAAATATGTGAAAGTGTAAACTTTTAGGCCAAATTAACATACAAACTATAAAATTTGTCAAATTGTTCTTGTAGTTTGAGTTTATTAGGCATTATTATTTGTACTATTACTATGAATTAATTATTATGAATAAATTATTGATTATAATTATTTAATTTAAATAAATCTATTAGGATAAATCATTTGTTATACTAAATTACATGTCAATTTTTCAATTTTAAAATCAAAATATTTAAATTTGTTTTTGCTTCGACCTGTTGTTAGGCCTGTAAATTAATTGAGCAGATTTTATTTTCTAGCCTAATTAATTATTTACCTAATTTCTAAAAATTAATTAATTAATTTGTTAATTAATTAGTTGGTTAGTTGTTTGTTCATTGGGAGTTTGCTACTCAAGGCTAATAGGAAATTTTTATTTATTGAAGTGGAGTCAACAGTTAAGGAAATGGGGAAATGTTTTAACGGTTGTTGGAGAAAGTAGTAGGTTAGTGGGAAGTTATAATGTGAAGAAGTAGTGCAAAGGAAGTGGCAGAAAAGCAGTTATTTTTTACTCATATAAATAGAAGTCATGGACGAAGGGAAAGGGATCCTAGACATCACCCAAGAAACTCTACTCAAACAGAGCATTAAATCAAATTTTTAATTTCCTTCAGTCAATTTTATTATATTTCTAAGTATTTGTTTTTCCTACAGAATCTTTAGCCATTTTTGGAAAATTCTTGGGAGAATTCTTAGCAATTTATTTTCTTTACTCTGTAAGTTATTATGCAAACTCAATTCAATTCAAGCATTATTTCTTCCAGCAATTTTATTTTGGCATTGTTACATTAATTAATCTAGTTCGATAGAGTTAATTATGAAACCTCAAGCTTTTAGTCCTTAAGCTTATTTCAATCGTTTGATTAGAAGTCAGATTTCAATTTTACTTTTGTAATTTTCCTGCAAAATTACTAGCACGCTCAAGTTTACAAAAAGGCAAGACACAATTTTGGCATGCTCAGTGGGACCCAGACATAATGCCGCCAAAAAGGAATTCTAAAGATAAAGAAGTTGATGCATTCGAAGATGCAAATGATGTGTCTGATAATACAGGACAAGTGGCTAACTTAGTTTGACATTTCGATAATGTTGACATGGTCCTTCCTGTTCAACAATAAAGGGAGGGGCCCAACCAGCAAATTCCAGGTGAGAATGATTCTCCTAATATTGCTGCTGCTTTGGTTAATCTAACCAAAATCATAGGTGAAGTGCCGTAAGAAGTCCGATATCTAAGTGGGAGTCAGAAGGAAGCTGAAGAGAGTGCTACTGGCCCTCCAACACCAAAAGGGAAGGTAGTTGTGGCTTATGTGGAAGACACTAAGAGTAGCAAAGCAGAGAAATATCAAATTCCTCCACTGAGAGAGTAGAAGGGACCTGTTCAAGGCTGCATCCAAGGAGGAAGTAGGCCAAATCCTAATGGTATTCCAATTGTTCATTTACAGGGTCACACCAATATGCAAGCCTCTCATAACAACTATGTGGGGGAGGAAGAGTTATACTCGGGGGGCATGCATAGATACAGGGTGAATGGAGGAATTCCTACTGGTGGAGTTCCAAATCATGCACAACCACCACCTCTTATTTACCACCAGCCTGTGAATGCAGATGCAGTGAGGGGAATTGTGTAGGAATTATATGGTCTAGGCCTAAGGCAGGTGGGAAGGTCGGATTTCACAAACCATACCTGGTTGCTGTGGATTGGGAGAACCCTTATCCTAGGGGACACCGCATTCTAGATTTCAGCTTGTTTTCTGGAGAGGATGGATAATCCACATTGGAGCATGTTGCCAGGTTCACGATACAGTGTGGGGAATTGGCCAATCTTGTTAATTTTGATAATTACAAGTTGCGGCTATTTTCTAATTCTCTAACAGGGATGGCATTCACTTCGTGTTCTACACTACCATGAAATTCTATTTATACATGGCAAGAGATGGAGAGATGTTTCCACTCCCAGTTTTTTTGTGCTGAACCAGAAGTTTATGTTGCGAGCTATCCAGGATGTCCCAAAAGAATGGTGAGATAGCTGATGCTTACATAACTCGTTCCAATAGAATACGGAGTATGTGTAGGGTATTCTTGCCAGAAAATAAGTTTGTAAGGATGGCTCAACAAGTTTGGATATTGAACTGCACAAGAAATTCCAAGGGATGGAGTTTAGTGATTTCTATGAGCTAGTAGCAAAAGTTTCTGAGTATGAGGAGTTGTTGAAAGAGGAAGACCACAAAAAGAAGACTTCTCTTGGTTTATATTTCCAAGAGGTTAATGCTCCGGATGTTGTTGTAGCTGAAATTTTGAACAACGGAGCTAAAGTTTGTCCAGCTACCTTTAAAACAACAAAGGAATGAGAGACCAAGAAAAGTAATGACAACTACACTTTTGATCTTGGAAAAATAGAGGAGATCTTCAATTATTTGGTGAAAGAGGAGTTAATAACTTTTCCACAGAATTTCAAGATGCCAATAAGGGAAGAAATGAATTGGAAATCTTATTGCAAATTTCATGATATATGGAATCATTCCATAAATACATGTGGGATATTTAGAAACTTAGTGCAAGATCGAATTAACAAGGGAATTTTGAAGTTTCCACAAAAGGAGTCTATGCTAGTGAACAAAGATCCATTTGTCCCAGTTTTATTAATTAATGCTATTTCTCTTGATCTTACACAGGTTTTCAACCAAAGTAAAGTCATGAAAGATGAAAAGAATGAGTATAAGGGGGCACCAAAGCCAAGAGCTAACAATCATGAAAAACTACAATACCCAAATTTAAAGAACGCTTAGAGTTCTCCACGACAGTTCTTTAGAAGGCAGAGGTTTATAGTTCCTACACCAACTAAGCCAACCAAAGAATGGAAAGTGGTGAGGCACAAAAAATTCCCAGCTCCACTTACTCGAACTCAAAAGAGAAGGTTGCAAAGGAAAAAGCTTAAGGAGAAATGCAAAGGTATGGAGAACAGAGTAAAGGTGAATAAGATCTGGAAGGAAAAGCCTAAGAAAGATCCCTGCAGTGCAGAGATGGTGAACGAAATCAAGGTGGAAGACTTTGTAATTCCATCAATATAAGAGGCTGCAATAATTAGCTCCCAATAGGGGTAGGGCGATGGCTACAGTCGCCAATGTTAAGTGCAGCAGGCTCTAGATGTTTTGAATAGAAGGTGAATATTAAATAAAGCCTACGCGATGCAAGAAATCTCTCGAGAGAATCCTTGGAGAATTCTTATGATTTGAGGAAAGGAGTTTTAAATTTAGCAGCATAGGTTGGCTTGTAAGTTTCTCAGGTTCCATATTCAGATGCATGTGTAAGCTGGCTAGTAAGCCGTAATGAATAGATACATGGTTCAAGCAATTGTAGGCCTCAGGCTACTTTCACACAATCCTAATTTGCTATTAGGCCATCAATATGCAATCACACATCGCAAACAAAAGCACACCCCTATCAAGTTATACCTGTGTATAATAGGCCTCGGGCTATTTCTCCAATCACAGGAAATGAGATGATATGCATGAAGGGAATACAGCAACTTGAGAAAGTTAAGGGATTACCTTTACACAACAATGACATTTCTCTTCTCCTCGTTCTCTTTGGTCACTGCAAGAGACAACTAACAAGTAAGCTTTCTATATTTTCAATGACTTTAGTTTGCCACTTGCTTCAAATAGGCAGCTTTTTCACCAACCTTGAGTTCATGAATACTTCATTTGGTAATATTATTTTTGGCTGAAAGGAAGGAAAGAGCAACGGTTAGTGGTTAAACACATCAACCAAATTATAAAACCAAAAATTGCATATTTGATTGTGGAGAAATGCCTAACATATTTCATTGTTCCTTGGTGTAATACCATACAAAGTTTCAAGAAGTAGTTGAGACCAAAATTGCCAAAAAACCAATAACCCATCATCATGCGTAAACTATCTTGCTGCAGGCATTTTTTCAATTAAAGAAAATCCAATGCAAGAACCAAAATTTCCAACCAAAAGTCATTACCCTTTTCATTTCATTGTGATTTCAAATCCCTCAATACATAATCCATCGTCACCCTATGCTACCTAATTCTTTCGGTTTCCATTAATCTTTTGCAATTGAACTTTTGCAATGTGATAATTAATTGTAATTAAATAAAAAAAAGAAAGAGAAAAAAGGAAAATAAGCTTTTTTCTAAGAGTGTGCAAAAGTCAACAGTGAAAAAATTGGCAATTGAAAAAAAAAGGTTTGTGAAAGTGGGCAAAAGTCAATAGTGGAATATAAGCTAAATAGTGAAAGTGGGCAATGAATAGTGAAATGCTTGGTAATGCAAAAAAAAGTGTTAAAATATGAGCAGCAGATTCTTTGTTCTTTTGTATATTGTGGACATCATTTATTTTTATTAAAAAAAAACCAATTAAAAGTGGGCAATGAATAGTAGTGAAAATTAAGTGGGCAATGAATAGTAGTGAAAATTAAGCCTATTAGCAAAAGTGGGCATGAGCAGTGGAAGCAAATTAATCTAATTAGAAGACCAAGCAAACCACAGGTAGGCAGAAGCAGCACTGGCAGTTCACTTTGCTGCCACACTATGCGCCGGTTGCCGCGACCAAGCGTGCAAGGTAGACCATTCCTTATCGCATTAGCCTTCCCTAGCTGCAGCCGAGACCAGCAATAACACCCCCAAGGCAAGCGTCACCGTCGGCCGGTAATGAGTTTTTTTTTCTTTTTTATTATTATGTTTTATTGTTCTATTTTATCAAGGTAATAAAACAAGAAAAATAACCCAGAAAATCAAACGAAATAGAGAGAAGAAAGAGTTACCTATGTTAATTTGAGCTTGAAATTGCAAATGGAGCTTGAATTTTGGAGGTTAGGATTTATGTTTTTTTTTTTCTTTTTGTTTTTGAATGTTGAAATTTCGAAGCAGAAGAATCGAAGACAAAGAAGGGAAGAGTTTGGAGTGTTTTAATTAGGCTGGTGACAAATATTCATTTCGATCCTTACAGTTTCAATTTTCCTTAGTTCATGGATTAAACTTTGGTTTCTTTTTATTTCTGCACATTTACCAATTTAATTTTTAAATTAGGTACATAGGGGGCAATTGTTAGACCTGTAAATTAATTGGACCGAATTTAATTTCTGGCCCAATTAATTCTTTGCCTAATTTCTAAAAATTAATTAATTAATTAGTTAGTTAGTTGTTTGTTCCTTGGGAGTTTGCTGCTCAAGGCTAGTAGAAAGTTTTTATTTATTGAAGTGAAGTCAGCAGTTGAGGAAATGGGAAAATGTTTTGACGGTTGTTGGAGAAAGTGGCAGGTTAGTGGGAAGTTATAATGTGAAGAAGTAGTGCAAAGGAAGTGGCAGAAAGCAATTATTTTTTACTCAGATAAATAGAAGTCTTAGACGAAAGGAAAGGGAACCTAGACATCACCTAAGAAACTCTACTTAAACAGAGCATCAAATCAAATTTTCAATTCCCTTCAGTCAATTTTATTCTATTTCTGAGCATTTGTTTTTCCTATAGAATCCTTAGCCATTTTTGGAGAATCCTTGGGAGAATCCTTAGTAATTTATTTTCTTTTACTCTATAAGTTATATTTTCTGTAAATTCAATTCAATTCAAGCATTATTTCTATAACAACAATTTTATTTTGGCATTGTTACATTAATTAATCTAGTTCGATAGAGTTAATTATGAAACCTCAAGCTTTTCGACCTTAAGCTTGTTTCAATCGTTTGATTAGAAGTCAGATTTTAATTTTACTTTTGTAATTTTCCTGCAAAATTACTGGCACGCTCAAGTTTACAAAAGGCAAGAAATACCTGTCTATCATTCTATTGTATATTTTCGATATCAATTTCAAAATTTATATTTTCCTCTTTGTTCTATGATCCAGCTTGTTTCTTCAGATGACATATTCTCTACTTCCTACATTTTGCCTACTCTTTTACAAGCTTCTTTTATTATGGAGTTGCTATTAAATTTTATTTTAGCCATTTTCTATACACTATACTACCCGCTCTTCCCTGCATCCTCACTATCAATGTACAAAAATTTAGGGTTTAACTTGAACCATGTGGTTGTCTATTTTTCACCTTATTATGCGTTTGATCTGTCTCCATACCTTCTTCAAACAAGTAAGGATTTCATTTATCACTGAGTTATCTTATTCATTTGCTTTTAAATTTTAAACCGCTTTCCACAGGAATCTCTATTCTTTCTCGCATAATCATTATTGACCTACAGACAGTTTAGAGTTTTCCTTATTCACTTTATTTGAATACACAATCGGTTAGTTATCTCTATTTAGGACTACTGTAATTTCTGCTTCAGTTGTCTTTACTTCGCAGCCATCTCTTTTATAGTTTCTTTTTTCTGTTTTCTCTTATCCATATACTTACATTTTAGGTTTCTCACTTTATTTGTTGCAGGTGGTTACATTATGGGTGGAGATTAGCTTTGATTAAAAGGTAAACAGTTGTTTCTTTTGTTATTTTTTTCTTTCGTAAATTCATCTTTAAAATCTAATTATTGGTCTGGATGATTTCATAGTTTTTAGGTCAAGCAATTTATTCCACTCATGTAGAGAGTCATCTTTCCAATTACTAATCTTATCTCCGATGCTTTCATAATTTCTTTATGCCCTTTGATCTCCCTTTCTTCATGCTCGGTAATCTATCTTTCTTTCTATGTCGGTTTTCTTTTCTATCGTGTTTCTGGAGATGGATGTCGTCAAATGCTCTTTGTGATAGGTTAGTCTATACCTTTTTTTTTTGGTAAAAATTATTCATTTAAGTTTCCTTTAAATGATTAGTCTGCTATAAGTTCTTTATAGTATAGATTTTTTTATGCTCTACTGATGTTATCTATTATCTTTGCTCTATTAATTTTTTGATTTCTTTAAACCTTGGTTCAAAAGGTTTTGTTCATTCATTAATTGTTTTCTGGTTCTTTTCTTGACATAACAGAGCTTGTTCTGTTTGTTGGTGGAAAATTTGGTGTTAGTGAAATATCTATTCATTAAATTTCCATTTATTTTCTCTTTTAAATAGATTTCTTATTTTTATTTGGGTTTCTGCTAATCTCAAAATGTATTTTAGATTTCATTAGGATGGGGACTTCGATTGTTGCTGCTTGATTCATCAACATTTCGTATTTTGATTATCATAAGTGCTCTATTTTCTAAAGTTTTTTTTCGGTTGGTAGGGGATCTGAACAGGGACATCAATTGTTTAAGTGAGCTTTCTTTCAAAAGGTATGGTTATGATATTCCATAAAAATCTAGTTGCTTATTTCCTTTTTTTTAGACCTCTATACTTTGAAATTGTCTTTATAATTTTTGTAACTTATGCATTCTTTTTTTTTTTTTTTTTTTTTTAAGAGTGTTCTTTTCTGAAAGAAAAGTAGTAGTTTAGATAAAATGGGAAATTATTATGTGAGTTCCAGTTGAAGATGATTTATAGTCTAAATTTTAAAGGTAGCATGGTGTCTCTGTATTGAATATTTGAAATGCTTTGTGTAGGTACTAAGAAGAATGGTAGCAATCATTTTATCCTATTATCAGTTAAGAAATAAAGTTAATGGTGGGAAAACAATCTCATAAGGAAGTTTCCTGAAAGTCTTATGGCATGGAAGCAAAATATAGGCTTTAAAAATTTGATATGACAAGGCTTTAGTTGCTTGAGAAAATGGATAAGTTCTCATAGATAAACTGAAGTCGGCCAACTCCAGATAGAGCAGTACATCAAGGAAAAACTAATTGAGGTACTTTTATTATGTTACTTTGTGTCGTGGAAATGTGTTAAGTATTATTTGTATAATTTTTGCAACTTAAATGTAGTGTTGGTTAAATTTTGAAATTCATAAAAAAGCGGAAGTATTAAGTTCTTGGTAACATATATTTGGATTTTCTTAATAAATTTATTAAGTTTGTGGAGTTTATGCATAGTAAGCTTAATTATGTCATCAATCAACATGTTCAATTTTCAATTGTTGTTTTTCTTACTCTCACATGCTAATTTTGTTCGGTTTATCATTTTAGTCACAAATAGATTTCTTTATATTATAGGATGGGATGCT
This sequence comes from Euphorbia tirucalli, assembly GCA_039660915.1. NCBI lineage: Eukaryota > Viridiplantae > Streptophyta > Magnoliopsida > Malpighiales > Euphorbiaceae > Euphorbia > Euphorbia tirucalli. The sequence continues at coordinate 49,187,002 of CM077632.1, read as the reverse complement.
ATCAAATTTCTTTCATGAAGTTTCCTTTAGCTAATTTCTAATGGGTATGTTAAACACTCCTCAAGACCATTCAATAGACGAAAATACCTCACCATCTAGCAAGACATTAATGGAATCATAAAATCAAGGTAAAGTACAAATTTTAAGTTTCCTATTGTTATTTGGAAGTTGTGATTTCAATTGATTGAAGAAAGTTGTTCAAGAAGAAACATGACAGTTGAGCCTTTTCTAAAGAGTTTGGTTTTTCTTATTTTTTTTAAGAGACGATAATGTTTGAACCTAAGTTGCTTGGTGGTGTTCATTTCTAGCATAGGGAGCTAGCTTTTAGGCACGAGACATGTATAAATGTAAATGTTTGAACCTAAATTTTTCTTGTGGTGTTAAAAATTTGAAAAGAGTCTAACAAAAACTATTGGCCTCAAAATAGGCTAGAGATATACTGAGGGGGGGTGAATAGTGTGTATCACCGAATAAAAAAAATCTTTTACTAAAACTTTTTTAGTAAAAATAGTTTTGCCCAATAATACATGTTTTACTGAAAGTGCGGAATTAATTAGATTGTAAAACTTATGAATATAATCGCTTTGATTGGTTTAGATAATATCTCTAAATAGAACTAATACTATTAATTTAACTGCTTAGAATGTAAATAGCAATAAGTAAGGAGTGTACGGATAGAGATATTTGAGACACAGAGATTTATACAGGTTTGGCCCAACTGGTCTACTCCTGTCTCCAAGCCCACTGCTTGTGATTTTCCACTAAGGATTCCTTTATGGATAGGAACCAAGCCTATGATTTATTTACGAATAGAAATCAAGCCTAATGTTACTTTTTACGAGTTCAAGTAACAAACTCAATACTTTTCCAGGTAAAGTATCAAAACCTCTACCGAAACTTTTTACAAGCTCTACTATCAAACTTATAGATATTGTTTTATAGCTCAACAACAACTATCCCGGTGCTTTTTGGAGATCAAACACCAAACTTTTACAACCGTTGTTTTCAAGCTTAACAACCAAACTATTGCCACACTTTTCAAGCTCAAGTGTGAAACTTTATAATTGATTTGTTGAAATCACCACAACAAAGCTCCCCCTCACATAAACCCTATTCTGTGAATTATAATTCCCTTTTGATGAATAGAATTGGTTGTATAAGAATTGATAAAGACAAGAATTCTTTAAATATCTCTTTGAAAGTTTGTTGGAAAATACTTTTTAATGTATTATTGTATATGTGATTTTGATATTTGTCTTCTCCACTTGTGAATGATGGATTTTCTCTCTATTTATAGGTGAAGGAGCAAATATAGCCATTACTCACAAGCATTAATAATGGAGCTTTTTATACAAATCTGTCCAAGACTCTTCAGGCCTCTAAAGCTGCTGTTTTATATTGCTATAGCCTTCTGTGTGAGCTTATAATGTAATGTATAGGCTTCTATAGCAATAATTTGAGTTTTCTTCAGCCTTTTGTATGTGGCCGTTATACAGTGTACAACCTCCTGTAGGTAACCATTATACTTTATACAGCCTCCTGTAAGTGACCGTTATACAATGCATAGCCTCCTGTAGGTGACCGTTATACAATGCATAGCCTTTTGTAGGTGACCGTTATACTTTGTATAGCCTCTTGTAGGTGACCGTTATACAATGTATAGCCTCCTATAGGTGTATAACTTTTTGGTTGTAAGAGTCATCTTTTTGTAACTCCAAGTTTAATATCCTCTTGTAGATCATAGTAGTCTTTACCTTTGTCTTCAAGATTTGTTGTATGTCTTCATCTTCAATAATTTGATACTCCTGAATAAGATTATTGTTAAATCTTAATTACTTGAGTATATATCATTCTTTTTCTCCTTCTTCATTTTGACTTTGATAAAAGTCATTGTAATAAAATATCTTTATGTAATCTTAATTAAGATCAAAATCCATTTAATCTTAATTAATTACTTGAGATTATTTTATTATATTCATCTTCCTTTTTCTTTAATATTGTAATCATCAAAACTTGATTCAACATTCTTCTCCTTTTTTATGATGACAATACTCTTTGAAATATCCGATTTTGGTGATATAAAAGGAAGTGATATTCATGTCAGAGTAATGATTTTTCTTTTGATGGTGCTCCCCTGAAAATGTGATTTCTCCCAATGACTTTTAAAAGACTATTAGTAATCGTTTTGGTTTCTAATTTCTCTTAAAATTAATTTTGAACTTTTTCTACATAAAAAGTAGATATAACTTTTGTTAGAAAGTATTCTTTGAAAGAATTAGTTATTGGTTCATTTTTTAATTTTCAAATACCTTTCCATATTTTGAAAATTACCTGTGAGCGTGGGATTTTAGTTCCCAGTTTTGATGATGAATGAGTTGTTATTTGCTTCTATAGCCTTCAACAGTCACAGGAGTCGAAGTTAATTTAAGATCAAAGCTCCGATCAACCGAGCATCAAGCCTCAAACATTTCCTAGGCGAAGGAGGAGGCATTTTGGAATCAACACCGACACGAATGTTGCGTAAACACCCGCATGAGTGCTGTTTTAACGTCCACATGGGTGTCACATGTACAAGTAGAAAACCTGCCATTTCTTCTTGGAACTCCGAATTTGGATTTTAGGGGGCGGATTTAACAAGAAATAAGACTCTTTATGCCTATAAAAACTTCACCAAAATCAGAAAAAAGGGTTAGCAATTCACTAAGGTTTTTAATACGATTAGAGACTAATTTGAACACTTGTGAGCGGATGACGTTTTTACGGGACGTACGGCGAAGCAGGAACCGGGGATTTTCTTTTTGGAGTGTGAGTGTTTGTGGTTTTAAAAACGGGTTTTTAATCTTCTTTAAGAAAGCCTTTCATTTTATTGGAAAAACCCTTTTGTAGAAAGCTTAATTGTAAGTGTGAATTTTGGAAATTAGGTTTTTAGAAAATCCCAATTTAAACTTAAATATCTCAAAACTTGGATCTCGAAATTAGATACAGAGTCGCCACCCGAATCAGCTCATCCAGAAAATTCCGGTACAGCTCCCTACCAAGTGTAGACGCGGTACCTAATTCAAAGATTTAGGGTTCGGGCAACAAATCTACTAATCCTCACTTATTTTCAATTATTATTCCATAATATAATGTAACATCCACTTAATTCTATTCATTTTATCTTCTTTTATTTTTTTAACCAGTGCTCATACATATGACATAAATATAAATCCATAAATAAAGTGCAGGAAAAGTAAAGTAGAGGCCAAATTATACAACCCATAAAAAGAAAAAGCTCTCATCCTCACCATTACAATCGCCTAGATACACGATTTAATCTATAAAATACATCCAAAAATAAAAATAAAGAAAAATAAAAGCTGCATCCAGAATTCAATCCAGCCTTCTTTTCTAGTTTTTGAAAATCGTTTTACAAGTTTAGCGATTTTGGGCGATCTGGGATTTCTAGAAACACATTAAATTCAACAAAACGTATCCGAAACGGATCAAAACAAATCCGGAAATCCTTAATCACCCGAAATTACCAAACTCGAAATTACATCCTTCAATTAAAATCAGAAAACTAGGAATCTAAGCATACATGAATGTAATTTGACCGATAATATTCATGAAAAACACATTTGATTTGAAAACGGAAGCGTTATCTGTCGAGTTGGGACATTCGGAGCTTCTGCCCCTATAGGTTACAGCTGCACCCCTGTAGTGGCTAGGACAGTTGTAACGCCTACAGCCATGCAGCTGTAGTGCTCCAGAATTCAATCCGGCCTTCTTTTCTCGTTTTTGAAAATCGTTTTACAAGTTTAGCGATTTTGGGCAATCTGGAATTTCTGGAAACACATTAAATTCAACAAAACGGATCCGAAACAGATCGAAACAAATCCAAAAAATCCCTAATCACCCGAAATTACCAAACTCAAAATTACATCCATAAATTAAAATCAGAAAACTGGGAATCTAAGCATACATGAATGTAATTGGACCGATAATATTCATGAAAAACACATTTGATTTGAAAACAGAAGCGTTATCGGTCGAGTTGGGGCATTCAAAGCTTCTGCCCCTGTAGGTTACAGCCTCGCGGCCGTAATTTGGAGATTACAGCTGCGCCCTTATAGGTTACAGCCGCGCCCCTGTAGGTTACAACCGCGCGACTGTAATCATCAGGTGGGGCGGCCGTAACTGGAATCTCTTCCAAAATCACAAAAAACTCAAAAACACCAACAAATAGCACCCAGAATGAATTAAAAAGGATTTTTAAGGCCTCTCAGAATATACCTTTTCTGTGTTCCAGTGTTTTGGACCACCAGGGATGGATTTGTATGCCGGGAAACGCCTTGCAATCACGAACAACCCAAAAGCGTATGCGATCTCTGAAGCCCGAGCGGAACCCCGAATGAAATAGAATGAATGATTACAGTCTAGAAACACCCCTAGAAAACTAGTTCTCTTAAAATTATGATTGTTTTTACAGATTTTATTAAGGTTTTTTTGATTATTTTTGGATTAAAACACTTAATTTCAATCTTTTTCTTTCAAGAACTCTAAGTGTGGCTGTGTTTTCTTTCAATTCTCCCTATTCTCTATGTTCTGTCTCTGTTGTCTAACCCTAATCCCGGTTATAATCCATTTATATCTCCTATTTTGGTTGTAAAATCCGAATTAAAGATTGATTTTGAACAAAAAAGGAAATCTGATAATTACAGCTGCGCGGCTGTAATGGACTCTAGCAGCGCAGCTGTAGGGCACTACAGGGGTGCGGCTGTAGTGACCAGATTAGCCTATTTTGCTCATTTTTCATTCTTTTCTTCAGTTCTCTTAAATACTCACTCGAATTCCTTCGGGGCTCCGTACCAAGACTTCTCACACACATTCGGGTCACCTGAGACATTTTTGAGGTCATCCCAGTCATTTCGAATCCGCTTCACGTTTATCCGTGAAAAAGGTAATAATGGCTTTCATCACCGAGGTCAGGAAAAAACTCGTGCTCACAGGCTGCCCCTCGCGTGACAAAAGCCGACTTGAATGGGTGCTTGTGCCTTTTTCGAGTTTGGTCCCGCGATTGGGAGCACGGTGAGAAGGAAAAGTGGACGTATCTGGTGGCTCCTTCCACGTCGACCAGCTTTGATGTTTGTAGGGACTTGTCTCGGTTGTTTTACGAAACAGCGGTCTTGCCCAGGTTGATTTGATTCTTCAGGAACTTACTTCGACTCTGTTATGAGGCATAGGACTTTGCCCAAATTGGTTTGATGTTCTCCAGGGACGTGCTTCGACTCCATTGTAAAGCAGAGGACTTTGCCCAGATTGTATTGGTTTTCTAGGGTCGTGCTTCAACTCCATTGCGAAGTAGAGGACTTTACACAGATTTATTGGTTTTCTAGGGATGTGCTTCGACTCCATCGTGAAGCAGAGGACTTTGCCCGGACTGAATTTTCCTTGTCATTTGGTGTTCATGAAAGGAAAGGGTATTTTAGTAATTTCACATATTAGGAAGTCGGCACCCTTTGAAGGAAGGGTACTTTGGTCATTTGACTTCTCGTGGGGCCTACGTCACGAAAAGGAACTAGTTTTGATGATTTGGTTTCCCTTTTTTTATGGGAAAAGGGGTATTTTAGTCATTTGGTAGCTTGGTAGCTAATAAAAAGGGCATTTGGTCATTTCACCCCTAGTGGAGCTTATGTCACCAGGGGAAGAAATATCTTGATGATTTGATTTCCTGTGAAGCTTGTGTCACTATGGAAAGGTGTTTTGGCCATCTGGTAGTTTGTCGCTAACAGAAGGGCATTTTGGTCATTTCGCTTTTAGTGGGGCTTGTGTCACCGAAGGAAAGGATAAGAGTGTTTCCTGTGAAGCTTGTGTCATTAAGGAAAGATGTTTTGGCCATCTGGTAGTTTGTCTCTAACAGAAGGGTATTTTGGTCATTTCACTTCTAGTGGGGCTTGTGTCACCGAAGGAAAGGTGTTTTGGTGTTTCCCATGAAGCTTGTGTCACTAAGGAAAGGTGTTTTGGTGTTTCCTGTGAAGCTTGTGTCACTAAGGAAAGGTGTTTTGGTGTTTCCCGTGAAGCTTGTGTCACTAAGGAAAGGTGCTTTGGTGTTTCCTATGAAGCTTGTGTCACTAAGGAAAGGTGTTTTGGTGTTTCCCGTGATGCTTGTGTCACTAAGGAAAGGTGTTTTGGTGTTTTGATGTATTAAGAACCTTGATTACCTCTTTTGACATTTTGAAGTTGTTTCGAGTACGTATTTGTTCCTTGATCGATAATTTTGGAAACAAAAATTTTTGCCCCTTCGATCAAGAATGAATACGGACTGAGTATTTTGCCCCTGAATACCTGCAAAAAGCAAAGCGTACCTTTCTCGGGATTATATTGGCATAAACGGAAATTATGAAAAGTTGAGAAAATTTTCTTACCTTGGAGTTAGAGCCGTGTGGGTCTAAACATGGTTTTCAGACCCGGACCGGTCATCGAACCGGTGAAGGGATGGATTCATGGATTTTGGATTAAACCGGAATCGAACCAGATTTAATAAATATATTAAAATATTTTTATTTTTACATTTATAATTTATGAAAATTTGAATATTTTTATTATAATTCTTTAAGTTTAAGCATTTCAAACACAATATACTAATTAAAAAAACTCAATTTATGAAATATAGTTTTTATAGTTACAATTAAATGTCAATTTAATTTAAAATAATTTAAAAATACAAACTATATTTTATTTTAATTAAAAACACCTCAAAATAATAACTTAAATTTTATATTTAAATAATTTTTTTTTTTAAAAAGTCTGGTTGAACCGGAAAACGGGTCCGGTTCACGGTTTTCCGGTTCGACCGGTTTGTTGACCAAAGTGAAAACCGGATAGAAACCGACCGGTCTGATCTCCGGTTCCGGTCGAACCCGGTCCGACTGGCCGGTTCGATCCGGTTTTCAAAACTGTGGGTCTAAATGACTTGATATAGCCGAGGGAATGCCCCAGTGTCAGGGTATTTCCGCTTCTAGGGTGCCCACGATGATGAGAATCTGTACCTAGATTGGTTTTGATGCATGTGTGCATGAATGTGTGTGTTTCGAATGCATGTATGTATGTATGTTTTGGATGCATATGCATATGATTATAGTGTTTTTTATGGTTTGCTTGGCGCAGATGATGATTTGGATTGGGCGCCGTGAGTCCACTCGCTTGAGGGCGGAGGTTGACCAATTGCGTGGATGGGTCACCGAGTTAGAGATCATGAGTTAGACCTTCATAGATCGGGTGGATGATTCGGATGCCCATGTGGGTCTGCCCCTGATGGGATATTTCTGATGTGACAACTAAGACTTGGGCCGGAGGTATCTAGCTGCTTGGATTGACCTACGTGACTTTTCTACTCTCCCGATTGGCTGTACGGATAGTATGGTTAGCTGCTAAGGGTTCTTCGATCTTTGTGTACCACCGAGTGTAAAGTGTTTACACCATAGCAGCCTCGACACGTGCAGCATCAGTGGATGCATCCTAGTTGCTTGCCTTATGAGACGTGGACGCGAGGTGTTGACTTTGAGGTGCCCCGGTCTTTAGAGGATTAGGGTTACCTGAGCTTGTTTCTACTGTATGACTTTTATTCTTCTTCTTTTTTTTTCTCTCTTTTTTTTTATGTCCTGACTTTTGCATAGGCCGCCTTTTTGGGTTTTCGGCCTATCGGACTGTCATTACTTTTGCCTGAATTGCCCCATCGGGTTTTCAACTTAGCAGACTTTATTTTGTGTCCTAATTTTTGCATAGACTGCCCTTTTGGGTTTTCAATATATCGGACTGTCCTAATTTTTGCATGGACCGCCTCTTCGGTTTTCGATCCATCGGAGTCTTTTTTTTTAAGTGAGATGCATGTAAATAGAAAATGTGCACATCCACACGAATTCAATTTCAAGTAGACTTAGGACATTTAACCGAACAGAAAATGGCATTCATTCATTCACTCATTTATAATGTTTTAGCACAATGCATATCAAAGATGAAATGAAGCTAAGAACAGAATCAGTAATGGTATCCATCTCGACTGGACCCATGCCTACCACCAACTGGTCTTTGCAGATTTTCCAGCTGATAGTCCTCGCCTCTTTGTCCTAACTTTTACATGGATCACCTTTTCGGTTTTCGACCCATCAGACTCCTTTTTTTTTACACGTAACAGCACCTGGACTTGTCTGGGTTGATGGGGCCGACGACTTGGTCTCTGTCTCCCCTGGTGGAACCACTTCCATCCTGTAGGTTAATGAGTATAGTGTTTGTTTAGTGAGTATTCTGGTGCTAGTTTTGTATCCTTGTAAGACAAATGATAGCATATCAGCCTATCCTTTGTAGATGGTTGTCATTTGGACGGAATCTTATGAGCCGCTTTCTTCGCCCCATTGGCTTGTGAGAGATACAGAGATTGTCTATGATGTCTAACTCTTTATTTTGGAGCACTGTGTTACTGCCCCTAGGAATTGTACTCCATCATCAGTTATGACATAATAGCACTTTTTTTTGTTAAAGTGTCATTCATATATAGTTCTGCTTCTACCCACTATGAGAAGCAGTTGACGGTTGCGACCATGTAGCGATGTCCGTTCAAGTCTGTGGCCTTACTTTGCTGACACTGTCAATTCCCCATGTTGTGACAACCCTCCTTTTTCTAGTTTGAGTCTATGGAGCTCCTGCTTGGCTGATTTCATCTTCGAATCCTTTGGAACTTCGTATTCAGTAATTTCTCCGTCAATCTCCATGCAACATTGTTCAGTCAAGCAAAGATTTCCATGTTCTTTTATGGTATATTGCAATTTTCTTTCCTCTCATTAGGCATGAGGTCTTTCGAGACAGATATCATTTTTGGGTCATCATCTGTCCCTAGATTCATTTTATGCATTGATGTATCATGTGTGTTAAAGGTATTAAATGAATGTTTGGATGCATGCACAGTTCCATCCGAAAAATATCGCACAAGTAATTGAAATCAAACTCTATTTAATTAAACACCTCAGAGGCCAAATTGTTCACATGATAAACGATAATAATAATAAAATAAAACAAATTAAAACATCAAAATGACTATCGCCTCCACATGCGGAGGGTCTTCTCTTATTGCAGCTTCATGGTCCTCAATGTCTTATGAACCCCAAATCATTCGAGGTTGGGCAAAGGATTATTCTTAATGCTAGGTTTCAGAGCCGGCTCGATGATCCTTCCATCAGCGACCAACTGCTTGATAGCCTTAATCAATTGGGTGCATTCGTTTGTACGGTGACTCATCACCACATGGTAAGAGCAGAGATTGTCTTTATCCGCCTCAACCAAAGGCGAAAATGGCCTTAAACTCTGCAACAACCCAACTTTTCTACACTTAGCATAGATCAGGCTTACTGACTCAGCCCATGGACTAGTGACCCTTTGAGGAGTCTGTCTTCCCAGGTTCACGGCGGCCACTCCCACCTCTTGCACTTCAAACTGAGCTGTATCTAGAGTCATCTTAGCATTGGACCCCGCTGAAGTAGCCTTAGAGCTGCTGCCCTTGTACCCTTGAGAGTACCCTTGGTTATTTCTGTAGGAGCTCGAACCGTATCTGCCTCTCTGCTTCTCTTCCTCGTATCGCTCGATACGCTTGGCAAATTCAACCACTTCATTGAAGGAGTGGAATCTCTTCAGTTTCATTTTATCCTTGTATTAGGGCAGACTACCATCCACCAGCTTCACAATGAGCGACTCCAACTTTGGTGCCCCATCCACCAAAACTTGCACATCCATCCACCGCTTGTAGCAAGCCGGGAAGGACTCATTTGGCTTTTGGCGGATTCTTTCCAGGTCTTCGAGGGTAGTCTCTACTTGGGTATTGTAAGCGTACTGCTTTACAAAAGCTTCAGATAGGTCCTCCCAATTAGAACGTGTGTAGAGAGGCATCTTCATATACCACTTCACCTCAGCACCCCTCAGTGTAGTCGGAAACAGATTTAAGAGATGACGTTTCCCAATCCCCATGCTAGTCATCAACTTCATATAACTGTCCAAATGGGCTTCCGGTGGGCCATCTCTGGTGTATAGAGGAAGGTAAGGCATCTGAAAACCAGCTGGGAGTGGCTCCCCTCCATCAGCCATCAAAGTAGTCAGGTCGACATACTTAACAGGGTTATAGTGGACTATCTCCTTCAGTTTAGGTAGCATGGCTTCAATATCAGAAAATTTCTGATTAAGGCGCTTCTCTAGCATCATCTCAATTGAGGCTTCCCTTTCCTTCTCAAAGGCTTCATCCTCTTCAGACTGACGGTCAGGTTCTCTGTGGTTAACCACTCCACCACTTCCTCTAGGAAGGCTTCCTGCAGCACCATTAGTAACTTAGACAAACTGTTGTCCCTCACTTTGAACCAAAGTCTGAGCCGGTGGAACAGATTGAATAGGGAGGGTGCCTACCACGGCCTGCACTTATTCCCTAAGAGTATTCTTAAACTCATCTAAGGTGAGAAAACTCCTCATAAAAGTAGCCATATCAAAAGGCAAGTTTCCACTGTTTCCGTCGGCCATCCCAGCTCTATCTGCTTCTTCTAACAAAATTTGACTGTCAATTGGTAGAGTGGCAACTGAACTTCGACCTCCCAATCTAAATATGATCTTGAACTGATCCTCTCCACGGTGACCAGCTTTGATTGAACTGATTGGTTTGGCACTGACTCAACACGAACTAGCCGCTTTGAGGTTCGTCTCCAAACTGCACATTTAACATAAGGTTAGAGTCGTGGATGGATGTCATAGACCTAGACTCGACACCCTAAATGCCGTGTATGGTGCGTTCATGTTCATGATCGGATGATGCTTTATGGATGCAGATGATGATGAAAATGACTTTTGTATTTTCTTTCTTTTTTTTTTGGATGTTCCAAGCATACCCCATCTCATGCAAAAGACAATGCAGAAATGTTACGTGCGGACTGACACACAGACAGAAATTCGATGCCTTCGGGGCACCTAACAGATGTTGTGAAATGGTCACGTGTGTACCGACACACGGACAGTGGTTCGATGCTTTGTAGGTCGATGAAATGGTATGCGATGGTCATATGGGAGCCGTTCCATAGACAGAGGTTTAATGCTTTATGGCATCTTAGATGAAGTGATGTCACAAACAAGTTGCGTGTAGCTCGAGACACAAACAGCATTTCCGCGTTCATGGAACACCTTGCATGATTTAGGCATGTTATTAAATGTCCTAATATTAATTCTAGTTTGGCACTCGTGGAGTACCTCAAATGGGTCATCAATGTTATGAAACAATCTGAGGTGGATCGTGACACACAAGCAAGACGTTAGTGTCGCCATGACACCATGATGAATGGACATGATGTCATGTAATGGTATTGTGTGGTCCACCACACGAACACGAGCCTAAGACTGTTGTCGTTCCCTAATGGTGCACTGATGTAATGAAATGGCCAAGTGCAATCCAGTGCACAGGCAAACACGGCTAATCTTGGGGACTCCCGATATGTCATGAAATGAAATGTCATGAGGGGCATACTTAGAACATCCTTCATTTTAGATGGGATGAGATGATGTGAATGCCCATGTCATACAGAATGCAAATGGCCGCACAAATATGTGGTTAGGATGCATGACACACGAGATGATGTCATGTATGCTTTATGAAATGTAAGCACACAAGATGTATGTGACACACGAGTAAGATGTCATGGATGTAAGAAAACATGGTTAGTATAATACCACACATATGATGATGCTTGCGTATGGCTGCATAGAGATGTGGTTAGAAAATGGCATACAGATGATGCATTTTTGATGTTGCATGTGAAGGTCAAAAATGAAACCACCATAGAACAAACATTAGCACACGCAACAATATGCTCACCCTTCCAACCTTATTCCTCCTCGATTGGTCTCACATTCTTCCTAGGTATTGGGTCTCTTTGGCATCAACCGGGGATGCCAAAGGCGTACTCTCAATGTCCATTTTTAAATATATATTTTGGTAACCCTAAGGGGAAGTTGCTAGGCCATTACATGAGGGTATGAGTCAAACCAAGGGTCGCACAGGTTCCCATAGCGAAAATATACTCCTCACTTCTCCCCACTTAAGGGTCCAAACGAAGGGGTACGTACGAGGCTATGAGTGGTTTACCCCCTCGGATGCCTCTAATCCTAGCAGAAGAGGTAGGTCACCTTTGGAGATAAATCGGGCTTAAACATGTGTTAGAGGGATTAAAGAAGAGAAAATGTCATGCTATACGGTTATGGATGAGATATCACGTTATGAATTAATAATTGACTTCAACTAAGGATGCACTTTAATTGTTGCCTAAGTTCCTTAAGTTTTTATGAAAAAAAACCTTTTAAAGAAACCGTTAATCCCAAGCAGAGTTGCCACTGTGAGCGGATGACGTTTTTACGGGATGCGCAGCGAAGCGGGAACCGGGGATTTTCTTTTTGGAGTGTGAGTGTTTGTGGTTTTGAAAACGGGTTTTTAATCTGCTTTAAAAAGCCTTTCATTTTATTGGAAAAACCCTTTTGTAGAAAGCTTAATTGTAAGTGTGAATTTTGGAAATTAGGTTTTTAGAAAATCTCAATTTAAACTTAAATATCTCGAAACTTGGATCTCGAAATTAGATACAGAGTCGCCACCCGGATCAGTTCATCCGGGAAATTCCGGTACAGCTCCCTGCCAAGTGTAGACGCGGTACCTAATTCAGAGATTCAGGATTTGGGCAACAAATCTACTAATCCTCACTTATTTTCAATTATTATTCCATAATATAATGTAACATCCACTTAATTCTATTCATTTTATCTTCTTTTATTTTTTTAACCAATGCTCATACATATGACATAAATATAAATCCATAAATAAAGTGCAGAAAAGTAAGTAAAGGCCAAATTATACAACCCATACAAAGAAAAAGCTCTCATCCTCACTCTAAGCGCCGGAATTTCTCTTCCTTAAAAAAAAAAAGTATAGTCATACGACTATCACTACAGTCGTACGACTGTAACCAAACTACAGTCATACGACTGTAGATCGTGGCAGGTAAGCAAACCCATGCCTCAAAAGCTGAAAAAATGGAGGAGAAAAGAGACAGACGGGGACAGACAGAAAAAAGGGGAGACCAGACAGAAAGGAGAAGAAAAAGGGAGAAAAAGAGAAGAGAAGAGAGGAGAAAATCAAAAAGAAAAGGAGGAACTCCTCATCAGAATCCCTCAGCATTTGAAATCTTTGGACCCAAAACTCTCAAACCCTAAATCAAGGAGAAAAGTGTGGATTTTAGTGGATTGCAGCGACGGCAGGGGTCAATCCTACAGTGGACGCACGCCAAAGAGGTAAACACTCATTTTCCCCTCTCTTTTACAAGCTTTCTGGGTGATTGGTGTACTTTTTCTGCATTTCTATCCTTTTTTCTATGTTTCTGTTCTGGAAATCAAGAACAGTCGTGCGACTGTTCTTGAGTTCGATGAACAGTCGTACAACTGTAGTTACAGTCGTACTAGTGTTCTTGATTTCTAGGTGATTTTCTTTCCAGCTTGTTTTAAATAAGATTTTGGCGAAATCCTGAGTCTGGAGTGTTTACAGTCGCACGACTGTAATTACAGTCGTACAACTGTAGTTGTATTTACATGACTGTAATTTACAGTCGTACGACTGTCGTTTCTAGAACCAGAATTTCACCTTTAAGTCCCAAAAATTTCCAAAAATCCATAAAAATCCCCAAAAATTCCCAAAAATCCCAAAAAATTAGAAAATCCCAAAAATGAATTTTGTTGTGTACATTCACGACCATAGATTCAATTTTCAGTAAAATTGCATTTAGAACAATTCAACGACGGAGACCCAGTTCTCCCGAAAACCGACCCACTTAATATATGAAAATGCAAGTAAACCGGAAAATTGTTTTCAAAATGATTTTCCCACAAAAACCAAAATGCAGGGACGTTTCAAAATGTTTTCCAGGTCTAACCGGACTGGCTAGCCGAACCAGTCCAGTTATTCCCTAAATGCATGCCCCCAATTCTTGATTTCCCAATTTTGTCTCTTTGAGTCCAACTTGTGGTGGACTGTATATATTGTGCTAACCCTCTGTTTTGCAGATTTGAATTTCTTTTATTTTTATTTTGGATGTATTTAATAGAATTAATCGTGTATCTAGGCGATTGTAATTATTTTTAGATTCTCGTGTATCCTAGGCGATTGTATAAGTGAGGCGAGAGTTTTTATTTTTCCATTTGATTTGGTTGTAAGCCAATTAATATTTATTTCTTTTCCTTACTTTTGTATTAAATATTTGTATGTACGCTGTATGCCCTTTTATATTCAATAAAATTGACTTTAGATTTTTGAAATACTATTTGAGAACATTGGCAATATTTATTTTAATTAGACACGAAATAAGGGACTTGTCCAGACCCAAATCTCTGGATAGTGTAGCGACCGTTCGTCCGGTTCAGCTACCTCAAGAATTTCCCGGTTGAGCTGAGCCGGGTGGTGACTCTACAATATTCATCGAGACTTAGGTCTCGGTTCTTTTATTTATTAATTCCATTCATTTTCCAAAACGCGGATTTCCATTCATAAAAACCCCACGCGAGGGAGAGGCCCGCCCGAGATCATGGCGCCCCATTCCGAAAAGGAGTCCCGCATCCCGTCCAAAACGCGTCGTCCGCTCATACTCACCATTACAATCGCCTAGATACACGAAAATCTAAAAAATACAATCGCCTAAATATACGATTTAATCTATAAAATACATCCAAAAATAAAAATAAAGAAAAATAAAAGCTGCATCCAAATACAGTTAGCACAAGTAAATAAAACACACCAAGGACTCATATAGGACATAATAGGGTATTTTAGGAAGCGAGGTCATGCATTTAGGGGGGTAACTGGGTCGACTCAACCGGTCGGCCTAGTTAGACCTGGAAAATGGTTTTTGAAACGCCCTGTAGGTTTTATGGATGAAAAACCAATTCTGAAAACCATTTGGCTCATTTTACATGCATTTTCCAACTTTTAGCGGGCTAGATATCCCGGGACCCGGGGGCCCTGTTTATGAATGGGCCCAAATTAAACATCCATCTAGGGTCTAAAAAGAATGTAAACACGCCAAAATTCAGTTTTGAATAGGAAAAAGATGCAAAATTACAAGTATGGGGCCCAAAAGGGAAAAACTATAATTCTGCCTCCTGAACTACAGTCGCGCCCCTATAGGTTACAGCCGCACCACTGTAGTGGCTAGGGCGGTTGTAACGGCTATAGCCGTGCGGCTGTAGTGCTCCAGAATTCAATCCAGCCTTCTTTTCTAGTTTTTGAAAATTGTTTTACAAGTTTAGCGATTTTGGGCGATCTGGGATTTCTATAAACACATTAAATTCAACAAAACGGATCCGAAACGGATCGAAACAAATCCGGAAATCCTTAATCACTAGAAATTACCAAACTCGAAATTACATCCTTCAATTAAAATCAGAAAACTGGGAATCTAAGCATACATGAATGTAATTTGACCAATAATATTCATGAAAAACACATTTGATTTGAAAACGGAAGCGTTATCGGTCAAGTTGGGGCATTCGGAGCTTCTGCCCTTGTAGGTTACAGCCGCACCCCTGTAGGTTATAGCCGCACGGCCGTAATCTGGAGATTACAGCCACGCCCTTATAGGTTACAGCTGCGCCCCTATAGGTTATAACCGCGTGACTGTAATCATTAGGTGGGGCGGCCGTAACCGGAATCGCTTCCAAAATCGTAAAAAACTCAAAAACACCAACAAATAGCACCCAGAATGAATTAAAAAGGATTTTTAAGGCCTCTCAGAATATACATTTTCTGTGTTCCAGTGTTTTGGACCACCAGGGATGGATTTGGATGCCGGGAAACGCCTTGCAATCACGAACAACCCAAAAGCGTGTGCGATCTCTGAAGCCCGAGCAGAACCCCGAATGAAATCGAATGAATGATTACAGTCTAGAAACACCCCTAGAAAACTAGTTCTCTCAAAATTATGATTGTTTCTACAGATTTGATTAAGGTTTTTTTATTATTTTTGGACTAAAACACTTAATTTCAATCTTTTTCTTTCAAGAACTCTAAGTGTGGCTGTGTTTTCTTTCAATTCTCCCTATTCTCTATGTTCTGTCTCTGTTGTCTAACCCTAATCCCGGTCATAATCCTTTTATGTCTCCTATTTTGGTTATAAAATCCGAATTAAAGATTGATTTTGAACAAAAAAGGAAATCTGATGATTACAGCCGCGCGGCTGTAGGGCACTACGGGGGCACAGCTGTAGTGACCAGATTAGCCTATTTTGCTTTTTTTTTTTTGTTTTTTCTTCGGTTCCCTTAAATACTCACTTGATTTCCTTCGGGACTCCGTACAAAGACTTGTCATACATATTCAGGTCACCTGAGACATTTCTAACGTCATCCCGGTCATTCTAAATCCGCTTCACGTTTATCCATGAAAAAGGTAATAATGGCTCTCATCACTGAGGTCGGAAAAAAAACCCATGCTCATAACACCAAAACCATAACTTTTGGGGCTTGAAACCATTTTTGGAGTTTGAATTTCGGGCATTAAATCGACGCCTCTTTGAATCAATTTTCAACCTCTCAAGTGGTGGATTCATGCATCAAAGATAATTCTTCTAAGAAAGCAAAAGCATAGACTCCTTGTTTGTGATTTTGTGCATCATTTTATCTAAAACTTCGATTTTATAGTGTTCTAATAGCAACACCCATACGGGGTGTCATCCTCAGATTTTCCCAGAAACCTCAAAATTGTGTATTTCAATATCTTAACCAAACCCAAAAGCAACACCCATACGAGTATGACTGCACCCACATGGGTGTTGCCTCGAGACAGAACTACTGGAATCGATTTTCACATATTTCACGATATTTGGACCCTAGATTTACATTCCAAAAGCATGTATTAGAATAGAACAACGATGGAGACCTAATTTTCTGAAATCCGACCAACTTGCCATGTTAAATAATTAACTGGAAAAACCGTTTTCTCAAAAATCAAATACATGGATGTTTCAAAATGTTTTCCAGTTCTAGTCGGCGGGGTTTATTGAGTCCCTTCGGCCATCCCTTCTAAGTGCATGACCTCGACTCATTTATTATCCCATTCTGTCTTGATTGAGTCCTACATGCAATTATTCACGCTTGTTTTGCAAAATTAGATGCATGTTAGGGTTTTATTATTATGTTAGATGAATTCATGTATTTTAGGTGATTGTATCCCTACTCCCCATTTGATTCATATGCATCCTCTAGGGTAGATTATGTGATTTGATATGGTTATAATAATTAATTTATTTACTACATTCAGTATCTTGCATGAATGCCTTATGCTCTAAATAGAATCAACTTGGATCATAAAATGCTATAATTTGATTGTTGAAGTGTGTATTTTAATTAGATAACAAGTAACTGACTTGTCCACAACCTAGATCTCTGGTAGGTATAGTGGCCATCACTCGGTTTCGGCTATACTTAAATTTCCCAGTTGAGCTGATCCAAGTGGCAACTCCTATATTTTTCTTGGGATTTCAATCTCGAATCTTTTATGAAAATATGATTTTTCCATAAATGAATTTCGTGTGATAATAAAACTGCAAGTTTCCAAAAATTCCTCGGTTCGCTTCGTAGTGTTTCGTATCCTTAAAAACTTCATTCGCTCACATTACCAATAACTAATTTTGAATTCTTAGGCTTTTAAACATATAAGGATCAAAGAAAATTTTGTATCAAAAGGAATATTATCCCAAGGATAAAATATAGGCTTTTGGCAATTTGGGCTTTTAAAAGAGTATAAGATTGCTATCACCCAAATAGTAATTGGTATATAAAAAGCCTTTGCCTAAGAATGGAAATTTGCTATGCAACTTTCTTAAGTTACCATATCCAATAGTGGTCAAACTTTTGGCACATTCATTTGTACTGTCCATTATAATATCAGAAACTAACTCTTTATAAGTACAAACATTTATTTCACAAGTTAGCTAAGAAGGTATATTGCTAGAAAATAGAATCTTTTTATATACCATAAAGACGTGTCAACATCTACAAGCAAAGTTTTCAGGAAATAATTACATCTGCTTGAAAAATAAAGATTCAAGTTGCAATTTCATAAGAGAGTGCATAGAGCAAATTTAGTGCCTTCAGCAAGTATTAGTGTTATACTAAGAACTACAACTAGAGATAATTCTTATGTAATTTTGCACTAGATTTAACAAGACACATCAGTCATTTAGTTCATATATTAGTGTAACATCTGTATACAGGATCACAACAATTTCAATTATATTAAGAAAATGCATTTCATTGAGATCATACTTTTAACAGAGTTAAGTCACTTCTATCCCGTATGCACGGACTGCATATTTCAGCATACCAAAAAATTATACATATCTACCAATATCATTCATGGTAATATTCATGGCATTATCATATCAGTGAGCTTTAGGAAATAGCCATTTATACTAACACACATAATATTTCCTATATTAGCAACTTAAAAAAATAACAAGCAGGATTATTAAACAACTACAAGTCATAGCGTAATTATTCTTATCATACCTAAAAAATACTCTAAACAAATATTTAGCAGTATTACTTATAAAGTGCATGGCATTTTTCAGCAAAATAAGCAGCAAATGACAAGTCAACAACAGAGACCATTATGCCTATATCCTATGCATTATTTCTCAAGTATACATTTTTCTCCTATGACTTCAGTAATCAATAAAAGTCATGCATAGATAATAGCTGGATAGTGTCAGAGTTATGATCCTATCAAAAGTCATTAAAAAGATATAAACATCTTATTATGATTAACTATCCCATCATCAGCTAATTCAAGCATCAACATAAACATGCACACATGCATACTTTTATAACTGAAATATAGCCATATTTATATCCTTGTAATCAAACACAGCTAACATGTATGTAACTGTTTATCTTCTTTCATATTTGCAACAAATATAAAAAAATTCTCCTCTGCTGTAACCATACTTCTTTCAATAAGGATTCCAATATACACAGCTTATTACAACCATGTGCTTAGATTAGATTAGATCAGATAATTTCTAAAAACCTATTATTGTTGGGTTATACCCTAGTCCCTAGATGATGTACTATGTTTATTATGTGTATGAAAACACATTTGCTCTATATTAATAAAAGGCATAATCATATTTATTGAATTACTTGTGCAATTAATAAATATTGAGAATCCATAAAATGGTGTTCACTCATGTTTGTTAGTAGTGTGTAGTGAACGAGTAAGACCATGAGTTTGAAGAATACAGTTTTAAAGTTATCCCTAGTCTGTTATAATCATGGGAATGAATATAACTAAAGACTAGTATGTTCCTTATGGGATGGGTGGTGTCCTACCGACCATAGGACTTGGAAAGTCTATCAAGGACATAGGTACATGTTAGTGAATAGTGTAATGGATCGATATGCCTATAAGAACACTACATGGTCAAGTGTCACAAGTGTTTCACACGTATTGCTTATACTGGATCCTTAGACCCAATTACTGCACTCCTAGATGTGACCTTGTATACTTTGATGCGCGCCTAAGAGGCCCCGTAACTTGGTGCCATGTATAGGTACATTGAGTATATTGGGAACCATGTTGGTGTGAGCGGATGACCTTTTTCTAAAAGAGAAAATCGGCACGCGGCGAAGCGAACCAGGGAAAATGTTTTCGTTCGTTTTGGATTTTGGTGGAAAAGCGGGTTTTGTTATCTTGCTTTAGGGAAAATCATTCATTTGTTTTGAAATTCATTTGTAAAAGAACATTTTCCCGTTTTTAACTTAAAGACCTCAAAACTTAAATCCCGAGATCATTGACAGAGTCACCACCCGGATCAGCTCATCTGGGAATTCTGATACAGCTTCCTACCGAGGACAGACTACTGTACCTAATCCAGAGATTTAGGGTGGGCAAGTAACTTACTTAACCTCTAGCTTGCTTTCACTTTACAGTTTATATTACCATATTTAATTTGCTTTATTATCTTTCTCTAACCCCAATTTGTTCATTGTATTTAACCGATGCTAAAGCAGAATGCAGAAAATAAATTGCAGAAAAATAAAACATTAATCCAAGATATACAAAAAATAATAGAGGTTGATTATACAACCCAATCGAATAAAAGATAAAACTCTCGTCCTCACTTTACAATAGCCTAAATACATGAGGATCTAAAAAATTACAACAGCCTAATTTACATGAGATAATCTATTAATTACATAAAAATAAAAATAAAAGCTACAAAACAAATTGGTTAGCATAATTTATATTACACACAGATGGGACTCAAACAGGACAGAATTAGGAAATTAGGAAACGGGGGCATGCATTTAGGGGGTAAACGGGTCGACCTGATCGGTCGAACCGGTTAGACCTGGAAAACGGTTTTGAAATGCCCTGTAATTTTTGTGCTGGAAAATCAATCTTTGGAAAACATTTGGCTCGGTTACATGCAAATTTCCATTTTTTATAGGCCTATTATCCCGAAATCGAGGGTTCCATTCAAGCGGGTTCCTAAATACACAATCCATTTAGGGTCTAAAATACAATAAACACACCAAAAACATTTGTGAAAATACTATTTTGCTCATTTTCAATTTTTTCTGGGAATTTTATAGGGTTCGGGGTCCGCTAATGCTGGACTATGGAACCAATTCGGATAAAAATACCCCGAAACTCAGAAAATAAAACCACGGAAAATACAAAAATACTAATATCCATATGTACAGAAATCTAAAAACCAAAATTTTATGACATACGGATGGATTTGGGCTGAAAATAATCGCAACAGAAAGCTTAAAATGGAAAACGGACTGTTTTCGGCCGATTGGGACGAATCGGGAGGCTGTCCCTGGAGAACAGAGCCATAGAGCTGGCCTGCTCTGTTCATCATAAACATAGCTAGCCAGCTTTGTTCATCATGAATAGAGCTGTACTGCTCTATTCGGGCAATTTGATTCCGAAAGTTGCAAAAACGAAGAAAACACACAGAAAAGATAATGCAAACAGGTTTAAGGCCTCTCAGAGTTTACCTTGATGTTGTTTGGATGCTCTGAATGTCAAGAAATGGATTGGAAGCTTGAAATATATCCTGGGAACTCAACCGGCCAAAGAACCGCAACAATCCAAACGAGCCGAAACGAATCCGAAATGGTTTCCAACCAATGAGCAAAGGTTAAGTAACTTGTGTTTAATGTTTAAGGATTGATTTTAAGTCTTAATCCCTGTGTTTTTTGTTTCTCAAGCTTACGGTCACCTTTCTCTCTTTCTTTGCTTCTTGTTTTTTTCTCTCTGTATCTTTTTCTTTCCTTAAGATTGAAAAGCCTCCCTTTTTTTCTGATTTGATTTTCTTTTTATACTCTCCTCTCACATATCATTTCAACATTAAATGGATGCCTTACTTTCTCTGATTTTGCCCATACTTACTTCTGGCAAGACAAGTTGCTTTGTTTTGCAAGGCAACTTGTCTTGCCCATTAGAGCCGTACGGGTCTAGTTTGTACTAGAGCCGAGGCAAAATTTTGAAAGTCCGATGCGCACCCTAAACCCCGAAAATTACTCGGGAGACCTTTTTGGGGATTTCGAATCGTGGGTAGCTCAGTTTTCAAGATGTTAGAGATACCCAGGCGACATTCCGGGTGCTTCCAAGCCCGATTCAAGTTCGTCCGGTCCACAAATAACACAGGAATTCTCATCATAGAGGTCGGAAAAACCCGGTGCTTACAGCTGCCCCTCGCATGATCAATACCTGATACCAGGTCTAGGTTACCTGAGGGAAATTTGAGAACGCGAATGAAGCGCCACAAAAGGAAGGAAAGAAAGACATACCTGACTTGTTAGAGCGTCGTTGTTGTAATGATGAGCGAAAATAAGCCAATATCGGGTCTAGGTTACCCGAGGCAAGGAAGGTGGAATGCGAGAAAAGCCGATGCCGGGTTTAGGTTACCCAAGGCAAAGGAGGGTGACAGGCGGATAGGCCGATACCGGGTTTAGGTTACCCGAGGTGAAGGAGGGTGGAAGGCGGATAGGCCGATACCGGGTTTAGGTTACCCGAGGCAAAGGAGGGTGGAAGGCGGATAGGCCAATACCGGGTTTAGGTTACCCGAGGCGAAGGAGGGTGGAAGGCGAATAGGCCGATACCGGGTCTAGGTTACCCGAGGTAAAGTTTGTTGGAGATCTGGAATAAAGCCGATCTGGATTAATGCCGGGTTGATGTTACCCAAGGTGGATCTACTGGGGATGTGAAACTGGAGCCGATCTGGGCCGATACCGAGTTTACATTACAAGAGGTAGATTTGCTGGGAATGTGAAGCTGAAGCCGATCTGGGCCGATACTGGGTTTACATTACCCGAGGCAGATATGCTGGAGACTTGACGATGAAGCCGATCTGGGCCGATACCGGGTTTACATTACCCGAGGCGGATCTGCTGGAGACTTAAAGCTGTGGATGATGAGTTCCTGCATTTGAAATGGCAAGTCTTCATTCCTTGATTGAGAGATTTTAAACAAAAATTTTTGCCCCTTCGATCAAGAATGAAGACTAGCTAGGGATGAATGGTTTGTGTATGATATGTATGCATGCATAATGATGTATATGCACATAGAGATTAAGTGATGCATTTCTCATTGTCTGTGCAAGATTGATATTTCTCCTTTCTGCTGGGGAAGGCATGTTTTGCCCCTGGCTGGTGGAAGGCGCTCTTTGCGTAAGGCTTCCCCTTGTTGAAGATATATGTGGGGACTGCTGGAAAAATGAGATAATTGCTAGGAATACGTGACGATGCTGGGGAAAAGATCATAGTATCCTTTGTACATGTTCCGCTGGAGAGTGATGTGGAGAATTCTGCTGGGGAGATGATGGGAAGACTTGGCTCTCCACCCCTGTAATTGGTGAATCTGGAAGTGCTCTAAATTTTTCCTGGGTTGCCCAATGCTTCAACCCAGCGAGCTGCTCTAATTTTTGCCTGAGGTGCCTTTTCGGTTTTCACCCCAGCGAGCTCTCTCTCTCTTTTTTTTTAGACCGATCGATTGAAACAGCAGGTTCTTGGACAATCGCTGTCACTCCTCGGAAAGTTGAATTAGATTTAGAGGACGATAAAAGACTTCAGATTGTATGTATTTAGTACATTTTCATCATTAAACAACATGATATGTTCGACCAGTTAAATACAAAGCGCTTTCCTTAAGTGGATGTTTAAGCAAGATAGCTTTGTTTATGCATTTCGTCATAACCATGCAAATATATTTAAACAAACATTTCACTTTATTGATGAAATCAAAATGAGTACATTTGAAAGGATTAATTCCCCAGATGGTATACATTCCACACAAAGCCAGAATCCGTCACCAGTCGTCCCTTTCAAATTTTTTGACTGATCATTTTCTCTCGTGTCTTAATTTTTTTGCTTAGGCCGCTCTTTTCGAGTTTTCAACCTAGCAGACTTCCTTTTTTTGTTTTTTTTTTAAACATGATAAAGCTTTAACCGGTCTTGGTTGACAGGATTTATGAACTCATTTCCATCCATGTCTATGATGGTGACACCACCTTTCGATATCACCTTTTTCACAACATAAGGTCCTTCCCAGTTGGGTCTGAATTTCCCCCTAACATCAGCATTTGAAGGCCTTAACTACTTCAGCACTAAATCTCCTGCTTTCAAATGCCGCTTGGAGTACTTCACATTTCGATTATAGGCCCTAGCCATTCTGTATTGGTACATCTGTAGATGATCTAGTGCTCTTAGCCGCTTCTCATATAGTACCGCTAACTGCTCATACCTAGCTCGAACCCATTCAATTTCTGGTAATTGAGCTTTCAAGGCGACTCTGAGTGATGAGCTCTATTTCTACTAGTAATACTGCTTCCATACCATACATCGGGTACAGGGAGTTTCCCCTGTCGGTGTTCTAACACTGGTTCTGTAACCCCAAAGATCATATGGGAGTTTGTCAGCCCAATCTCTGTAATTAGTTACCATTTTTGATAATATCTTCTTTATCGCCTTATTAGCTGCTTCCACTGCACCATTAGCTTGGGGTCTGTATGGAGAAGACTTGTGGTGCTCGATGCCATGTTCGGCAAGTAGCTCAGCTATTGCCCCTTGAAACTGCACTCCATTGTCAGATACTATATGATGGGGAATCCTATATCTAGCAAAAATGTTCTTGTGGATGAACTTGACCATCTACTTGGTTGTCACACCAGCGAAAGATTCTGCCTCCACCCATTTCAAGAAGTAGTCAACTGCCACAACTATGAATCGATGTCCATTAGATGTTGCAGGATGAATTTCACCAATCATATCTATTCCCCAGGCCGAGAATGGCCAAGGAGATGTTAAGTTCTGTAGCTCAAGTGGTGGAAGATGATTGATGTCAGCATAGATTTGGCACTCGTGGCATCTCTTCACTTTCCTTATACAATCAGCCTGCATAGTCATCCAGAAGTACCCTTGCCTCATTATCTTTTTAGCCATAGAGAGTCCATTCATGTGTGGCCCGCAGGATCTTGCCTGCATCACCGTTTCTACCTCCTATTCTGTTAAACATCTTAGAAGAACTCCATTTGTCGTTCTTTTGTATAGTCTATCTTCAAAGATTCTGAACTGACTGGCTAGCTTCCTCAATGACACCTTATCAGTAGTATTGGCTCCTTCTGGATATTTTCCTTCCTTCACATACTGGTAAATATCAAAGAACCATGGCTTTTCTTTGACCGTCAACTCCATTACTTCGTGCATTTCAAAACAGGGTTGTTTGGAAGTTGCTACAAACAATAGCTGTACTTGAGTTTCTTCTGGGTTTTCCCACATGGAAGATAGTGTTGCTAGCACATCAGCCATTTTATTCTCATCTCTGGGAACATGTCTGAATTCATATTGGCCAAGTAACTCTTTTTTATACTGTAACAGCTCCAAGTAGGGCCGTAAGGCTTATTCTTTTAGCTCCCATTCGCCTTGAGTTTACCTTATCACCAAATTGAATCTCCAAT
Organism: Euphorbia tirucalli; assembly: GCA_039660915.1. NCBI lineage: Eukaryota > Viridiplantae > Streptophyta > Magnoliopsida > Malpighiales > Euphorbiaceae > Euphorbia > Euphorbia tirucalli. Next base: position 49,161,944 of record CM077632.1, on the reverse strand, counting down.
GAGCAAGACGTCATTTGCCCCTAGTGCCAATAGAGCTTCATCCCGAATAAGCATGCTTCATACTCTACTCCGTTATTGGTTATAGTAAAATCCAACCTCTTTGACAAAGGGATGATTTCACCATCCGGTGTTGCTATGATTACCCCGATTCCAGCACCTTTTCTGTTCATGGCACCATCGAAGCACATAACCCATCTTTTTACTTCTACCATGGCCAGTTGTTCATCCGGGAACTCCAGATTCTCGGTGTAGTCTGATTCCAGCGGCTGATTTGCTAAAAATTCTGCTATAGCTCGCCCTTTGATGGTTTTCTTAGTGATGTACTCTATGTCAAACTCGGATAAGAGTAATAGCCACCTAGACAACTTCCTAACCAATACCGGTGCTTCATAAAAATACTTCATTGGGTCCACCTTAGCCACGGCTTGTACTTTGTATGACTGGAAATAATGGCGCAGCTTCTTGGTCAGCCAGATCACCGCCACACATGTTTTCTCCACCAGTGTGTATTTGGTTTCATATTCTAGCAGCTTCTTACTAAGGTAGTAAATGGGATACTCTTTTCTGTCATCTTGTTCCTGTGCCAACATTGCCCCTACAAAGGAATCTTCAACGGCCAAATACAAGATCAAAGGCTTTCCTGGAATTAGTGGACTCAGAACTGGCAGGTTTACCAGATAAGCCTTGATTTTCTCGAACGCCAACTGACATCTGTCATCCCACACAATCGACTGAGCTTCCTTTAACAGCTTGAAAATTGGTTCACAAGTGGAAGTTAACCGTGCTATGAAGCAGCTTACGTAATGCAAGGAGCCCAAGAATGAGCGGACTTCCTTTTCTATTTTTGGAGCTGGCATGTCTCGAATAGCTTTGATTTTATCTGGGTCCACTTCTATTCCTCTCTGACTGACTACATGACCCAACAGCTTCCCTGATGTGACCCCAAATATGCACTTCTTGGGGTTGAGACGCAAGTTATATTCTACAATGCGTGTAAGAAATCTATCCAGGATAACAGGATGTTCCTCCCGGGTCACTGATTTAACCAGCATATCATCGACATACACTTCAACTTTGTGGATCATATCATGTAGCAGGGTTATAACAGCCCTTTGATAAGTGGCTCCAGCATTCTTTAACCCGAAGGGCTTTACTCTATAGCAGAAAGTACCCCACTCTGTAATGAACGATGTCTTCACCTTATCAATCACATCCATCAGGATCTGGTTGTATCCTGAAAAGCTATCCATTAAGGAATACATTGCTGCTTTTGTTGAACTGTCAACCAGGGCATCAATATGAGGCAGTGGAAAGTTATCTTTTGGGCATGCCTTATTCAGGTCCCTGTAGTCGATGCATACTCTGACCCTTCCATCCTTTTTAGGCATTGGAACAATGTTAGCTAGCCATTCTGTGTATTCTACCACTTCGAGAAACTTGGCGTTTATCTGCTTAGCCACTTCCTCTTTTACCAGTGTAGCCCATTCTGGCCTCAATCTTCTCAGCTTCTGCTTTACCGGCCTGAACTTAGGGTCCGTTGGGATCTTGTGCACTACTATCTCTGTGTCTACACCCGACATGTCTTCATATGACCAAGCGAAAGCTTTAACATGTTTTTGCAATATTCTTATTAATTCTCTCTCTTCCTCGAGTTTTAGTTCACGTGAAATGAATACCATTTTGGGATTTTCATCTGTCCTTATGTTGATTTCATGCAATGCAGTTTCATGTATGCTAAATATGCTTGATGGTGATTTAAATGCATGCACAGAATTATCAGGATAAATATCACACAAGTAAGCAAACTAAGATTTCATTGCATTGAACTTGTCACAAAGTACATCATTCATGTTGAAAATGGAAGAAACATATACAAAAAAATCATTTTCATCCTCCACAGGTGGAGGGCCTTGCACTTCTTCAGCTTCCACTTCCATCTTCAGAGCATCATTCAGGTCCGTAGCCAGCTTGGCCTCTTTCTCAGCAACAACAGTGATGTCTTCACTTCCATCCATCTGCGTCTTAGCCTTTTCCATGATCTTGGCTATTTCAGTAACCACAGAATCCAAGTTCACTTTGGCCATCAGCTCCTCATCGAACCCTTCCTTGGACTTCCCAAATGCCTTGCTCAAGGCAACAGTCAATGCACCTGAGATTACTTCTACAGCTCCATCACATGCTTTCTCTTCATTTTTCTCTTCTGCCACCTTTACTGCTTTTGCCATCACTTCAGGTGGCTCACTTTGCAGAACAACAGCCTCTTCTACCACTACAGGGGCTACTGGTCCTCTCAGCTTTTCTCAAAATCACCAACATCAGTAAATATTTCAAAGCCGGGGTATTCGACATTTTCAACCCTTACTGGTTCAGCCTGGCCCTTATATAGCCCTTCTCCCGCTTTCAGGAACGGCTTCATTATAAGCTTGCCATTCTTGCCCCTTCTCAGGTTCTTCTGGTCAGATGTCTCCTCTGTATACCCTAGCCTGAATTGTTTTGGCCTTCCCGAGTCAATGTTAAACTCAAGCACCCCTTGTAGGTTGATTCCAAGTCCTATGCCCGGGACAAAATTCTATTTGTGCAAGTAGCGGGACAGCCACTCCGGCATATAATTTTCATAAATGACCATTGGGGCATCTATGGCTTCCTCTTCCCCGATCATGGCGATTTGGAATCCGCCAAAAGGTACGACCCCTTCATTCACAACAGCAATCATGGACTGGGCATCAGCTTCAACAGTCACAATCTCGCCATTTATAGTGAACTTTATCTTCTGATGCAAGGTAAAAGGGACACCTCCAAAAGGGTGGAACCATGGCCTTCCTAACAATAGGGAGAAGGTGACCGGGATATCTACCACCGTGAAAACGACCATTGACTTGACCGGCCCAACCTCTACTTCAGTTTCAAAAGTCCCTATCACTGTTCTCTTAGAGTCGTCATATGCTTGGATTACCGTTGAGGAACTTTTTAGAAAATCTTTATTCAGGCCCAAACATGGCAGCATCTTCAGTGGACATATATTCAATGTTGAGCCATCGTCCACCATCACACATGGCATCACTTTATCCATCACATGGGCTCTGATGTAAAGGGCGTTATTATGAGCCTTCCCCTCACCAGGCAGATCTTTCTCAGAGAAAATAATGTCAGGAGACCAAGTATGGATCTTATCCAATAGATAGCATATGGCCTCTGGAGATGCAATAAAGGAGACCTCGATCTCAAACAACTTCTTTACTAAGGCTGCCCTATGCTCCTTAGAGTTCAACAGCAGATGCCACAAACTGGCTTATGCAGGAGTCTTCTTTAACTGGGAAATAACTAAGTCCTCTTTCTCCACTCCCTCCGGTGCTGACGTGCTGCCAGATCCAGTCATCGGGGCCCTATCCTTCACTTGGTCTGTTGGTTGATATACCCTGCCACTTCGGGTCACATTCTGGACCTTTTGAACTTTCAGCTTCTCAATGGATGGAGGCTTGACTATCTCCTCTCCGCCAAACTCTTCATATTTGTCTTCCGAGTCAAGGTCATTCATGCTTATTGGTTTGATTTCCTTCTGTTCTGCCTTCTTCTCACATTCATGCTCTACTTCAACTTCCCCTATTTCCACAGCTTGAATAGCAGGATTCGCATGAAGGGCTTGAGCAAAAATGAAATTAGCAGGCAGTCCTGAATGTACCATGTTGACCCACTTCTCAAACGCCGATAACGGGTTGGTCTTCGTGCTGGGCTTAGCTGGCTCCTGTAGCTTCCCTTCATCAATCAACTTTTGAATGGCATCCCTTAGCTTATAACAATTGTTGGTTCTGTGGCCAGTGACAACATGGTAAGTGCAGAAATTATCTTTATCTGCCTTGGCAGGCTTTTCACATGTCCTTAAGGACTGTAGAAACCCACCAATTCTGCACTTAGCAAATATTTTAACCAAAGGAAGAGTCCAAGGCGATATGCCCTGTCCTCCTGGATTCCTATTCTGTTTGCCTTGTTGTTGGGTCACTGTAGCAACTTCAACCTGCTTAACTTCTGAGGTCTGCCCCCTTTTTCCTCCAGAATTCGAGCTAGAACTGCCACCAGATCCGGCTGCAGCTGTTGATCTATACCCAGAACCGTATCCTGATCTTCTACCACCCTTGTGGCTCACTGCTTTCTCTTCTTCATCTTGCTCGATTTTCATCACCATACTGTATATTTCACTAAGCTCATTGAATTGATGAAACTTCATATTATTCTTGAAGATGTCCTTACTGCTGTCAATCAGCTTCTGTATCAGCTCATCTTCATCAGGGCGGTTTTTCAGAAGGATCATCTTGTTCATCCATCGCTGGTAATACTCATCAAAAGCTCATTGGGCTTCTGCTGATTCGTTCGAGATCATACAATTTTACCTAAATCTTAGTGTTAAAGCTGTAGTATTTAATGAAGGCTACTGACAAAGCCTCCCAATCTGACTGCTCTTCCTCTGACAAAGAGTTATACCAGCCCAATTCTCCTCCCTCCAAGGTAGTCGGGAATAGATTAATCAATTGTTGCTTAGTGGCGCCCGCCGTCAGCATGACCCGAGCGTAGAGATTTACATGGGCCTCTGGTGAACCCATTCCCTTATAAGAAGGCACCTTTGGTACTTGGAAGCCGATGGGAAAAGTCTCGATGCCCTTACTGATCATGGCATCAATATTAACCCCCTTCCTAGACTCTGTACTGACGCTGGCCCTTTTCTTCAACTGAGCCACCACCTCCTCCAATTTCGAGCATTTCGCCTTCATCTTTCTCTCCATGGATGTCTCTATTTCTTACAGCTTTTCCAGACTAGTTGAGGTATCACCACCCTGCTGGGATGATTCGGATTCCTTCTCTTTTCCGGCTCCACTACCACTAGTTTCTCCAGCTTCTCTCACTACAGCCCGCATTTCCTCCTTAAGCATATCAAGGAAATCCTATGACCTTAGGAAATCCTTCAACGCATCAACAAGACTCGATGTTGGATTAGCCATCTCTACTTCTTCCCCAGAATCATAATCACTTTCCATTTCAACAGCTCTATGTTCCCCAACAGCCCTTGAAGCTTGAGATCTTGTCCAAGGTCGCTCCAGTTTATTCTGCTTGGCATCATACAGGAAGTATTAGGGACATGAGTGAATGCCATGGTGACATGAAGACTGTGGCATTTAAAGTGCTTTATGATGAATGAATGGAGTGATGTTGTGCATGAAATGATGGTAAAGATGATATTATTTATTACTCTATTTTATTTTCTGGACACTCCAAGAACACCCAATGCTATGCAAATGGATCACGTATGGACCGTCACATGGACCGGGTTTGGCGCCTTCGGGGCACCTAGTGAATTTTGTGAAATGGTCGCGTGTGCACCGACACACGGACAGAGTTTCGACACTTTAAAGGTCTATGATGTTGGATATGCCCTAGTCCCGAGGTATTGGTCCTTGTATTTATATCATACATTCATTGGATTTATGTATTATACTTATTTGTGTTATTAATAAAGGCATTGATTCACTTATTATATCTATCTTGTGCAATATATTAGATGAAGTATCCAATGGACATATCCATATCCATGATGACCAGTGTCATGCACTTGGCAGTAAGACCATGGATAGGGTAAACGATATGACCATGAATAGATCCATAGTCTGTTCTAGTCATAGGAATGAATGGAACAAGAGACTATCATTAACGTGGTTGTATGGCGGTATCTTACTGGTCATTGGACATGGGATGTCAACCAAGTTAATGGGTACATGCATAAGGGGCATGGTACTGGATAGATCCACTAAACGAGAAATCCACATGGTATAGTATCACAAGTGATTCTCATGTAGTACTTGTATAGATCCTTTGACCTGACCATATGATGGTGTTGAATGTGAGGTCACATACTTAGGGGTAATCCTAAAGGGCCTGTAATAGGGTGCCAAGTATGGGTGCTTTCGGGTATGTCACTTAGCATGGCAATGGTATGGATATGCAAAAGGGATTTGTCACTCAATAGTCCACTGAGAAGATATCACCGGCCTCTTGATAAATGTGACTGATAAGAGTGTGCCCACACCCAAATGAGTTGGAACTTGTTTGTGAGCTTCAGTGCATTCGGGATCAAGTTAATGTCCAGACACAAAAGAGGATGATCAATCCATGCCTATGTGTTGGACACCGATATCAATGACATGGGATATACAAGTTCAAACTACAGGGTTATGATAACAGTTAGACTGCCATCTCCATCTTGATTGGCGGCTGCAGTGGCTTGCTAGAGCCCAACTGCAGTCTGTGGGCCACAGGCCCACTGCCAACATAAAGATGGGCCCACGGGATCGTACACATTGAGCGACTGAACACCGACTTAAGGAATCACATGTATACTTGGAGTATACACTCTGGAGAGAGAGGTATATACTAATTATATTATAAAGATCAATTGGATTGATCATAATAATAAAAATTAATATTTGATTGGCTCTTCATAATTAATTGGATTAATTATGAGATTATTTCCTAGGTGGAAATATTCATATGTATAGGTTTACATATGATTTTATTTTGTGAGGATCTAATTTTAATTTGATGGATTAAATTAATTGGTCAAACTAATTTTAATTTAAATGTAAATAATATATTACTTGGTGTAATGTATTAAATACATGGGTAAATTAAAGTTGGGCTTGAAATTAATTTAAACCAAACTAATTAAAATAAGATTGGGCCTGAATTAAAAGAAGGAAGCCCACACAAATGACAGAGCCAAGTTGGGCCAAAATTCCTTTAGGAATTTCGGCCAACCTAGGGTTTAATAACCCTGAGAATTTCAGCCACCACAAGCTAAGCCACCATAGCCGAAATTCACCTTAGCCCCCCTCTCCAAAGTTCGTGTTTTCCGACGCTAGCATGGGTGGTGTTCGTTAGGCGTTCGTGTATGTGAATGAGGAGGGATTCTAAGTTGATTCCTGCGGTCTGCATCCATCTCTGAAAGAGATATTCTGGGTAAGAGATTTATCTCTTTCTATTAAATTTTTGTTTTTCCAATTTCCATCTCAATTGCTCCTGGGCACGGATTTGAGGAAATCATCACGTTCTTCCGCTTTTATCGGGTGATTTCCGGTGACAAATCCCAACATATGAGATAAGATGAAATGGTCGCATGAGGCGGCCCCATGGACAGAGTTCTAATGCTTTTGAGCATATGATATGAAATGATGTTGTAAGAGAGTCCCATGTAATAGGGACACGGACAGAGGTTCGACGTTCGGGGAACACCTTTCATGATTTGGGAATGTTATGAACTTATGTGTGTACTAACTTGGCACTCGGGGAGTACCTTGAATGATATAATAATGACATGAAATGATCCGATGTGGACCACGGTGTTTTATGGTAAATGAGTATGATGTCATGAAATGCATCACGTAAGCCGTTACACAAAATTGGGCTTAAGTCCACTGAGGTCTCTATTGAATGAAATGATTTGGTGAAATGGCCGAATGCAATCCGATGCATTGGCATAATTCGAGTAGTTTTGGGACTCCCGATGTGTTATGAAATGATATAATCATGGTGGGCGTCCTTGGAATGCCCTTAATTTACATGAAATGATATGAATGCTTATGTCACACAAAATGTGAATGGCTGTACAAAAATGTGGTTAGAATGCATGACACGTGTAATGATGCTATGTATGTTTTATGAAAATGTTTACACGCAAATATAATGTTATGGCTCCAAAAATAATGGTTAGTATGAATGTCACTTAGATGATTTAATGTCTTCACATAAAAATAAAATGCAAATGGCTGCATAAAAATGTGGGTTAGTATCACACAAAATGTCAATGTTCGAAAAAAAAATGGATGCATAAAGATGTGGTTAGAATGGCACACGAAACCTATGCATGTTTGATGCTTCGTGAAAAGTCAAAATAGAAAACAACATGAAACAAACATTAGCACATGCAAAAATATGTGCTCGCTTCCGACCTTATTTCTCCTTTCAATTGGTCTCGCATTCTTCCTAGGTGTTGGATCTCTTTGGCAAGGGGGGATACCAAAGGTGCATGCTCAATGTTCATTTTGAATTTAAGTTTTGGTAACCCTAGGGGAAGTTGCAAAGCCACTACATGTGGGCCAAAGTCAAAACCAAGGGTCGTACAGGTTCCTATAGTGAAGATACACTTCCCCACCGTAGAACACGATGTAAGGTCATGCGGTGCTATGAGTGGTTTACCCCATCGGGTGTCTCCAATCCTGGCGGAAGAGGTAGTCCACCTTCTTAGGTAAAACAGGGCTGATCAGTGTGTTGGAGGGATTAAGAAGAAGAAAATATCATTATATGCAAGGTGCAAACAAATATGGTAATATGAACTAGTGAAATGACTGCAAGCGAGGTCATATTTCGGTAGTTGCCTAAGTTCCTTAGGTTTTTGTGAAAACTTTTTTAAGCAACCATTCCCCAGCAGAGTCGCCACTGTGAGCGGATGACCTTTTTCTAAAAGAGAAAATCGGGACGTGGTGAAGCGAACCGGGGAAAACGTTTTTGTTTGTTTTGGATTTTGGTGAAAAGCGGGTTTTGTTATCTTGCTTTAGGGAAAATCATTCATTTGTTTTGAAATTCATTTGCAAAAAAAACATTTTCCTGTTTTAACTTAAAGACCTCGAAACTTAAATCCCGAGATTAGTGACAGAGTCACCACTCGGATCAGCTCATCCGGGAATTCCGGTACAGCACCCTACCGAGGACAGACTGCTATACCTAATCTAGAGATTTAGGGTTCGGGCAAGTAACTTACTAACCTCTAGCTTGCTTTCACTTTACAGTTTATATTACCATATTTAATTTGCTTTATTATCTTTCTGTAACCCCAATTTGTTTATTTTATTTAACCGATGCTAAAGCTGAATGCAGAAAATAAATTGCAGAAAAATAAAACATGCATCCAAAATATATAAAAAATAATAGAGGCTGATTATACAACTTAATCGAATAAAAGATAAAACTCTTGTCCTCACTTTACAATCTCCTAAATACACGAGGATCTAAAAAATTACAACTGCCTAATTTACACGAGATAATCTATTAATTACATAAAAATAAAAATAAAAGTTACAAAACAAATTGGTTAGTACAATTTATATTACACACAGATGGGACTCAAACAGGACAGAATTGGGAAATTAGGAATGGGGGCATGCATTTAAGGGGTAATCGGGTCGACTCGACCGGTCGAACCAGTTAGACCTGGAAAACGGTTTTGAAACGCCTTGTAATTTTTGTGCTGGAAAATCAATCTTTGGAAAACATTTGGCTCGGTTACATGCAAATTTCCATTTTTTGTGGGCCTATTATCCCGGAATCCAGGGTTCCGTTCGTGCGGGTTCCTAAATACACAATTCATCTAGGGTCTAAAATACAATAAACACACCAAAAACATTTGTGAAAATACTATTTTGCTCATTTTCAATATTTTCCGGGAATTTTATAGGGTTTGGGGGTCTGCTAATGCTGGACTATGGATCCGATTCGGATAAAAATACCCCGAAACTCAGAAAATAAAACCCCGAGAAATACAAAAATACTAATATCCATATGTACAAAAATCTAAAAACCAAAATTTTATGACATACGGATGGATTTGGGCAAAAAATGATCGCAGCAGAAAGCTTAAAATGGAAAACATATTGTTTTCGGCCGATCGAGATGAATCGGGAGGTTGTCCCTGGAGAACAGAGCCGGCCAGCTCTGTTCATCATGAACATAGTCGGCCGGCTCTGTTCATCATGAACAGAGCCGTACGGCTCTATTCGGGCAATTTGATTTTGAAAGTTGCAAAAACGAAGAAAAGGCATAGAAAAGATAATGCAAATAGGTTTAAGGCCTCTCAGAGTTTACCTTGATGTTGTTTGGATGCTTTGAATGTCAAGAAATGGATTGGAAACTTGAAATATATCCTGGGAACTCAACCGGCCAAAGAACCGCAACAATCCAAACGAGCCGAAATGAATCCGAAATGGTTTCCAACCAATGAGCAAAGGTTAAGTAACTTGTGTTTAATGTTTAAGGATTGATTTTAAGTCTTAATCCTTGTGTTTTTGGTTTCTCAAGCTCACGGTCACCTTTCTCTCTTTCTCTGCTTCTTTTTTTTCTCTCTGTATCTTTTTCTTTCCTTAAGATTGAAAAGCCTCCCTTTTTTCTGATTTGATTTTCTTTTTATACTCTCCTCTCACATATCATTTCAACATTAAATGGCTGATTACTTTCTCTGATTTTGCCCATACTTACTTCTGGCGAGACAAGTTGCTTTGTTTTGCAAGGCAACTTGTCTTGCGCACTAAAGCCGTACGGCTCTAGTTTGAAAACTAGAGCCGTGCAGCTTTAACAAGAGCCGGGGTAAAATTTCGAAAGTCCGACGCGTACCCTAAACCCTAGAAATCACTTGGGAGACCTTTTCGGGGATTTCAGATCGCGGGTAGCTTGGTTTTCAGGCCATTAGAGATACCCAGGCGATATTCCGGGTGCTTCCAAGCCCAATTCAAGTTCGTCCGGTCCACAGGTAACATAGGAATTCTCATCATAGAGGTTGGGAAAACCCGGCGCTTACAGCCGGGACTTGGAGTAATGTGAAGGAATTGCCTATCTCTTCACCAAAGAGATGATATCACCGGCCTTTTGAGGAGTGTGACTGAGTAGTGTACTACCGTAAGCAAATAGAATGATTTTTGGATAATCATTTATTTGATCCTATCAGTCTACTTGGATGTCAGGTAAATATCCTAGCACTTAAAAGGATGACAGTGCCATGCCTTGTGTAGGACACCGATATCAGATGCGCAAAGGATCATATAAAAATACTACAGGTCCATGTTGTTTTGATTTTTGACATCTCCATCCCAATTGGGGGTTGTAACAGCTTGCTAGAGCCCACTTACAACTTATGGGCTGAATGTCATATCTGGTCCATGGCCAACATATAGATGGGCCTACAGGATCGCACGCTTAGGAGTTTAGATGGGCTTTTTGATGGACCAATTGATACATATTGGATACATATTAATTATTAGATTGTTTTATTTTATAGGATTAATTGTTAAGTCCAAATAAAATAAAATAACCTATTATGAGAAATTGGGTTTATGGTTTTTCAAAGTTACCAAGAGGTGACTTTGGTTAAATCATAATATATGTAAAGTAGAATGGATATTTTACATTAGAGGGTACTTTGGCTATTTTACTTTATGTTTCATACATAAAGAGAAAATGAAAAACCCTAATACCCAATGGTCTAAACCTAGCCATCATCTCATCTTCTTCCTTAGGCAAAAGAGTTTTGTCACAAGTGGAGAAACCATTGGTCCTAGAGCTAGCACTCGATTCTCGTTGATGAGACTCTGGGTGCGGGAACGTAGAGGGGCGACAAGTGAAGCCCTTAGTCAAATCAATCTTGTGCGGCAATGGCGTAGGTGAGAAACCCATCTTCTCTCTTTTTCCTTTAGATCCATAACCTAGCTTTGAGATTTTGGGCATGAACATTAGCCTGATAACATTAATTCCACAATTTTGTTTTGTTTTAAGCCGGGATAGGTTCCAACAATTGTAGTTATCACAAGACACAAAACAGTTTTCTCATATGCATTTATCACATGAAACAAAACAGTTTTCCCATATGCATATCTATATATCTGATTTGCACAGATATTTCACACATTCTTATTTCATTATCACAAAAACCAGAAAAAGTCATCACACAGTTTACACAAAATATCATCAAAAGTATCACAAAATGTATCGCAAAATTTACTGGAGCTCATACATGTATCAAAATATGTAACACGATACTTTTAATACTTTTTTGATACTTTTCTGACGATCGAAAAAAAATTCAAAAAAAATATATACATATGAATCTTGTTTTGAAGAGAAAAAACGATAAAACATTCTAAAGTGGTATATCGAAAAAAATTAACGGATTAAGAGATAGATAACAAAATTAAAACTAAAATATAAAAGAGGAGCAAGAAAAACTAAGAGAATTTTATTGGATGGACGGAAAAAATGTAAAATAAAAAACAAAGTGAGCAAAACCAAAACTTAAAAAAGGTATATATTTCAAGAATGGGTGATCTTACTCGCAAAACAAAAACCTAAAAGTGGAGTATTTTTAATAATTTTCCCTACCATTTCATAAATAAAATCTTGATTTTTTTCTATTTAATTTTCTCTAAAAAAATATTTAAATATTGAAAAAGAAAAAAATAGGGTCCTAACGCCCAAAATCAAAGGCCCAAAAAGAAATAAGACCCGAAGCTAAAACAATCGACAAATTGATCTAGTAGCTTCAGCAAACAATGATCAGGAGCCGTCCATCCAAACAAAAGACTTTGTGATTTGATTAAAACTCGCTTCCTTCTTTTTATCTCATTATCTCCTCCGCCTCCACGTAGCCGTCGTCTCTCTCTAAGCAGGTTAAGCCACACCACCCCTCCCTCTACCTGCGCCCACACCAAAACAGAGACATATATAGAGAGAGAAAGAGTGCTTCTTCTCCGCAATCTGGGCGGTCAAAATATTGATTTCCGTCGCCGGTTTCTTCTGGTAATTATAGTTGCTCCGTTTGACGCCAAGATCTTCATCAGATCTTTTTTTTCTTCCTTTCTATTCATCTGTTCTTTTTTCTTGTTAATTCCGCTCACTGCATACTCAATTTTTTGTTTTCAATTTCGTTTCGTAGGCTTCTTTTGGCATTAAGGGATCTGCGAATCGATGGAGAGAGAATTAGTGGAGTTGTTTGAGGTCGCGAAGAAAGCCGCTGACGCCGCCGCCAATGACGGAGTTTCTTCCAGTGGACCGGAGGTGGGGAGGTGTGTTGATGCACTAAAGCAGCTGAAGAGTTTTCCGATAACTTATGACATCCTCGTGTCTTCTCAGGTAATTTTTTTTTATTCACGGATTAAAATTAGGGTCTTTTTCCCTCAATTTAAATAATTATAGTTACAAATTTTTGTTCCTTTTTTGTTGGATGATACTAGTCTCCCTCTTGCCTGTCAAATTTGTTAATTAGGTGTGTCGGTCAATTAGGTTGTGGATGTTCTTGAAGCTGCTAAATTGTTGATGGAATTATCTTTTGGATTATTTGAACACTTGTAGAACGAGGATGTACTTTTACTGCTATATGTGTGCCTATCAATTAGATATACATGCTATGCTTTCAATTTGAGCAAGGAATAATTTCCATGCTTTTCCACTTTATGCGGTGGTTATGTATATGTAGAAGTAGCTTGTTTTTTTCCCTTGATTTTATTTGTCCAAAATCTATTGATTTTATCTTGCTATATTAGAGCAGAGAAATCCAATAGGATCCAATGGCTAGTTTTCTGCTATTTTGACAACATTGAGCATCACAATTATATTTCTTCCATTCCATATGATAATGTGGGATACCGGCAGACATAAGGTTAAGTTTCTTACATGCCGTGCTTTCAGTGTGAGCAAGGATTGATTCCCATGCTTTTCCACCTTATTGTGGTTACTCGTATGTAGAGGTCGCTTGTGTCCATCCATTGATCTTATTTGTCCAAAGTCTGTTGACTTTATCTGTGGTATATTAGGTGAAGAAAAACAACTTGATCTAATTGCTGGTATCCTGCCATTGACAACATTGAACATCACAATTATGTTCCTTCTCTTCCATGACAATGTGGGAAATATAGATAAAGAAAAGTTTTTAACCTCACTGTATCTTGCATGTAGGTAATCCTTGTAAGTACCCTGCAAGATATCCATCTTTCTTTGCCCCTCCTGATATAGTTAGCCACTACATATGTCTGCCAAAGTTCATTGTATATTGGTCATTGCCTTGCTTCTTTACCTGGCTAGTTTACTTATTTTGAGAGAGTTTGACTTGCTGTTTCCTTGTGAGTTGGTTCATTTAGTCGATGCTCTATGAGGTTTTCTCTACTTTTTTTCAGGTTGGGAAACGACTCCGACCTCTCACAAAGCATCCTAGGGAAAAGATACAAACTTTGGCCTCTGATTTGCTAGAGGTGTGGAAAAAGATAGTCATTGATGAGACGACTAGAAAGAAAAATGGTACTGTTGAAAATAAAAGCTCTGTGAAAGCTGAGTTTTCAAAGGTGGAAACTGTCAAAGTTGAGAAGGTTCAAAAGGCAAATGTAGTGAAGGTTGAAAAAATTGTTCGAGAAGGGACATTGAAGATTGAAAAGATAGCAAAAGAGGAGAAGCAAGTTTCGAATGTAAAGAGATCCCCACAAGCCCCTGTTACCCCTAAGCTGACTGCAATGGTAAAATGTAATGATGCTATGCGTGACAAAGTTCGTGAACTTCTTGTAGAGGCCTTAGTCAAAGTTGTTAGTGAGGTTGATGAGGGAAGGAGGGACGAAGTAAATGCATGTGACCCAATTCGAGTTGCAGTATCAGTAGAATCTGCAATGTTTGATAAGTGGGGTCGATCGAATGGAGCCCAAAAGACCAAGTATAGATCTGTAATGTTCAACATCAAGGACCAAAAGAACCCTGATTTTAGGAGAAAAGTTCTTCTTGGCGAGGTCAAACCAGAGAGGCTCGTCAATATGAGCTCTGAAGAAATGGCTAGTGATCAGAGACAAGAAGAAAATAAGCAAATTAAAGAGAAAGCATTATTTGATTGTGAACGTGGTGGTGCGCCTAAAGCCACGACTGATCAGTTCAAGTGTGGTAGATGTGGTCAGCGTAAGACCACTTACTATCAAATGCAGACTAGGAGTGCAGATGAACCTATGACGACATACGTAACATGTGTAAACTGTAACAATCATTGGAAATTCTGCTAATGAGAACATAGTAGGACGCCATTGTGCGGAGCAAACATGGTACTGGTTGTCTGCTGAGCTCCGTACTGATTAGAATGAATCATGTTTTTAGGATTTGTGTCCAATGTCTGGAGATCTAATCTTTCATTCCTATAGATTTCGTGTAGGGAGATTTGTTTTAAGGTTTACCCAGGCTTCTGGTGATGTCTTTGAATGTAGAACTATGTCTTTTTCTTTTTTTTTTTTTTAAAAGAGAATGGTGATGGTCTTATTGAGGGATCATCTTTTTCTTTTTTCCTTGGTAGAATAAGAGATCATACATGAGTAGTAGCTTAAGCGTGTTACCTTACTCCTTACTTTCATTTATGTACCTTGACTCATTGTGATGGTTTTTTTTTATCTATATATATGTTATGTTGTACTGAAACTCGTTCGTAGTTTCATTTCTGTTCTTACACGGCTAGCAGGTATTCGTTAATTTCCTGTCCTGCGAAGTTATATTTTTAATAAAAAATAATAATATAAATATAAATTATAAATCAACAAAGAAATTTAAAATATATATATATAAATAAATTTTAAAATTTACAATTTACAATCAAACAAAATTTAACAAACAAAATAAACTGAAAAAAAACTGAAAAAAGATAGAGTAACAAAATGTAATAAAACAATATAACAAAAACTGAATTTAGTAAAGTTGTCCCAATCTCTCTAATCCACTCTCCTTTTCTCCAGGAGATGATGATTGTAGTCCAAAATGCAAAGGTTGCCGCAGATAATTTAATATTTGAATATAGTGGATAAATATATGTATAAATTATCAAGAAATCAAAATTGTCTTAGTAGTTAAAACTTTAACACTTCAATTAAGGTAGTGGGTTTAAAACTCACCACCAACCTCCGAAATATTTGCAAAATTTTGTGTGTTAAATACAATATATAAACGGATTGAGATAGCGGGTATTTTGGGGGTAATTTCATTCCTGTTTCGAATTCATGATAAGTAGAAAATTTAGTTCTATTTACGTCTTGTACCCTTTTATACCGAATTCGGATAATCCCATTAAAGTCTAAATTAACATTGCTTAATATGTAATAATAAATACTTAATTAATAAATACATGACCGGATACGAGTACAGGATACCTTGAGGTATATACCCAAACCCTACCCAATTTTGACATGTAATGTTTTAAATCTCATTTCCGCCTCCTATTTCTTTTACGCAGGACTTTCGGATACCTGAGAAAAACCCGTAGTCGCTGCCACCCCTAATCCAGATTCTACATATTGAAATTTCGTCCACAATGGTAGATTCATTCATGATGCACTTAAAACTCTTTGTCCGGCCAAAATTCAAGAGGAAAAGTAAAATCTGTTGGCATAATTAATGGATGGATCATCACCAAATACAAATAATTGTGGCCATCATTTCATATTTGGTATTGAAAGTTTCAGCAGCAAAAATCTCTAAACATTCGTTAAATTCCTTTAGTATTATTATATTCTTTAAATCTTCAAATTCTGCAGTGAAGTACTGTAGAAAGTAGCATAACAAGAGGAAGCAACGCAAAATGAAATCAAATCATTTAACAGTGACAAGTTGTGAAGAAATCGAATTTGAACTAGAGCACGAACTCATACATGGACTTTTCGCACTCACTGATTCCTCCATTTCCTCGCCTTTCAATTCCTGCAGTTACATGAATCAAACTCCTCATTCAGTCGGTACCAGTCATTACACAAACAGAGATGACAAAATCCCCAAATTGCTTCTTACCAAGTTTGCTTGAGAAATTTTCTTCTCGTGTTCCTTCTCTCTCAGAGATCGCAATGGAGAAATTCTCTGCAAAAATTCAAGTTAATTCTCTTTGTTTAATTCTTAATTTGTAATCGCTAATGCGAATTAATTAAATAATTACGTACTAGAGAAGAAGAAGATTGGATTTGTTTTAATCTGTAGAGACGATCAACCTCCATCTCAAGCCTCTTTTGGGTCTCTCCTCTTTCCTCCATCTCTTTCATCTGCAAATCCAACAATCTACTCCTCTCATTCAACATCTTCTCTGTTTTCTCTTTATCTGTTTTCAATCTCTCTAGCTTCTTCCTGATCGCGCTTAATTCCTCCGCTAGAGACGCATCCAGAAGAGGTTCGATGATGAGCTTTTCCGGCGTGGTTGCATAGATCGGATTATTCTCCTTGTTGGATTCGGCAACAACTGAGATCTCAATCCAATCTTGCTGCTTCGGCTTCAGCTTCGGCTTCGGCTTTAGGATTTGAATCTCAGTGAGGGGAGACGAAGACGCAGGGGAGTTTTTCAGTTGAAGAGGTGTGCGGCCGGATTTCAGACGGATTTTATGGTCTCCGGTCATCGGAGAATGGAGGTTGTGCATGCTGAAGATGCTTTGGGGATTGTAGTTTTGATGTGAGATGAGATGGGAATAAAAAGGGAGCGAGGAACGTTTGCGTTTGAATTTAAAAGCTCACAGGCGCTAACGGCTACTAATTTATAATTTGTAATTTTCCTTAAAAACAGGTTTGGCTGGCTAGAAATTAACCCGAAAAGATTAAAATAATAATAATACATAAAAAAACAAATCACACCCTTAGCCGTTAAATCTTCAATGATTTCATATTTAATCCCCTCATCAAATTTTGTCGGCACAATAAGTACTTGATATTTTTTATTTTGAATGTATTCGCTACAAAGTTGACACATTTGTTTCACGTTGACGGTAGTACTTGTTAACTAGCATGAGATACAGTTTTTGCGTTCATATAAAGACTAAATCAAGGTATAGTTTACATATATAGTTATGTTACGCTTGCATAAAATGTATGATTTGGATCTCTCAGTGAACTACATGGTTTTCTATTTTTTCACAAAAAGATATGTCATCTGCAAGTTAATAGATATTAGTAACCTACGAAAGACAAAAGTGTCAAATTTAGGACTAATACTATCATAATAAGAAAAATGATATACTCAATTTATTGTAAAAACTGAACAGAGAACCAATTCCAAAATTGGTAAAAGTTGAACATGTATTTTAAAAAAAAAAATAAATAAATAAAATTGTATTTGATGATACAAAGACGCTCCTTAATCCTTAACACTAGAATCCTAATTATAATTATCATTAAATATGAGAATTCCTGGCTAATCAATTACTCATGACTCATAATTAATATTCTTCACAATAACTAATTTATTAGTATCTTTTTATATATTGATTATGGGTTATTTTGAGCTTTCTTTGTGTCTTCGAAGTAGATTTATCCATTAATATCTATTCTTAGATATGATGATGAAGATAAAATAAGGGAAAAGCCAAAACAATCACAAAAGGCTTAGATTTATGAATGAGTTGCTGATCTTAAAGTTAAATATTGCTTATGTGTATTT
Organism: Euphorbia tirucalli; assembly: GCA_039660915.1. Classification (NCBI taxonomy): domain Eukaryota; kingdom Viridiplantae; phylum Streptophyta; class Magnoliopsida; order Malpighiales; family Euphorbiaceae; genus Euphorbia; species Euphorbia tirucalli. Next base: position 49,143,721 of record CM077632.1, on the reverse strand, counting down.
TTTTTTTTTTTCTTTATAATGAATTTTTTAGAGTAAACGATTTATTAATAGTACACTAGCCGGTCTACTGATTCATTATAAGATCCTTGAATTTTTTTTCTTAATCTAATCTTTACTCCATCAATATATTCTTGTTTATGAATATACAAAATTGTCTTTTGATTATAAGTAAAAGATAGTTTTGAAATTTAATTGAAATATTCTTAATAAAATTTTAGTAGAATATAGTCACTTATATTGTGTCTTGTTTATTTTCTTGAAATTTATTATTATTTTCTTATTGTTTAATATAATTTTTTTTTTTTTTACTGACATTAACAATTGTTATGAATTTTAATAATTATTTAAAGTCATTCTTTGTTAATTTTATCCCTGAAGTCTGTTAGAGAAAAAAGTTAGTTTATTATATTTAATTTATTTATGCTCTTAAGTTTATATGGTAGTACTTCTAGTTTCATAATTTTTTAACTGAAATAAGTTGTATGTCAGTAAATTAAAATCCTACAACTATATAAAACTTAATAAATCAATTATTTAATATTAGACAAACTAGGATTATGGGAGAAAAAAAAAAAAAATTAGACAGATAATTCGATCTCAAATTTATGTAGGACTTCTTAAAATTGATTTTCTGCAATGTTTAATAGCTTGACATTTGGGTCATTAGCTCTGAAAACTAATTGGCCATCATCTTCAAAAAAAAAAAAAAAAAAAAAAAAAAAAAAAGATGAGAAATAGATGGGGCACTCCTGGGCACTGTGCACCTGTGTACCTTCCCCTCTCTTTCATGTTTTATGAGAAGCGATTTTAAACCTTATGCACAAGATTATGAACTGATAAGGGGCAGGAGGGTCCCCTATATTTAAGGCCTCTCCCAAGCTTGAAAGACTCAAAATCATAATCACGATGCACAATATGATATCCGACAGTAGTAACACAAGTCATAATCAAAGAAAATAATTGAGTAGGAAAATACAATTATTATTTTAGTTTCTGTCTTATTTAAAATCATATCCAAATAAACCATAATTGACCATTTTGCTTTTCATCTTTAACTCATTATGGAGGTAAAATGATCAATTATGGTTCAAATGGATATTGTTTTGTATAGTACAGGGACTAAAAACTACCATAATATTGTTTGTAATAATTCTTCCTAGAATAAAAACACTATAGTCTCATACCCTAAAACGATACTTTTCGTGACACTTTATTCTATTAGCTATCACTTTTGTTATAATTTTATTCTTTATTAGTAGTAGTACAAAGAGCAATAGGCCTCATATCAATGACTTTTAGATTGAAGCCATCCGGTCTTGTGCTTTTTCTAGATGCATGGCAAGAACCACTTCTTTAATCTCTACCAAGAGAGATGGCAGCGGACTTCGTTCCGGACATCCATAATAATAACCTATAGACCTCCATGTGTGAGTAGTAGAATCATGAATCATAGTTTCAAAGTAATTAATTATCTTCCATGCCAAGGAGCTGGAATGTAAAAGTCTCTTTCTAGAACATCACTATTGAATACTATAAGTTGCATGACAATCGGGAGAATCAATTTCATTTGCAAACTTCCTCCACTTGAGCTCTGAGAATTTTAGTTTCCATTATCAAAATAAAGCAAGACCAAAACGTAGTATTCACTTTACTTTTGTTATCAAAAGTGGCAAAGCGTATATGCATATATATATATATTTCTTTTTATATTGTTTTGTACATAAATTCCCCAGTTCAACCAAAACATGATACACCAGATTCACCAAATGAGAACAAAATACTTCCTGCAAATTAGTAAGTACTTAAGACCAAATTGAGGAATTAAAAACAACACCACATTGACAAAGACTCCAAACTGAACGACAGTAGTGTCACATATTACCCACAATACTTTTATTCTATTTTACAGTATGTACAAAATAGTACCAATCCAAAAATTCCTTGCCCTGTTAAGGAATTCAATGAACCAGATAAATATGATCCTTTCTTAAACTACTCCTGCACATAAATTCCAACCTCATTTCGCTGCGAGACCTCCATTCCAACAAGAAAAGCAACAAAGGCGGAAAAAGAGGTGTTGTGTCATGGATCGCCATACCAATCAGGGGCTTCCAAGATGTATATACCTATAATCCAAAATTTCCGATAGAGATCGCAGAAGGGATATTGGTATCAGATTCCTGTATATCACTGTTGTTAGAATCGTATAATTCACGATTCGAATCATGCGATTCGATACGATTCAGAAACATTGCGATGCATATCTATAGGTAGAATTGCAATCTGTTGTGAATCGGCCCTGAATCGTATGAATCGATAGTGAATCGGTAGAATCGATCGATTCATCTGATTTTTCCAGTTCAGGAAATTTGAGACAGAAAAACTGAAACGTTATTTAATGTTTCAAAATTTAAAAAATTAGAGACTGGATAAGGAATTGAAAGCTATTTCTTAATTCCTAAATAGGAGATTCCAATAAAATCAAAACTTGCTCTTGATTCAAATGACTTTCCTAAACCAACAAAAAAAACAAAGTGAATCAAATTAGAGAGAAAAAGACACTCTGAGCCTGCGATTTTTCATCTTCAAGTCTTCAACCCAACGTGGCTCTTCAAGTTAAGCTTGCATTAGAGTCGCTTTTGCAATCTCAACTCTCACAAGGCAAGCTTGCATTAATTTAGGTGGGAGAACTACAAAGAAACTTGTCTGCTCTGCTTTTTTTTTTTTAGTTTTAGTAGTTTTATTATTAAGTTATTTTATTAGATTGCATATCACTAGATTTTAACTCTTAGTTATTAGTTTATTTATATGAAATTGCTATTAAATCTATGATACATATTTTATTTTTATAATATTTTGAATTTGAACTGAATCTTACGATTCGATTCGATTCCCAATTCACAAAATTAGGATTTTGATTCACGATTCAAACCTGGATTCAACAACTATGCTGCATATCATAAGTAATCCATTGGAAGCTCCCAGTCATCCTCAAATTTTCTAGTTTTCCTACCGAATGTTTCTCTGCCATAGTTTCTCTGTACTCTTCCATTATCAGATCTACCAGAGATCTCACTATCAGAATATTCTTCGATTTCTTCTACAGAAGTCCTCAAATTCTGTGCATCCCAAAATCCCTGGCATCAGCGTAGAGGATGTTTAGCCATTGCCAAGATATATAATTTAACTTGAATCAAAAAACTCAAGTTAGTTAATTGAATTTTAAATTCAGTAGTTATCCTCTTTAATTAGCTATGAATAAATGATAGACGTCAGACAACTAGCAACTCGATGAGGAGAAGCTGAGGTAACCTCAAGTACACTTCAAAACACAAGCGACAATTGGTAAAACGCCAGTAACCTGCCTGGGACACAAATTCCATTTATGAATATACGCTTCACTGGAGGGCATTAATTTGTGTGATTTTCAAGCGTGGATCTTTTTGTGCATTTTATTTTTGTTTGTGCATTTTGTGGATAAAAGTCTTTAATCAATAAAAAGAAAAGCAATAAGAATACTTACCATGATTAAATAAGCTCAAAAGGACAAATTTGAATGAAAATGAAATCATTCTTAACAGCTAAACAAAGCTACAGATGCAAGATGAACAGCCTCATTATTAAACCAAAAGTTACCTTTGTTAACCTTTGTATCTGTGAACCTGCTGCTTCATGCACAATAACCGTGTCAGATAGAACTTCCAGGACATCATTAACAGCTAAAGCGTAAGTACTCACCTGAAATCAAGAAAAGAAGGTAGTAACCCATTGGCTCCTCTGCAATAGAGCTTTCTTGATAGTATTTATTTATTTATAATTATACCAGATGGCTTTAAGAAACTACAGTCTAGTTTAAGGACTTACACAGTTAAAAGCATAAAAAGATTTATTAGTTTCTACTCTATTAAAAGGACAAAAACCAGGCATACTAACCAAACTTGATGGAATGATGGAAATCCCAAATGAATCAAGCTCAAGCAGTTTCACAGCCCCTGAATTAATGTCAAAATAGTATCCCCGCACCTAAAATTTATCATACAAATAACTAAAAGTTTGTGGAAAATTATCGAAATACCAGAGGTTTGACGGAATGTATGTGTTAACTCACCTTCCCAATGTGTCGCCAACTTGGTGTTACAACTTGGTATCCAACCTAACAAGCATCACAAGTTCTCAAAACTAAATTGCGAACAAGTAATAAACTTGATAATAGAATGATGAACATAGATGATACAAAACCAAAATGATGAAGGAAGACCCAGGACAGCGTTCATTAGATGAAGTTCACTTCATCCAAAAAGCTTTTGATGAAAATTTATTATACAGTAAAGTAAGCAGACCATATCTTAGATGAAGCATTAAAAAATTAAAAGTAAAATCTAATAAACACGTTTGCATATATGCGATCCTGAACAGACAAGCAAAAGGTTGATACTTACCAATGTTTCAAGGCCAACCATTTTTAATTCATTATCCAGAACACTCTCATCCTCAACAAGTATAACATCACCAACCTGCCACGGTCAAACTTTAATCCCCAATTGACCAATAACGTAACAGGCCAAAAAACGAAACGCAAGAATCTTTATGCAATCCATAACATTATTCGCATATGCCATGAAGGTAATAAATATTACAATTTATCACACTAATTCCATAATGGATAAGGTGAAATTGATGGGCAATCAAGAACAAAATTTCATTCCAACTTTATTCATCTGAGGACACAAACCGTTTAATCACACAAATTACATACTGTTATCAAACAGAAGAAAGATGACCTGTTCAACTTTCTCCAGAGGAAACCTCTCTGATTCCCCTGAAAGCAACTTTGGTCTCACTTCTACAATCAATACTCTCCACTGAGTACCAAAGAAAGAAAATTAATAAAAATAAATAAATGAAAAAGGTACAAAATTTCACATTTAATAACAAAATAATCTCAAAAATCAGTCTTTAAACTTCCATTTGTTAATCCTTACTACACTTAGCAATTCACAATGTAAAAAAATGAACAAAACAAATTTTGGGATTAACAGACAAAAGAAACTTACAGAAGCGGTATCCACCCATATTTGAGACACGAAACCCAAACTAAGAGCAGATTCCATACTGATCACCTGCTTCGCAAACATACGTGATCTCCTTATCAATTGTCTCCCTCTTCTAGAGTCCTCAATCTCGTTCCTCTCACTCTTTCCACTCCTCTTCTTATCCTCGAATTCAAGAATATCAAAACCAGTGGAATAGTTTTCGTCATCATTTTGGATTTTGGACTCCAACTCCAAGTGCTCTCCTGCTTTTTCCTTAAACCCTAATTCACCATAAAAATCGCGCTCTTCCGGACCCAAAACGCGAGATTTCCTGCTGGCTCGTGTGCTCAATATGTTTCGCCTGCCAATTGAAGCACCTGCACAATGGAAAATGATAGGAGAATGATAGCGCGTGGATTGTATTAAGCCGAATTCTTGAAGGTTGATACAAGAGGAGGATAGAGGGATGGAGCAGACACAGTCGCACATGGTGAAGACGGAGTCGGAGAAAACCTCAACTCTGGACCAAGAAAATTAGAAATAGATTATGGAATAAAAAAAAAAAGAAAGAAAAAAAAACCTTTTTGCACCCTAAGATATCCAAAATGTGCATTTTCATCCTTATCCGGACTATCACAACGAAAAGGCGAGACAACGAGCAACCTATTAATTTGGAACATTTGGTCTATGATGTATTGCAAGTTACCATATTTAACCCATGATCTATTAAAATTAGTATATATGGTTCAATTTTTTTTAGGCAATATTTAACTCAAACTCAATTTAGATATGTAAGTATAAGGTAGGAATAGCCGTGGGGCGGAGCGAAACTGAAAATGTAATACCATCATCTTCCCTACCACTCGAGGATGACGGCTAATTTTTTTATAGCTCTAATGAAATTTCATGACATAATAAAATTATTGTGAATCCCATATCATAAAATTATTAATATCTTTTGTTTTATATTATATAGGATATACCAATTGAAGCTTTGGTATTTAAAAATAGGTTTAACAAATTTATGAGCCAATTGAAGGAGACAGAGCTACGTTATGCAAAACTTCAATATTGCTCTGAGTAATGGATCTTATAAAGCAACAAAGCGTACATATAAGTTGAATCTTTTTAAAAGACCCTTATTAAAAGAGATCACTTGTCCATTTAAAAAAAAATGTTCATTTTCACTCCGATTGATGAGATAAGATCTAAAACCCTTGATGATTGTAACTTTTTAATTGGTAAGTTAGTTTATATTGGAAAATCATATATTAAATATATACATGATATATTATACTTTTACATTTGTTTAAAAAAATGAGCACTCACATATGTGATTGGAGAGGTCATAAATATTGAGGATATTGTTGATACCAGTAATGAAAAATTGACAAAAAAGAGTTGATTTTATCTTAGATGATAATAGGTGAGTAATTCCATATTCATGTGGCATTTCTAGATTAATGCATTTTATAAGTGTATTTTAATATTTCATGTAGGGATAATGTGATTAATGACACTTTATTGGATGATTATGCTGTCAAACTGTCAAACAATGTTACAATGGAGGATGCCCATGTGTGGCCATTTTCCAATTTCCAAAGATAAAAAGTTTTAGAGGTAAAGAAAAAGTAAATTGGTCTTAACATCATTTATATTTTCTTTTAATATATATATATATATATATATATATATATATATATATATATATATATATATATATTGATAAGTTTATTTGTAGGAACCACAACAATTTCCAATATATGAAAATCAAACTAGACTCTATTTTACCCATGACATTGACAATATTGTTAAGTTTAACGAACGGTTCTTAGATATAGATAATTTAAATTTATTAATCTTCTTAACTAAAAAATGGGGGCAGTATAATTAATTTTTTCAATATTTGTAAATAAATTAATACATGTATATGTGTAGAAAATTTTAAACGTTTAAATTAATTTTTTCACAACTTTGTAACTATTTTGGATTTAAGCTCAGAATAACGCCCTATGGAACAAAAATTACCACTCTAATGTCTGGGGGAAAAATCTCATTGTGGTGCTAGTTTAACATGAGTGTTTTCGAAACCCCTGGTTCCGAATTTAATTTGAAGCCAATTTCAGAACTAGCGGTTTTGAAATTAATAATTTTAATTTTTTTCAAAGTTTATTTCGGAAGCAGAGCTTCCGAAATCAGACGATTATTTAAAAAAATATATATTTAGCGCGGAGAATCCTTATGAGGGTTTGATGCAGCGGAATCTTCGAACAAAGACACTAAAATCCGTTGATCGCGCACGATGCTAGAAATTAGCCTTCCACTAATTGAATTTCGTAAAATTCACAGAAGCAGTGAAAAGGGAATTAAAATCGAAATTTTATGCAAACTATCCTAAATGTAATAAAACTCCGAAACAATAAAAACTTCTAAACAGTCTAAACTTTCTAATTAAAAAAAATACTAAATAAATTAAAATACAAACAAAATAGGAATCCTTATCAATTTAAGATCTTTACAATAAAATCTATTCCTAATCCTAATTATAAAATAATTACAATTTGAAGTCAGAATTCCATAGATAACCATAAACAGATAGATAAACAGACTTACGGTTTATATGCAGCGGAAACTCGTTTATGGAATCGATCTGATCTACGCGAGAAACCGGATCGTTCTGGTTGCCTTTCCTACGAGTGTATGAATACACTAAGTACGGGCTATATCCGTGAATTCTTCCGACAAACGAAGAAGTAATCGTGTTTTATCGGTAGGGACGTTTTCCCCGGGAATAAAATGGGAATCTCTACGATTCCATCATCGATCAGGAAATAGAGAAACTTCTTCTCTATTTATAGTGGAAATCCCAACTTCCATCTATATATAGGGTCGGACCAAATTACACATTTGGTCCCTGTAATTTACACATAATTACAGTTTAGTCCCTGCCATTCCAAAATGTCATGGGCGGACCAAAAACCAACATCTCCCACTCGCACATGACAAGACACACTTTCATTGCGATTGAACACACATACTTCTTTCAGTTCTTGCTCGGCGAATTCACGCGACCAGTCAACGTAACGGTTAAACCTTGAAGCTCTCCTTCATCATTCCACCTTTAGCTTAACGTGACTTCCCCCTAGTCCATTTTCCATGATCACTAGTTTTCGACTCACTTTTGATCTCACGAAAACATTCATATACACTACATACCTTTTCCACGAAAAAGTATTGAGCTCGAGTGTTATATGTTTACTAAGTGACATGTTACTGAAAATGTACTTCCTCTCTATAAATAACCTTCCACCATATGTCTAATGCTTATCTGACTGGTCCTTATATGCCCGTTCATAGCTAACGAAGCCTAGTTTAGGGTTCCAATCAAGTTAATCATCAGACATACCCTTCTTGTTATTTACAAGAGTCCTTAAGGATGAACTTGAAACTCATAGTTTCATTTGGGTCTCACATTAGGAAAGTTGAGATCAATTTTCTTCTTTCCATCCCTTGGTCGGCTTTTACACATATTACTAAAATATGCCATAGTGTTAATCCACTTAGGACGTATGTTTTATTAACACTATGCGAAAGCATTTAGTCTCTAAATGCAACTCATGCATCAGTACCTCTAGTCCACTTTTAAGCCTTTCATAGGACAGCTTTCGGTATAAACGAAATAATGATATTTCACATATCACATATGGAGTAACTCACACTCCCACTTTTACCTATGAACACACAATTCATAGTAAAAGATTCATCTATGTGAGTAGATGACATTTCGCCAACATACTGAACTATACTCAATAGCTCTATGTGTATCGCTTTAATTAGTGAATGAATTTGAACACAACAAATAACTCACATTCTATTCCAATAGAATTTGCCAAAGTTATTATAACAGTTCAAAAACAACAACATGTTCCTATAACCTACGAAGACCAAATTCCAAAATCTGTTTACTAAAAACATTTGGAACTATTGGCATTGGTAACGAATCTGCAATCATATTACCAGTTGGAACATGCACTAAACTTATTTCTCTCTGTGCTATTTTGTCTTTAACAAAATGATATTTCATATCGATATACTTGCTTTTTCCATGATAACAAATATTCTTGGAATAAGCTATCGATGCAGTGCTGTCGGAATAGATAGTCGTATATTTCCTTTTAGGCAATAGATCCAAAAGATCTATGAAGCGAACCAAAATGCTTCTAGTACTGCAGCTACTGCAGCTACATATATCGACTCCATAGTTGATAATGCCACGCAAGTTTGTTCTTGCTACACCAGGAAAACGCACAATTTCCTATAATGAAAATATACCCAGACGTGGACTACCTCCCGTCTTTATGAGTTCCGTGATCAGCATCTATGTATCCCTTTAACTGCAGATCCTTTTCCTTGGTAATAAAGGGAATAATTTGAAGTCACCTTCAAATATCTCAATATCATTTTCACTACTGCCCAATGCTTCAAACCTGGATCAGTCTGATAACGGCTTGCGAGACCCACCGCAAAACTTATATCAGGTCGTGTACAAATCATAGCATACATCAAGTTACCAATTGCACACCTAAAAGGAATTCTCTTCATCCTGTTAGTCTCTTCTGGAGTCGTGGGACACATACTTGCATTCAGTTCCGTACCTTATGCAATAGGGGTTGGATCGGGATCACAGTGAGCCATACTGAACCGTTCTAAGATCTTATTGATATACATCTCTCGTGAAAGAGCCAATAATCTCTTAGATCGATCTCTTGAGATCTTAACCTCAAGAATGTAATTAGCTTCTCCTAGATCCTTCATCTCAAAGTTAGAAGACAACTAAGTCTTTACTTTCTTGAGTAAGGAAGTGTCATTTCCTGCTATTAAAAATATCGTCAACGTATAACATTAGAATGAAAAACTTCCCTCCGTTTTCACGCTTAATGTAGACACACAAGTCTGCATTAATCACCTTAAATTGCATTGATATAATCACTTCATGGAAACGAAAATACCATTGTCTTGAAGAATGCTTAAGGCTATAAGTTGATCTTTTCAACTTACAAACCTTATGTTCTGGTCCCTGGACAATGAAACCTTCAGGTTGAACCATATAGATTTCTTCGTTCAGTTCACCATTTAAGAACACAGTCTTTACATCCATTTGATGTAATTCAAGGTCCATACATGCTACAAAAGCAAGTACTTTTCTTATAGACGTGAAACGGACAACAGGTGAAAAAGTCTCCTGATAGTCAATTCCTTCCTGTTGTGCAAACCCCTTCACAATCAGCCGACTCTTAGTCTGGATAGGTTTCATATCCGCTGATCGCTTTATCGTATGTACCCATTTATTCCCAATGGCTCTACGCCCTTTGGGCAGATCAACTAGTTCCTAAACTTTGTTGACCCTTATTGACTCCATTTCATTTTCCATTGCTTTAATCCATTCTTCTTTCGCTGGGGATTCCAACAACTCTCTCATGTTATTTGGAATATCTTTAATTTGAGTTACGATCGAGAGAGCTTCGCTATCAACTAAATGACGGCGTCGCGGGATATTTCCCTTCTGTGATCGGCTTAGAGTTTCTGCTTCTTGATAAACAAATCTCATATATTCATCAAGGTGTTGGGCAGAACTCTCACTGGGACCACTCCCACTGGGATCTATATCCATATTCACACTTGAATTTGGAATAAGACTCCCACTCAAATCAAGACCACTCAAGTTAGGGTCAGGATTACTCAAATCCGCTTGTGAAGGTTGAAAAAAAATTCTCTTCCCTTTCCCTTACGTCTCTTCAACTTCATTCCTCCCACTCGGATTGAGCGATCCTGAAGTTTCAGACTCTTGAGTGTTAAAGAAGGTGAATTTCTTATCCATTTCTCCCAGCTTAGGAAATTCATTCTCTAAGAATGTGACATCTCGTGACTCAAATTCTGTTAGTTGACCATTCTCATTCTCTCCCACTAGAACATATCCTTTAGAGAGATCAAGATATCTTATAAAGATACCTTTCTTGCCTCTTGGGCCTAGCTAGCCATGCTTGCTAGATGTATCACGAACATAGGTAGCACATCCCTATAGTCGCAAATGGTTCAAATTTGGGCTTGCGGCTCGTCCACAATTCACAAGGCGTGGTTTCAACGGACTTAGAAAGTACTCTATTGAGTACATATGTGGCAGTCAATAGTGCGTCTCCCCAAAAGGAGATAGGCAAATTGGCTTCAGCCATCATAGACCTTACCATCTCTAAGAGGGTACGGTTTCTTCTTTCCGCTACTCCGTTTTGTTGTGGAGTCCTAGGTATTGTCAACTGATGTTCAATACCTGTTTCATCACATAAAACTTTAAATTCCTCGGAGAGGTACTCTCTTCCCCGTTCGGTCCTTAAAGCTTTGATTCTCTACTCTAATTGATTTGCAACTAGAGCCATAAATCTTTTGAAACATGCTAATGCTTTAGATTTATGTGTAATCAAATAGACATGACCATACCTTGTATAGTCGTCTATAAATGTAATGAAATAGTACACACCATGCCTTGCCCGAACATTCATTTGGGCCACAGATGTCAGAATGGATTAGTTGCAATGGTTGGTCAGCTCGCATAGCTTTACCAAATGGTTTTCTTGTCATCTTTCCTTTTAAGCAGCTTTCACAAGTTGGGAGATCTACTTTTGATAAATCAACCAACAAACCTGCTTTAGCCAATCGTACTAAACGATGTTGACCAATGTGACTAAGTCTTGCATGTCACATTTTTGAAATGCTAACATTATCCACAGATGAGTTGACAGTAAAGGAAAAACTATAATGACACACATAATTTGGATCCAAATCTAAAACAATAAAACCATTCAACAAATGTCCACCACCAAAGCAGATATTGTTTATAAAGAGACTAAAATTGTTCAATTCAAAAGATAACATGAATCCCAAATTCATGAGGGCAGAAACAGATATCAAGTTCCTTTGAATTCCTAGGAGCATAGAGGACATCTTTAAGAAATAGTGGTCGACCACCATTCAAGACTAGCTGACAACAACCAATCCCTAAGACTTCCTCTTTAGAGTTGTTTCCCACGTATATCCACTTAGTTCCCGGTGGAACACTACGGAACTCAACAAAAGAATCTCTATCCTTTGTTACGTGGTCTGTTGCTCCTGAGTCTACGATCCACAAAGGACGAGATCCAGTTTGGAAAACAGAACTTGAAACAAATGTATAATACTTATACATTTCGGTAACATTTACCTTAGGAGCTGTGCAATCTTTTGCAAAATACCCTTTCTATCTGCGATTGTAACATTTCACCCTAGAAATGTTAAAATCTTTCGTGCCCTTCTTTTGAACTGGAATACTGCCTACCGTTCTCTTTGCCTTCTTCTTGAAGAACCTCTTGTTCCTCTCCTTGGACTTCAGACCAGGACTTGAACTAGCCATGCGAACCTCAGATTTCATACTAAGAGAGGCTAGACGGTCCTCTTCCAGTTCAAGATGATGAACAACATCATCAAAGGCCTTAATGTCGTTGGAATGGGTTAGGTGCAACTTCATATGCTCCCACCCAATCAGCAAAGAACGTATCACAGCTTAAACTTTATACTACCCGAGAGCATAAATCGCACTAAGCATGTGTTGTATACGTGAAACTTTTTCACGATATCACCATTCATAGCACTAAGCATGATGATGCGGGCAGATGAGTTCTTCCTCTTCCAGGCTTGATAAGCCTCAAGGTCCCTCTTTGTTTGGGCGGTGTTACCCTCAAGAGGAACTATTATTCTCTCCAGAGTGTCAAGAACCTCTTGTTCTTCAATTATGTATTGGACTTTCATAGCCCAAACTTTATAATTGTCACCGTTCAAACGAAGGTTCCTTATTTAGGTAAGCAACTATTGCTTTCGAAGCAGTTATTGAAAAACCGTTAAAGACAAAAGCAGCACTGATAAGTAAGTGATACACCATATTTATTATAAGATCATTTAAAACTAAAAAATAGTGTTTGGTTCACGTAAAATCGAACATCCATACGCAATGCATCGAGTCACCATTTACATAGGCTAATACAAACACCATATTAGGTTTAAATTTCCAATAATAAATATATATTTAGTTTTGTTTTAGATTATGTTTTAATTTATTTAACATTTATACTTCTCTTAAGTATAAAACTAATGAGTAATATAACACTTAGTTATAATCTCAAACTAAACAAATTAAAAAAAAAAATTACTAAAACAAATAACTAAAATAGCAATGTTTAACAAATAAACATTTTATAATACCATATAAAAAAATATCCAACATTTAGTCAAAATTACCACCACAATAAAAACTTTAGCACAAAGCCCTTCAATACAAAATTGAAAAACGAAATCAGCAAGAGAAAAAGTGAAAAATGAAGAGCGCAATCTTCATTTACATCGAGTGGAACTATCTCAATTTCTTTTAAGGCGACTCGGATCAGCTCTACGAACTTATAGTAGAGATCCAAAAGCATGTTCACAACAGTCTAAATAACAGCATCCAAACAGGGCGACGAACCAACTTGTTACTTCTAAGTAACATGGTTCTAGGATTATAGGATAACTTAGCTCCCGTTTTAGCCAAGGTCAACACAAACACTTTGCATTGGGATCCATAATCCTATTCAGGAACTAATCCATCAATGGAGTCCACTTTCGTCAAAATCAGAATTATCTCCAAAATAGAATTTTTCAAAGTGTTTTTCACGAAAAGCATTTTTCGCAAATTTAACATTTTTAATTGATCAATTCCAGAGGAAAATCCTCCTTTCCAGACAAGCTCTAAGATTTCCCGGTTTTAACGCATTAAACCGCTCCAAAACTCTAACAATATTCCCTTCCTCCAACGCGGAATACCATTTAGAGAAAAGCTTATCTTCAAGTTTTTGGACAGTCCTCGTCTGCTCGTGAGACTGGATTATTTTTACCGTTTTTACAAACGTTTTCATTTCTATAACATATATAGAAATAACCAAAACTTGTTAATGATCAACCAAAAATCAGTATATAAATACACAATAGATATACTGAATTTTCTTGAATTTATGAAACATAAATTAAGCATTTATACACAATAAATACTAGTAAATTCAGTTTAAAAATATCAAATGAATTCCAAAAATTCATCAAAATATACCAAAAATTCAAGAAAAATGTAAATTTTAATTCTGGAAAAACTTTGACGAAATTTGGACGTCGTAAACCACCGCACGCGCTCACACGCGCCTCAGGATCTGTTCCACGCACCACCACGTGCAGGCACGCGCCCTCACGCTCTCCATTGGTATAGCTGACTCACGCGATACATGGCACCTTGTGATTCGCGCAGACGTGGCACATATGCCACGTGTCATAACCTGATTGGATCAACTCATGACGTGTATGATGACGTGGCTTGCTGATGTGGCACAACCTTGACACGTGTCATCATACTATTGGTCCGAAGTGATGACGTGGTAGATGATGTGGCACGCTGACGTGGCTGAATCACAACGGTTTTGACACGTGGCGACATGCTATTGGTCCACGTGTTGGACACGTGTCGGTTGACCGTTTCAGGAGCAGTTGACTTTAACACGTGTCGTAACGTGATTGGTTAGACTTTTCAACCGTCAGAAAAAATCAACGAATCGCGTCGCGCCACGTGTCCCAATCCTTAACTTCTCCCCACCCTTTGGAAACAAACTCCACTCGCGGTGGTGGAGAGTGAGGGCCACGCGCCGCCTTCTGGGCCTCTCTTGGCAGTGAAATTTGACATTCCGACTCGATTTTTCGTGCTGATTTCAGTGGTGTGGTCAGATTTACGAAATTACGAAAAAAAATTTTGACACTTTGTACTGTTGGATCTAATACGGTATCGTTTTGACTCGGACAACAATGCAAATCCGTATCAAAACAAACAAAAACGAATACAAAATTAACAGAAACATATTCTTGTCATGGAATATCAGATTTCAATGTCTATGGAATCATTTTGACGCGGATTTCAATATAAATCCGTATAAAAACGAATGAATATGTATTTAAACGAATCAATATGTATTCAAACGAATAAAGAAACGTATTCTTATTCACGGATTTCCATAAACCAAGATATGAACACATCAATTTTTCATGGAATATCAGAAAACTAGATTCAAACACATCAATCTGTAAACCTTTCGGCTCTGATACCAATGAAGTCAGAATTCCATAGATAACCATAAACAGATAGATAAACAGACTTACGGTTTATATGCAGCGGAAACTCGTTTATGGAATGGATCTGATCTACGCGAGAAACCGGATCGTTCTGGTTGCCTTTCCTACGAGTGTATGAATACACTGAGTACGGGCTATATCCGTGAATTCTTCCGACGAACGAAGAAGTAATCGTGTTTTCACGGTAGGGACGTTTTCCCCGGGAATAAAATGGGAATCTCTACGATTCCATCATCGATCAGGAAATAGAGAAACTTCTTCTCTATTTATAGTGGAAATCCCAACTTCCATCTATATATAGGGTCGGACCAAATTACACATTTGGTCCCTGTAATTTACACATAATTACAGTTTAGTCCCTGTCATTCCAAAATGTCATGGGCGGATCAAAAACCAACACAATTAAAATAAAGATATAATTTAATATATATATTTAATTTATTTCCATGACAAATAACTGTTTCCAAGTTGAATTGCTGATCCTTTTTACAACTTGTGGTCCGTATCAGGGCTCCTACGTCAAACATGAAGCAACCCGACCGCAGCGTCGGGTCACTTCTCGTTAGTGGTTTTTGACTGCTTTGCATAATTTTTTTTTCTTCTTTAAGATAAACAATCCGGATACATGAAAAAAAAAACCCCTAATTTAAACCAAACAACCACTATAATATACATTCTATACCCTTACTTCTGCAATCCTATTCCTCTCTTCTTCTTAAAAATCACTTCTTCTACGACCCTAAAGCACTTAATTATTTCTCTATCTTCTCCATTATTTATCTATCTTCTCCTTTTTCTTACTTAGAAAATTTAATTTTAGTTTCAATTAATTGTTAATTTTTTTTTATTAGCTGTTTATTTTTTTTATTTCTCTTATTGGTGAATAAAATTTCATAGTTTGATATTTTTGGTTTTTTAATTTTTGCAGTGATTTATTAATCTTCACTTAAAGGAATGTAATTTATGAGTAAATTATTTTGATATTTAATTTTTATTGAATTATGAGTTACTTTATTAATTTTGTAACTTTAGTTTTGAATATTTAAAAATTATTCAGCCTATAAATTTATTTTTCTATGTTAAATATTATATTATTTGTTGTATTTTGAGAGAAAAGTATTATATTAGTCTCTAACAATGAAATCTCACGATAATAAATATTATATTGGGAGTTCTAGTAGTTTATCGTGTTATATCCAATTAATCCAGCCATTTTGCCTTCATACAAAATGATAATAAGAATTATATAATGATAATAATAAAAAATTAAATACTTTAATTAATAAATTAATAATAAACAGTAAAATTATATGATTTAATAAAAATATAAAATATTGGGAGAAAAAAATGTTATTTTCTGTTGTGTTGGTAAAAATTTCGATTGACTGACTTTTGAATAAAATTAAAATGTTTGGTAGAATTTATAAATAAAATTTTAATACTATACTGTGTCGCAACATAAATAGTAATTGGAACTTAAATTAGGAAAGTCGTTGACAATATGATAGAAAACATGCATGTACTATATATATATATATATATATATATATATATATATATATATATATATATTGTATTAGATTCCTTTTACTTGTTAAATAAAAAAGGTTCATATTCGATAGAAATATTATTTAGTGTTGTTATATAAATATTTAGTATATAATAAATTTTTTATCACATCTACGGTAAAGGATTTCTTAATTTAAATTGTGCCATATGATTTGGAATAATATTTTTGAGCGTCGATAAATAAAGCCAAGTTGGAATTGAGAATTTTTTGTTAGTACATTAATTAGTTTGGCAACCCAAATACTACAAGACATTGAGATTTAACCGGATTACATATAGAGGGTAGAGCGGTGATTGGTGAATCCGAAGGTACTCATAGGGCACAACAAATATGCCATCGTTTATTGTGTAGGGTTCCGGGTGAAGAGGACATTGACAAAAATTGGTTGACGCTAAAGTGGCTCGATCTGTAATTTAGGGGCTTTCCTGATGATGCTGATGATGAAGCCATTCAAAATTATACGCGAGCTTTTATTATGCATATGTTTGGTGGATTGATGTTTGTTAACCCAAAAGCTACCACGGTACATGTCATGAAGTTGAGTTTGCTAGAGAATTTATCTCATGAGGGAGTTGGTAGTTTCACATGGGGAGCAACATTTTTATGGTTTTTGTACCGAGAGATGTTGAAAGCTAACGGTCTAAATAAGAAACAAATTGGTGGATGTGCCCAAATTATACAAGAATGGGCTTACAAGCGATTCACAACTCTTGTCCCTACACTTGCAACAAACTACGTCCCTTCTAATGAACATCCATATGCGATAAAGTAAATATCTATATTATTTGCTTAAAATTTTGATTGAAATATATTAAATATTATTATTTGACATCTGGTTAATTATTATACATAATGTAATGAATTTACAGGTGGAAAGTATCTGCACAAGAAGAAGGTGATGGTGCTAATAATTTTAGGGAATTGAGGTTGCGGTTGGATCGTCTAACTCCCGATCAGGTTTAATTTTTTTCTTAAATTTTATTTCAACTGAATTTAGATTTATGAATTAAAAGTTTTTAATGTTACACTTGGTAATATCATTTTTTACATAGTTTGTGTGGCAATCGTACAACGAAGTCGTACACTTATTGCAACCATATTATCATCATGAGAAAAATATTTGGTGTGTTGTACCAATTACTTATTTTCATATAATGGAGTTTCGCCATCCTAACCTATGTATGTGACAATTTGGTATGCAACAACCTATCCTGAATAGGATAGAACAATCAAAATACACACTAGCCACAGTTAAAATGATAGGGCATGGAGCTCGTGATTGGGAGATTAAATATGCCACATACATAGAGAAGTGGAAAATGCAAGAATGCTGTTGTTGCATCATCAGTTAGGTCCACAGTCTGAATATATGCAATGGTACAAAAACATAACTAGACGACGGATGAACCCATATGGTGCTCAAATTGATGCGATGGTATGAAAATTCCTCATATATGTTCAATAAGAATTATGATATAATTTCATCCTTGCATTGGTTGTGTTGGGTTTTGAATTAATTAATACAGGGAGATGGACTTGAACGTGTCTATCACATGGGTGCATATCAATTTAACAGGGAAAATGTGATGAATCTCTCATAAAGCATGCTAGGAGGTTTAAACCAAGAATTTCTTATGCATAATACATACAAAGCACAGCCTGTCCTTCAATAATTTTGTTTCCTAATGTTCAATTGCCTGCTTTGGAAAGAAATTGACAGAGTTTAACTTTCAATCAAAGACATATAAGAGTTCATCAAGCTCAAATTTCAATAGGGATTCAGCGAATTCCTAGTCCCTTACTACATCTTGTTTATCCTCAACAAGAATCACAATTTCAAAAACATGCTGATTTTAGTGGTCCATCTGGTGTGAGTACGGTCCCTAGGAGCGGGCAATCCTCGAGATCGACGGGCAGAAAGGCCGTGTCAAAGGGTTTTCAAAATAGGTATCGGGTTTTATGGAAAAACGGTTTTGAAGGTTTGGAAAAGGCGAAACAAAAGGAATGAACGAAACCAATTCCTCGTGCCTTAAAGGTTGACAGGAGTCGCCACCCGGATTAGCTCTTACAGGGAAATTGTGGTATAGTCAAGCCCAACAGGGATTCCAATACCTTTAAGATAGAGATTCTGGTCCGAACAAACTACCTATTTCTACTTCATTTTGAAATAACTTTTACCATACCAAATATTCGCCTTTCGTTAATTAATTCTTATTCCGTATTCAACCCTAATTATATTTCTATATGTTAATACAAAATGCCATAAATAAATACAGAAAGTGAAAAATAAATTCAAAAAATAAAATATTACAACGAGATCAAATAAACTAACCTAGGGGATACAATTGATAAAAAGGGGATCAGGGTACAACCGCCGTGTAGTATTCTAATATTTACAATCACCTAAATATATGAAATAAGTAAAAAATAGAAAGCCAGCATATGTCTAACCTAACATACATCTACCTACAAAAAAAAAGCTTAGTAGCACAAATAATATATATACATATTAGACTCAAACATGATAGAACATGATAATAAGATAGCTTGGGATCAGACATTTAGGGGATAATAGGAAAAAGCTGATAGGTTCACACGATTAGACCTAGAAAACATTTTCGTAAATGACTATATTTTGGGTTGGAAAAAACAATTTTAGAAAATGATTTTTATCAATTTTATTATTATTAAGCATGCAAAATATGGGTTGGGTATCCAGCAAAATTACTAAAAATTCCTTTCGTTCAGGTCCTAACAATTTTTTGAAATTAAACTAAGCTGTATATAAACACCCAAAAATTAATTTTAAATAATGAATGATACATAAATGAATAAATGACAAATTGAAATAAATTTTGGAAAATAAAGATGTGCTGTATGGCTCAAAGATGGGTTGTATGGCTCAACACGTCAAAGATAGGCCGCTCGGCCTAATATGGGAAGAAATAGTGCCAACACTGATCCTAGGCAAGATTGGATCGTACGGCATAAGCTCATATGAACAAGGCCGTACGACTTTATTTTTCCAAAAAATAAGGTTGTGCCCCTCATCCTTGATAGAAAAAATAGATTATTCGATTCTGATTTCAACATGTAGAAATCCATTTTTATGTTTCTTCTTTTGATGTTGAGATCCTTTGGGGCTCTACCTGTTGGTTAGACTTAGAAATCACAGATTTTCACCCCAGATTCCACAAAATCAAAGATCCTTGAAATAGAGGGATTTAAGTTGCAAAAACTCACAGGCCATTGATGAGCTGTGCGACTTAATAATTTCTCAACATAGACCGTACAATCCAATTTGAAAACTTTATAGAACACAAATGTTGAGTTTTTGAGGTAGAAAAACACAGCATAATGATATCAATCAATGCATAAATGAAAAGGAAGGATTTTATGGTCTCTTAGAAGTTACCTTTGATGCATTTATCCAGGGTTTGATTGAGTACTTAGATCTAATGCTCAAAGTTGGAATGGATTCTAACTCATCGAATTCAAACCAAAAACCATCAAGAAACCAAAAACAGCTGCAAGCCGCCTTCACCCGCTATTATTCGTATATAGAATTGAGAATTTTGGTGTTGAAATCTCAAGAACAGATGGTGAGTTTGTTGTTTTTATGTTGTTTTAGATGTTGAAGATGATGATGAACAATGGGGGTGCAAGGTTGAGAGCTTAAGAATTAAGTTTTTTATAATGAGAGCTTTTTTTTTTATAATACTACTTGTTGTCCCTCCCTAATCTCAAAAGAAAAAAGGTTTATATAGTTTATCTCTGTAAGTAGGGCAATTGGGCCTTTTGTTTCTACTTTTAGAGATAGGCCGTTATAAGCAGACGGTGTTTTTTCTTACAACAAAATATGATGAAGCGAACCGAGGAGTTTTTATAAGTTTCGTTTTGTCATATAATTATAATATAAAGTTTGTTTTGGAAGATAATAGTTATAAAAGATTCAAAACCGAAATCTCGAAGAAGATATAGGAGTCGTCACCCAGCTCAGCTCAACTGGAAAATTTAGGTACAGCTAAAACCAAGTAAGGGCCGCTGTACCTTCTAGAGTTCTAGGTCCTGATGAGTCATTTACTTGTTATCTAATTAAAATAAATGCTTTAACAACCAAATTATAGTATTATATAAAAATGCACCAATTTTATTTAGAGCATAAAACGTTTATACACGGTACAGAAAAGCTGTAAATAACTTAATTATACAGATCGAATCAAATAAACTACCATAGGGAATACATATGAATCAAATGGGGAATCGGGATACAATCACCTAAAATACACGAGTTCATCTAATGAAAAAATTAAAATTTAAACATACATTTAATCTTACAAAACAGACGTTAGTACACGAATAATCGCATTTACGACTCAATCACGACAGATGAGATAATAAATGAGTCAGGGTCATGCATTTAGGGGGATAGTCAGAGAAACTCGATAAATCTCATTGACTAGACCTGGAAAACATTTTGAAACATCCCCAGAATGATTTTTGAGGAAATGGTTTTGAAAACAGTTTTACCTATTAATCGTTTAGGATGGCAAGTGAGTCAGTTTTCAAGAAACTAGGTTTCTATCGTTGTTTTATTCTAGTACGTGCTTCTAGAATGTAAATCTAAGGTTAAAATGTCATGAAATGTGTAAAAATTGATTTTCGGTGATTTTATCCCAAGCTGACACCAGTGCGGGTATGGAGACAATAACCGTGCGACTGTAGATTTACACCCATGCAGGTGTCACTTCAAGACCAGTAGCTAGATTTCAAACCTTTCAGTTTTACAGTTCTGTTATGGGAACAATAGCTATGTGTCTATTGCAGCTACAGCTGTGCGGCTGTTGTGACACCCGTATAGCTCTGGTTCTCATGCTAAAACCTAAAAATAGAGCAGTTTCAAAAATATACAAATGATGCTCAAAATACAGTACAAACAAGTCAAATGCTTTAGTTTCTCAGATATTTACCTATGTAGCGTGGATCCACAGCTTTAGGAGGCATAAATCCTTAAAGAAAGACTCCAATTTTAGACCCGAACTTTATGCTCCAAAAATGGTTTCAAGCTCCAAATGTTATGGTTTTAGTGTTCAGGTTAGTCTCTAAACCTATTAAAAGCCTTATTGAAGTCTTAACCTAAGATTTCTAGCCCATTTTAAGCCGAAAAAACAAAGATTAAAGATGAAAATTAAAGAAAAAGCTTGGTTTTCTTGTTTCCTTTTCTTCCTTTTTCTTATCCTCTCTTTATAGATTTAAATTGCCAACCATTAAACCAGAATGAAAATGGGTTTATATAGGCAAAATACAGGTCTTTTCTTATAGAATCTACCCCTTAAAATCTAAAAAATCATTTCTAAGGTTGAAGATCACGATTCTTTCAGACAATGAGACCTATGTGGGTCTCGTAGTGACAGTCGTGTGGCTATTGATCTGGACAGCCTCTTCTTTCACCCGGGAAATGATCCAATAAAGTTCGGTTGACTGAAACGTTGATCTTGGATTAACTTTAACTCCTATGGCTATAGAAAGCTATAAAAGCAAACAAACAACTTATTCATCATTGAAACCAGGGGATGAAATACCTACGGTCACAGGCTACCTCTCATGTATCTAAATTCATGGCTTGCGGGTTTATCTTGTCAGTGGTGAATTTGGATGCATGATAAAGAGTGCGATAAGCAAGCAAGGGGACATACCTGCCCCTAGCTTCAGCTAAAGGACTTGGTTATCGAGAGTTAAAGTTGGTTTTGAGATGTCATGTTGTTGGCGCATTCATTCCTTGATCGACAATTTTGAAAACAAAATTTTTGCCCCTTCAATCAAGAACGAGTGTTAGCGTGAAGCTGGCTATTGGGTACCAAGTGGCTATGAGATGCAGAGTTTTGGTGAAAGGACTCTAGTATATTGAGCTACCTAAGGCTCTTACAAAATAAACCAAGCCAATGTCTTATTAAAATATCTGAGATACTTAAATTAGATATTATGAGAGTTATTTATGGACTTAATATCTTTTAAATATCTGAAAAGATATTAATTGATTTTTTGAAATAGATTTTATAAGAGAAAATATTTTTAATAGAATTTGAAGCTAAGATAAAGGCTCTCCTTTTTTCTCTTCTTTCGGTATGGAAACGTAAATTACAGAGAGTTTTTAGAGCTAGAATTTTCAGCCAGAACTAAGTGAAGAGAGGTGTGCACCAATCGTTCTGGAGCTAGCATTCAATCTACCCGCAACGGCTTCACATGTGTGAGCATAAAGGAGGGACATTTGAACCTCTCAGTAATCTGTGTTTTGCAATTCCTGGACATTGCACAGTTGAATTGGTGCAAAATTTTAATTGGAGGCTTCTGACAATCGTGGCTTGATTCTGGACAGTGGAGATCGGATTTCAACTTCGGGAAGTGCATTTCCGATCGACATTAGTTTGTAGCAGAAACACTCTTGTGCGGAGACGGCAATGATGAGAAATCGTCTTTGCTCCCTTTTTTTTTGTTTTATTTCCATAATCTAAGCATGAATCTTGGACACAAACCCTAGTGGTAGATGGACGTTTGTTGATAAAGAATGTCTAAGATCAGAGGATAGACCAAATATAATAGTTAAAGTTTTCAAAATAAACCTTGTCCAATTTGTCATGATGTGAAAAATGATAAAACATTTGGAAGGGTTAAAGCAAATATGTGTACTCAATATTACAATTCCACCATTCTTTATTTGAATTTTATTCATTTATATGTATCCATATAATTTAATTGTTTGCATTTATGTATACAAAAAGTATCAGAAATGTGGTTTTGCTCATACACATATGCTGTTGTTCTTGCACCAAGAAGATAAGCATCCATTTGGAAAAAGATATTGACAACATAATTTCAGCTGAGATCCTGGATAAAGATAAGAATCCTAGATTTTATGAGACAATGAAAACCTTCATGATACATGGTCCTTGCGATGAATCTAATAAAAACTCATCATGCATGATGATGGAAAGTGTTTAAAGCACTCTCCTAAAAGTTTTATTGATGAGACTACTATTGATGAAGAAGGATATCCATTATACAAAAGAAGAGATGATAGAAGAAATATAGAGAAGAACAACATTCTTCTCGGCAACAGATTTGTTGTTCTTTACAAAGTAAAACTGTTGTTGAAGTATGGTGCACATATAATGTCAAATGGTGCAATCAGAATAGGGCCATCAAATATTTGTTCAAGTTCATCAATAAATGGAATGATAGGATGACTATTTCCTTTTACTAGCTGAATGGAAATGGTAATAATGGAGAAGGACTGGATGAAGTGAAAATGTACTATGATTGTAGATACATTTCTTTATGTAAGGCAGCTTGGAGAATATTTGGATTTCTAATTAATTATCGTGAGCCTACAGTGGAAAGACTCAATGATATGTGGTGAAGACAATACTATGTTTCTACAATGGGTGAAAGAAAATGCAGAATATAACCAGGTAAGAGAATTGACTTAAGTTCAATTTTCAAATTAATTTGTGTGGAAAGAAGTTGATGAAATTAATGAGTCATCAAGTACCAAAAAGAAGATTAAGGAATGGTGTCCAAGGTAGTGTGGAATGAGTGTTGGTAGAATATCTTATGTTTATCCCAAAGTTAGTGAATTATACTATTTGAGGATTTTGTTGAATATTGTAAAAAGGCCAACAACTTATAATGACACCAAAACTATAAATAGCATGTTATACCCAACATTCAAGGATGTGTGTGTCACTTTGAGGCTTCTAGATGATGATAAGGAGTATGTTGACGCCATAACAAAAGCTGCTTTTGTTACATTATTGTTCTCTAATTGTATATCAAGGTCGAAATATGTTTGGAATCATACATGGCAATTTCTCTCGGATGATATTCTATATAGCCAATGAATAATGATTAACAACCAAGGTAATTATTAACTTCAAAGTAACATTGGTATGATATCATTGTTTCCAATTTTATTTTTGTTTACATTATTATTTAATTAAAATGTTCAATTGGTTTTCATTTCATCATAGTTAATTATTTCTATCAATATGAATGTGCTTTTTAATAATAATCTTGATTATTCCTTTTTTTTTTGTATTGGCAAATCTATAGAGGATAGATGAGTAATTAATGAACCATGCATGGGTTGAAATTAAGAAAATTCTAAGGAGAAATGGAAGAAGCTTAAGAGACTTTTCCACTTTACCGTATCCTGATTTAGCATTGATTCAAGAAGGAAGAAGCATATTGCCTTATGATTAACTTAATTATGATAGAATTGTATTGGTAGTAGAAAGTAAAAAGTTTTTTCCTTTCTTAAACGATGATCAAAGAACAGTGTTCGAAACCATCATGAATACAGTGCAAAATGAAAATGGAGGGATATATATATATATATTTTTTTGTTTATGGATTTAGACATACAGGGAAGACGTTTGTATGGATAACTTTATCATTTGTTTTGAGATCTAAAGGTGATATTGTTCTCACTGTTGCTTCAAGCGAAATAGCTTCTCTTCTCATACCTGGTGGTAGCACTGTTCATTCGAGGTTTGGTATTTTATTAGTTGCAAACGAAGATTCGACTTGCAATATTAAGCAATAAAGTCCATTAATAGAGTTGACTCGGCTAATTATATGGGATGCAGCACCTATGCGTCACAAGACTGCTTTGAAGCTTTTGACAGAACATTAAGAGATATCTTGAGATTCTGAAACAGTAATAACTTACATTTGCCATTTGGTGGAAAAGTTGTTTTAGGGCCGATTTCAGACAAATATTACCTGTCATCCCAAACGGTAGTAGACCAAACGTAGTATCAACTTCACTTAATTCCTCTCAATTGTGGTATCATTGTAGAGTGCTTAAATTAACAAAAACATGAGTCTTCAAACTAGTTATTCAAATACCGATTCTCATGAGTTGAGATCGTTTTCTGAACGGATGTTAAGCATTATTGATGGAGCAATTGGCGGAGAAAATAACGATGAATCCACATTTGATGTACCAGATGATATCCCTATCAAAGATGTTAAAATCTAATTGGAGCAATTGTTGATAGCACATACCCCAATTTGTTGCAGAAATGTCAAGATGAAGGATATTTACATGGCCAAGTGAAGAAGTGACTTATTTGAGTTCTGACCCTATTTACAAAGTTGATAAAAAAAACCTAATAGTCATGAATATGTTTACACTCTAGAATTTTTAAATACTATTAAATCTTCCGGTTTGCCAAATCATAAGTTGACATTAAATATTGCTGTGCTTGTCATGTTTCTTAGTAATATAAATCAGACTTCTGTACTTTGCAATAGTACTCGATTAGTAGTTACTTAATTGGAAAAACATGTAATCGAAGTCAAAGTAATTATCGGTTGAAATATTAGGCTCATGATTTTTATTCCTAGGCTTACATTGACTCCATCGGATATCAAATTGCTATTCAAATTTTAAAGAAAACAATATGCTTTGGTTGTTTATTTCACCACGTCAATACATAAAAGTCAAGGACAATAATTTTCACATGTGGTTTTATATCTTTCTCAGCGTGCATGCAATGAATGAACAGAAAAAAAATAAATAAATTTTAACTCAATCAACAATCTTCATGCAGTGGCTGCATGAAGGGTCTCTTCATGCTCCAGTCAAAATCGGAACAGGCCTTCTAATTTTGACTTGCATAAAAATCGGGAGGGCCCATTCTGATTTTTGCACAAGTGTCAGGGCCTAACACAAGCTTCAAAATCGGAATGGACCCTTCCGATTTTTATGCAAAATAAAATCGGACGGGTCCATTCCGATTTTGAGCCCAGTTAAACATACCCTACAACGAGATTTTTTGTTTAACCGGGCCTTGCTATAGGCTTTTTTAGCTTCATAGCATTATTCAAAGTCTTAATTCTTAAATTTAGGCATTAAGATTATACGAAGAGATTTTATATATATATATATATATATATATATATATAGGTAGGCGTACATGTAATGAATGAGCAAAAAGGAAAAATAAACTCAGTCAACAATTTGCTGCATGAATTCATGCAAACCAGGCACAGAATTTTTCACGCCAGTGAAATTCGGAACAGGCCCCGTCTGATTTTGACTTGCATAAAAATCGAAAAAGGTCATTTCCATTTTTGCACAATGGGAATGACCCCTTTTGATTTTTATACAAATAAAATCGAACGGGTTCATTCCGATTTTGAACCCGGTTAAACAGACCCTACAATAAAAAATTTTATTTAATCAAGCCTTACTATGGGGTTTTTTTAGCCATAACATTATGCAAAGCCTTAATTTAATATATTTGAAAATATAAAATACTAGGTGCATATTAAAATTCCTTATAAATTTAATATTGATAATGGACTAGTTGTTTACATTACCAAAAAAAAAAACAAAAGCATATTCGAAAGGGTGTCGAATTATTGAAGCGGTGAGCCACTCAAATTACCGCCACGTGTAAAGAGGTCAAAATTCGGAAGCATTGCCACTTTGGGAGAGAACTTGCTCATGTTCCGCAATTCAATATAAGTGGCGACGCGGCCTCTGCGCTTTAGGATCTCTCTCCTCCTCCTTTCACCTCTCTCTCTTATTTGGCCCTTTCTTCGCATTCTCTCCTTTGCATCCTCACCCAGGTGCTTCTTCTTCTTCTTCTTCTTCTTCTTCTCTATTATCCTCCAACTCCCTAATTATGTTGCTTGGTTACTTTGTTTTCATGGTGTTTCTTTCATTATTAGGGTTTTATAGCTAGATTTGCTTTCTGGATCCCTGTTCCCCCCTCCCCCTTTTGTCCTCTGGTTTCCCGATATTTAGATTGCATTTAATTGGTTTTATTTTTGTACATATCCTAGAATTCTCCATTTGCATAATTCAGGTCAGTTTGGTGTTTGTGTGTTTTTGGTATCGAGTTTTCTTTTTTATTTTATTTTATTTTTTTTTTGTTAATAAGTAGTTATGCAACATGAGAATTTTCTTGGGCGTGATTAAAGTTAATGTCTTTGGTATGATCTTTTTATTGAATTCATGTGTTTTTGGTGGGGCGGGGTGGGGGAACTCTTCAAGGATTAATGAATGAAGAGATTACATTAAATCTAGGATTTGACGATGTTGTTATTGATGGGATTAGTGGGACACAAACAGTTCTTTATTTTGGTTCTCATCATCTTACACACCATGTTCAAATTGATTTTCAGATTTGACGGATTCATCTCTATGAAGTCTACAACCACTGGATCATCCACTGTTTCCTGCAAATCGGGAAACAAGAGCGACTTATTCTTCTGGATTCTGTTTTGCCTATTGCCGAAGTTTTTGGGAAATCCTATTGCATACGTTAACTTTCTTTTGATTACTGCCATTGATAGGAGTCCCTCGGCAGTACAAGTCACCCTATAACTCTTATAAACTGAGCCAACTGCAGTTTGCAGTCAGTATCTATAGGAGGAATTGTTTTAACTGTCTGCAGTTGGCATTTCTACAATACTTGGTAACATGGTTTCCTCTCAATTAGTTGGGTTGGACAAGCCTTGCACGCGTAAACCATTCAAGAGCCAGTTGCTTTTGCCTCAGAACCCTCCACCTTCTGATGCTCTAGTGCCTGAGCACATTGAGCTAGACTTTGCTGATGTATTTGGGCCTTTGCCGGTACAGGCTTCAGCTGAATCTAATCATGGCAATTTGGCCAATCCTTTGTCGGGTTCTGATGTTACCGAGCTTATTTATGATGATCCAGTTGTCATCTACAACCGCTCACATTCACTGGTTGGTCCCTCTTCCTATGTTAGCCAGTCACTGAAGTTTAGTAAACTCACTTTACACGAGACAGAGGATTCAATGGAACTGGTGGAGCTTGAGGAATCCTCTATGGATGATAATGTTGTTGAGACGGTTGAAGAAGGTGCCTTTGGGGATTCTTTGGAGGTCTGTGGCGTAGGCATTGAAGATTTTGAGGTTCTGAAGGTTGTTGGGCAGGGTGCATTTGGAAAAGTTTATCAAGTTAGGAAAAAGGATACATCTGAAATATATGCTATGAAAGTCATGCGGAAGGACAGGATAGTGGAAAAGAATCATGTTGAATACATGAAAGCAGAAAGGGACATTCTGACAAAAATTGATCATCCTTTCATTGTCCAGCTTAAGTACTCGTTTCAGGTAATGCTCCATTTTTTCTTAAAAAAAAAAAAAAAAAAGAAATGTTTTTTGAAGCTTTCAAAGAGGAAGAAATGTTTTCTATAAGGAATTTTATTTTCTTGGATTTTTTTGGCCATTAGTATTTATGTTGGTCTAAAATATTGATGTATTTTTAATGGCATGCAGACGAAGTACAGACTGTACCTTATATTGGATTTCATAAATGGGGGTCACCTCTTTTTTCAGCTCTATCACCATGGCCTTTTTAGGTATCTTTTTGTTTCCTGTGTTGATTGACTTCTGTGAGAAGCCGCTTGTTTTAATTTTCCAATTGTGTTTCAGAGAGGATCTGGCTCGTATATATGCTGCTGAGATTGTTTCTGCTGTCAGCCATCTTCATGCAAATGGCATAATGCATAGGGATTTGAAACCTGAAAATATTCTGTTGGATGCTGATGGCCATGTAAGCTCTTTCCCACCCACTTACACGTGCACTCAAAGCCACTCGCACAAAAACGCTTAGAAGCTAGAAGGATACTTGAATATGGAATAATGACATTATATACATTGTTTTAAAGGTAATGTTGACTGACTTTGGCTTGGCAAAGCAATTTGACGAAAATACAAGATCAAACTCAATGTGTGGAACAGTTGAATATATGGCACCTGAAATTGTTCTTGGAAAGGGCCATGATAAAGCTGCAGATTGGTGGAGTGTAGGGATTTTATTATATGAGATGCTTACTGGAAAGGTTGGGTTTTCTTCACTAACTTAATTTCTAGGTGGCATCTTGTAATTTTTTTTTTTTCCTTTATGAACTGTACTCCGTATCTGCATTCAAATGGCTGCTGAAATTTTGAGGCTTTCATCTCATTTCTATTTATGCTCTCATGAACATAAAAGTTTGAGATGTAACTGAGACTAGATTCTTAACACTTGTAGTTTGACCTGAGGAAATTAATGAATTAAAGCTGGATGCCAATTTTAATGTTGTTTTCCGTCCAATCATGTTGACAATGATCAAGAACATGATAATAGTGATAAAGGACAAACAGTAAGTAAGAGACAGTTGGTTATAGGAGAGAGAAGGGTTTGGTTAGTATATATAGTTGTAGGGAGAGAAGGAAAGGGTATTAAAACTTATGTTAGTATATATAGTTGTAGGGAGAGAAGGAAAGGGTATTAAAACTTATGTTTGTTTGGCTCATTCTGAGTTAGGCTCTGCTCATTGAGGGGAGAGGGTAGAGTTCTTCTTGTGGGGATTAAGTTTATGCTCAATTCATTCTATCTTTCTTATTTGCTTTCATTTCAAGTGTACTAGTTTTGTGAGATCACCGTTCAAAAAGTCTATTTCTCTGTATCTGTTTGGTTATATTGATCAATTGTGATTATAGACTAATATAGTTCCATTATTTTGCCCATTTGATTACATATATGATATTATTACTGCATTTGTTTGTCCATCATGTTGTATCTTCAAGCTTGTCATCGACTCATCTTAAATACGTAAGAAGTAAGCCAAATTATGTGATGGGAAGTGTTATGGGCCTGATTTTGTTTGATGGAAATGAACTTGTCATTTGGATATATTTTAAGCTGTGTTTCATTTTGAGCTGTACCTGATATTTAGCAACATGCTTACAATTAACAACAAATTTGTTTAATTTTTATATGTATATTTCTTACCATCCATAGACATTTTTATTTTATCTACCAATCTCAAAATTTGAGAAGAAAAAATTTGCATTCTCTTGATTGTTATATTTCTTTTTATATATGTATATTTATACATGTTTTTGCGTTGTAAACTCTCAAAGGGTCACTTTTTGAATTATTTTATTTAGTTATTTTCTTACAAGAATATGTGTTTGCCTCTGATGTTGAAATAATCTTCTGTTCACTTTTGTACGCAAGTTGATGTCTTTAACTTGACTTTTTTTCCTCAGCAGAACATAGATGCCTTTCTAGACTTTGAAAGAGTATGCAGTTATTTTCACAGTAAATTGTTTCTGCTGGATCCAATTTTGGATATACACATTCTCATATGCACTTCTCTTGTGTGGCTAGCCTCATATAGGACTGGTCGATATAGTGTACTAATTAAAATGTTTGCTATCTCGATTGTTGATCCTGCAGCCTCCTTATATTGGCGGGAATAGAGATAAAATTCAACAAAAGATAGTGAAGGATAAAATCAAGCTCCCAGCGTTTTTGTCTAGTGAAGCACACTCTTTGTTGAAAGGGGTAATTGTGCATATCTTAACTTGTTACATATTTTTGAAACTGTGTTGTTCTGGCTTGAATTTTGTTAAATTTGTTGTGGATGTAGCTGTTACAAAAAGATGCTAGCAGGCGGCTTGCAAGTGGACCAGCAGGAAGTGATGAAATTAAGAGGCACAAGTGGTTCAAGCCGATAAACTGGAAAAAATTGGAGGAGAGGGAAATAAAGCCGAGTTTCCGTCCTGAAGTAGCCGGGAAGAACTGCATTGCAAATTTTGAGAAGAGATGGACTGAGATGCCGCTGTCTGATTCACCGGCTGCCAGCCCCAAGAGTGATGTCAACCCCTTTCTCAACTTCACATACGTAAGGCCTGCGGCCTCTTTCCTTCAAAAGAATAGCAACTCTGTTTATTAATCTCAATATGCATATTTATCTTCCTGGACAAACTGTCTCAGCTTGAAAATGTTCTTTCTTTGGTTTTGTTATGTTCTGTTTTTGCTTTCAATTTAGTCGTATGTTTTGTCGGATAGACAAAGGCCACTTATCTTGTTCAATATGTAATTTGATTATTGCACTTAATTATATTTAGTGTCCTTTCTTGATCCACAATTTATTGTTTCATATGACTGAAATCGTAATATGAATTACGAATTCGTATTACGATTGTGAATGTGTTTCTTGATCCACCATTTAGTTTGAAATGAAGAGTTGAGAGGAGATAGGAATGGAAGGGAGTAATGAAGAATTGAGAGGTGATAGGATTGGAAGGGAGTGACAGAGATTATTTGGTGTTGTATATTAAGGGAGTAAAATAACATCAAAGGCTCAAATGTTTCACCTATTATTCATATTACCTATATATATAAATACATAATTATTTTTAAGAAAGATATTTATAAAAAATCGGTTAACTGCGAGTTCACATGTACTTTCGATGTAAAAACCTAAACTATAAATGGTAATTTTTAAAAATAAAAACCGTACATTAGTCCATCGATTTCGGTTAATCATATTTTTAGCTCGGTTTTGGTTCGGTTTCAAGGTTTTTTTATTTTTTGGTTTTTTTTTTTGTGCACCACTGTTCGTACGTGATATGTGATATGTGAACTTTACTCCACTACACAGGCTTATCCCCTTTTAGTGAGAGTAAGATCACAACGGTTAAAAATATAAAAATATGATTTTTTACATACTAGTAAAATTTGAGCTGTAATTATAATTTGATATTGCAGTGTATCTTTACACAATTACAGAAAATATTTTAATTATTTTGATTTGTGATGCAATGTTAATAAAAATATACTAATATTTATTTTCCATTAAAGCCGAAAAAATATATGAAAAATTATAAGCACATAAATTAATGACTTAAATGTGTAAAAATTGGAGTAGAAAAATCAAAGTGAGAAATACACACTAAAATTTAAGAACAGAGTAATCAATCCTCCATGGTTAGCTTAGCTGATAAAGTAACAGAAGTGGGCAAAAATGGGGCAGTTTCTTTGTCCACGTATTTGGGGCTCAATGGATAAAAGGAAAAGTTGGCATGTGGCAAGAATTATCTGCCGATGCTTATGTAGAAATTTTGGTGAAACCAAGACTGAGCTCACAGTTCTCTCTCATTTGAAATAACCGTAATGGCTTCTCCACTCTGTCCGACTACAGCTGCAATTCAACAGTATCATCCTAAACTCATTTGCTTCTCGTCTTTCAAGCCCACTTTCTCTTTCCACCACAATCTACTTTCTTTCACTATCCGTTTCAAAGGTAATACTCGAGGAAGGTGCAATGCCTATTTTGACAATAATATCCCCAATGATTTATTGGATGCCACTCTTAATTTGGATAAATTTCCAATCTTTCAATCTGGGTTGGTCCAATTCCAGAGTCTTACTGAGGAATTATCAGAGTTTCAGAAATGGGGATTAGTAATTTTTGCTGGGTTGGCATGGATTTACTTGACGGCAAGGCCTGGTGTTCTATTAGGTGCCATTGATGCATACCTTCTGGCTCCTCTGCAGCTGGGTTTGGCTAGTTTGAGTGGAAGGCGGAGCTTGAAGAGTTCTGATTTTGTTGTTGGGAATAAATTAGGAGAAGGGTCATTTGGGGTTGTTTATTCTGGTGTTTTTATTCCAAAGAGTGCGGCTGAAGAAGAGAAAATGCAGAAGAGAGGAAGAGGAAGAAAGGCATTGGAGCTGGATAGCAGATTCAAAGAAAAGGTTATTCTTAAGAAGGTAACTTATTCCTTACCTTTTCACCAATTTCATGAGTAAAAAGTTTCAAACGTTCATTCAAGTTTGTCGTTTGTGATAGTAATTTAAGTGAATTTTAGTCCGGCAAAGTTATTTCGAGTACAATAAAGTTATTTCGGTTACTAATGCGATAAGTCAAAACTGAAATCGAAATGGCAGCTCAACGAGGGCTGTCAAAGTTATCCAAACTCTAATAAAGATATTTATTCTGGCCAATTTTCAGCGTGACTACTTATGCGGCCAAATGGCAGCTTAGCGCCACGTTAGATCAAGCCAAACTTTACCACGCGACAATTTTGGAAACAAAAAAATTTACCCCAATCCAGCCAAAGAAATAACCGTAGTCGTCAACGTATTGACATAATTGTGGATTGATCTAATGTTGAGGTGGCATTTCTGTTTGTTATTTTAGAAAGGATATTCTAAGGATGATCTAAGGATTCTCTAATAATGAACAAAGGAGTAAAAACAAATGAAGCGAACATAAATTGGAAGAATGCAAATCTTACATTAATTTTACTCAATAAAAACAGAACTATGATAAAACTTAAATAGGCTAGGAAATAACTAAATAACCATAAAAGTAGCAAACATGTTGCCACCAACACACACCATTAACATATTTACAAAGCCACTAACACTAATTACTAATTGCGACTAACACCACTAAATAACAACTAACTATTTGTAAATAGTAAATCTTAAATTTAGGAGCACTTCTAAAGACTAATTTACAACATATTAGGCACTTTCGACAATTTAAATATCAGCTTTGACTTGACACCTTAGCAGTTAGGTTGGAAAATTGAGCACAATGGCGTTATCGGAGTTGTAATGATACTTTATACTTGTGACTTTATTGACCAAAAAAATTCAGTTAAATGATCATGAAAACTTTTTACCCCAATTTGGTTTCTTAATGACGAATGGATTCTTAAATTTGAGATCAATTTTTCATTTTCATTCTAACTGGAAATATGCAGGTGAAGGTTGGAATTCAAGGGGCTGAAGAATTTGGTGAGGTTGAGGAGTGGTTTAATTATAGAATGTCCAGAGCTGCACCTGAAACATGTGCCCAGTTCCTTGGAAGTTTTGTTGCTGACGAAACGAGTACACAGTTTACACAGGGTGTGAAATGGCTTGTTTGGAAATTTGAGGTACTAAACCAGAACCATTTTATTAGTCATCTTTGTGTTCTACATGCTGGAATTTGAATGATAACCTCATTAGCTGATTGGAAAATTCCAACCAACTTTACCTTTTGTGTATTAATTGTAGCCATATATCCATGTAACAGGGAGACCGAAATCTTGCTGATTACATGAAAGATCGTAACTTCCCTTTTAACTTGGAGTCTATCATGTTCGGACGTGTCCTGCAAGGACTAGATTCTGTTAAACGTAATGCTTTGATCATTAAGCAGATAATGCGACAGATTATTACTTCCCTTAAGAAGATCCATGATACAGGAATTGTTCACCGTGATGTAAAGCCAGCCAACTTAGTGGTTTCACGTAAGGGACAGATCAAGCTCATAGATTTTGGGGCTGCTACTGACCTTCGAATTGGAAAAAACTATGTTCCTGACATTACTTTACTCGATCCTGATTATTGTCCACCTGAACTTTATGTACTTCCTGAGGAGACAC
Organism: Euphorbia tirucalli; assembly: GCA_039660915.1. NCBI lineage: Eukaryota > Viridiplantae > Streptophyta > Magnoliopsida > Malpighiales > Euphorbiaceae > Euphorbia > Euphorbia tirucalli. The sequence goes on along the minus strand of CM077632.1, from coordinate 49,108,635 downwards.
CAAGTCCTCCACCAGAGCCTATTGCTGCCTTGCTTTCTCCAATTCTTTGGCAGGTACCTCATTTTGATACTCGTCGTATGTGAATTGGAAATAAATGCAATTCTAGTTGAGCAATTAGATGGATTGAATAGAGCACTGATCATTTTGAGGCACAATGCTGATGTTGTTTGAAGTGTACTTAAATGGCATTCGCATTTTTTGTTGCAGCTGAATAGTCCTGATCTATTTGATATGTATTCTGCTGGTGTTGTATTGATGCAAATGGCAGTACCAAGCTTAAGGTCCATTGGAGGCTTAAAGAATTTCAATGCAGAAATTAAAAGGGTTGGATATGACTTGAATAGATGGAGGGAGAACACAAGATTGAGGCCTGATTTAACAGTTCTTGACCTTGAGTCAGGCAGAGGATGGGATTTAGCTACGAAATTGATCACCGAGAGGGGTAACCTTGTGAAGGGCCGTTTATCAGCTGCTGCTGCTCTGCGGCATCCTTATTTCTTGTTGGGTGGTGACCAAGCAGCTGCAATTCTTTCTAAGTTGACCTCAACGAGATAGCCACTTGAAGCTGGCAATGTTAATATACCTATTATTCTGCATCCGAGGCATTTCATTGGTGTGCCTTGAAATGTAAGCCTTGATTGAAACTTTTTCTGTTGATTGATGGATCCATCTTGCTGCTATTGGCTCTTTTTTTTTTCTTTTTTTTTTTTTTTTTTTGGGAACGACCTGAACACAGTTGTGTTTTCTTTGAAGACAGAAACGTCTTAGAGTTTCCTTGGATGATTCAAGATATAAGCTGCCAGATTCTATTCGATTTAAAGCCGAGGACGTGGAGGCAGATTCTAAACCGCTAGTTGTCTGCAGGGAGCTCTTTAATGTTGGACATGGCTTTTGGGAACAGGTCATGATTTTCTCTTCGGTTTCAGTTTTACATGTAAAATGATATCGTGGAAGGATCAACTCTTAAGAGATGAGAGTTCTCTTTTTAACTCGTTTGTTGATCTACCATATCTGGCTTGATTAACAAAATCAATTAGTTTGACTATACAATCGTTACTGTTTATCAACAGCTATTTCATAAAATTCAAGTACATATAGTTTTGAATGAAGAAGTAGGTACACATTTCTCTTTTAACTTTTTTTCTTTATATCATTAAAGGGAATTAATATTCCATGTTTTTAGACAAGTGTACATCTCTTTTCATTTACGGTTAAGTACTTCTAGAGCTCATCACGGTAAAGGAATGTATCCAAAGCATTCTTCTTCTTGCATCCCCATTTGCATTTCATAGAACACACTGAATTAAAGATTGCGAGCCGTGTGGAATGAAGGGAAATGATGTTTGATGTTGAAGGAGATTTTGACAGAACAATTGCATACCCATCATCCATATAATCTGTTCCTTCTGGGAACAGCTGCCACAGAAGGCTTCCTCCTCCACTGCCACCTCTCTTTGTGGAGTTTAGCACTGTCTTGTACACGGTGTTGAACATGGTGTCGCGAAATGATGAATTATAACCAGGGTCTTTCGCAGATACACCGAACTCTGCAAATATCACTGGCATTCCTAGGTACTTTTCAGCATCATCAATGTGTGCTTCCATCCATGATTTCGTGAAGTCAATGTGCGCATCAGATATTGTTTGCGAGATCCTTCATATCCATGAATGTAACAGGGAAAAAGATTATGCATATTTAGATAATTTATCAAGCTGTAATTCATATGATGAATCTCACTTTACAGCTTCATATAAGCTCTTACAGAACAAAAGCAGAATACAGTTCAAGCGGCAAAATCATACTTTAGGCCTCAGTACTTTATCGATTATTGCAATTGAATCCCTCGTCAATAGCACCATCAGGGGTACATCATACGCTCCATTTAGCACGTATGGTGTGTCATGCAACTTATGCTGCCCAAAAGCGTCTGATGCACGCCTGACAATGCTGTTGCAAGGGGCTGACTTCCAATGATAATAAAAGCACAGGAACTAAACTTGACCAAATTAAAGTTTAGAGACTAAATACCGAAATTTCGACAAGTATAAGGGCCAAAAATATGATTATATCTGTGAATGCTTACCAAGAGTCTGCATAAATGTGAACAGAAGCAAAATCAACACCAAGAGTCTGATGGTTTCTTATAAAATCAGTTCCAACTTGTGTAGCATAAGAATTTGGGTTGAATTGAGCCCTGTCAGGAGCCGAAGGACCGTAAAATCCTTCTGTTCCAATCTCCACTAAGTGCTTAGCATCCATACTCTTGATATAATATGCCATTTCTTGTATCCATGACTGAGAAACAAAAAAAGAAAAAATTTACTTAGTTTTCAAGATGTGATTGCATTAGCATAAAAATGAACAGGTATCAAACCACTTGACTTTTTTATTAAATTAGTCTAAAATGACGTGTGTTAGCTTATAATTTGTGGTGTGTTGACACATTCTCATTGAACACAAGTAACAAAGTACCAAGGAAAAGTAATATATGCTGAGCTCCATGCTATTATATCATCAAGTACTGAAGAAGATATACCTGCAGTTTATCACCAGAGGGATCCGTGGTGCAACGAGGTTCGTTCATCAATTCCCAAGCAAATATTGTGGGATCATCCTTATAAGTTATGTTTGTGAATGTGTTAACTCTGTTTAGCACAGCCTGCATTGTACATTATTGAAAAAGAGATGACAGGAAGTGCTTGAAAAAGCTGAAAAATGCATTTGAAATCAATCACATTGTTAATTACTTGCCTTAACATGAGCCTTGTAGTAGCTTCTGAGAGTAGAATGAGAGAAAAAATCATCATCAGAAGTCAAATTAAGACCAGCAGCTTTTCCCCATTTGACATATTGTGCTTTGCCTCCATATGCTTCCCAGTTGTTAGTTAGGGATAATATGAGCCTGATCTTGAACTTTCTTGCTTCACTCACCACAAAATCCAATGCCTGCAGCTCCAAAATTTTTAACATGTTTGATTTTTAAAGTCTAACATCCTGATGGAAGAAGAATAAGAATTTACCTTGAAAACATCTTCATCATAAACACCAGGAGATTTCTGAAGAGCACGCCATTGGCCATCATTAAACGCCCAAGTTCTGCAAACTGTTAAACCCACAGAAGATGCTTGTTGAAACACCTCAGTGACTTTTCCTCTTGTTGATTGATCAGCAGCAAAAACCATTAGCCAGTAAGTATTGAATCCATTCACATAAAATGGCTTCTCATTTACAACAAATTGGTTCCCATTCCTCCGAACCATTTCCCATGCTTCTTCTTCCACATCATCAAAACCAGTGGAATTTGAGCTCCCAATTAACATTATTATAAAAATGGCTACTGAACAAATGTTACTGAACCAGAATCTTCTCTTCTGGGTATCCATAGTATTGAATCAGTAAGCCACAATTTGTGTCCAAAATGGACCACATATTTATACATATGTAAGAAGAATGAATCTCCTGAAAGTGGATTGTGAAATTGAAGAAGAGTATTGAAGAGGGAAGCAACCCACTAGCTTAAAAGCAAAGAAAAATTTCAAAGAAAAACTCATATTAAACCCCTGAACTTTTATAAATATTACAATTGGTCCATCGATAAATTTTTTCAATACTATTGGCTATATAATCTTTCTACTTTATAATTTTACCCAAAAACTTTGACATATTCTCTTGCATAACTAGCACGTGAGTTAATTCTTGTGAAAAATAGAAGACTTTGTAATTTACTGGAGGATCTGAATCATACTTTGAATACAGACGTGCCATAGCTAAAGATGTAAATCACACATCCAATTTAGTCTCACATATCAGCAAAAATTATGACATGTGCCTATTAATGGATACTCTACTATCAAACAAAAAGATAATACACTACATGTGTTGAAAAAATTGACCGTAAAAGTTGAGGGACTTAGGATGTGTTTTGCCAAATTTCAATTTCTTTATGTGGAAACCCTAATCTCTTCTCTTGCAAAGACAGTCATAGCATAAAGAGCAATAGGAAGGTGAATACGTAAGTAAAGTTGGAGGTATGACTCCTAAGGTAAGTTATAATGGAAAATGGGGCCTCCCATTACTAAAGGATTAAACTTAGGCTTGTGTTGTGGTTCACATGTCATCATATCATATGAAGATGACAATTTCATTATATATGATCTGTATAAAGAAAGGTACATATAGAGAGAGAAAGATGAATGAAGGGGAAAAGGGAACTGATTCATACCTATTGGCCTTTAATTCAAAAGAAAGAAGAAATGCAGCAGAGAAGTATGGCAATGCGTGTTAATCCGATTCTTTTTGGAACAAAGGTAAGCATATAGCCAAATACTAACTAAATTTGAATGCTTTCTATTTCTAGTTGGTAGGGTGATCTTTAGTAATTCAGAGTGACAGAGTCCATTTTTCCATTAAAAGCAGTGAAAGAAGGTTCAATCGTTATAGGGTGGGGAAGTGTTTCCACATTTCATTGCGGTGATTTTGGTTTCTTTTTGCAAGTCTATAAATATAATTATGCGTTAAAACGGAAAATTTACTTTTTCAATCCTTGTTCTATCACTCAATTGCTTCTTTAACTACTATTATTTCAAAATTATCCTTTTGACTCATATGTCATATGAAATTATATGCTACTGAAGTACAATTGACCTTTTTGCTCTTGAATGAGTTAAAGCTTAAGGGCAAAAGAATCAATTATGGTCAAAAGAACAATGATGGAAAATGTCATTTTTCCGGGTTAAAACTTAAATGACTAAAATTTTTCACTATTATTCTCTTTTCCTTTTCAAATCCTTGTGAAATCTGTCACTAAATTTATATAGGCTAAACAATTTATTGGTTCCTATATTTTTATATATTACACTAGTTAGTTTATAGATAAATTTTAAGGTCCTTAAATTTTATTTCAATGAACTCTTTAGTTTTTTTTTTTTTTTTGGGGCTTATGAAAGGATAAAATTACCCTTCGTTATAGATAAAAATTTATCTTTTAGTTTTTAAATTTAATTAAATATTTCTAATAATTTTTTTTTTTAGTTTATACACATGCAACAATATTTTCATACTTTTATATATTAGTTATATAACTAAAATTATTTCTATTACTCATTCTCTTTAATATATATTATTACTTTTATTAGTTTAATATAATTATCTATAACTAATAATAAATATTGTTACGATGTTGTTATGATTCTTGTTAATTATTTTAAAATGATATCTTTTTGTTTGTTAATGTATCTCTAAGTTATACTAGATATGAAAAATTCGAATTTATAATTTTATATAATTCTACTCATAATTTTATATTTTTTAAAGTATTTTTTTATTTAGTTATTTTTATAAAAATTTTATTATATAATTACATAAATTTTAATAAATTAATTAGTCAATATTAGTAATATTATTAATATTAGGATTATGTCAGGAAAAAAATATAAAAGAGAAAATAAATATGATATGTTTTATTATTATAAAATATAACAAATGGTAATTTTGGTATTATTAGTCTAATTTTATTTCAAACGACTAAATAGTTGGTAATGATAAAACTTAAGGACCTCATAATTATAATATGGACTAAGTAGTATAATATGTAAAAACATAGGAACTAATAAATTGTTTACCATTTTATATATATATATATAACCTCTAAATTTATAATTAATCATCAAACTCACTAGTGTTATATACAGAACTGAGATTTTATTCTTCTGTCATAATATTTTATTTTGAAATATTCATTTAAGTAAAAACCCCAACAATTAATTCATAAAAAAAAGCCAAAAATCGTGAGTATTCAATAAAGCCTTTTTCTTAATTAAGTTGGATTATTTTGTTGCAGACAGTCACATGTCATTAAATTTCATGTTAATATAAATATATGTTTATGTCTGATCATCTAATTTTGACTTAAAATTCTTTCTCAAAATAAAATTTGACAAAGTTTTATATATAATACATATATCGTATACGTAAGGCATATAATTAATGTTAAATAATTTATTAATCTCTATGTTTTTACATATTACACTACTTAGTTCATATTATGTACTTTAAGGTCCTTAAGTTTTATCTTAATCAACTTTTTAGTTTTCCCATTCATTTTTGCATAGACAAGTATAAAATTACCCTTATTTATAAATAAAATAATTATTTTCTAGTTTTCCAACTTGAATTAAAATATTTCTAATAAAAATTTTGTTGAATATATAGGAAAATCAATATTTTTATAATTATATATATTAGTTATAATCTAAGTATTATTTTATTTTCTTATGTTTATATTATCATTTTTTTTATTAAATAATAATTTTTTTCACTAGAATATAATATTTTTAAACTAATAATAAATGTTACTATAATTCTTGACAATGATTTTTTTTTTTTTTTTGTTAATGTTATCCATAACTCAAAGTATATTAAAGGTGAAATGTTCATATTTATTAATTTACATAATTTTACTCCTAATTTTATATTTTTTAAAATATGTATATATTTATTAATTTTAGTCAAACGAGGTCTACGGAAATAAGTTAAACTTATATAGTTATATAAAAGTTAATTAATTAACTATTAATATTAGTAATATCCAAAACTATGAGGACAAAAAATGATGATATGTTTCCACATTATAAATAAAGATAAAAAGCAACTTTGAAATTATTAGTCTATTTTGACCAAGAAATCTAATACAAGGACTAAACAGTTGACATGATAAAACTGAGAGATTATATAATTAACTGAGGGACTGACTAGTGTAATAAGTAAGATGATAGGTACTAATAAATTGTTTACCCTATAATTAATACATAAATATCTTTGTAAAGAAATGTTAACTTTAACTCAAAATTGAATTATTAGACTTTTCTTTTTGAGATAGAATTATTAGACTTTTAGTCTTGGAATGTATTTTTTTTCTTTTTTTTTTTTCTAATTTCAGAGAATTCATTGGTAAAAAGATGGATGCCCATGCCTTATCCGTACTTATAAAATTTCACATTAATATTATAAATTAATATTTAGAAATAAAAAAACATCACTTTATTTTTTTTTTTTACCATTATTGAAACCATAATCACAATGGTACAATACATACATACATACATACATACATACATATATATGCATTAAACACAAAATAATTAATCACTTTGTAGCTCCATTTTTTGTGAAAAAAAGTTTCGAAATTTAGATTTTCAGGTTTTAGAGAAGTGGATTTCTAAAAGATGAGTAAATTTTTTTTATTTTTGAATTTTATATGATTGAAAAAATTATCAAAGATTAAAAATTCTCAATGTTTCAAGTTTCACCACAAATAATTTTACTAGCCTTGCAATGTTCAGTCAAGATTTCAACTCAAAAACATTAAAAAAAAAAAAAAATCATTTATTTTATCGATTGAAAATTTTGTTTACAAGTGGTGATAAAGAGAATTGGTGCACAATATACACATTTAGAACCTGATCTATTGATTTGATACTTTTGATACTTGATTTATAGAAATCCAAAAATACTTAGTACATGGACCGTAGAATTTAATGAAATTGAGAACATTAGTAGTTGAAAAAGCAGTATTGAATAAAAAGAATATTTGTCTATTACAATAATAGTAAATACGAAAGCTATTATAATGGTATTAATAATTGTCTAAGTACCAAAACATTCTCAATTTATATAGTTTAAGTACTAAATGTTATTGATTTCATTAAATCAGACACCAAAAGAATCAAATCAATAGGTTGGGTAACAAATGGACAGATTGTGAATAGATCAGATTCCAACACAAGGGCCAAAACTATTGGACTGTCCCTTCGTGCGTTGGAAACTAAAGCCCAACAACAGTAACTTTCAAAATTATTGGTCAAACAAATAATAAGGCTGGATATGCAAATAGCAAGGTAAATTACATTTCTTCAGGGAGAGTTTTTTACTTATTTGTAATGCATAAAAACTGATGCAACGGAACAAAATGATCTATCTCTTTTGTAATGTAAAGCTATACTTTGCATCACTTGAAATAATTTAGCACATGTACACTATTCAATTGAAAGCTCATTCTAATAACATTTTTTTTCAACAATTTGATTTGATTTAAAAATTTTATCAATTAAACAAGCAACAACATTACACTCTCCTAGTGAAACCAATAACTTTACCATACAAATGAAATAAAGAAAAGAAAAAAACAACAACAATAGAATTAAACTAAAATCCATCTTGAATCACCGTTTAGCAAAAGTACTAGGACTTGGGTTTCTGTCTTGGGAGGGACATAGAATGGAAAAAAATCCCTAGAATGCAAAAAAATATTTGATAGTTAAGAAGAAATGAAGTTCATGCAAACCTGGTTATGTAAGGTATTTGCTTGCTCAAACGCTTCGACTTTCCTACTTGCACTTTCAACTATGAGAGTACACTTCGCAATGGGGTCAATTGGGTTCAAAAGTAAGGTAAATTGTTTAATCACTTGTAATTTTACATCGTTCAAAGAAATTGGACTTTAATCGGTTGAGAATCAATGAGATTAGGTTGTAAAATTTCATTGGACTTTGGAGAAGAAGTTGAAGAAACCAAAGAGTTTTCTCAGTTGATAAAAAGGTCTTTTATATGGCCATTTTTCTCGTAAAGACAACGTTATTCTGGACACATCAATGTAAAGACAACGTTACTCTGGACACATCAATATTTTTCACGATACAATGTCTAGTTCTTTATATATATATATATATATGAGCAAACCATAACACTTATTTTTGACAAAAAGAAAAAGAAAACACATTCGATGTTTTGTTAATTAGTAAAATCACAATGTAAATTTTTTAACTTTACCCAAAAAATAACAATTAGTTATATATATATATATAAAATCTACTTCAACTTTTATATTTTATGTTATTCCATATGATTATGAACTAATGTAAATGGATTACATTTTTTTTCAAGTGGGGTTATAAAATACAAAATTTAATTTATTGTATTTTAAAAAGATTAAGATGCATTTGTACTTCTGCATTTATATAATTTGTGGATAATATTTATGTGTATGAAAAAATTACTATAAAAAGCATATAATGTCACATGGATAGGAAATGATTTGTGGTTTAAATATGAATTATGATGGTTAACCTACCATCTCTATGGACTGGTATGGGGACCCTTACCTGATTTGATTCATTTGAATGACATATTCTGGGATTTGTGATGTTATAATCAATTATTGATCATTATCAATAAATCTAAAGTTTAGAGGATTTAATGTACAAACTAATAACATATGTATTTTAGGTAAAGTTCATTTCTTTTTTCTGCAGAAAAGTTTAGATAAATAGCATTCCTGTTTTTTTCCAAGACCATGTCAAATACCGGATCTTGATAAGGATTTATAATGAAATTTACGGATCACCTATTAGAAAGGACTAAATTTAACAGAGTAAGAAATTAAACCATAAACCTGAAATATAGGGTTTTAATTTTTTTATTACTCGGATCAACTTTATTAATTTCATTAATCTTTCTTTTACCTCAATTTGAGGTCGATCATACATACTTTAAATGATAATTTGCTAATTTTCTTTTCCACATAAATTTGGACTCGAATTCAAAATAATTCATTAATGCTTTTGAATGGTCAATTATAATATTTTAACAATTTTTTTAATCTTTTGAAAGAAATTGATAGAGAAAATTTGGCAAAACATTTGAACAAAACGTAAATATGACTTTTGATCAAATTCCTATATTTAATTCCTAAACTTGTCAAAACCTACTTGCTCTTTTTTTTCAGTTTCAGTTATATCAATTTATGGAACTGCCTACGAATTTCTAGAGGACTGGGTAGTGACAGAAGATTGTATCAAAATGCCCCTATTATTACTGGAAAAATTGATTTTACTCTCAAACTTTAAAATCTTACAAAAATATCCTTGTCACAATAAAAAAAAAAAAAAAACTGCAAATTTTGGCCCAAAATTGCATTCCATTTGCAACGATATGTCCATTATTGCATTCCCTTTGTATCGATAGACCCAAAATTGTATTATTATATGGTTTCCAATAACTATACGAGCAATTTAATACCTTATCCGAAATATCAAAATGGTTATCCGTGAATTTATCTGAAAGAAATGTTAGATAACAGCAAACAAATACAATTTATATAATTGAATTGCAGAAACGAAATAAATTGAAGAACAGAAAATAAGATATTTTTCAACCTTAACAAAAAGAATAGTAGAGTTGAGGCCTGAAAAATACAGTTTCTTTAACACAATTATCTGCCCGTAGTTGGCGATTTGTCTCCTAGGATACAACAACTCTCGATGACGAACCCAACTGTGCGAAGCGGACTATTACCGGAGAAGAAAGGAAAAACGACAGCCTATCTAGAAGGAAACAGATTGCAGAAAAAAGGAGGAAAGGAAATTCGAAATTCTTGCAAGTGTATTCTGCAACTGATGGAGTAAGAAAATATAGGTTGTTTAAGAGGATTTATTGGATTAATAATGACAATTAATTGGATTAATTCTCTTATTAAGAGAGAATTAATTCTGCAGTTATTTTATTTGAAAAATAAAACTGACAGAAAAAATATCGGACCAGAGCAAAAATTAGGCAGGCCCAATTCGGTCCGGCATTCGCAACGCCCACATCGTGCGGGTGCGCATTGAGCCTTTGAAAGCTCGGGACTAAGATTTGCACCCCCGCTGCGCGCGCGCAAGAGAGAGCCTTTTGGCTTACAAAAGTTAACACCTTACAAAAGTGTGTTTCAATATAAACACCTTTTCCACTTTATATTTTTCCCATGTGGGATAAGTTAATATAAGCCAATTTTTCTCCAAATATTCCATTTCATTAGGCTAACTTTGAGCAACAATTTCTCATTCACTACTTGTCCGTTTTGGGTAAATTATATACCCTTGGAAAGCTGAGGTTACATACTATACAATGATACTAATCATTTGATGTAATACGCTTCCTTTCCATAATATAATTCGGCCCAAAGTTGACAAATAATCACTAGTATATAATCCAATATATTTGTCCAATTTCCAACAATCCCCCACATGAATGAAATTGATTGACGAAAAGAAAGATCAAAATCGAAGTGGTGATAGTAAACTACAGTTGATATTTGCATAGGATAGGTAGGCATCAACCTTTGAACCTTCCCTTATGCTAGTATATTTCCTTTACTGGCTGACTAGTATACACGATGTCCTTGAACTATTCTGCCATTTGTGTAAACGATGATATTGTTAGAGATTGTGCCCTAAGCCAATGTTGGATTATGTAAACAATCTTCTTAAGTCATTAATAAAGACTTATTTTATCATATATATTTGTATGTTAGTATTTATGATAATGTATCCATGAATTAATTGTGTAATTCTAAATTTCCCTAGTCGATTGTTATTATGGGAATAATAACAAACTAAGACTAGTGTGAGTGATAATGGATATTCATAAGATGAATATAGTGTATACAGATACAGATTATACTCACGGGCAATGTGTTAGAGAACATGTTGCTGGAGACCCACTATAAGATCAAGTTCATGGTCACGTGTCACAACTGATCTTGATTATAGTAGTGTCATCAGCTGATTCCTTTGACCTGAGGTCACCATGGATTCCGGGATGAATACATGTTGTGCTTTGACGCAGTCAAACGCTGCTTGTAACAGAGTAGTTATAAAGGCTGTGGTTGGGTACAACATGACTCATGCTTAGGGATGTGAGTGACAGATATGGGATTTTGTCCCTCTCTAACAAGAGAGCGATATCACTGGGCCCCTCGATAAGTAAGACTGTTAAATGCATGGCCATGCTCAAATAATTGATAAGAGTATCAATTAATTTGTCTAAACAGTTTACTTTGAGATCGAGAAAGCATATGATTAATTATATAAGATTGACAAGTGTACCATGTCTTATGATTAATCATGATATCAAAGAGACAAAAGGGAATATGACATTCTATAAATAGGTATTGGATCATTCCAATCATATTAATTGGGTAGTCGTAATGGCTTGCTAGAGTCCGCTTGTGACTTATAAGGACATTATGGTAATTTCCTTATTGCCAATTAATATGATCCTATGGGGTCACACACAAGAGCAAAATGAAGTTCATCTTATCGGGTATAAATTATTATTGGATAATAATTTATGAATGAGAAAGAGAATAAATATATATATAGTGATATATATTTATGTATGTGTATATAAATATTAATGTGATTAATATTGCATAAAGTATGCTACATATTATAATTAAATTATATAGAGATATAATTAATTATAATATTATATATATACATATGTGTATTATGGAGAATTGATTTGATTTAATATTAAGTGAGAATTAATATTAAATTATGTGGATTAATTTATAATTATAATTAATAGGTGTATTAGATTATAATTATAATTAACTAATTAGGTGTTTTTATTTAAGGAAATAAGAAAAAAAACCTAAACCTAATGTAATTCTTATATAACAAAAGTGGAGTTTTTTCGGCAGACAAGAAAGTGGTGGAAGAAGAGCCAGCCGAAATTCATCCAAAACCCCAAAAAGAAAATTTGATTTTCTATCTCTCTAACTCTCGTTCGAAGAATTGTTCTTCAAATCCGGCGCTAGCACGCGGTGGACGTATTGCTCCGTGTGGATCAACCGTAGAGGGAAGCTATTTTGGTTCCTGCTTGATTCAATCTTCAAAGAATTAAGGTAATTCTTTAACCCTCCTTCCGATTCAATGCAATGTACATGGGTCCTTGGTGGGGATTAATCTTTTATCCGCTGCGTTTTATGTTTGTTTTGTGCGATTAATTCCCCAACAGTGGTATCAGAGCCACTTGTGCATTGATTGAATTGGATTTGTTATTTTGATTAGATCAAAATTGCATGTTAGGGTTATATGTTTTTGATTTAGGGTTCTTTGTTATTGTGAATAACGTTTGGAATTGATTTGGGAATTGTTGTTTTGAACAAATTGACGCAGAATTGTTTTTCAGTGCAGAACACGCCGGCGTGCAGGCACTGCACGCCGTGCAAACGTGTGTTGCACGCCGTGTACTGGTTTTGCACGGCGTGTAGTCGGAAATCGTTTTCGTAAGCTGAGAATCAGTGCATAACTCGCCGGCGTGCAAGTGTTGCACGCCGTGCATATGTGTGTTGCACGCCGTGTACTGGTTTTGCACGGCGTGCAACCAGAAATTTCTCATGTGCGCTGAGTAACAGCGAGGAACACGGCCGCGTGCAAGTGTTGCACGCCGTGCAAACCGGTTTTGCACGCCGTGTTCCCTTAGTGCTGCAATGTAGAAATTGTCTTCTATACCTTTTCTTCTCAAATCAATTTCTTTTAAATACAATAAGATTGTGTTTAGTTTTTGAACCCTAAATCTTGTAGATGTAAAATTATTGTGATAATTTTATGCATGGTGTTGTGGTATGGTTTTGGACCCTGTGGATGTTTTTGTTTTCCTTTGGTTTTGGTGAATGTAAAGTTTTATAAATACGGCCTGCGAGTCGTTTGTATTTATGTAATCTTATTTTCTAGATAAATTGTATAGGATGCAATTTATTGTTTGTAAATCTTATTTTACTAGAAAATTGTATAGGATACAATTTTGTTAAATATGTAAATCCATGAGATGATGCCAAGGAACAAAGACGTGAAGACGGATCCAAGGAAAGTTTAATTAATAGGTGCTGTGACCATGCGATGGTTGCAACCACCTAGGAAATGACCTGTTGATTTTCATATTGGCCTATGAAAATCAATGTAGATAAAACCATACCATAACACGGTTTTTCGAGTCTATTGCATGTTTTATATTTTGATGCCATGTGATGCCATGCCTAGTATGAAATATGCATGCTAGATGAATGTATGACATTGGATGCCATGCTAGGATTAATGTTAACTTGGAAAGTTTAATATTAATGCCATGTTTTGTATATGATAAAATTTTAATCACGGGATTTATAAACCCTAAATAAACTTATGAAGTTTATATTTTTGCCACCCAATTACGTATAACACTTGTCAAGTACTATGTTCGCATCATGGTATACCGCCAGGGCGGGTACGCATGTTGTGACCTTAGCGAAGCAATAATATGAGAAAAGGTGATTCTCATTGTGTTGTAATTGGTTTAACTAAAGGGTTAATCAAAAAGGTGTTTGAGCCCGAGGCAAGGATGAGATGAGTAACATACAAATTAAATATGATATATGATATCATGCATCTCATAAATTAAAAGAGTTACATAATGATGTAATTGACATGGTGATGTCTACCGAAATTATATTTAATCATAGGGACATGCCAAAGCAGTGCTATGGTTAAGTATGGATTTTGGGTCTTTTACCCACTTAAATATTTTAAAGGGTTTTATAATTTTAGTGGGAGCTATATTCTCTTATGTAATTAACTTTGCATATATTTTCTGTTGTAGATAAATGGCCAACACAAGCAATCCCGGTTCTATTCGATCTATCCTTGAGAAGGATAAACTGAATGGAACAAATTACCTAGACTGGTATCGCAACTTGAGAATTGTTCTCAAGCAAGAGCGAAAGCTATATGTTCTGGATGGTCCTTTGCCCGCTAACCCTCCACCCACCACAGCTTCAAGAGCTGAAAGGGATGCTTTCCACAAGCATCAAAATGATCAGATTGATGTACAGTGCCTGATGCTCGCATCAATGATTCCGGAACTTCAGAAGGATCTGGAAACATTTGAGGCATATGAGATGTCTCAAGAGCTTAAGGAAATGTTCCAAAAGCAAGCGAGAAGGGAAAGGTATGAGACCTTGAGATCTTTGGTTGGGTGCAAGATGACCGAAGGGAGTTCGGTTAGTGCCCATGTTCTGAAGATGAAAGGGTACATTGATCAGTTGGAGAGGCTTGGTTCGCCACTCAGACCTGAGTTGGCAACGGATTTGATCCTTAATTCTCTTCCCGAGAGTTACTCCCATTTTGTCATGAATTATCACATGAATGATATGGACAAAACGGTCAGCGAACTGCATGGGATGCTGAAAAACGCTGAAGTAACTATAAAAGAGAAGCCAAGCTCCAAAGGGATCCATATGGTGCAAAAGGGTAGGATCCAGAAGAAGAGGGGTAAAGCAAACAAACCCAAAGAGTTTGGGAAGGATGCAAAGAAGCCCAAAGCTGTTACCAAGGCAAAGCCTCCAAAGGAAGGCGCATGCCATTTCTGCAATCAGCCTGGTCATTGGCGCAGAAATTGCAAGCTTTATTTGGAGGACTTGAGGAAGAAGAGAGGCGGTGAGACCGCTAATCAAGGTATTCATGTTATTGAAATACTTCATTCTACTTCTGTTTCTACTTCGTGGGTATTAGATACCGGTTGTGGTTCTCACATTTGTATGAATGTGCAGGGGCTTAGAGGAAGTAGAAAGCTCAAGAAGGGCGAGGTAGAATTCCATGTGGCGAATGGAGCTAGAGTTGCTGCTTATGAAGTCGGTCGCTACGATCTCAAGTTGCCAAGTGGAGTTGTTCTCCTTTTGAATAATTGTTATTTTGTTCCTAATTTGTCTAGGAACATCATTTCTATTTCATGTTTGGACAAGGAAGGATTTAAATGTGTTATTGAGAATAATCACTTATTGCTTTTCAATAAAGACTTGTTTTATGCAAATGCGGATTTACATGATGGTCTTTATTTGTTGAACCTTAGTGAAGGTTATGATGAGCATGTATATAACATAAATACCAAAAGGATAAGAACAAATATTGTGAATCCTACTTATCTCTGGCACTGTCGTCTAGGACACATTAATGAGAAACGCATTTCAAAACTCCATAAAGATGGAATTTTGGGTCTAGATGTTTTTGAAACATATGACACTTGCGAGTCTTGTTTAATGGGTAAGATGACCAAGAGTCCTTTTACTGGTCACAGTGAAAGGGCTAGTGACTTATTAGAACTCATACATACAGATGTATGTGGGCCTATGAGCACAACTGCTAGAGGTGGTTTTCAATACTTCATTACGTTCACTGATGACTTCAGTAGATATGGTTATCTATATCTAATGAAGCATAAGTCGGAATCCTTTGAAATGTTCAAAGCCTTCCAAAATGAAGTACAAAACCAACTTGGCAAGACAATTAAAGCACTTAGATCTGATCGAGGTGGTGAATATTTGAGCCAAGAGTTCGACGATCATCTTAGAAATTGTGGGATTGTCTCACAATTAACTCCTCCTGGTACACCACAGTGGAATGGTGTGTCTGAGAGGAGGAACCGAACTTTATTGGATATGGTTCGGTCTATGATGAGTCAAACAAATCTTCCTCTATCCTTTTGGGGATATGCACTTGAAACAGCGGCATTCACACTGAACCGAGTTCCATCAAAAGCAGTTGAAAAGACACCATATGAGATATGGATTGGTAAGAAACCAAATTTGTCTTTTCTCAAGATTTGGGGATGCGAAGCCTATGTGAAATATTTGATTTCAGATAAGTTATCACCAAAATCTGTGAAATGCAATTTTGTTGGTTATCCAAAAGAAACTAAAGGTTATTTCTTTTACAATCCTAGTGAAAACAAAGTGTTTGTTGCTAAGGGTGGTACATTCCTGGAAAAAGAGTTTATTTCCAAAGGAATCAGTGGGAGTAAAGTACACCTACAAGAAAATATGGATAACCAAGTTGAAAGTGAGTTTCAAATGGAACAACCTGATTCACAAGAAGTTGTTGAGTCAGAACCAGTAACACAAGTCCAACGTAGATCAAGTAGAGTTCGTCATGAGCCCGAGAGATATGGATTTCTCGTCACGAATGAAAATGATCTGATTCTGTTAGAAGAGAATGAACCTTCCACGTACATGGAAGCTGTCTCTAACTTGATGCTATGAAGTCAGAAATTCAATCCATGGACGACAACAAAGTATGGACTTTGGTTGATCTCCCAAAGGGTGCTAAAGCAATAGGGCACAAATGGGTTTTCAAGTTGAAAACGGACATGGATGGGAATATTCAGACTTATAAAGCAAGGTTAGTGGCAAAAGGTTACCGACAAATTCATGGTATAGACTATGACGAAACCTTTTCTCCAGTAGCTATGATCAAGTCCATCAGAATTCTTGTTGCCATAGCAGCATATTATGACTATGAGATATGGCAAATGGATGTCAAAACAGCTTTCCTAAATGGAAACCTTGTTGAGGATGTGTACATGACACAGCCTGAAGGTTTTGTCGATCCAAAGAATCCTGATAAAGTATGCAAGCTTCAAAAGGCCATTTATGGTTTGAAGCAAGCATCAAGAAGTTGGAATCATTGTTTTGATGAATCGGTCAAAAAGTTTGGCTTCATCAAAAACGAAGATGAGCCTTGTGTGTACAAGAAGTTCAGTGGGAGTAATATAGTTTTCCTAGTTCTATATGTCGATGACATATTGTTAATAGGAAATCACATTCCTACCTTGCAAGAAGTAAAATCTTGGCTAGGAAAGTGTTTTTCTATGAAAGACTTGTTGGGGAATTAATCGCACAAACAAACATAAAACGCAGCGGATAAAGGATTAATCCCCACCAAGGACCCATGTGCATTGCATTGAATCGGAAGGAGGGTTAAAGAATTACCTTAATTCTTTGAAGTTTGAATCACTTAGGAACCAAAATTGCTTCCCTCTATGGTTGATCCACACGGAGCAATACGTTCACCGCGTGCTAGCGCCGGGATGGAAGAAACGGTTTCTTCGAATCGAGAGAAGAGAGCAGAAAAAAAAAAAAAAGTCAGATTTTTCTTTTGCTTGGAGAGACTGAATTTCGGCTGGCTACTTTTTTTCTGGTGGCTGGCCGAATTCTGCTATAGTATTAGTGTGGAGAGTGATTAGGTTTAGGTTAATTGTTTCCTTAAATAATTAACCTAAATAGTTAATTATAATTATAACCTAATACACCTATTAGTTATAATTATATATTAACCCACACAATTTAATATTAATTCTCAATTAACATTAAATCAAATCAATTCTCCATAATACATATATGTATATATAATATTATAATTAATTATATCTCCATATAATTTAATTATAATATGTAGCATACTTTATGCAATATTAATCACATTAATATTTATATATACATACATAAATATATATCACTATATATATTTATTCTCTTTCTCATTCATAAATTATTATCCAATAATAATTTATACCCGATAAGATGAACTTCATTTTGCTCTTGTGTGTGACCCCATAGGATCATATTAATTGGCAATAAGGAAATTACCATAATGTCCTTATAGGTCACAAGCGGACTCTAGCAAGCCATTACGACTACCCAATTAATATGATTGGAATGATCCAATACCTATTTATAGAATGTCATATTCCCTTTTGTCTCTTTGATATCAAGATTAATTATAAGACATGGTACACTTGTCAATCTTATATAATTAATCATATGCTTTCTCGATCTCAAAGTAAACTGTTCAGACAAATCAATTGATACTCTTATCAATTATTTGAGCACGGCCATGCATTTAACAGTCTTACTTATCGAGGGGCCCAGTGATATCGCTCTCTTGTTAGAGAGGGACAAAATCCCATATCTGTCACTCACATCCCTAAGCATGAGTCATATTGTACCCAACCACAGCCTTTATAACTACTCTGTTACAAGCAGCGTTTGACTGCGTCAAAGCACAACATGAATTCATCCCGGAATCCATGGTGACCTCAGGTCAAAGGAATCAGCTGATGACACTACTATAATCAAGATCAGTTGTGACACGTGACCATGAACTTGATCTTATAGTGGGTCTCCAGCAACATGTTCTCTAACACATTGCCCGTGAGTATAATCTGTATCTGTATACACTATATTCATCTTATGAATATCCATTATCACTCACACTAGTCTTAGTTTGTTATTATTCCCATAATAACAATCGACTAGGGAAAATTTAGAATTACACAATTAATTCATGGATACATTATCATAAATACTAACATACAAATATATATGATAAAATAAGTCTTTATTAATGACTTAAGAAGATTGTTTACATAATCCAACATTGGCTTAGGGCACAATCTCTAACAATCTCCCACTTGCCCTAAGTCCAATCTCAAATGTATCTAATACCCATGGACCTAGCATGACCATCATGTACAGCTTGTGAAAGAGCTTTTGTTAGTGGATCAGCAACATTGTCTTCAGACGCAACTTTGCATATCTTCACATCTCCTCTTGAGATGACTTCTCTTATGTAGTGAAAACGCCGAAGTATATGTTTGGATTTCTGTGACACACTAGGTTCCTTAGCAAGTGATATTGCCCCATTGTTGTCACACAAGAGGCTCACAGGATTCACTATGCTAGGAACGACACCAAGTTCTTCGATGAACTTCTTGATCCAAACAGCCTCTTGGGCTGCATCTGATGCAGCAATATACTCGGCTTCTGTTGTAGATGCAGCTATCGTGCTTTGCTTAGAACTCTTCCAACTTATCGCACCTCCATTCAGAATGAACACATACCCAGACTGTGACTGCATCTGATCTTGATCAGTTTGGAAACTTGCATCCGTGTAACCATTTACAACAAGATCTTCGTCCGAGCCTCCATATATCAAGAATGTATCTTTAGTTCTTCTCAAGTACTTAAGAATACTCTTGACAGCAGTCCAGTGACTATCACCTGGATCAGACTGATATCTACTTGTCATGCTCAAAGCAAAAGAGACATCTGGCCGAGTACATACCATGGCATACATGATAGATCCTATAGCTGACGCATAAGGAATCTTATTCATGCGTTGACGTTCTTCAACTGTCATGGGACATTGCTTACAACTAAGCTTTATCCCTTGCCCAATAGGAACATTTCCTTTCTTAGATTGATCCATACTGAACCTTTTCAGTATCTTATCAATGTATGTACTCTGGCTCAGGCCTATCAATCTCTTAGATCTATCTCTATAGATCTTTATTCCAAGAATGTAGGCTGCCTCACCCAAGTCTTTCATAGAAAAACACTTTCCTAGCCAAGATTTTACTTCTTGCAAGGTAGGAATGTGATTTCCTATTAACAATATGTCATCGACATATAGAACTAGGAAAACTATATTACTCCCACTGAACTTCTTGTACACACAAGGCTCATCTTCGTTTTTGATGAAGCCAAACTTTTTGACTGATTCATCAAAACAATGATTCCAACTTCTTGATGCTTGCTTCAAACCATAAATGGCCTTTTGAAGCTTGCATACTTTATCAGGATTCTTTGGATCGACAAAACCTTCAGGCTGTGTCATGTACACATCCTCAACAAGGTTTCCATTTAGGAAAGCTGTTTTGACATCCATTTGCCATATTTCATAGTCATAATATGCTGCTATGGCAACAAGAATTCTGATGGACTTGATCATAGCTACTGGCGAAAAGGTTTCGTCATAGTCTATACCATGAACTTGTCGGTAACCTTTCGCCACTAACCTTGCTTTATAAGTCTGAATATTCCCATCCATGTCCGTTTTCAACTTGAAAACCCATTTGTGCCCTATTGCTTTAGCACCCTTTGGGAGATCAACCAAAGTCCATACTTTGTTGTCGTCCATGGATTGAATTTCTGACTTCATAGCATCAAGCCATTTTACAGATTCTGAACTAGAGACAGCTTCCACATACGTGGAAGGTTCATTCTCTTCTAACAGAATCAGATCATTTTCGTTCGTGACGAGAAATCCATATCTCTCGGGCTCATGACGAACTCTACTTGATCTACGTTGGACTTGTGTTACTGGTTCTGACTCAACAACTTCTTGTGAATCAGGTTGTTGTTCCATTTGAAACTCACTTTCAATTTGGTTATCCAGATTTTCTTGCAGGTGTACTTTACTCCCACTGATTCCTTTGGAAATAAACTCTTTTTCCAGGAATGTACCATTCCTAGCAACAAACACTTTGTTTTCACTAGGATTGTAAAAGAAATAACCTTTAGTTTC
The DNA here is from genome assembly GCA_039660915.1 of Euphorbia tirucalli. Taxonomy (NCBI): domain Eukaryota; kingdom Viridiplantae; phylum Streptophyta; class Magnoliopsida; order Malpighiales; family Euphorbiaceae; genus Euphorbia; species Euphorbia tirucalli. Next base: position 49,087,638 of record CM077632.1, on the reverse strand, counting down.
TTTTGGATAACCTACAAAGTTGCACTTCACAGATTTTGGTGCTAACTTATCTGAAATCAAGTATTTCACATAAGCTTCGCATCCCCAAATCTTGAGAAAAGACAAATTTGGTCTCTTACCAACCCATATCTCATATGGTGTCTTTTCAACTGCCTTTGATGGAACTCGGTTCAGTGTGAATGCCGCTGTTTCAAGTGCATATCCCCAAAAGGATAGAGGAAGATTTGTTTGACTCATCATAGACCGAACCATATCCAATAAAGTTCGGTTCCTCCTCTCAGACACACCATTCCACTGTGGTGTACCAGGAGGAGTTAATTGTGAGACAATCCCACAATTTTTAAGATGATCGTCAAACTCTTGGCTCAAATATTCACCACCTCGATCAGATCTAAGTGCTTTAATTGTCTTGCCAAGTTGGTTTTGTACTTCATTTTGGAATGCTTTGAACATTTCAAAGGATTCCGACTTATGCTTCATTAGATATAGATAACCATATCTACTGAAATCATCAGTGAACGTAATGAAGTATTGAAAACCACCTCTAGCAGTTGTGCTCATAGGCCCACATACATCCGTATGTATGAGTTCTAATAAGTCACTAGCCCTTTCACTGTGACCAGTAAAGGGGCTCTTCGTCATCTTACCCATTAAACAAGACTCGCATGTGTCATATGTTTCAAAAACATCTAGACCCAAAATTCCATCTTTATGGAGTTTTGAAATGCGTTTCTCATTAACGTGTCCTAGACGACAATGCCAGAGATAAGTAGGATTCACAACATTTGTTCTTATCCTTTTGGTATTTATGTTATATACATGCTCATTATAACCTTCACTAAGGTTCAACAAATAAAGACCATCATGTAAATCCGCATTTGCATAAAACAAGTCTTTATTGAAAAGCAATAAGTGATTATTCTCAATAACACATTTAAATCCTTCCTTGTCCAAACATGAAATAGAAATGATGTTCCTAGACAAATTAGGAACAAAATAACAATTATTCAAATAAAGGACAAGTCCACTTGGCAACTTGAGCTCGTAGCGGCCGACTTCATAAGCAGCAACTCTAGCTCCATTCGCCACATGGAATTCTACCTCGCCCTTCTTGAGCTTTCTACTTCCTCTAAGCCCCTGCACATTCATACAAATGTGAGAACCACAACCGGTATCTAATACCCACGAAGTAGAAACAGAAGTAGAATGAAGTATTTCAATAACATGAATACCTTGATTAGCGGTCTCACCGCCTCTCTTCTTCCTCAAGTCCTCCAAATAAAGCTTGCAATTTCTGCGCCAATGACCAGGCTGATTGCAGAAATGGCATGCGCCTTCCTTTGCAGGCTTTGCCTTGGCAGCAGCTACGGGCTTTTTAGCATCTTTCCCAAACGCTTTGGGTTTGTGCGCTTTACCCTTCTTCTTCTGGATCCTACCCTTTTGCACCATATGGATCCCTTTGGAGCTTGGTTTCTCTTTTATAGTCACTTCAGCGTTTTTAAGCATCCCATGCAATTCGCTTACCGTTTTGTCCATATCATTCATGTGATAATTCATGACAAAATGGGAGTAACTATCGGGAAGAGAGTTTAGGATCAAATCCGTTGCCAACTCAGGTCTGAGTGGCGAACCAAGTCTCTCCAACTGATCAATGTACCCTTTCATCTTCAGAACATGTGCACTAACCGAACTACCTTCGGCCATTTTGCACGCAACCAAAGATCTCAAGGTCTCATACCTTTCCCTTCTCGCTTGCTTTTGGAACATTTCCTTAAGCTCTTGAGACATCTCGTATGCCTCAAACATTTCCAGATCCTTCTGAAGTTCCGGAATCATAGAAGCGAGCATTAGGCATTGCACATCAATCTGATCATTTTGATGCTTGTGGAAAGCATCTCTTTCAGCTCTTGGAGCCGTGGTGGGTGGAGGGTTAGCGGGCAAAGGCCCATCCAGAACATATAGCTTCCGCTCTTGCTTGAGAACTATTCTCAAGTTGCGATACCAGTCAAGGTAATTCGTTCCATTTAGTTTATCCTTCTCAAGGATAGATCTAATAGAACCGGGATTACTTGTGTTTGCCATTTATCTACAACAGAAAATATATGCAAAGTTAAATTACATAAGAGAATTAAGCTCCCACTAAAATTATAAAACCCTTTAAAATTATTTAAGTGGGTAAAAGACCCAAAATCCATACTTAACCATAGCACTGCTTTGGCATGTCCCTATGATTAAATATAATTTCGGTAGACATCACCATGTCAATTACATCATTATGTAACTCTTTTGATTTATGAGATGCATGATATCATATATCATATTTAATTTGCATGTTACTCATCTCATCTTTGCCTAGGGCTCAAACACCATTTTGATTAACCCTTTGTTAAACCAATTACAACACAATGAGAATCACCATTTCTCATATTATCGCTTCGCTAAGGTCACATCATGCGTACCCGCTTTGGCGTGGCTACCATGATGCGAACATAGTACTTGACTAGTGTTATACGTAATTGGGTGGCAAATATAAACTTCATAAGTTTATTTTAGGGTTTATTAAATCCCGTGATTAAATTGTATCATATACAATACATGGCATTAATATTAATCTTCTTAGTTAACATTAATTATAGCATGGCATCCAATGTCATACATTCATCTAGCATGCATATTTCATACTAAGCATGGCATCACATGGCATCAAAATATAAAACATGCAATAGACTCGAAAAAAAAAAAATCGTGTTATGGTATGGTTTTATCTACATTGATTTTCATAGGCCAATATGAAAATCAACAGGTCATTTCCTAGGTGGTTGTAACCATCGTATGGTCACAGCACTCCCCCACCCCTTGGATCCGTCTTCACGTCTTTGTTCCTTGGCACCATCTCATGGATTTACATATCTTACAAAATTGTATCCTATACAATTTTCTAGTAAAATAAAATTTACAAACAATAAATTGCATCCTATACAATTTATCTAGAAAAATAAGATTACATAAATACAAACGACTCGCAGGCCGTATTTATAAAACCTTACATCCACCAAAACAAAAGGAACAAAAAAAAACATCCATGGGGTCCAAAACCATACCACAACACCATGCATAAAATTATCACAATAATTTTACATCTACAAGATTTAGGATTCATAAAGGGTAAAATACAATCCTATTGTATTTAGAGTAATTGATTTGAAAATCGTAAATGTGTAGAAACAATTTCCACACATAAACGAAAAACACCAAACCCAACTTCCAGCGATCCAACTCGCTGCTGAGTTGGACGGGGGTACGGGGGCGGTAGCCCCTGTTGCGAAGCAAGCGCCGCAGGCAAAAAAATTTTTCGCGCAAAAAACAGCCCCCTCTGAAAATTCCCAGGTGGCACGCCGTGCCAAGGTTGGCACGCCGTCGTGCCGCCATTCTGGTCGCAACACTGGAAACGGTTTCCAGTTGGCACGGCGTGCAAAGGCCCAGCACGTCGTGCCATATGCAAAATTTTCAGGTTGGCACGCCGTGCCAAATCGGCACGCCCGCGTGCCACCATTCTGAACTCAAGCATCCAGGAACGATTTCCTGTTGGCACGCCGTGCCAAAACCGGCACGCCGGCGTGCCAACATGCTGAATCCAAAATTTCACCCCTTTTCTGATTCAAAACAATTACAACCAAATCATTCACAATGATTCACATTAAAATCAAATTTTAAACATGTTATTCACAATAACATTGAACCCTAAATCAAGAACATACAACCCTAACATGCAATTTTGATCTAATCAAAATAACAAATCCAATTCAACCAATGCACAAGTGGCTCTGATACCACTGTTGGGGAATTAATCGCACAAACAAACATAAAACGCAGCGGATAAAGGATTAATCCCCACCAAGGACCCATGTGCATTGCATTGAATCGGAAGGAGGGTTAAAGAATTACCTTAATTCTTTGAAGTTTGAATCACTTAGGAACCAAAATTGCTTCCCTCTATGGTTGATCCACACGGAGCAATACGTTCACCGCGTGCTAGCGCCGGGATGGAAGAAACGGTTTCTTCGAATCGAGAGAAGAGAGCAGAAAAAAAAAAAAAAGTCAGATTTTTCTTTTGCTTGGAGAGACTGAATTTCGGCTGGCTACTTTTTTTCTGGTGGCTGGCCGAATTCTGCTATAGTATTAGTGTGGAGAGTGATTAGGTTTAGGTTAATTGTTTCCTTAAATAATTAACCTAAATAGTTAATTATAATTATAACCTAATACACCTATTAGTTATAATTATATATTAACCCACACAATTTAATATTAATTCTCAATTAACATTAAATCAAATCAATTCTCCATAATACATATATGTATATATAATATTATAATTAATTATATCTCCATATAATTTAATTATAATATGTAGCATACTTTATGCAATATTAATCACATTAATATTTATATATACATACATAAATATATATCACTATATATATTTATTCTCTTTCTCATTCATAAATTATTATCCAATAATAATTTATACCCGATAAGATGAACTTCATTTTGCTCTTGTGTGTGACCCCATAGGATCATATTAATTGGCAATAAGGAAATTACCATAATGTCCTTATAGGTCACAAGCGGACTCTAGCAAGCCATTACGACTACCCAATTAATATGATTGGAATGATCCAATACCTATTTATAGAATGTCATATTCCCTTTTGTCTCTTTGATATCAAGATTAATTATAAGACATGGTACACTTGTCAATCTTATATAATTAATCATATGCTTTCTCGATCTCAAAGTAAACTGTTCAGACAAATCAATTGATACTCTTATCAATTATTTGAGCACGGCCATGCATTTAACAGTCTTACTTATCGAGGGGCCCAGTGATATCGCTCTCTTGTTAGAGAGGGACAAAATCCCATATCTGTCACTCACATCCCTAAGCATGAGTCATATTGTACCCAACCACAGCCTTTATAACTACTCTGTTACAAGCAGCGTTTGACTGCGTCAAAGCACAACATGAATTCATCCCGGAATCCATGGTGACCTCAGGTCAAAGGAATCAGCTGATGACACTACTATAATCAAGATCAGTTGTGACACGTGACCATGAACTTGATCTTATAGTGGGTCTCCAGCAACATGTTCTCTAACACATTGCCCGTGAGTATAATCTGTATCTGTATACACTATATTCATCTTATGAATATCCATTATCACTCACACTAGTCTTAGTTTGTTATTATTCCCATAATAACAATCGACTAGGGAAAATTTAGAATTACACAATTAATTCATGGATACATTATCATAAATACTAACATACAAATATATATGATAAAATAAGTCTTTATTAATGACTTAAGAAGATTGTTTACATAATCCAACATTGGCTTAGGGCACAATCTCTAACAAGACTTGGGTGAGGCAGCCTATATTCTTGGAATAAAGATCTATAGAGATAGATCTAAGAGATTGATAGGCCTGAGCCAGAGTACATACATTGATAAGATACTGAAAAGGTTCAGTATGGATCAATCTAAGAAAGGAAATGTTCCTATTGGACAAGGGATAAAGCTTAGTCGTAAGCAATGTCCTATGACAGTTGAAGAACGTCAACGCATGGATAAGATTCCTTATGCATCAGCTATAGGATCTATCATGTATGCCATGGTATGTACTCGGCCAGATGTCTCTTTTGCTTTGAGCATGACAAGTAGATATCAGTCTGATCCAGGTGATAGTCACTGGACTGCTGTCAAGAGTATTCTTAAGTACTTGAGAAGAACTAAAGATACATTCTTGATATATGGAGGCTCGGACGAAGATCTTGTTGTAAATGGTTACACGGATGCAAGTTTCCAAACTGATCAAGATCAGATGCAGTCACAGTCTGGGTATGTGTTCATTCTGAATGGAGGTGCGATAAGTTGGAAGAGTTCTAAGCAAAGCACGATAGCTGCATCTACAACAGAAGCCGAGTATATTGCTGCATCAGATGCAGCCCAAGAGGCTGTTTGGATCAAGAAGTTCATCGAAGAACTTGGTGTCGTTCCTAGCATAGTGAATCCTGTGAGCCTCTTGTGTGACAACAATGGGGCAATATCACTTGCTAAGGAACCTAGTGTGTCACAGAAATCCAAACATATACTTCGGCGTTTTCACTACATAAGAGAAGTCATCTCAAGAGGAGATGTGAAGATATGCAAAGTTGCGTCTGAAGACAATGTTGCCGATCCACTAACAAAAGCTCTTTCACAAGCTGTACATGATGGTCATACTAGGTCCATGGGTATTAGATACATTTGAAGATTGGACTTAGGGCAAGTGGGAGATTGTTAGAGATTGTGCCCTAAGCCAATGTTGGATTATGTAAACAATCTTCTTAAGTCATTAATAAAGACTTATTTTATCATATATATTTGTATGTTAGTATTTATGATAATGTATCCATGAATTAATTGTGTAATTCTAAATTTCCCTAGTCGATTGTTATTATGGGAATAATAACAAACTAAGACTAGTGTGAGTGATAATGGATATTCATAAGATGAATATAGTGTATACAGATACAGATTATACTCACGGGCAATGTGTTAGAGAACATGTTGCTGGAGACCCACTATAAGATCAAGTTCATGGTCACGTGTCACAACTGATCTTGATTATAGTAGTGTCATCAGCTGATTCCTTTGACCTGAGGTCACCATGGATTCCGGGATGAATACATGTTGTGCTTTGACGCAGTCAAACGCTGCTTGTAACAGAGTAGTTATAAAGGCTGTGGTTGGGTACAACATGACTCATGCTTAGGGATGTGAGTGACAGATATGGGATTTTGTCCCTCTCTAACAAGAGAGCGATATCACTGGGCCCCTCGATAAGTAAGACTGTTAAATGCATGGCCATGCTCAAATAATTGATAAGAGTATCAATTAATTTGTCTAAACAGTTTACTTTGAGATCGAGAAAGCATATGATTAATTATATAAGATTGACAAGTGTACCATGTCTTATGATTAATCATGATATCAAAGAGACAAAAGGGAATATGACATTCTATAAATAGGTATTGGATCATTCCAATCATATTAATTGGGTAGTCGTAATGGCTTGCTAGAGTCCGCTTGTGACCTATAAGGACATTATGGTAATTTCCTTATTGCCAATTAATATGATCCTATGGGGTCACACACAAGAGCAAAATGAAGTTCATCTTATCGGGTATAAATTATTATTGGATAATAATTTATGAATGAGAAAGAGAATAAATATATATATAGTGATATATATTTATGTATATGTATATAAATATTAATGTGATTAATATTGCATAAAGTATGCTACATATTATAATTAAATTATATAGAGATATAATTAATTATAATATTATATATATACATATGTGTATTATGGAGAATTGATTTGATTTAATATTAAGTGAGAATTAATATTAAATTATGTGGGTTAATTTATAATTATAATTAATAGGTGTATTAGATTATAATTATAATTAACTAATTAGGTGTTTTTATTTAAGGAAATAAGAAAAAAAACCTAAACCTAATGTAATTCTTATATAACAAAAGTGGAGTTTTTTCGGCAGACAAGAAAGTGGTGGAAGAAGAGCCAGCCGAAATTCATCCAAAACCCCAAAAAGAAAATTTGATTTTCTATCTCTCTAACTCTCGTTCGAAGAATTGTTCTTCAAATCCGGCGCTAGCACGCGGTGGACGTATTGCTCCGTGTGGATCAACCGTAGAGGGAAGCTATTTTGGTTCCTGCTTGATTCAATCTTCAAAGAATTAAGGTAATTCTTTAACCCTCCTTCCGATTCAATGCAATGTACATGGGTCCTTGGTGGGGATTAATCTTTTATCCGCTGCGTTTTATGTTTGTTTTGTGCGATTAATTCCCCAACAGATATACCCCACACAAATATCAACATAACATAGTTTTTGGTTCTCATGGTTATATTCGTTATGGTCATGGACATCTCCTGGTTCTGCAAGAGTTTCAGATAACTAAGCCCCATTAATCTCTTTTGAAGCGACCTCACTTCACTCTCACATAGGTGATCTCTTTTGCTCAAAATTTTGAAGCATAAAGAATCATTAAAAGCATAGCTTAACCTTTCCACATTTTATCACTGTTTACATCACAGGAATGGACAAGGGGTTGACCCCCACAGTGACCTCACAAGGTTATGCAATCAGGTTGTCCCATTGAACCTAGATCTTGGGATCTCTAGTAAACAAGGTTGGGTTTTCCTTCACATAATGCCTTAAATATTCATGGGCTTTAGTCCCATTCCCCTTGATGTCTTTTCAACTTGATCTCGGTTTAACCTTTTGGTTAGCGGATCCGCAGTGTTATCCTTTGACCCTACAAAGTCAACAGAGATAACTCTCGTTGAGATCAGTTGTCTAACGGTATTATGATGACGACGCATGTGTCTCAACTTACTGCTGTACATAATGTTCTATGCTTTTTTAATCGCTGCTTGATTATCGCAATGTATACAAATTACGGGCATAGGCTTTGGCCGTTCTGGAATATCTTCTAAGAAGTTCCGTAACCATTCAGCTTCCTCTCCAGTTTTATCCAAGGCTACAAACTCAGCTTCCATAGTGGATCTAGTTATAATCGTTTGCCTTGAGGATTTCCAGGACACTTCTCCTCCTCCTAGAGTGAATACGTACCCACTTGTACCTTTAGAATTCTTGATGTCAGCTATCCAACTGGCATCAGAATAAACTTCTAGTACCACAGGTTCTCTAGTATAGTGCAAACCATAATTATGAGTATATCGTAAATACCTTAGTATTCTCACGATAGCTACCCAATGAATCTTTCCTGGATTACTTGTATATCTGCTTAAACTACTTACAGTGTAAGCAGTATCAGGTTTTGTATAACTCAAAAGGTACATCAGACTACCTACAACCCTAGCATATTCCACTTGGTCTATGCCTTCACCTTTGTTTTTGGACAAATGTTGACTAATGTCTAATGGAGTTTCAGCTATACCAGAATCATCCTTGTTAAACTTATCAAGTATCTTGTCCATGTAGTGTGATTGAGTTAAAATGAGACCGTTAGGTGAACGTTTAACTTGGATGCCTAAAATTATCTGCCAGTCCCATATCTTTCATGTCAAATCTGACATAAATACATTTGTCACACTTGTTGATACGATAGCCACTAGCCATCATGGCATCATCAAACTTTTTGTGCCATTGTTTTGATGCTTGCTTTAACCCGTATAAAGACTTCACCAATTTACAAACTTTCCTTTCTTGACCTGGAACTACACAACCTTCAGGTTGTTCCATGTAGATTTCTTCTTCTAGATCTCCATTCAGGAAAGCTGTCTCACATCCATTTGATGTACCTCAAGATTCCGTAGAGCGGTAATAGCAAGTACCATCCTAATGGATGTTATTCTCGACACTGGAGAATAAGTATCAAAGTAGTCAAGGCCTTCCTTTTGTCTATAACCTTTTATAACCAAATGGGCCTTGTACTTATCAATGGTTCCATCTGTTTTCAATTTCCGTTTGAAAATCCATTTAGAGCTTAGTGGTTTAGTTCCGGGAGGAAGATCCACTAATTCCCAAGTATGATTTTGCAGAATGGAATCAACCTCACTCCTTATGGCTTCTTTCCATAAAGGACTTTCAGTTGAACTTACAGCTTCTTGGTAAGTTTGTGGTTCAGCCTCTAACATGTAAGTTAGAAAATCTGGACCAAAAGATTTTTCGACCCTTACCCTTTTACTTCTTCGAGGTTCAACCTCTATGTTCATCTCATCCTCTTCTTGAAGATCTTGAACATTCTCTTCCACCTCTTGTTGAAGCTTTTCATTATTCTTGACTTCGTCATGTTGACCATCTTGACTGTCAACTTCAACAGTCTCACAAGACCATTTAGATCTCGACCCCAGATCATTTTGTTTGCATGGAAATACGTTTTCAAAGAATGAGGCGTCCTTTGACTCCATGAATGTATTCTTGTGTATTTTCGGGTTTTTAGATTCATGCACAAGAAACTGATACGCATTACTGTGTTCCGCATATCCAATGAAAATACAATCCACTGTCTTTGGGCCTATTTTCATTCTCTTAGGTAATGGGTCCATTACCTTTGCAAGACACCCCCATACTTTCAAGTAATTATAAGAATGTTTTCTACCTTTCCATAATTCATAAGGTCTTTTGTCTTGTTTCTTACTGGGTACCTTGTTTAAAAGGTAATTTGCTGACAACATAGCATCCCCCCACATGTTTTGTGGTAACCAGAACTGGTTAGCATCGCATTCATCATTTCTTTTAAAGCACGATTCTTACATTCAGCGACACCGTTAGATTGAGGAGAGTGCGGTGGTGTTACTTCATGAATAATACCATGTTGGGAGCAAAACTCGCCAAATGGTGCAACTTATTCACCACCACGATCACTTCTTACCACCTTAATCTTTTTATTAAGTTGGTTTTCTACTTCTTGCTTATAGAGAACAAATTTCTCTAAAGCCTCATCTTTGCTTTTAAGCAAATACACATAACAATATTTTGTGCTATCACTATGAAGGTAATAAAATATTTATTTCCACCCCTTGATTGAACAAACTTCAAGTCACAAATATCTGTGTGTATAAGATCAAGTGGTTCTGAATTTCTTTCAACAGAATGAAATGAGGATCTTCTCAATTTTATCTCTACACAAATTTCACATTTATGGTTTTTATCAATTTGAAACATGGAGATATGATTCAAGTTAATTAAACGTCGCAACATATCAAATTAACATATCCAAGTCTACTATGCCATAAATTTGAAGACTCAATAATATAAGCAGAAGAAACGTTATTCTCATTCATTTCAATTGAATTTGATTTACAAGAGATACAATTAAATTTGAACATCCCATTACATTCATATACCTTGCCCACATACATACCCCCTTTAGACAAAATAAATTTCTGAGACTCAAAAACCATCTTGAAGCCATGTGAGCTCAAGAGGCTCTCAGAAACCAGATTCTTCCTCATTTCAGGAACATACAAGACATTTTACAGCTTCACTTCTTTCCCAGAAGTCATTTTCAGAATGACAGTTCCATTTCCCTTGATCTTAAGTCATTCTCAGAATGACAATTCCATTTCCCTTGATCTTTGAAGTAGCATAATTGCGCATGTAGAGATTCTCTCCTTTCTTTGTAAGAGTCAATCCAGCAAAAGACCCTTTGTCACAGCAAATGTGGCGTGTAGCACCAGTATCAAGCCACCATTCTCATGGATTTGAGTCAACCAGGTTGACTTCAAAAATTACTGCACACAGATCAATGTTAGACACATCTCTAGCAATTTCTTCCACAACATTTGCCTCCTTTTTGTTCACCCTTTTTGGCAGACTATAATCAGAGGACTTATGTCCCATTTTGTTGCAATTGAAACATTTCCCATTAAACTTTGGTTTCTTGGAAATGCCCCCTTTAGGTCCCAATTTGGACTTAGATCCAGCAGGCTGTTTGCCTTTCTTGGGGTCTTTCTTGACCTCCACTACATTGGCTCTAGCCACAGCTTGATTAGCAGCAATAGAAGATTTCCTCTTTGATCTTCTATTGTCTTCTTCAATACAAAGTCGGACAATTAGATCCTCAACAGACATTTCTTTCCTTTTATGCTTGAGATAGTTTTTAAAATCAATCTAACTAGGTGGCAATTTCTCAATGATTGCAGCCACTTGGAAGGTTTCACTAGTCTCCATCCTTTCAGCTTGCATCCCATGGATCAAAAGCTGGATTTCTTGCACTTGACTCACAACAGATTTGGAATCAACTATTTTGTAACTAAGGAATTGGCCTACTAAGTATTTCTTAGCACCAGCATCCTCAGTTCTGTACTTCGTATCCAAGGAGTCCTATAATTCCTTTGCAGTTTGTTTAACAGTGTAAACCTCATACAAATCAGGATCCAATCCATTCAGAATGTGGTTTCTACAAAGGAAATCCAAGTGATTCCAAGCATCAACAGCTAATTGAATAGAAGGATCCACCACACTCTCGGGAACAACAGGAGGATCTTCTTTCAGCAATTTATGATATTGCATGCTAGTCAAGTAGAAAAGCATTTTCTGCTGCCATATCTTAAAATTCATTCCGTTAAATTTTTCTAGTCTTTCAGGCACTGTTATTGGGTATGAACCCGAACCAGCTACAAAACTGTTAGGCATAACAAGCCCAGAACCACTAGGACCATTTTGTCCATGTTGGTTATTCTGGCCTTGGCCAGTTTCAGAACCATTGCCTCCAATAGGTGGGACAATATCAACCATTTTTCAATCTGAAATTTCAAACAAACAAAGTTAGCGAAATTCCACAATCAACAAATTAAACACATAAAATGAATCACAAAAAGAACTGTTAATTTAGAACAACAAATGTCCAAACAGTCCAAAATAATCCAGTAAAAGGTCCGAAAAATTTTCCAAATGTCAAGGTATAAATATCCAGAATGTCAATGTATTAATTATCCAGAATGTCAAGGTAATCCTGCAAAACTTATCCAAGTACTACGTATAATTGCCTTAAGAATGTTAGATAACAGTAAACAAATACAATTTATATAATTAAATTGCAGAAACGAAATAGATTGAAGAGCAGAAAATAGGATATTTTTCAACCTTAACAAAAGGAACAGTAGAATTGAGGCCTGAAAAATACAGTTTCCTTAAGACAGTTATCTGCTCGTAGTTGGCGATTTGTCTCCCAGGATACAACAACTCTCGATGGCGAACTCAACTGTGCGAAGCGGACTATCACCGGAGAAGAAATGAAAAACGACTGCTTATCTAGAAGGAAACATATTGCAGAAAAAAAGAGGAAAGGAAATTTGAAATTCTTGCAAGTGTATTCTGCAATTTATGGAGCAAGAAAATATTGGTTGTTTAAGAGGATTTATTGGACTAATAGGATTTATTTGTTTAAGAGGATTTATTGGACTAATAAGGGCAATTAATTGGATTAGGCAGGCCCGTAGTGGCCCAATTCGGTCCGGCATTCGAGATGCCCACGTCGTGCGGGTGCGCATTGGGCCTTTGAAGGCTCGGGACTAGGATTTGCACCTCCATGCGTGCACAAGAGAGAACCTTTTGGTTTACACAAGTTAACACCTTACAAAAGTGTGTTTCAATATAAACACATTTTCCATTTTATATTTTTTCCATGTGGGGTAAGTTAACATAAGTCAATTTTTCTCCAAATATTTCATTCCACTAGGCTAACTTTGAGCAATAATTTCTCATTCACTACTTGTCCGTTTTGGGTAAATTATATACCGTTGGAAAGCTCACGTTACGTACTATACAATGACACTAATAATTTGATGTAATATGTTTCCTTTCCATAATATAATTTGATCTAAAGTTGATAAATAATTACTAATATATAATTTAATATATTTGTCAAATTCCCAATAAGAAAACCAGTTACTATTGTTAATGATGGTTAGGATATAATAATATAAGTAGAAATGTGTAAATGAAAAAATTAAGGAAGGTGGTTGAGAGGAAATAAATGCTGACATTAAATATCCCCAAAACAAACAAATATGAAATGAATAATTTAAAAATTAAAAAAAAAAAAAGTAGAATACAACTCAACTCCTAGTGCCTAATGTGATCAAATACTCGACCAGACAACCACATAGCTGAGTAGTATTAAATTAAAATAAACAGACAAACGCGTCGCACCGTCACCGTCTCTTTTAACGCGTATCGCTCCACTTTTGGCATCTGTCTGTCACCCGTTCATTATATGCCAAATTGCCAATACAATTATACAACTGTCTTAAGGTCATTTTAGTCTTTTCGACTTCTTGCTAATTAATTGGTTTTTCTTTTATCCTCTTCTATTTTCTAGCCAAAACATACAAAAAAAAAAAAAATAAAAACTCTCTGGTTTTTAGTTTTGATGGATATGCATAGGCATTTGTTGATTTGGATAGTTAATATACATTTGACTAAATTTCTAATATTGGTTTAATGTTGTTGCGAATTTTAGAAAAAGACATAATATATAAGATATAAATTAATTTTTAATTGAAACTATAAATTTACCACTAAGATAGAGATATATAAGAAAACAAAGTGTAAGATTTAACCTTAAATTATACTATTAACTACATTTTTTAAACCATTTGAAGAGGTTGAATTGAACTAAAAATGAAATATTGCATTAATTTTTAAATAAAGTATTATGTGAAATTGATATTTTTAATAGTCAATCATCTGCAGTGGAGTTAATTATAATTTTGTGAAAGAAAAGAGGGGGAGAGGGAGTCATTGTGGGCTGAATGGAAATTTTGCTGTCTTAAACTAACTCACAGCAACTCTGCTTGTAATAACAACAAGCTATGCCAACTAATAAATGAAGTTTAGTAGACAAAAAGGTATCCATTTCTTCTGTTTTCCTTTTCCATCTTCTTCTTTCTTCTTCTTCTCAAATTTGTGACCCAAACCTCTGCTGTTGGCTTCTTCTCACAACTACTGATTTCAAGGTAAGACCTGAGACCTCACCTTCTATCACTTCTTCAGTGGTAAACATGCCCTGAACTCTCTTTTCTTTCTCGCTCTCTCTATCTTCCTCAGATTGCTATTTTAGTTGTTTTATTTTTTGCATTTTCCTTTATTCTATTGCTCCTCCTCAGCTCGGTATAGTTAATTCCTCTTGTGTTTTTGGATCTGTGATTTTTGCTTGAGTTCACCAGGTTCATAACTCAGATCTTACTTTTTCTGCTTTGCTTTCTTCTATCTGTTGACCTTTTAGAGGTTTTGATTGCGATTTGGCTCAAGGATTGATTTCTCCATAAGCAGGAGAATATGGGGAAGTCTTTTCCTGCTTCTCTTCTTCTCTTCTTACTCTGCTTTGCATCTACAATTGTTCTTGTTTTCCCTCAAAATTATCATCCAACTGATAAAATACTCCTGGACTGTGGAGCTACTTCCGATAGTACCGATTCCGACGGTCAGATGTGGACCGCCGATAAAAGCTCTAAGTTCTTATTATCATCCGAGAGTTCATCATCTATATCCACAGCGGAAACCCAAGATCCTGCAGTTCCTCAAGTTCCATTCATGTCTGCCCGTCTTTTTCGCTCAGCTTTTACCTACAGTTTTCCCTTGGCTGCTGGCCGGAAATTTGTCCGGCTGTATTTCTATCCTGCTTCCTACGACGGATTTAATGCTTCCGATGCTGTATTTTCTGTCACGGCTGGGGTTTTTACCCTTCTTAACAATTTCAGTGTTGCTCAAACTACAGAAGCTTTGAATTTTGCTTATATTGTCAAGGAGTACTCAATTAATGTTGATGGTGGAAGTTTGAATGTTACTTTCCGGCCATCTTCGAAATATTCTAAGGCTTTTGCATTTGTGAATGGGATTGAGATTGTGTCTATGCCTGATATTTATGGGAGTACTGATGGAAGTTTGATGATTGTGGGGCAGTCAGGTGCTTCTTTTGATATTGATAACAGTACTGCACTTGAGAATGTTTATAGGTTGAATGTGGGTGGGAATGATATTTCGCCCTCGCAGGATACAGGTATGCTTAGGTCTTGGTCTGATGACCAACCATACCTTTATGGAGCAGCGCTTGGTGTTCCAGAGACTGCAGATCCGAACATGACGATTAAAAGCCCTGTTCCTCCTTATGTTGCTCCTCTTGATGTCTATTCTACTGCAAGATCAATGGGGCCGAATCCTAACATCAATCTGAACTACAACTTGACTTGGATATTCAGTGTTGATTCTGGTTTCAATTATTTGGTCAGGCTCCATTTCTGTGAAGTTGCTGAGAAAATAACCAAGGGTAATCAGAGGGTTTTCGAGATCTTCCTGAATAATCAGACTGCTGAGGAGGCGGCTGATGTGGTTCAGTGGGCGGATGGGAGCAATGGTGTTCCTGTTCATAAGGATTATGTGGTGCTTGTTCCTGGTGGGGCTCCTCAGCAGGATTTATGGCTTGCTCTTCATCCGAATACCGATCCAGCTCTGAAGCCTCAGTATTATGATGCAATCTTAAACGGGGTGGAGATATTCAAACTTAGCATCAATCCTGAAAACAATCTTGCTGGCCCCAATCCAATCCCTCTTCCCAAGCAGGAGGTGATTGACCCGTCTTTGGCCAGACCATCCGGACATGGCCATTCGAAGAATAATAAAGCAGTTATAGCTGGAGGTGTAAGCGGAGCAATTGTTGTAGCCCTTGTCATTGGTTTCTTTATTCTTGCTGCATCTAAACGCCGTAGACAAGGGAAGGAGTCGAGTACAAGTGATGGGCCATCTGGCTGGCTTCCCCTTTCTCTGTATGGCAATTCGCATTCTGCTGGCTCGGCCAAGACAAATACAACAGGAAGTTATGCTTCATCCCTGCCTTCAAACCTTTGTCGCCACTTCTCATTTGCTGAGATCAAGGCGGCAACCAACAATTTTGAAGAGGCTCTACTCCTTGGAGTGGGAGGTTTTGGCAAAGTCTACAAGGGAGAAATTGATGGTGGAACGACTAAAGTTGCAATCAAGCGTGGCAATCCGCTTTCTGAGCAGGGTGTGCATGAGTTCCAAACTGAGATAGAAATGCTTTCAAAACTTCGACACCGTCACCTTGTGTCCTTGATTGGGTACTGTGAAGAGAACTGTGAGATGATCCTTGTTTATGATTACATGGCTCATGGAACATTGCGCGAGCATCTATACAAGACCCAAAAGCCTCCATTGCCTTGGAAACAAAGGCTTGAGATATGCATCGGTGCTGCTCGGGGTTTGCACTATCTCCACACTGGTGCAAAACATACTATCATACACCGAGATGTTAAGACAACCAACATCCTCCTGGATGAGAAGTGGGTTGCAAAGGTTTCTGATTTTGGTTTGTCAAAAACAGGTCCTACATTGGATCATACTCATGTGAGCACAGTAGTAAAGGGAAGTTTTGGGTACTTGGATCCAGAGTACTTCAGGAGGCAGCAACTAACTGAAAAATCCGACGTTTACTCTTTCGGAGTTGTGTTGTTTGAGATCATCTGTGCTCGACCAGCCTTGAACCCTACGCTGCCAAAGGAGCAAGTGAGCTTAGCAGAATGGGCTGCTCATTGCCATAAGAAAGGCATTCTTGATCAAATTGTCGACCCATACCTCAAGGGTAAGATTGCACCAGAATGCTTCAAGAAGTTTGCTGAGACGGCAATGAAGTGTGTATCTGATCAGGGTATTGAGAGGCCATCGATGGGTGACGTGCTGTGGAACCTAGAGTTTGCTTTGCAGCTGCAAGAGAGTGCAGAGGAGAGTGGAAAAGGTATAGGAGGTGGGATAGACAATGAGGAGGAGATGCCATTCAACGCGTCCTCTAAAGGGAAAGACCCTGATGCATCCCCGGGTTTTGATGGCAATATTACAGATTCAAGGAGCACCGGAATGAGCATGAGCATAGGTGGACGGAGCCTTGCAAGTGAAGATTCAGACGGGTTGACACCAAGTGCTGTCTTCTCGCAGATCATGAACCCGAAAGGCCGTTGAGATGCATTACACGGAATATCATCACCAATTTTCTAAAGCATGGTTAATCATCCAAGAATTTGATTTGCAATTCAATTTACTTGATTTTTCTTCTCCAATTTATTTTGACAAATGTAATGCAATGTTTTCATCAAACAACTATATAATATGTATCTATAGACCTTACTCAAAGATTGTAAAAAATAAGTTATTTTGTATTGATTCTTAATTATTTGGTACTCAAACTGTATTTCAATAGAACTTTTCCATTGGTTTACGTGTACTGGTGTTTAAACCCAGTATCTTCTGATCTCACTTGATTTACATTCAATTTATTAACTTCTCTGTTTTTAAATTACTTGTTATATCAATAATACATTAATTATTTCATTTACTAAATTTACCGTTCACACCTTTAGTAAATGTCATAAATATAATTTTATATTGTTGTACTTTAACGCTGATCCGGCTATCGCGATCTGATGAAGGCTTTTCTTCAGGCATTTCTCCCTAATAAGGAAGTCGGGTTCAAATTAATTTCGCTGGAAGTAGGTACTACTACAGAATTAAGAATGATATATATATATATATAGAAGGAAATTTTGAAGGAAGTGATGAAATTTTTACAGTTTTCTTCTTCTATTATTCTTTAGTCACGTATTGATGTATAAAAATAATATATAATCACACATAATAAACATTAAAAATAAAAATTATGCGTGGGTGAGTGGGAATCACATAGAATCGGGGTGTAATACATGTGGGTGGGGTCGTGTTGATTGTTGGTAAAGAATGAGACTTGACATTTCAACCTATACTCGTCTATACTCTAAAATAAAATTAACAAAAATCACATTTTACCTGCACATTTTATTTTTTAATTAATTTTATTTTTAAACTTCCGTTTTAATAGTTTTAGTTATAAACTCGACACATTTATCTTCTATAACTGCAGCGTATATTATCTAATATGTCACGTAATTTTTATAAAAAATGAAAAGTTCTAAAATTCATGAATTATTTTTTCTATACAGATATACTATAGTTACAGAAATAAACTATCTTCTAATTTGGTTTCACACGTTCGTAAAAATTATGACACGCACTAGTTAACAAATACTATAATCTACATGAGACAAGTGTGTCAAGTTTGGGACTAAAAATATATAAAAAAAAAATCATATGTTTAATGTGTTGAAAAAAATAATTAGAGAATCAAATATGAAATACATGAAAGTTGAGGGGCTTAGGATGTGGTTTGAAAAATATAAAAAATAAAAAAAATGTATAACAAAATTGAAATTGCTAAAGAAAGAATATTGGGAAAAAAAAAAAAACAGGAATAATGGGAAAACGTGGGTGAGTGTAGTGTAGCAGTGGAGCTGTGAATTTGTCTACTCCGTCCACCTCCTTCCTCTTGTTTTTGTTGACTGCTTCTCACTCATACATTCCAACATTAGGCACTAGATTTTTGTTTTTTTTTTTTTTGTTTTTTTATCCTCCCCAATTTAATTGTTTATTTCAAAAACATTTGTATTTGTATTTGCATTCAAAAAAACCACAACTAATTAACAATTAATATTAACAACACTTAAGTTAAACTCGACTTTAATTGAGTCAAAAAATATTTTAGCTAGGAGAAAAGCCAACTAAAGAGTAATCGAAGAGAAATTATATAAAATATTTATCACATCACGATATTTGTGTAGAACCATAACAACTCACACCTTTATACAACCTTGAACATTAACTATACAATTTAAATAATAATAATAATAATAAAACACAGTTAATTACTTGTTAAATGTTTAGGATCTTTACTCAAATGCAAAAGCCACAAAAACCATGACGACTCACACCTCTGAGCAACCTTGAAAATTAACTATGCAAACTAGGAAAAAAAAAAAAAATCACAGTTAGATACTCATTAAATGTTTAGGATCTTTGCTTAATCACAAAACTTCCTGCATGTCTTTTAGGATTAAAGGTTAACTTGATTTATTGTATTTATGAAATGCAAGTTGAGTTGTGATAAAATTTGTCAATAACATTATTTTTTCTAAAAGTTCAAAAGATATTTTGGAAAATGTATTTCATAATTAGAGTTTCAATTTTCGTGTCAACAAAGCAAATAGTAACAGATTATCAGGCCTTGCTTGTTAAAAGTGATTCACTCCTTTATAGGGTCAACCCGACTCTAATCTTTTGGATAATTCGAACAACAAAAATCTGTATATATATAATTCAAATGAAGCATCTAAATCACGCATGTATAAGCATATTACAAGTTCACAACTTTACTGGCAGCTACTGAACAAAAAAACTACAACAGAATAACAATTAAAAAAAAAAAAACTTATTGTAAGAAAAAAATGTGAACACCAAAGCAGGTTGCATGAAGAGTGCAGAGAGTAGCTGAGAATCCAAAATTTTCACACAATTCATATATCGGTATTTACATCAATGGCAAAATGTACATTTCAAACCAAAATGCTCAACACAAAATGGGCAAAGATGTTGGATGCTGGATGCTGCCTGCTGGAGATACTGAAACCACATCATTTGCTTGAGCCACTGACCGAGTCCATGACAGAAGTTATTTTCTTCTGTAGCTCTGGCTTGTTGGCTCCTACCAGCTTGTCAAGCTGCTGCCCTTCTCTAAGAAAGAAAAAAGTTGGAGTTGCTTTGATATCCCATGATGAACTGAAGTCCTGTTTTGAATCCCATCGTTCAAGTTACGCCAATGAATCAAATGATAAACCTGTAACAGGCTAATTTGGCTTTCCAACTTGGCTCATGTGGTCAATTTTCCTAAAATGAACTTTAGGTATCTATTTGGGCCTTCAATATTTTCGTATCGCCAATGTTGCGCTATGGTAATTTTGGAGTGATTTGATAAAAAAAAAAAAACACCAAGCGGTAGACTAAATTGAGATACCCAAGTTCATTTTAGGAGAAATTGATCATGGGAGCCAAATTGACCCTTTATCATGCATTTAACATGGAAGAAAAATAACATAACTAACAAGTTCCTAATTATTATTGTGCTTGTTATCATTGAAATGATTACTTTTATTATGGTCAGCATAATTTGCTCAGTGTATAGTTTAACATATGCAAGTCATTGTTAACTTGTCCAACATAACGAAAGTGAGTGTACCAATCGCAATGTATTTTGACTGTTCTACGAATCAGGATTTTTAGAAGGATGATAACAAACATATATGGGGTCCACCAACCTACAAGACTAAAAACAGGTTCCAGTACAAGAAACGCAAATGTCACTTACAGATAATTCATCAACATCAACCAACAGGAACATCAGAGAAGGGTACTTATCCGACAACTCACGATAGAACGGTGCGATCATTTTACAAGGACCACACCATGTTGCGCTGAAATTTGCAATAACCTGTTAAACGTCTTCCGTCAGTACAAGATTGAAAATAAATTATATAATAGAACTTATCAGACCAATCAAATGAAACTTCAAATGCAATAACAGTGTTATTAAAAAAATAGTGTGGAATAGCTGCAAACAATATGCATATGCATCATTGAGAGAACATGCTGAAAAATATTTTTAATATGCACTCTAATGGTTCTTTTTCATGTTGAAATGTGAAATTGAGAAGATGCCAACAGTACATTCTTCAAAGAAAGTTTGTTCAAATGCAAGTGATGCACATAGAGCAGATGTCAGTCAAAACACAAATGGTATGCACTCCATGAAATTTCTAAGAAACCATTTTCATGTACTAATAAATTTCAAAGGAACACTTACAATTTTGCCATCTTTACTTGCTTCTGCAAGCTTCTCATCCCAGTTACTTTTAGTGGTTACAAGGTGCACATTGCTACCAACAAATTCAACATGACCATCAGGATCAGCACCCTGTCCCGCCTAAAATAACATGAAATTAGAGCTTCGCCTTAACGTTTAAAGGGAATCAAATCATACACAGAAGAAAATAAACCATGTATGCTTTGATGCTTGGAAGTGGAGCAACGAAAAACTTAACATTTTTTGATTCATGTTGGTTCAATTAAATATAACAGATGATGATTATGAGTTATAAACTAGAAGAATCTATCATCTTTTCTATCTAAGAAAATGCAGTTCAACTAAAATGAAACTAGCAGTAGATTCACTATTACACACGCAACAGGGTGTTACAGTCCTCCTCCAGCAAGTTATATATTAAGTACTATGATTCCATCAAATTTCAGTCATTGCTATTTGCTAAAATAATAATATTGAAATGGGACATGAAAATAAAGAACCAACTAATAGAAAGAAGGGGCAATTTAGGTTTAGCACTTGCAGCATAGTTTCAATAA
Source organism: Euphorbia tirucalli (assembly GCA_039660915.1). Taxonomy (NCBI): domain Eukaryota; kingdom Viridiplantae; phylum Streptophyta; class Magnoliopsida; order Malpighiales; family Euphorbiaceae; genus Euphorbia; species Euphorbia tirucalli. The sequence continues at coordinate 49,065,745 of CM077632.1, read as the reverse complement.
AATACTGATTACTTATTTTAGCTACAACCTATACTGTAGCCAGTTAATCAGTCCTTCAATAACTCTAAAGCTTATTTCAGATATGCTCCTAGTTTGTATTTAAAGCCAGTGCAAGGAATAAACCAGAAAATGTTGAATTTTCCCCAAAACTTTGTGTTACGAGGTGAGGACTCTCTCTATTGAGTTCTAAATATGAGGTGAAGACTCTGTCTTAATGAGCTTCAATTAATTACTTCAAAATAGGTCGATGAAGAACATCTCCTAATACACCAGATTTACTAGGGTGCAAGGACCTATAACTAGATCCCAAACCCGTGTACATAACAGTATGACGAAAGTAAAAGGTTTGAATGTATTTCGATCACTCCTGTAAAGGTTATGAATACTTTAATCAATATGCCTCAAGACTCCATATAGTTTCTCACATCAATGTACAAATTTACCAGGTTATCATACAGAGGATTGTGCCACGCTTACGAAGAAAAATATAGCAAGTATCAATAGATGACAGAGGCAATAGCAAGACACCTACGTTTTCTCATATTTTCACAATCTTTTATATTCCAATAAAATCAAATCAGCCCTGAGCCTTTGACTACTATAAATTAGTGAACTAGTTGAAAATAGAATTATTCCCCCATTGGACAGCAGAGAATTCAGGCATAGAATCAAAGAAATACAGGATTATATAGATTGAAGCATGTAAGTTAAACATCAAAACAACCATGTTATAATCAAAAGTGGATTCAGCTATACAAGTTTTTTTTTTTTTTTTTTTTTTTTGCCATATTATCCCAGATCTGATTGTTTTGGAACTAACAAGAAAAAACAATACTCATATTATGCTTTTAAAGTTTCATCTTCCATTAGAGTTAGACCATAACTCAACAATATCTTTGACAACAGATAAAATTAACTTGATCATTGCTTGGCTAATAACTTATTTTATCATCATCAAAGAAGCCAAAACATGTAATTTAATAATTAACTATGCAATAAAAGTCATGTATCAAGACAAGTTTTTCCCGATTAATCTATCCTTTCCACAATAATTCGAAACAAGTTATAACTAAACTATGTAAGAATATTTAGCAAACAAAAGATGACATGTACATGCTGCGTTCATTTGCTGCAGGAGCTAAAGGGGGACAGGAGAGAGAGGGAAAAGGAGTTCTTGTTCTATAATGAGTAAAACATGTCATCTGAAAATATTTACCTTATCAAAGCTTAAACATAGACCCATATCTGATATTGATAGCCAAATTTATTTACCACAGCAGCTTAAGTAGAAAGGTACCCTGAAAGTTGAAAATTCATAAAGGAATGCATCAAACATAAGCAAACAGAATATATATATATATTTTCAGAGAGAGATAAATTCCCCAAATGCTTTTCAAGAAGAAGCTTTTGGTTTGTCTCGGAGACTGGTCCATGAAAATGGGGTCTTAAAGAAAAATTTCAAATTAATATATAAAATAAACCTCACTTTTTTCAGAGATTGTAGAGGTTGACATTAATACTTTTCCATTGTTAGATAATCTGCTTCCAGAATAACCATTTACTATTGAAATATGGTGCACAATTATGCAGTTCCCATGCATTCTAAAGTGGCAGCTATTACACAATTGGTGATCAATGCATTAATGGGGATTTCCTCAAATTATTCTAATCAGTACTTGTTGTAGAAGGTTGCCTCTTCTTAGATTCAACTTTGCCTATGCGCAGGTTCTATTTTGTTAAAATGTTAGGATATCAAGCAGCTCATTGCTTGGCAAAAGCTGTTTAAATAAATTCTGGCCAGGAGGTTGTTTCTTTTAGTCCTTTGTTTTTGGTGGATGGTCTGCTGGATGATTTTGTTCAACGCAATTCTACTCTACTTGAAAAAAAGAAGGCAGCTATCATTATTGAGATAATTTGATGTCCAGGTCAGATAACTTAACCCAATTGTAGGCAAGCTTGCAGTATTTTGTATCCTAACAATCAAAAACAAGCCATAGCAAGACATCTGCATTTTAGCAAATGCAAAACTATAAAAGCTAACGCTCCAAAACTTATGGTGCACTAGTTCAGGTTGTTTGTCAAATATTACAAAATTCTTTTGCACTAGTACATCTCTAAAGTTCAACTTTCAACATAAAATATTACTTTTTTTTGCTCGTTACCCATCCATTGTATATAAATTTGCACAAGTTGACGGAAAAAAAAAAAAAGAAAAAAAATGGAGGAATTGTATCCTGTGATGCTCTCTACCTGACATTTGTAGGCTTTCTTCATTTGAAAGTTCTCCAACATTATCTCAAGAAAGTTTTGTTACTCAGCAGAAGACAAAACTATTCTAATAATTCATGACAGTTATGTAAAAATAGTCATCCAAACGTTAGAATAAAGAGATCTGTGCAGTTTTAGTCCGTCGGGATAGGTGGGATTGGTTATTAATGATGCTAAAAAATATACTCCCAAAATTTCCTAGTTATATGAAGAACATTTAAAATGGAACCAATATACAGAGGTATGTGTTTAAAATGGAATATAAAATTAAAACGTAAATGTTCTTGCTTTGCAAATGGAATTTAGATATCAGGAGCTGCAGCCATTAATTTCGCATATTATCAATTGCTGCAAATTAAATTTCTTATCCAAGAAAACAAGCACACCTCTGATGATACAACAACACAGAAATACAAAAATGGCGAGCAACAAAAAAGAAACAATGGAATCAATTGGGTAAAATATATTACGGAAAACTGCTCTTGATAATTTTGACATACCTAATTCATTGGCACCTTTTGTTCTGGATGTAGGATGAATTCAGGGGAGAAGAAAATCTTTAACTATGAAAATTGAACCTGAATTACGAGGCACACGCATTATTACCATTGAGAAAACAATCAAACAGTAAGGGAGAGAAATGATGGATCGAAGAATGTTACCCTGTAAAGATTATAAGATAGAAAAGAGAAGGGAAGAACGAAAACCCTAGATTAATTGGGAGAGAAAGAAAGGGAAAGGGAAAGGGAAAGGGAAAGGAAGAGAAAAATAGAGAGTGCTGTAATTGAAAATTGAGATGATAATTTGATATAATAATAGGATCAATCTCCTTCTTTTCATATTCCGCAATGGATGTTCAACATTGACGTCATTCATATCTCACCGTTCACAATCAGTCAATCTCCCCCTACGCACTACTTTTGTTTTCTTTTTTTAATTGTTTACGTTTTTTTATTTTTTATTTTATTTTTTTTCATCGATTTATTTTCAATTTTCGTAAATCACTTCGTACCTTTTTATAATTGTGTATTCTTTTTTTTATAATTTATCTATTTTACGGAAAATATTTTTCAAGAAAATATCTTTACTATTTTCATGTGTTTGTAACTTAAAATGAAAATAAGTTAATAAAAAATATTTTTATATTAAAAGGAATTTAATCTTTACAAAATAAGAAAAAAAATTTAATTTTTACCACTATATTTGTATTTTATAAGTTTCTATATTACATACCAAATAAAGAAAAATATTTAATTTTCTATGAAAATTATTTTATACGAAGCCAACAAAGCGTAAATGTATAATTCATTCTGTTAAAGTAAAAGAAAGATATAAAAAAATAAAAAGGGAACAAATTTCCACACAAATTCAGGGCAAACCAATAAGACTACTAAACCAAAACCTTCCATAGAAAATGTTTAGTCTTTGGTGAAACCTTAAACTTCCATACCCGAAACCAATAAGATTAACCGATGACTTCCAATAACCTTCCGCTATCTAATGGATTCAACACTAAGAGGTTGTTTGGATGGGTATTTTTCAAGTGTTTTTTGTTATTTCCCATCAAACAACAAATTTAATAGTGTTTGGTAAGGTTAAGGAAAAACTGTTGGTAGGTATTTCGTCAAGAAAATACTATTGTTTCCCACGAGCATTTTTTTATATTTTTCGTGTAAAACACTTATTGAAATTTTATTTTTCCCTACAATTATCTTTATAAATCCAAAACAAAACATATAAAAAAAAGTAAAAGATATTAATGATAATACATGAATTTACCATTTGCAGTATAGCTATAACAAAAATCTTTGCCTTAATATACTCTAGGTTACGTTTGTTTATTTGTTTGTTTGTTTTACAATTTTACAACATGAAATACATTATTTTATATAAATGATTAATTTCATCAAAATGATGTAATTTGCGAATTTTAAATTCTCGGATATTATATATTTTTTATTTTTATAAATGATTAATTGATTAATTTAAAATATATTCTATATTAGTCAATTTATATCATAACATCAAATTTCATTATATTTTTTTTACTAAACACTAATTATCAATCAAAAATTAGCAAACCGCTACGAGCAATAGCAAATGTCAACATCAAACAGCAAAATAATATACTCAAACTCACTCTCTTGGAATGATTATCCAATTTACATAAGCCATCATTATTAGTAAAATCAGCCTCCTTATTTTACTAATCTAACACATTTCATCTATGGGAACAGAGTACAAATATGTAAAGCAGGGTGATAAGTGTATTTTATATACTTATTTTGCCTTTGTTTTTGTGCTTTAATTGAATTTTTTTTTTATTTAAGGCATATTTTACTTCCTTTTATGTATTTTCCTTGTTAGGACCCTTAAGAAGTGAATGGAGCTGAAAGTGCATGATAAGGGAGCGAAATTGACTTGAAACAGCCCAAGAGCAGTCCTAAGGCGTGACTATGCCTTGGGAGGTGCTGATTTTGGAGTTTTAAAGCTAATTTGGTGATTTGGGCCTACGTTCGTGATGGGCCAAGGAAAAGCTGCGGGTTTGGTCTTATTGAGGAGAGAACTAAAAGTCTTTTGGTTGAGAATTCTTGATAGCTAATGGACTCCTTGTCAAAGGAGGAATGTTTCTTTTTGGTGATTCCCTTAAAACAAGGAATGGTTTTGGACTCTGATTAGAACTCTTCTTTCCTTTTTGTTTTTGAGGGAAGAGTTAAAATAAAGGTATTCAGTATTCAGTAGTTTTTAGAGTTTAGTTCTCAGCTTTTATTTATTTTATTTTCTCTCTTGGAAGAACGTATTAGGAGAATGTGTTCTTGGGAGCTAGGGTTTGGAGGAGCATTCATCTTTCCACCTCAACGATCAGTACATCCTTCCATCAACCACTTTAATTTTAGTTTTCTCTAAACCTTTCTCTTTACCATGTTTTCTTTAATTCGTTTGTGTGTTATTAGTTTAGCGATGAACTAATTCCACCATAGCTAAGGCTATGGTGGATCTTAGCAACTATTCCATGTAATTATTTTATGGTTAATGCAATTTAATTTGTATTATTTTCCAATATTGTGTTGTGTATGTTTAGTGCTTTGGATGCGTGACCATCAATGCCAATGTTCATAGTTAATCTATAATTGACCAAAGGACTAGATTAACGGAATCATACAATACGACTTTTGCATGACCATTGCTCTAGTGGCTCACTAGTTAGTGCTCGGATTTCTTAGGCTTAATGCTTTCTGACTTGACGCTTAGAACTGAGAGGTTTAAGTGTTTAGGTTAAGAATTAGAATTAATAGCCATAACTGATATTGATTATTTATGGAAATCGCCATTTGGAATTTAATTGAATTAGTTGCATAACATAAAATATTGCTGGAATTAATGCTAAGTGAAACCGGATGCCTTAGTTAGCTTCCTCATTGAATTTCTCTTATATAACTTTGTTTCATTCTCAGTTTTAATTTAATTGTTCTCAGTAATTTATTTACAAAACAAAGCCAATAATTTTATTCTCTCCGCCTAGGTTAATAAAAACCTAATTGTGTTTAGGATTAGCATAATTAGTCCTCGTGGGATCGACATCCTTCTTACTTTGTATTACTTGAGCGACGAAGTGCACTTGCTTCTATTAATGTGTGTATTTATTACGCATCACAGGGATTACATGAAATGTAAGTGTGAGTGCGGGATTTTCATTCCCAGTTTCAATGATGAGTAAGTTGTTTATTTGTTGCTATAGCTTTCCACAGTCACATAAGTCGAAGTCAATTCAAGATTAAAGTTCCAATCGACCAAACTTTAAGTCTCGAAACATTTCCTGGGTGAAGAAGAGGCTGTCTGGAAACAACAACCGTACGACTGTAACGTCAGCCGTACTGCTATTGCGTCATTAGCCGTACAGCTGTCTCATTAAGACCCGCACGGGTCTTGATGCCTGAAAGAACCATGACTCTTCTTCTTGCAAATGATTTTTGGATTTTAGGAGGCGGATTCTACAAGAAGAAGCCATATTTCTACATATAAAAAAAAGCTTTTGTTCTGAATTAGGGTTGGCAACTTTTATTTAGAGAGAAGGGAGAAGAAAAAGGAAGAAAAGGAAAAAGAAAAATCAAACTTTTTCTTCAATTTTCATCTTCAATCTCTGTTTCTAAGTTTATCGGTTAAAAATCTTAGAAAAACACTTCACTAAGAATTCTAATAGGTTTAGAGACTAATCTGAACACTAAAACCTTAACTTTTGGAGCTTGAAACAATTTCCGGAGCTTGAAGTTTGGGTTCAAAATCAAAGCTTTTCTTGAAGGATATTCATCTCCTAAAGCTGTGGATCCACGCTACAAGGGTAAATATCTGAGAAACCAAAACATTTGACTTGTTTGTGCTGTATTTGGGCATCATTTGCATCATTCTTAAATATACTTTATTTTTGGTTTTAGACTGAGAATTAGAACCGTGCGGCCATCACAACAGTATCACAACTGTAGTTCCCAGAACAGAACCACGAAACTCTAGATTTTGAAATCCCTTACTAATCTTGAAGTGACATCCACACGGGTGTAAATATATAGTTGCATGGCTATTGTCTCAACACCCGCGAGGATATTAGCTCAGGATAGAATACCGAAAACTGATTTTCATGCATTTCGTGACATTTGAACCATAAATCTATATTCCAGAAGCATGTATTAGAACAGAACAATGATGGAAACCTAGTTTCCTGAAATCTAACCCACTTACCATGTTAAATAATTAATTAGAAAAACTGTTTTCTCAAAAATCAATACAGGGACGTTTCAAAACATTTTCCAGGTCTAGTCGGTGAGATTGGTCGAGTCTCTATGGCTATCCCCTCTAAATGCATGACCTCGACTCATTTATTATCCCGTTTTTTCTTGATTGAGTCCTACATGTTATTATTCGTGTATTAATGTCTGTTTTGCAGGATTAGATGTATGTTTAGGTTTTATAATTGCGTAGATAAATTCGTATATTTTAGGCAATTGTACCCTAATTCCTTATTTGATTCATATGTATCCCCTAGGATAGCTTATGTGATTCAATCTGTATAATTAATTTATTTACTGCTTTCTATATCTTGCATGAACGTTGTATGCTCTAAATAAAATCTGTTTGCTTTCATAAAATGCTATAGTTTGGTTGTTAAAGTTTATTTTAATTAGATACAAGTAATTAACTCATCCGGACCTAGATTCCTGGAAGGTATAGTGGCCCTCACTTTGGTTTAAGTTATACCTAAATTTCCCGGTTGAGCTAAGCTGGGTGGTGACTCCTATATTTTCTTTGGGATTTCGGTCTTAAATCTTTTATGAAAATCATTTTCAAAAATGTATTTCACTTTATAATTATTATCATAAAAACCTCATACTTTATTTATTATAAAGACTTCCTCGGTTCGCTTCACCGTGTTTCATGTATTAAAAACGTCATCCGCTCACAGTGGCGACTCCGTTGGAGAATTCTTTTAAACAAATTTTCAAAACTTAAAAGATTTTAACCAACACTGAAAGTATCTAATTAAACTACCTTTAACTAACCACTTGTAGCATTTTATGTGCATTGCATATTAGCTATATTTTAACATTAGGTTAAGGTACCATTATTAACCCGATGAATTGTTGAAGTGCCGTCTACATTCCGCCAGGTCATAGGGACATGAATATGAAACACCACCTATAGCCTCGTACGAACCCCTTCATCTATACCCTTAAGTAAGGAGAAGTGAGGAGTATATATTTGCTATGAAGACCTTGACGTTATCCCGGACTTGGACTGAACCCATATAAGTAACCGTAGCGATTTCCATTAGGATACCGAAATGATGCATGTATATATTTGTAGTTTCACCTTTATCACCCCCCTTTGGTGGTTAAAGAGAATCCCACCTAGGACTCGGTTAGAATATTGACTTTTTGACCACGTGGAGAAATAATTGCAGGGAATTTGCGTTCGTATGCTATATGCTATGTGATTTATTTTACTGCACCATACCATACCATTATAATCATTCTTTCATGCACATATTATACCACTTAGTGATACTGACCCATTATTTTTTTTACAGCCATATGCATTATTTTTCGTGTGTAAATAATCTTACTCATACACCTCATCTTGTATGACATATACACTAAAAAATTTGATACAGCCATAATTGTGTGTCACTTATGCGTGAACAAACCCGCATTAAAACTTATATATGATTACCTTTAGGCAGACCCTAGATGTAACTTTAGAACCTCACATTTATTCTTCAGTAACCCACGGTTACTGTAAGAAACTCACACACTCACTTATCTTCTAAAGACAACTTCTACCGAACCTCTGTCTGTGTGTAGACTTACACACACGCAAACCCTAAATGGTTTTAGGTCTGAAGATTTCAAAACTTTCTAGTATCACTCTTAGGTGCCCCAAGGGTGCCAAACCTCTGTCCGTATGTAGACTCATACATATATCACTATAACTAGGATAATCTAGTTAACCCTTTTCGATACTCCCCAAGTACCAAACCTCTGTCTATGTGCAGACTCACACGCACCCAAAACCTTAAGGTGTTTTAGGTCTAAAGACTTTAAAACTTTCTAATATCACTCTTAGGTGTCCCAAAGGCGTTGAACCTCTGCCCATATGTAGACTCATACGTATGTCACTGTAACTAGCAAAATCTAGTTAACCCTCTTTGTTACTCCTCGAGTACCGAGCCTTTTTTTCTGTATGCAGACTCATACGCACCCTAAAAACCTAGGATGTTTTAGGTCTAAAGACTTCAAAACTGTATAGCCCCCTCAGGTGCCCCAAAGGTGCCAAACCTCTGTCCATATGCAGACTCATAAGACTATGACTGGAGAAAATCTAGTTAACCCTCTTCGATACTCTCCGAGTATCAAACCCTTGTTCGCATGCTCCTTGAGTATCGGATCCTCACTTATCCCGCATGAACATCCATATCATACGCATATAATGCATTGACCATATCATCCATACATGCATGCATACCATTTTAGGTCAAAGAACTTTCATGCATTCATCCATAATGCTAACATGTGGTTGTGACTCTTTGTAGTTTGGAATCGCCCTCCTAAATAAAGACTAGAAAGAGTCAGTTACGTATATCCTTAACCAAGGCAGAGAACTAGACCAAGACTAGTCAGTGTGGTGTCTAGGTCAGTGGTTGTAGAGTCAGGGTTGGATTCGAAACAAAAAGAACATATTCAGACTTTAAGCGTAGATAGTTTGTTTATGTTAGAGGAGAATGCTATAGAAATGGGGAATCAACAGAACACCGACCAGCAGAATGCCGCTATTATCACTGCATCTGTGGTGGCAGCCATCAGAGACTTTTTAGGTTCAGATGAGTTCAAAGCTAGCATCCACAGTCAGGTGCAAGCTGTTGTAGGCAGCATTGTCACTAACACGCAAGCAGAACCTGTGGCAGATCAGGGGGTCAATAATAACTGAATGTAGACCATGGGAATATTGGTAGACAAGCTCCAGTAAGGGATGGAGATTACCAATCTGAACAGGGAGATGCTTCCAGAAGAGTTAAAGAGGTATTAACCGAGTCGACGACTAAGAGAAAACTAAAAAAGAAATATTCTAAGCTTGATGAGCTCCTCCCTAAGCTCCCCTAGATGGCACATGTCCCTACTGTGAAATGCATCGACCCAAATGGATTAAGGGCCGACGAGATTGACTTGCCGCCATTAGGCTTCCAAATGCCTAAGTTCATTACATACAAAGGAACTCGAGCCATCCAGACCTCACATTGACAACTACGTGATGGTAATAATGATGAACGGCTTGACCACTACCCATTTGTTGGGTTTATTCCTAACCACTCTCAAAGATGGTGCCGTTCGGTGGTTCAACAATCAATCGACCCACATCAGGAAAGATTGGAACTCTCTGGTTGAGGCCTCTGTAAGGCATTATAACTATAATATTCAAATTAAGTTAACACTGTAGGATCTAGAGGTAGTGAAAGAGAAGCCAAATGAGACCTTCGTGGAGTATTATAAAATATGGATGGACAAACAAATGCTATTGGAATAGAGGCCGAGGGATTCCGAGGTTATCATCAAGCCTGTGAATGGGAGTCTGAAGAATTACCGAGATAATAAGAAACTTTGTGATTTCAATTATTTTATGGATGTATACAACTTGGCCAAAAAGATTGAGAAGTACAAAGAGGAGGACAATTAGAGTGGTAGTAGTGATAACAGTTATCGAGGAGGTCGGAGCTACACACCTGGGTTCAAGAGCAACAATGGTATTACTAGGACTCCGGCCGGTCCTAGCTACAGCCCAAAGCCTACACAGGCTTCCACCTCTGTTACACAAGGACCAGCTTCCCAGGCCAATCTGAAAAGGATATCATCATGGGCCGAGTTATTAAGAAGAATATTCGGTAAATATAGAAAGTTGGGGCTCTTATAGAGTTTAAAGCCTTTCACTCCTCCCTCTAAGGTGGATAAAGACAATTTCTACACTTATCATGTGGTGAGAAGCCATCGGATAAATGACTGCCTCCATCTGCAGGACGCTATTAAGCAGCTAGTAATAGATAACAAGATGCAAAAGCCGGATACCAAGCCGAGTGTACAGAAAAATCCACTGCCCAGTTTTAAAAGTCAAGTCAATATGGTGCAAGCCGGGTTACCTTCTAATTTTGTATTTACGTAGATTATCTAAGCCAATCTTGCAATACAGTTAATTTCCTTCAGTGGAGAGGCCGAGAAGGCAGTCGAGCCTGTGGAATTGGTAGAGAAGAAGCCAAAGCTGATCAACTTGAATGATGTTAAGCTAGACGAGGATTATGATGAATATAAGATCTTTGAAGCTGAGCCAATTTACCTGGTCTGCACTAGGGCCGGAATGTTTGTGAGAAAAGAGGACAGACCAATCAATCACATTACTAGGAGTGGGAGAGCTTAGCAACCCACCAATCAACCAGGGTAGAATGAGTAAGCACTCAGGATGGAAAGATTGGTCTGTAATGACTCTCCCTCCACTCTAGTAGAAGAGAATGACCTGGTATTTCAACAACTGAAGAGAATAGCCACCAAAGCTAGTGTTTAGCACCTTTTGATGGAGTCCTAGAAACATCATGTCAGGATGCTAAAAAAGTTGATGAAAATGGAAGCAACCCTTCTGACTTCCTCTGAAGAAGTATGCATACTAGTACGTGGGTCTTTCAACCACCCAATGGGTATCCCTCTATACCGTTCTGCCAACAAAGGGTGTAAATCATAACAAAGCCCTATATTTGAAAGTAGAGATCATGGATAGTGATACCATGTGTCATGGTGGATGATAGCTCCACCCTAAACATCTGCCCCTTGAAGATTCTACCTTGCTTGAATATAAGTGAGGAGGCCCTATTGAGGTTTAGTACTGTAATCCGTGCTTGTGACGACTCAAAGCGCATAGTGATTGGAATTTTCGAAGCGGAAGTGGTAGTCGGGGAAGTGAAGTCTAAAGTGCTATTCAAGGTTATTGATATTCCAATGGCTTTCTCTCTACTGTTAGGGCATCTATGGTTTCACTCATTGGGAGACGTGCCTTCCACTCTACACCAGAAAGTCAAGTTCTCTATTAGGGGAAAGATAGTCACTCTTTAGGCTGATGAACCTTCAGTTATTATTGCTTTGAGTGCCTTTGATCAGCCTATGACTGGTGTGAGTGAACGACCTTTTTGGAAGGACGGAATGCTGTAAAGTGAACCAGGGAAAAAGAAGAACTGAGTTCGATATTTGGATTGAAAACGGGTTTGTATCTTGCTTAGGAAAGCCATTAATTTTTTTGGAAATCCTTTTGTAGAAACCTTTCATTTGAATGTGAGTTTTTGGGAAAAGTGGTTTTACATTTTAGAAAATCCCGTTTTATTACTTAAATATCTCGAAACTCAAATTTCGAGATCAGTGATAGAGTCGCCACCCAGATCAGCTCACCCGAGAAATTCCGATACAGCTCCCTATCGAGCGTAGACTACTGTACCTAATCCAGAGATTTAGGGTTTGGGCAACTTACCTATTCAACCTTAAGCTTGCTTTCAATTATAAGTTCATATTACCATATTATATTCACCCTATTCTCTCTCATTTTTATCTTTTATTATTATCCCATGCTCATTCAGATGACAAAAATAAATAAAGTGCAAGAGAGGCCGCTTATTACAACCCAAAAAGATAAAAAAACTCTCATCCTCACCAATACAACCTCCCATTATACATGAATATCTAAAAAAAGTGCAATCGCTTAGAACACACAAAAATCTATCAAATACATCCAAAATAGTAAAAAGAAAAATAAAAGCTACAAAACAAATGGTTAGCACAATTATATCACATGTACAAGTAGGACTTATAACAGGACAGAATGGGGAATCTCAGGGAATGGGAGCATGCATTTAGGGGGTAACCGAGAAGTCCAAGTGACTTACTCGGTTAGACATGGAAAAACATTTTAGAAACACCCTGTAGGTTTTTGTGCTTGAAAACATTTTTGAAAACGGTTTGGCTCAATTACGTGCAAATTACTTCATTTTGGTGAGTTAGATATCCCGGAACTCGGGGTTTCTTTCGTGGGGGTTTCCTATCTCAAACATCCATCTAAGACCCAAAGCAGTAAATACATCAAAAACAGTTTGATCCTGAAGACAACATCACGTGACGACATCCGTGCGAGTCATCCCGTGATTCTGCCTTCTTCTGGGAACTATAGCCGTACGGCTCTAGTTAGAGCCGTGAGACTATAGACACTACAGTCGTATGGCTGTAGTGTCCAGAACCCGAAATTGGTTTTCTTTGTTTTGTAAATCACTGTTTTGACTCGTTCCGATGATTCCTGAGGATTTTAGGGAACCTGGGGATTCGCTGAAGCTGGACAGTGGATCTGATTTGAATCGAACAACCCTGCATTCCAAAAAAACCAAAATCAATGAAACCCAAATCCCACATCAACATTATTGGAAAACTGAAAACCATAATTCTAAGTGTAACGGATGTGATTGGACTGAAATAGTTCATAACAGAACAATTAAAACAGGAAACTGACTGCTTTCGATTGATTTAGGGCATTTCGAGTTTCTGCCCAGAAGAACACAGCTGTGTGGCTATAGTGGTACAACCGCTCGGCTTTGTTCTAAGGGATTACAACCACTTAGCTCTAGTTAGAGCCGTACGGCTGTAATCAAATAGACAGTTTCTGGAAATATTATAAAACACAGGAAACACACAGCAAAAGCAATCAAATATGAGTTTAAGGCCTCTCAGAGTTTACCTTATTGATGTTCCAGTGTGTTTGACGACTAGAATTGGATTTGGAAGCTGTAATTCTCTTAGAACCTCACTAACGTCCTGAATCAATTTGAACAAACCCGAGAACTACCCTAACAAGTGAAAGTGTGACTGGAAACTCTTACCCTAAGTGTCTCTAGTCTGTATGCTTACTGTTTCTGGTCTTTTTCTATTATGTTTTCTTAATTTTCCTTTTCTCTCTTTTTGGTTTTTCTTTCTTTCTCTCTTAGAATTCTCCTGGTTTTCCTCTCTTTTCTGTATTCTCTTTTTGTTTTCTATATTCCCCTCTTTTAGACCTAGAGAATCTCGATTATCTCCCCTTATTTCAGAATTCTACCTCTTGTCAAATACTGAGGTTGGTTATTTAGGAAGTAATCTGGCCTCGTGTTAGAGCCGTGCGGTTGTAAGTTTAACAACAGCTGTGCTTCTCTAATCAGAGCTGTGATAGATTCTCCTAAATCTCACACTCATATCTAAGCTCTCTAATCACTTGAAGGACCTTTCTCAAGGTTTTGGTTGAAGAACTATTCGGTTTTCAAAGCGTTTGAGACATTCCAAGCAACATTCCGCTCATTCCCAAGTCCGACTCACGTTCATCCGTTTTAACAGGTAACATCGGATTTTCATCATAGAGGTCAAGAAAACCCGTGCTTACAAGCTGCCCCTCACGGGATCAAAGTCAACTCATGGTGGGGCTATTGTGCTCGGATCGAGTTTGGTCTCGCGATAGGGAGCACGGTGAGAAAAGGAAAGAAAACATACCTCACGTTTTGGTTCATCGAGGAATTCAGGCGTAACATCTAGCTAGGGATGTGCCTTGGCTCTTCGTAGAGCAATGATTCTGAAGTTGGCTCTAGGAGCTTTAGTTTGTAATGGGCTCTCGGTGGAGCAATACTTTTGAAGTTGGTCTAGGAGGCACTGATTTTGAAGTCAGCCCAAAGGGACGCTGATTTTGAAGTCGGACCAAAGGGACACTGATTTTGAAGTCAGCCCAAAGGGGTGCTAATTTTAAAGTCGGCCCAAAGGGGTGCTGATTTTGAATTCGGCCTAAAGGGGCGCTGATTTTGAAGTCGGCCCAAAGGGGCACTGATTTTGAACTCGACCTAAAGGGGCGCTGATTTTGAAATCAGCCCAAATGGGCACTAATTTTAAAGTTGGTCCAAAGGGGTGCTTATTTTGAAGTCGGCCCAAAGGGGCGCTGATTTTGAAGTCAGCCAAAAGGGGCGCTAATTTTGAAGTCGGCCCAAAGGGTTGTTGATTTTGAAGTCGGCCCAAAGGGGCACTGATTTTGAAGTCGGCCCAAAGGGACGCTGATTTTGAAGTTGGCCCAAAGGGGTGCTGATTTTGAAGTTGTGTCGAGAGTGCGTATATATTCCTTGATCGATAATTTTGGAAACAAAAATTTTTTCCCCTTCGATCAAGAATAAATATGGCTTGATTATTTTGCCCCTGGATACCTACAAAAAATAAAGAGTACCCTTCTCGAAATTATATCGGCATAAATGGAAATTATGAAAATTGAGAAAATTCTCTTACCTGAGATTTAGAGCCGCGCTACTCTAATTCGTACATTATAGCCCAGGGGATGCCCCAGTGTTGGGCTATTTATACTTTTAGAGAGTTCACAATTTAGAACAACCCGATGATGATAGCAAGTGCCTGTACTTGGATTGGTCTTGATGCATGTATGCATGTGTGTGTGTGTATGTTTTGAATGTATGCATGTATGTGACATGATGTTTTTGCTGTTGGTTTCGGTGTAATCCGCATTCGGCATTCAGTGTCAAGAGTTAGCCAAGTTATGAATCGAGGTCATGAACCAGGCTTTTCAGACGCGCATGGACCCACTGGAGGAACGGCTTGCTTATTATAAGAACACCGGGGATGAGAACCAGGTGGGTGGTCAGGGTGATAGGACATAGTCCTAGACCTTTTCTTTTCCTTCTTTGAAAATCTAGTCCGCATGTGGGCTCATCTCTGTACATTTTGTTTTGGTACATTGGCCGTGAGTGCAAGGTGCTGACCTAAAAATGCCTAGGGTTGCAGGTGTTGGGTTTTTTCACCGGAAATCACCCGATAAAAGCGGAATAACGCAATGACTTCCTCAAATCCGTGCTCAGGAGCAATTGAAGTGAAAATTGTAAAACTTTAAAAATTGAAATAGAAGAGAATCAATTCTCACCCGGAATATCTCTTCTAGAGATGGCTTAGAAATCAATCTAGATTCCCTCCGCGTTTATGTACATGAACGGCTGTGGAACACGACCTGTGCTAGCGATGGAATCGAATGAGAGTGAGAGTGTTAGGGCTAAAAATTTCGGCTATCTTCTTTTTCTACCCCTTGGCCCCTAGGGGGCCGAAATTTCTCACTACAATTTTGGCCCAATTCCTTCTTTTTATTTTATGCCGGCTTTTCTCCTTTTAAAGCCCAGACCAATATTAATTCTTTTGGTCCAATTAATTGTCAAACTTAATTTTATTTAACATGTATTCCAACATATTATTCCAAATAATATGTTTAGTACATTTAAATTAAAATTAATTTGATCAATTTATTATACCATGAAATTAGTTTTGACATTCATAAAATAAGGATACATGTAAACCTATACATGAGAAATATTTCCACTTAGGAAATAATCTTATGAATTAATTCATTGAATTAATTATGAGAAGGCCAATGCAAATATTAATTTTATTATTTTGATCAATCCAATTGATCTTTATAATATAATGAATATAATCCTCTCTCTCCGGTGTGTATACTTCAAGTATATAGGTGATCCCTTAAGTCCGTGTTCATACGTTCAATGTGTACGATCCTGTGGGCCCATCTTTATGTTGGCAGTGGGCCTGTGGCCCACAGACTATAGGCAATCTCTAGCAAGCCACTGCAGCCCCCAATTAAGATGGAGATGGCAGTCCAACTGAAATCATAACCCTGTAGTTTAAACTTGTATATCCCATGTCATTGATATCGGTGTCCAACACAGAGGCACGGATTAATTACCCTCTTTTGTGTCAGGACATTTACTTGATCCCAAATGTACTGAAGCTCACAAACAAGTTCCAACTTGTTTGGGTGTGGCCACACTCTTCAGTCACATTCATCAAGAGGCTGGTGATATCTTCTCAGTGGACTACTGAGTGACATATCCCTTCTGCATATCCATAGCACTGCCATGCTTAGTGACATACCCGAAAGTACCTATATTTGGCACCCTTTTACATGCCCTTTAGGCGTACCCTAAAGTACGCGACTTCGCATACAGCACCATCATATGGTCAGGTCAAAGGATCCATACAAGTACTACACGAGAATCACTTGTGATACTTTACCATGTGGATTTCTCGTTTAGTGGATCTATCCAGTACCATGCCCCTTTTGCATGTACCCATTAACTTGGTTGACATCCCATGTCCAATGGCCGGTAAGACACTGCCATACAACCATGTTAATGATAGTCTCTAGTTCCATTCATTTCCATGACTGGAACAGACTACGTATCTTTTTATGGTCATATCGTTTTCCCTATCCATGGTCTTACTGCCAAGTGCATGACACTTGTTAACATAGATATGGATATGTCCATTGGATACTTCATTTAGAATACAGCACAAGATATATAATAAATGAATTAATGCCTTTTTTGATGACATAAAATATGTAATACATGAATCCAATAAATGTACAATACAAATACAAGGTCCAATGCTTTAAGACTACGACATATCCAATAGCAGGGAGTTGGGATTACCCAAACCTACTGTTGTGTGACTTGTGTTTTTTTTTATGTCCTAAGTTTTACATAGACCGCCGTTTAGGGTTTTCAGCCTATCAGAGTATCTTAACTTTTACCTAAACCGCCCTTTTGGGTTTTCAACTCAGCAGAATTTTATTTGTATCCTAACTTTTGCATAGACCGCCTTTCGGTTTTTAGTCTATCGGATTTTTTTTAAGTGAGATGCATGCAAACAGAAAATGTGTACAACCATACATATCTAATACGAACTTAATTTCCATTAGACTTGGGAAATTTAAATGAACAGAGCAAAGCATTCATTCATTCATTCATTAATAATGTTTTAGCACAATGCACATCAAAGATGAAATAAAGCTAAGAACAGAATCAGTAATGGTATCCGTGTCGACCGAATCCACGACTGCCACCAACCAATTTTTGTAGATTTTCCCGCTGATGGTGCTCATCTCACTGTCCTAACTTTTGCATGGACTGCCTTTTCGGTTTTCGATCCATCGCACTGTCCTAATTTTTTCATAGACTGCCTTTTTGGTTTTCGATCCATCGGACTTTTTTTTTACACGTAGTATCACCTGAGCTTGTCCTGATTGATGGGATTGATGAATTCGTTTCTGTCCATATCCATGATCTTCGTAGCACCCTTTGAAAGCACCTTCTTGACCACATATGGACCTTTCCAGTTAGGCTTGAACTTCCCTAGGACATTCGTATTGGTCTGTTTCATTTGTTCAAGTACCAAATCCCCGGCTTTAAGTGGGTGTTTTTGATGACAGACCTTACTGTTATAAGTCTTGGCTATTCGTTGTTGGTACAAGTACAAATGATTTAAAGCCCAAAGACACTTCTTATCGATCAAAGCCAACTGCTTATATCTTGACTGAAACCATTAAGATTCTAGCAACTGTGCTTCCATGACTATCCTCAATGACCTATCCTTGGTTTCCACTGGTAAGACAGCTTCCATCCCATAGACCAATGAGTATGGCGTCTCTCCAGTATGAGTTATGACACTTGTTCTGTACCCCCATAAGGCAAACGGCAACATGTCGGCCCAATCCCTGTAGGTGACTAACATTTTTGACAGAATCCTCTTGATAGACTTGTTGGCCACTTATGCCGCTCCATTGGCTTGCGGGTGATACGAAGATGATCTATGATTTTTAATCCCTTTATCCTGGAACCACTGTGCTGTCACCCCTTGAAACTACACTCTATTATTAGTCATAACATAATGCGGGATTCTATACCATGCAAAGATGTTCTTCTCGATGAACTTGGACATTTTCTTAGCTGTAACATTCGTAAATGATTCTGCTTCTACCCATTTTGAGAAGTAGTCAATAGCCACGACTATGAAGCGGTGCCCATTTGATGCAGATAGCCTTATTTCTCCTATGATGTCTATCACCTAGGCAGCAAATGGCCATGGAGTTGATGATATTTGAAGTTCGAGTAGAGGGAGATGATTGAGATCCCCGTACACTTGGCATTCATGGCACCTTTTTACTTCTTCGATACAGGAGGCTTGCAGGGTAAGCCAAAAGTAGCCTTGCCTCAATACTTTCTTGGCCAGGGCTAACCCGTTCATGTGCGGCCACAGGTTCCTACGTGGATCTATCTCATGACCTTCTCCGCTTCTTCTTCTATTAAACATTTCAAGAGTAGGCCGTTGGTAGTTCTCTTAAAGAGCTGATTTTCGAAGATCCTGAACTGTGTAGCTGATTCTCAAAGAGAGATCTCATATGCTCCGCTGGCATCTTCGGGGTATTACCCATTCTAAATGAACTGTAAGATATCATAGTACGAAGGATATTCTTCAACTGCTATCATAACATTAACTGACAAGTAACAAGAGTTCTATGCAGTTTCTAGGATCACTGGCCGTATCGGATGCTTTCGGGGTCCTTCCCATATTGACGAGAGTGTAGCCAAGCAATTGGCCATCTGATTCTCTTACCTCGGGACGTATTTGAATTCATACCATCCAAATACTTTCACCTTTTCCCAAACCAGCTCGAGATACGACCGGAGTGATTCTTCCTTTACCTCCCAATCCCTGGCAATCTGTCAGATCACCAAAGCTGAGTCTCCGATAACTAACACTTCGTGTACCCCTAGTGTGATTAGGGCATCGATTTCGAAGAGGCACGCTTCATATTCTGCTCCATTATTAGTTATTAGAAATTCAAGGCGTTTCGCCAGAGGGATGATTTCTCCATTAGGTGTATCGATGATTACTCCCAGAGCTGCACCGTGTTTGTTCACTGCACCATCGAAGTACATCACCCATCTGCTTGGTTCTATCTCCACCACTTCCTGCTATTTATCTGGAAATTCCAAATTCTCGACATAGTCCGATTCCAGAGGCTGGTTGGCCAGGAATTCTGCTATAGCTCTTCCTTTGATCGTCTTCCTGGTTACATACTCAATATCAAATTTTGATAACAATAGTAACCATCTTGATAGTTTTCCAACCAATATGGGGGTTTGGCATAAGTACTTCATCGGGTCAACCTTAGCCATTGCCTGAATCTTATACGACTGGAAGTAATGCCTTAACTTCTTAGTCAGCCACACCATAGTAGTGCAAGTCTTCTCCACCACGGTATATCTGGTCTCATAATCAAGTAGCTTTTTACTCAAGTAGCAGATTGCATGTTCACGTCCATCCTTTTCGATAGCCAAGTATTTGACCAAAGGTTTATTCGGCATTTGAGGTTTTAGAACTAGTGGATTCATCAAATAAGCCTTGATCCTATCAAAGGCTAGTTGTCATTGATTGTTCCATTTCACTGGTTGATTCTTTTTCAGGAGTTTGAAGATAGGCTCCCAGACTGTTGTTAATCTCACGATGAACTCACTAACATACTGTAATGACCCTAAAAATGACCTACTTCCCTTTCTGTCTTTGGCGCGAGCATATCCCTGATGGCCTTGATTTTTTCTGGATCCATTTCAATTCCTCTCTGACTTACTACATGGCTGAGAAGCTTTCCTGAAGTTACTCCAAACACATACTTCTTGGGGTTCAGCCGGAGATTATACTTTTTGATTCTAGTTAGGAATCTATCCAGGATAGAAGGATGCTCTTCTCGGGTCATTGATTTAACTAGCATGTCATCTACATAAACTTCGACCTCCTTATGGATCATATCATGCAGAAATGCAGTGACTGCTCGCTGATAAGTTGCCCCAGCATTCTTCAACCCAAACGGTATGACTCTATAGCAATAGACTCCCCATTCTGTGATGAAGGCCGTCTTCACTTTGTCGATGATGTTCATCAAAATCTGATTATGCCCAGAGAATCCGTCCATGAATGAATATATTGCTGCCCTGGCGGCACTGTCAATCAAAACATCAATATGTGGTAGTGGGAAGTCATCCTTGGGTGATGCCTTGTTTAGATCCTTGTGGTCCACACAAACCCTGACTCGGCCGTCTTTCATCGTAACTGGTACAATGTTCGCTACCCATTCCAGGTATTCCACTACTTCCAAGAATTGAGCCTTTATTTGCTTAGCCACTGTAAGCGGATGACCTTTTTAGAGAAAAGTGGAACGCAGCGAAGTGAACCGGGGAAAAAAGAAATGAATTTTAATGTTTGATGTTATTTGAGTGGAAAATGGGTTTGTATCTTGGTTGGGAAAACCATTGATTTGTTGGGAAATCCTTTTCGTAGAAAACCTTTTCTTTGAATGTGAGTTTTGGGAAAATTGGTTTTAGATTTTAGAAAATATCATTTTATTACTTTAAGATCTCGAAACCTAAATTTCAATATCAGTGACAGAGTCGCCAACCGAATCAGCTTATCCGGGAAATTCCGGTACAGCTCCCTACCGAGCATTGACTGCCGTACCTAATCCAAAGATTCAGGATTCGGGAAACTTACCTATTCAACCTCAAGCTTGCTTTCATTCATAAGTTTATAGTACCATATTTTACTCACTTATTCTCTACCTATTTTTATCTTTTATTATTAGCCCATGCTTATTTAGATGACAGAAATAAATAAAGTGCGAAAAAATAAACCATACATCCAAACCAAACAAAAGAACTAAAGGCCGTTTATTACAACCCAAAAAGAGAAAAATTCTCATCCTCACCAATACAACCTCCTAGATACACGAATATCTAAAAAATTACAATTGCCTAATATACACGAATAATCTATTAAATACATCCAAAACAATAAAAAGAAAAGTAAAAAGCTGTAAAATAGATGGTTAGCATAATTATACCACAAATATAAGTAGGACTCACAATAAGACAGAAAGGGGGATCTCAGAAAAGGGAAGCATGCATTTAGGGGGTAACCGAGAAGTCCAGGCAGCTTACTTGATTAGACCTGGAAAGAAATTTTAGAAACGCCCTATAGGTTTTTGTGCTTGAAAACGTTTTTTGAAAACAGTTTGGCTCGATTACATACAAATTGCTTCCTTTTAGTAAGTTGGGTGTCTCAGAACTCGGGGTTCCATTCATATGGGTTTCCTATCTCAAACATCCATCTAAGGTTTAAAACAGTAAACACACCAAAAATAGTTTGATTCTGAAGACAGCATCATATGACGACGTTCGTGGGAGTCGTCCTTTGATTTTGCCTCCTTTTGGCGACTATAGCCATGCGGCTCTAGTTAGAGTCGCATGGCTATAGCCACTACAGCCATGCGATTGTAGTGTCTAGAACCCGAAATTAGTTTTCTTCGCTTTTGTGAATACTGTTTTAATCGTTTTCGATGATTTCTAGGGACTTTGAGGAACCTGGAGGTTCGCTAAAGCTAGACAGTGGACTCGATTTAGATCGAACAACCTCGGATTTCAAAAATCAAAATCAAGTAAACAGAAAATCTCACATCAATGTTATTAGAAGACCGAAAACCCTAATTCTGAATGTAACGGATGTGATTGGACCGAAATAATTCATAATAGAATGATCAAAATGGAAAACTGACTACTTTTGGTTGATTTAAGGCTTTTTAGGTTTCTGCCCTGAAGAACATAGCTGTGCGGCTATAGTGTTATAGTCACTCACCTCTGTTCTAAGGGATTACAGCCGCTCGGCTCTAGTCAGAGCCGTACGGCTGTAATCAAACAGATAGTTTCTAAAAATTTTATAAAACAAAGAAAAATCACAGCTCAAAACAAATAATTATGAGTTTTAAGGCCTCTCAGAGTTTACCTGGTTGATATTCCAGTATGTTTGATGATCGAAATTGGATTGGAAAGTCAGAATACACTTAGAATCCTATGAACACCATGAAATACTCGAATACGGACCTTGACTCGATCCGAACGAACCCGAGAACGATCCCGAATGAATGGGAGACGATTAGGAACTCTCACCCTAAGTGTTACTAGTGTGTTTTCTTTCTGTTTCTCACTTTTCTTTTTGGTTTTCTCTCTTTTTGAATTCTCCTTTAATGCTCTCTTCTTTTTTTTTTTTCTGTTTTCTATTATGTGTTTTTTTTTCTTTTCGTTTTCTGATATCTCCTTCCTAAATCACCGTAAAGAATCCTCTTAATTAAGGAGTTTTCACTACTGTCAAATACTGGCTAGCTATTTAGGAAGAATTCTATCAGCTCAAAGGAGCCGTGCGGCTATAAGTTTACAGCCGTACGGCTCTGGCTATAGTTGTGAACTACAGTTGTGCGCCTCTAATCAGAGCCGCGACGGATTCTCCTAAATACCACACTCACCTCTAAGCCCTCTAATCACTCGAAGAACCTTTCTCGGGGTTTCAGATAGAATATTGTTTGGATTTTGAAGAGTTTGTGACATTCCAGGCAATATCCCACTCATTCTCAAGTCTGACTCACGTTCGTCTGTCTTAACAGGTAACATAGGATTCTCATCACAGAGGTCAGGAAAACCCGTGCTCATAGCCACCTCTTCCTTGACTTTCTCTGCCTATTCTGGTCTGAGTCTCCTGAGCTTCTGCTTGACAGGTTTTATTTTTGGATTTGTCAGAATTATGTAATCTGTAATCTTTCTGTCAACCCCAGGCATGTCATCGTAGGAGCGGGCGAAGGCTTTCGTGTGTTTTTGCAGTACTTTTACAATTTTTCTTCTCTTATAAGGTGTGAGGTCTTTCAAGACAGATACAATTTTTGGATCATCATCTGTCCCTAGATTCATTTCATGCAATAATGCATCATGTATGCTAAAGACATTAAATGAATGTTTGTATGTATGCAAAGTTCCATCCGAAAAAATATCACACAAGTAATCAAAATCAAATTGCATTAAATGCCTACAGGCTGAATTGTTCACATCATAAAAAAGAAGAAGAAACAAATACATCAAAATAATTATCATCCTCCATATACGGAGGGTCTTCTCTAGCTGCAGCATCATCAACTTCAACAACTTTCACACCCGAATTAGCCAAGGTTAGGTAAGGGATTACTCTGAACACTTGGCTTCAAGGGTGGTTCCACAATGTTCTTATCAGTAACCAACTGCTAAATGGCCTTTATCAAACTGGTGCATTCGCCTGTGTGATGACCCGCTACCACATGGTAAGCACAAAAGTTGTCTTTTTCTGACTCGGACGGAGGAGCATATAGTTTCAAACTTTGAAGTAAACCAGCTTTCCTACACTTAGTAAAGATGCGAGGCAAAGGCTCTGCCCATGGGTTAGTGAGCCTCTGAGGAGTTACTGATTGTCTGCCTTGAGCTACGGTAACCACACCTACTTCTGTCACCCGATCTAATACTGTCGTCTGAGTTGGTTTTGAACTAGACCTAACCAGCGTGGTTGTGGAGCTACCAGCCTTATAACCTTGTGTGTACCCTGGGCTGCCTCGATAAGTGCCTAAGCTCTGCTTATTCATATGATCTTCCTCTTCATACCTTTCGATACGCTTGGCAAACTCAATGACATCATTGAAAGAGTGGAACCTCTTCAGCTTCATTTTCTCCTTATAAAGTGGTATGTTACCATCAACCAGCTTCAAAATAAGGGATTCCAACTTCGAAGCCCTATCTACCAGTACTTGGACATCCATCCATCTCTTGTAGTATGCTGAGAAAGACTCATTGGGTTTTTGGCGAATCCTTTCTAGATCTTCCAAAGTGGTCTTCATCTCAGTGTTATAGGCATACTGCTATGAATTGGCATCTTCAAATACCACTTAGCAGCAACATCTCTCAAGGTAGTCAGGAAGAGATTCAGCAGGTGAATTTTCCTAATTCCTAGGCTAGACATAATCCTCACATAACTGTCCAAGTGAGCCTCTGGTGGACCTTCTCCAGTGTATAGGGGTAAGTATGGCATTTGAAACCCTACTGGCAACGGTTCTCCCCCTTGTTCCATCAGAGTAGCTGGGTCAGTACACTTGATGGGATTGTAATACACCATCTCTTTTAGTTTTGGCAGCAAAGCCTCCAAGTCAGAGAATTTCTCCTTGAGACGCTTTTCTGCAGCTGTTTCGATCGAAGCTTCCCTAGCTCTCTCAAAAGCTTCATCTTCTTTAGACTAGCGATCAATTTTCTGATGACGAATGACCACTCTACTACTACCGGGAACGTTCCTTCCAGCTCCATTCATTGCTTGGACAATGTTTCTTCCATTTCTGACCGAAGCCGAGATTGGCTAAATGGTCTGACTCATATTAGTGGCCATTATAGCTTGCATTTGCTCTCTCAAAGGAGCCTTGAATCGATCTGAGTTCAACAAGGCATCTACGAAGGCATTCATGTCTAAAGGCATCTCCCTACTAGACCCGTCTTGAGCCATATCCCTTGAATTCCTGCTCTGATTTTAACCCTGAACCATCCCTAATCTCTTCCACGGAGACTAATTCTGGTTGAACTGACTGATCAAACTCTGATTTAACCTGCAATAACCATTTTGAAGTTTGACTCCAAACTACACATTCAGCATAGAGTTAGTATCGTGGATGGATGTAATGATTCTAGAAATGACGCACTAAGTGACGTGTATGGTATGGTCATGAAATGATCATGGTTGAATGATGTCTCATGAATGAGAATGATAATGAGGATGATCTTTATGTTTTCACTTTTTTTTTACTTTGGACATTCTAAGAATACCCAATGCCATGCGAAAGACCATGTAAGAAGGTCGCATGTGAGTCGTCACACGAATAGAGTTTTGTCTCTTTTGGGGCACCTAGTGAATGTTATGGAATGGTCATGTGTGTACCGACACACGGACAGAGATTCAACGCTTTGTAGGTCAATGAAGTGATATGAAATGGTCACGTGGCGGTCGTCCCACAGACAGAGTTTTGATGCTTTTAGGGCATCCAACATAAAATGATGTTAAAAACAAGTCGCGTGTGGATAGAGACACGGATAGAGGTTCAGCGTTCGTGGACCATCTTGTATGATTTAGTAATGTCATGAAATGCCCCTATACATGTAGTGATCTGTTGCTCGTGGAGTACCTCAAATGATTCGATAATGACATGAAACGATCTGATGTGGATCGCGATGTACAAGCAAGACTCCAACATCACCGTGACACTAATGATGAATGGGCATGATGTCATGTAATGCTATCGTATGACCCTCCACACGAATATAGACCTAAGACCATTATGGTCCTCTAGTGAATGGCATGGTATAGTGGAATGGCCAAGTGCAATCCGGTGCACGGGCAAAACACGGGTAGTTTTGGGACACCCGATATGATATGAACTGAAATGATCGTGATGGGCATTCTCAAAACATCCTACATTAAATGGAATGAGATGATATGAATGTCCATGTCACATGAAATCCAAGTGGCTGCACGAAGATGTGGTTAGGATGTATGACATATGGGATGATGTCATGTATGCTTTGTGGAAATGTCAACACACGAGATGTAAATGTATATGGCACGCAAATAAAATATTATGGCTGCACAAAGATGTGGTTAGAATTAATGTCACACATATGTTCATGTCTTGAAAATGGCTGCACAAAAATGTGATTAGGATGACACACGAATGATTATGCATGCTTGATGTTTCGTGAAAAGGTAAAAAAAACCATCACGGAACAAACGTTAGCACACATAACAATATGCTCACCCTTCCAACCTTATTCCTCCTTTCGATTGGCATGCATTCTTCCTAGGTGTTGGGTCTCTTTGGTACCAACTGGGGATACCAAAGGCATACTTTCAATGTCCAATTTCATGTTTAATGTTTTGGTAATCCTAAGGGGAAGTTACTACATGTGGGCCATGTTGTATATGCCCTATTCCCGAGGCATTGGTCCTTGTATATGTATTGTACATTTATTGGATTTATGTATTATACATATTTTGTGTCATTAAATAAAGGCATTAATGTGTTTATTATATATCTTGTGCTGTATTTTAAATGGAGTATCCAATGGAAATATCCATATCTATGTTGACAAGTGTCATGCCCTTAGCAGTAAGACCGTGGATAGGGAAAACGATATGACCATAAAGAGATCCATAGTCTGTTCTAGTCATGGGAATGAATGGAAATAGAGACTATCATTAGCCTGGTTGTATGGCGGTGTCTTACCAGTCATTAGACATGGGATGTCAACCAAGTTAATGGGTACATGCAAAAGGGGCATGGTACTGGATAGATCCACTAAACGAGAAATCCACATAGTAAAGTAACAAGTGGTTCTTGTGTAGTACTTGTATGGATCCTTTGACCTGACTATATGATGGTGCTGCATGTGAAGTCACGTACTTTGGGGGCCTAAAGGGCCTGTAAAAGGGTGCCAAGTATGGATACTTTCGGTTATGTCACTAAGCATGGCAGTGCTATGGATATGCAGAAGGGATATGTCACTCAATAGTCCACTGAGAAGATATCACCAGCCTCTTGATGAATATGACTGATAAGAGTGTGGCCACACCCAAACAAGTTGGAACTTATTTGTGAGCTTCAGTACATTCGGGATCAAGTAAATGTCCAGACACAAAAGAGGGTGATTAATCCATGCCTCTGTGTTGGACACCGATATCAATTAAATGGGATATACAAGTTTAAACTACAGGGTTATGATTTCAGTTGGACTACCATCTCAATCGTAATTAGGGGCTGCAGTGGCTTGCTAGAGCCCGCCTGCAGTCTGTGGGCCATAGACCCACTACCAACATAAAGATGGGCCCTTAGGATCGTACACATTGAACGTCTAAACACGGACTTAAGGGATCACCTGTATACTTGGAGTATACACACTGGAAAGAGAGGATTATATTAATTATATTATAAAGATAATTGGGATACTCCAACACTTGGATGGAGGTTTGACTTAGCATGGGTAGTAGGATTCTCCTAGCCCTAAGCATAGATGGGTAAGTGCCAACAAGCCCATCAAACCGAGAGTCCCTAGGTTGGGATTGGACGGCGCTCCTACCTAAATAATTAGGGTATAGTTGTTCTAGGCCCTCGTCTGGATATATCTTAATTAAATATGGATCTCAGCCCATGAGCCCAACAACTCGGACTAATTAATAACCTGATTCATTAGTAATTATAAATGGGAAACAAGCTAAAGTCCTTTATTAACACTCTTGAAATTTTTCTATGTATAATTTTAAATGGCAAACAACAACAACTCACTTTCACTGCGAACTATCCTGGAAAAGGACAAGCTCTCAAGTCCTAACTTCTTGGATTAGTCTAGGAACTTAAGGATAGTTCTAAGACATGAATCTAAGGAGTATGTACTAGAGAGGCCTGTGCCGGCTATGCCTCAGGGACGTAATCCATCAGCTGCCTAGCTGGAGGAATACGAGGTGCACATAAGGGATTATAAGGATGTGACATTCCTTATATTGGCGTGTATGGTCCCTGAGATGCAAAAACAGTTCATGGACCATTAGGCCTATGCTATGATAAAAACTCTAAATGAGATATTTCAAGAGCAAGCTCGTCAAGAAAGGTACCTGACCAATAAGGCATTCCACTCCTGTAAGATAGGGGTTGAGACATCTGTGAGCGCTCACGTGCTCAAGATGAAGGGCTATCTGGACACTTTAGCCCGTCTTAGATCGCCTATCTCACAGGAGCTGGCGGTGGAGACAATCCTTGGTTCCCCACCGGATTCTTACGATTAGTTCATCCTGAACTATAACATGCAAGGAATGAACTTTACTGTTAGTGAGCTGCATGGCATGCTGAAGCTTACTAAATAGTCGATCAAGAAGACTCCACCAGTGCTGCTGGTCAACAAGGGGAACCCTCCTCTTACGAAGGGCAAGGCTAAGGAAAAAGCTAAGGCTAAGGCCAAGAAGCCAAAGGCCCAGCCCAAGGTCCAGCCCAAGGCCAGTCCTGAGGATGTCTGCTTCGGTTGCAAGCAGGTGAGACACTGGAAGAGATCATATCCCAAACTGTTGGGAGAACATAAGAGGACCCAGGGTGCGTCTTCATCAGGTATTTATATCATAGACATTAACCTTATTGTTTCAACATCCTGGGTATTGGATACCGGATGTGGTTCTCACATTTGTTGCAATGTGCAGGGACTTAAGAACAGAAGGTCACTGGGATCGGGGAAGGTGGACTTGTGGGTCGGTAATGAAGCAAGGGTTGCTGTCATAGAGATCGGCGAATATCACCTCATGATGCCTAGTGGATTGGTTTTAATATTGGAACATTGTTATTTTGTACCTGCCATATGCAGGAATATTATTTCTGTTTCAATGTTGGATATTTCTGGATTTAATTTTTCTCTATAACATAAACACTAAATGGGTTAAGCCTAATGAACTTAATCCTGTCTACCTTTGCCACTGTTGTTTAGGCCACATCAATGAGAAACGCATAGCTAGGCTCCACAAAGCTGGAATCCTAGGGTCATTTGACTTGGAGCCACTTGATATATGCGAGTCTTGCTTACGAGGCAAAATGACTAAAGTGCCTTTTAGCAAGAAAACTGAAAGGGCTACTGGCTTATTGGACCTAATACATTCAGACGTATGTAGGCCCATGAGCACAGCTACCAGAGGTGGACATTTGTACTTTGTCACGTTCACGAACGATTTCATTAGATATGGCTATGTCTATCTGATGAAACATAAGTCTGATATCCTTGATAGGTTCAAGGAATTTAGGAACAATGTACAGAACCAGCTAGGCAGGAATATCAAAGCCCTTCGGTCAGATCGAGGAGGTGAGTATATAAGCCTAGAGTTTGACTCATATTTAAGAGAGCATGGAATAGTTCCACAGCTCACTCCTCCAGGAACACCATAATGGAATGGGGTGTCCGAACGGAGGAATAGGACCCTGTTGACATGGTCCGCTTAATGATGAGTCATGCCTCTCTCCCAATAAGCTTCTAGGGACATGCTCTTGAGATAGCAGCTCTCATATTAAATAATACTCCGAATAAGGCAGTGGAAAAGACCCCATATCAGATATGGACAGGCAGGGAGCCCAATGTGTCTTTCCTGTGGATTTGGGGATGTGAAGCACATGTCAAGAGATTGACTGGGGGCAAGCTAGAACCCAAAACCGATAAATGCCTATTTGTGGGCTACCCTTGGGAAACCAAAGGGTATTACTTCTACAACCTCGCTGAGAACAAGGTGTTCGTGGCAAGGAAGGGGGTCTTTCTAGAAAAGGATTTCATTTCCAAGGAAGACAGTAGGAGCAGTGTTGAACTCAGGGAAGTTCAAAGCTCACAAGCTCCTGAAGAGGATAACTCGGATACCAAGGTGGAGCTTCCATAGGAGGAAGCACAAGGACCTAGAAGGTCTGGTAGGGATCATCGGGAACTAGTGAGGTATGGTTTCCTCATCATCGATGATCACACTCTTCTCATCTTTGATGAGGAAGAACCCAAAACCTACAAGGAGGCTGTGGCAAGCCCACAGTTTGTGAATTGGCGTAAAGCCATGGAGGCAGAGATGCAATCTATGTACGATAACCAGGTTTGGAATCTGGTTGATCCACCTCCGGGTGCTAAGATAATAGGTTGCAAGTGGTGCTACAAGCTAAAAGCCGATAATACCTTCAAGGGACGTCTGGTTGCAAAAAGTGTCAGGCAAGTCCATGGGATAAACTATGATGAAACTTTCTCACCAGTTGCTATGCTTAAATCCGTCAGGATCTTGCTGGCCATAGTCGCATGGTACGACTATGAGGTCTAGCAAATGGATGTCAAAATCGCTTTCCTTAATGGAAAGCTACTCAAGGATGTGTACATGATACAACCTGAGGGTTTTGTCGATCCATAGTATCCTGGGAGGGTATGCAAACTTCAGAGGTCCATTTATGGACTGAAGCAAGCATCCTGAAGTTTGAATATTAGATTCAATGAAGCCATAAAGGAATATGGTTTCATACAGAATCAAGATGAGCCTTGTGTGTATAAGAGGATTAGTGGGAGCATTGTCACATTCCGGGTTTTATATATGGACGACATCCTCCTCATTGGAAGCGACATACCAACACTGCAAGGGGTAAACCAGTGGTTGTGTAAGTGCTTTGCAATGAAGGACTTAGGCGAAGCTGAGACGATCCTAGGGATCAGGATCTACAGGGATAGATCCATTCGGCTTCTAGGCCTATGTCAGGCCACGTACATAGACAAAGTTCTGAAAAGATTCAGCATGGATTGGACCAAGAAAGGTTTCTTGCCAATGAGCCATGGCCTGAAACTTAGTAAGAAGAACTGTCCTAAGACAAGAGAGGACAGGGAGAATATAAAGTTGGTCCTATACGCCTTGGCTATAGGATCAATCATGTACTCCATGCTATTTACAAGACCTGATGTCACCTTTGCACTAAGTATGATGAGCAGGTACCAGCAAGATCCTGGGGAGGATCACTGGAACGCTATCAAAGCAATCCTCAAGTACCTTAACCGGACTAAGGATAGCTTCTTAGTGTATAGAGGTCAGGAAGAGCTATTAGTTATCGGGTATACTGATGCAAGCTTCCAGACCGACCAGGATGAGTACCAGTCGCAGTCTAGCTATTTGTTTTTGCTAAATGGTGGTGCTGTAAGCTGGAGGAGCTCAAAGCAACCGACCATCACAGACTCTATAACAGAAGCTGAGTACATTGCAGTGTGTGATGCAGCTAAGGAAGCTGTATGGATAAGGAAGTTTATCACTAAGTTGGGAGTAGTACCCAATATCCAGGACCCAGTTAATATCTTTTATGACAACAATGGGGTTGTTGCACAAGCCAAGGAGCCCCGGTCACACAAGAACACAAAGCACATGCTCATGAAGTGTCACCTCATACTAGAAATCGCCAAAAGGATAACACTTCATTATATAGAGTGGACACCGAGGATAATGTCACAGATCCTTTGACCAAGGTGCTGGCTCAGCCCAAGCACGAGGGTCATACTAGATCTATAGGGATTAGGCCCATGCCTAGTTGGAACTAGTGCAAGTGGGAGATTGTTGGATATGCCCTAGTCCTGAGGCATTGGTCCTTGTATATGTATTGTACATTTATTGGATTTATGTATTATACATATTTTGTGTCATTAAATAAAGGCATTAACCTGTTTATTATATATCTTATGCTGTATTTTAAATGGAGTATCCAATGGACATATCCATATCCATCTTGACAAGTGTCATGCACTTGGCAGTAAGACCATGGATAAGGAAAACGATATGACCATAAAGAGATCCGTAGTCTATTCCAGTCATGGGAATGAATGGAACTAGAGACTATCATTAGCCTGGTTATATGGCGGTGTCTTACCAGTCATTGGACATGGGATGTCAACCAAGTTCATGGGTACATGCAAAAGGGGCATGGTATTGGATAGATCCACTAAACGAGAAATCCACATGGTAAAGTATCACAAGTGATTCTCATGTAGTACTTGTATGGATCCTTTGACCTGACCATATGATGGTGCTACATGTGAAGTCGCGTACTTTGGTGTACGCCTAAAGGGCCTGTAAAAGGGTGCCAAGTATGGGTACTTTCGCGTATGTCACTAAGCATGGAAGTGCTATGGATATGCAGAAGGGATATGTCACTCAGTAGTCCACTGAGAAGATATCACCGGCCTCTTGATGAATGTGACTAAAGAGTGTGGCCACACCCAAACAAGTTGGAACTTGTTTGTGAGCTTCAGTACATTCGGGATCAAATAAATGTCCTGACACAAAAGAGGATGATTAATCCATGCCTCTGTGTTGGACACCGATATCAATGACATGGGATATACAAGTTTAAACTACAGGGTTATGATTTCAGTTGGACTGCCATCTCCATCTTAATTGGGGGCTGTAGTGGCTTGCTAGAGCCCACCTGCAGTCTGTGGGCCATAGGTCCACTGCCAACATAATGATGGGCCCACAGGATCGTACACATTGAACGTCTGAACACGGACTTAAGGGATCACCTGTATGCTTAGAGTATACACACCGGAGAGAGAGGATTATATTAATTATATTATAAAGATCAATTGGATTGATTAAAATAATAAAATTAATATTTTCATTGGCCTTCTCACAATTAATTCAATGAATTAATTTATGAGATTATTTCCTAGGTGGAAATATTTCACATGTATAGGTTTACATGTGTCCTAATTTTATGATTGTCAATATTAATTCCATGGTGAAATTAATTAATCAAATTAATTTTAATTTAAATGTATCAAACATATTATATGGTATAATATGTTAGAATACATGTTGAATAAAAATTAAGTTTGATAATTAATTAGACCAAGAGAATTAATACTGACCTGGGCTTTAAAAGGGAGAAAAGCCTGCATAAGATATAGGAGGGATTGGGCCGAAATTTTGGTTAAAAATTTCAGCCCACTAGGTTAAACATAACCTAGAGAATTCGGCCAAGGTGGGTGGGAAAAAGGGATAGCTGAAATTTCCAGCCCTCACTGACTCTCTCTCATTCGATTCCATCGCTAGCACGGGTCGTGTTCGACAGTCGTTCGTGTACGTGAACACGGAGGGAATCTATTTCTGCAGCCATCTCTAGAAGAGATATCTTGGGTGAGAAATCTTTTCTTTGTTATTTAATATTGATTTTTACAATTTTCTTATCAATTGCTCCTGGGCACGGATTTAAGGAAATCACCGCGTTCTTCCTTTTTTATCTAGTGATTTCCGATGAAAAATCCCAAAAAGCCAAAGTCAATCCAAGGGTCGTACAAATCCCCATAGTGAAAATACACTCCTCCATATAGAACATGAGAGGTTCATGCGATGCTATGAGTGGTTTACCCCTTCGGGTGCCTCCAATCCTAGCGGAAGAGGTAAGTCACCTTTTGGAATAAACCGGGCTAATCAGTGAGTTTGAGGGGTTGAGAAGAAGAAAATGTCATTTTATGTAATTGTGAGTCAAATATGGTACTATGAACTAGTGAATGACTGCAAGCGAGGTTATATTTTAGTAGCTGCCTAAGTTCCTTAAGTTTTTATATATAAAAAAAACATTTCATCCCCAACAGAGTTGCCACTGTGAGCGGACGACCTTTTTGGAAGGGCGAAATGCAGTGAAGCGAATCGAGGAAAAAGAAGAATTGAATGTTCGATATTTGGATTGAAAATGGGTTTATATCTTGTTTAGGAAAGCCATTGATATATTTGGAAATCCTTTTGTAGAAACCTTTCATTTGAATGTGAGTTTTTGGGAAAACTGGTTTTATATTTTAGAAAATCTCATTTTATTACTTAAAGATCTCAAAACTCAAATTTCGGGATCAGTGACAGAGTCGCCACCCGGATCAGCTCATCCGGGAAATTCCGATACAGCTCCCTACCGAGCATAAATTACTGTACCTAATCCAGAGATTTAAGGTTCGGGCAACTTACTTATTCAACCTTAAGCTTGCTTTCATTTATAAGTTCATATTACCATATTATATTCACCTTATTCTCTATCGATTTTTATCTTTTATTATTATCCCATGCTCATTTAGATGACAAAAATAAATAAAGTGTGGGAAAATAAACCATACATTCAAACCAAATAAAAAGAAACAGAGGCTGCTTGTTACAATCCAAAAAGATAAAAAAACTCTCATCCTTACCAATACAACCGCCTATTATAAACGAATATCTAAAAAAAAGTACAATCACCTAGAATACATGAAAATCTATCAAATACTTCCAAAATAATAAAAATAAAAATAAAAACTGTAAAACAAATGGTTAGCACAATTATATCACATATACAAGTAGGACTAATAACAGGACAGAATGGGGAATCTCAGGGAATAGGAGCATGCATTTAGGGGGTAACCGAGAAGTCTGGGCGACTTACTCGGTTAGACTTGGAAAAGCATTTTAGAAACGCCCTATAGGTTTTTGTGCTTGAAAACATTTTTGAAAATGGTTTGGCTCAATTACATGCAAATTACTTCATTGTGGGGGTTTCCTATCTTAAACATCCATCTAAGGCCCGAAGTAGTAAACACATAAAAAACAGTTTGATCCTGAAGATAGCATCACACGACGACATTTATGGAAGTCATCCCGTGATTTTGCCTCCTTCTAGGAACTATAGCCGTGCGGCTCTAGTTACAGCCGCACGACTATAGACACTACATCTATGCGGCTGTAGTATTCAGAACCCAAAATTGGTTTTCTTTGTTTTGTAAATCACTATTTTGACTCGTTCTGATGATTCCTGAAGATTTTAGGGAACCTGGGGGTCCATTGAAGCTAGACAATGGATCCGATTTGGATCAAACAACCCCGGATTCCAAAAAAATGAAATCAATGAAACCCAAATCCCACATCAACATTACTGGAAAACTGAAAACCACAATTCTGAGTGTAATGGATGTGATTGGACCGAAATAGTTCATAACAGAACAATTAAAAGAAGAAACTAACTGCTTTCGGTCGCTTTAGGGCATTTCGGGTTTGTGCCCAGAAGAACACAGCTGTGCGGCTATAGTGATACAGCCGCTCAACTTTGTTCTAAGGGATTACAGTCTAGTTAGAGCCACACAGTTGTAATCAAACAGACAGTTTCCGGAAATTTTATAAAACACAGAAAAACACACAGCAAAAGTAATCAAATACGAGTTTAAGGCCTATCAGAGTTTACCTTGTTGATTTTCCAGTGTGTTTGATGATTGAAATTAGATTTGGAAGCCGGAATTTGCTTAGAACCTCACAAACATCCCGAATTCCTCGAATACATGTCCCGAATCAATCCGAACAAACCCGAGAATAACCTGAACAAGTGAAAGTGTGACTGGAAACTCTCACCCTAAGTGTCTCTAGTCTGTATGCTCACTATTTCTAGTCTTTTTCTATTATGTTTTCTTAGTTTTCCTTTTCTCTCTTTTTGGTTTTTCATTCTTTCTCTCTTAGAATTCTCCTAGTTTTCCTCTCTTTTCTGTATTCTCCTTTTGTTTTTTATATTACCCTCTTTTAAACCTAAAGAATCTCGGTTATCTCTCCTTATTTTAGAATTTTACCTTTTGTCAAATACTGAGGTTGGTTATTTAGGAAGTAATCTGGCCTCGCGTTAGAACCGTGCGATTGTAAGGTTACAGCCACGTGCCTTTAGGATTATAGTCACGTGATTATAGTTGTGAAACTACAGCCGTGCATCTCTAATCAGAGCCGTGACAGATTCTCCTAAATTCCACACTCATATCTAAGCTCTCTAATCACTCGAAGGACCTTTCTCGGGGTTTCGAATCGAAGATTGTTCGGTTTTCGGAGCGTTTGAGACATTCTAAGCAACATCCCACTCATTCCCAAGTCTGACTCATGTTTGTCTGTCTTAACAGATAACATAGGATTTTCATCACAGATGTCGGGAAAACCCGTGCTCACAACCGGCTTCCAAGTCGCTGTTGTGTCCGGTAAGAAAGGCAAGGAACCCATATTTATGGATTGGGTCCATAAGTATTTGGAGAAGCAAAAGTTTGTCCCAAGAAAGGGTTTAGGAGCAAATTAGTAGGGCATGCCTAAGATTGATATCGACATCAGGCAGACCCATCATATAGGCCTTGGATACTAAGGTGACAGCTTAAAGAGCAGACCTAAGTGGAAAGCAATGCACCTTGTGGACAACTTTACCATGTCAGCAGTGGGGCTTATAATGGTAAGCCTGAGCCAGTGAAGGTGAAAGGAAAGGTGGTTTTGAGATTCAAGATCTTCATCGATGTGGTGGATTTATCCAAATATGGGATGGAACCAATCAAAGACATGCTTGAGCCTGAACCCAAAAAGGAGAAAGAAGAAGTTCCCCCAGTAGCCCAGTTGAAAATTAAAGAGACTGTGAATGCTGTTGCCTAGAACAAGAAGCCCGACAGAGAAGGTCAGGGGATAACGGATATGGATGTAGTTATGGATGTGGTCTCTAGGGCATTGTTCTCCCTTCAGAAGAAAGGCCTTAAGGATTACATCAAAGAAAAGCCTACAGCAATGGAGTATAATGATCAGTTTAAGAAGGTAGTAGTTGAATTGGCCAGGTTAATAGGCACATGGAAAGCATAGATGGAAGGGTCCACCCTCTCTGATGCACAGAAAGGGGCTTTAGAATCCAACTTGGATGACCTGTTGAAAGAGGAGACAGATGAAGTCGTAGCTACCGCATATGGAGGAGGAAAGTGACTTCTTTGTATCAATTTCTTCTGTTTTTGATGTGAACAACTCTACCTATGAGGCTTTAAATGCAATGAAATCTAACTTTTCTTACTTATGTGATGTTTTTCCTGATGGATCTATGCATACTTTGAAGCATTCATACACTTTGTTTAGCATACATGACACTCCATTGCATGAAATTAACTTGGGAATGGGTGAAAATCCTAAAATGGTGTCCATCTCAAATGATCTTACTCATAAGGAAAGGAGAGAGATCATAAAAGTTTTGGAAAAGCATGTGGGAGCATTTGCCTAGTCATACCAAGATATGT
This sequence comes from Euphorbia tirucalli, assembly GCA_039660915.1. NCBI lineage: Eukaryota > Viridiplantae > Streptophyta > Magnoliopsida > Malpighiales > Euphorbiaceae > Euphorbia > Euphorbia tirucalli. The sequence goes on along the minus strand of CM077632.1, from coordinate 49,028,562 downwards.
CGGGAGTTGACGGAGAAATGACAGAGCACAGAATCCCCACTGATCCTAAATGCAAGCCTATGAAGCAGAAGCTCAGATTTCTGAGACCAAAATGTATGAAAAAGGTTAAGGATGAAGTGGTTAAGCAAATCAAAGCCAAATTTTTGTTTGTAGACAACCCGAGTGGTTGGCTAACATTGTGCTGGTTGAGAAGAAGGAAGGAAGAGTTAGAGCCTGTCTTGATTACAGAGACCTGAAAAAAGCATATCCTAAAGATGACTTCCTTCTGTCATATATAGATGTACTGATCAATAGCGCAGCTAGAGCGGTCATGTATTCACGGATGGGTTCTCCCAGAATAATCAAATCCTAATGGACATCATCGATACGATCAAGACGGCTTTCATCATAGACTGGGGCACGTAGTATTACAATGTGATGCCATTTGAATTGAAGAATGTTGGGGCCACGTACCAAAGGGCCATCACCACACTTCTTTATGATATAATCCATAAAGAGGATAAGGTGTATATTAATGACATGATGGTCAAATCCATGACCTGGGAAGAGCACCTCGCTATCCTGGATAGATTCATAACTAAGATTGAGAAATATAACCTCTGACTAACCCAAAGAAGTGTGTATTTGAAGGGCACATAGTTTGTCAAAGGGGAATCAAGATGGATCCAGACAAAATCAAAGCCATCTGAGATATGCCGGTGCCAAAAATTGAAAAAGAAGTTAGATCATTCTTAGGGTCACTCTAGCATGTCAGCAAGTTCATCGCCAAATTGAATACAGTTTGTAAGACTATCTTCAAACTCATCAGGAAGCAATAACCAGTGATATGGAATGACTAGTGCCAGATTGCATTTGACAGAATAAAGGCTTAGCTGATGAATTCACCTATGTTGAAACCTTTGACCCCGGGTAAAACTTTAATCCTATATCTGGATGTCGAAGAGACTTAGATAGGACCAATGCTGGTGCAGGATCAAGATGACAAAAGAGAGAATACTATTTACTACCTTAGTAAAAAGCTGCTAGACTACAAAACTAGATACACCATAGTTGAGAAGACCTTACAACTATGGTTTGGCTGATGAAGAAGCTGAGACACTACCTCTAGCCTTACAGGATACAAGTAGTAGCCAAGGTGGACCCAATGAAGTTTATGTTTAAGGCACCAGTATTGGCCAAAAAGTTATCTAGGTGGTTGTTATTGTTATTCGAATTCAACATTGAGTACGTGACCAAGAAGATAACAGGAAGAGCAATAGTAGAATTCTTGGCCAATTAACCGTTGGATTCGAAATATATAGAGAACCTAGAATTTCCACATGAGTAGCTTGCAATGATAAAAATTGAGCTGAGAAGATGAACAATGTACTTTGATGGGGCTGTAAACAAGTGAGGCTATGGCTTGGGATTTATCATTACAACCCCAGTGGAGAGATCATCCCACTCTCCAAGTGTTTGGAATTTCCTATCATTAATAATGGAGCAAAATACGAGGCTTGTTTATTCGGTATTAATCTAGGGGCAAATGATGTTTTGATTATTAGAGATTCCTTGTTGGTCATTCGCTAAGCCACAGGAGAATAGGAAATTAAGGAAGAGTCACTGTGACTGTATATGGAGTCTATATGGCGGTTGATAGAAACATTTGGCTGTTACGCGTTCAAGCATGTAATTAGGGATGATAACCAGATGGAAGATTCTTTGGCAAACCTTTCATCCATGTGGGATGGGCCATAGAAGCAACCCATGAAACCCTTGGTCCTGGAAGCCACCAAGAGGCCCTTTTATGACTGTGATAACATTTTGAGTCTGACAGTGTGTGAGAATGGGTTTTTTTCCGGCCTCTATTATGAAAACCATTTGTTACCTGTAAACAGATGAACGTGAGTCAGATTTGAGAATGAGTGGAATAATGCCCGGAATGTTCTCAAATGGTCTAAAATTCAAAAGAGTCCTTGATCCAAAACCCCGAGAAAGTCCGTCGAGAGGTTAGGAAGCTTAGGTGCACATGCAGACTCTACCTATAGTTGCACGACTATAGTCTAGAGTCGCATGACTATAGTTTACAGTCGCATGACTGTAACAACTACAGTCGCACGACTATAGTTAGAGTCGTACGACTTTAGCCTTTGACTCAGCAGATTCCTAAATAAAATACAATTCTATTTTGGCTAGAATTATTTGGGGCATGATTTATGGGAATTAGGGTGTCAGAACAGAAGAAAAAAGATGCAGAAACATTAAGAAAATGAAGAGAGATCAATTTTAAAAAAATCAGAGAGCTTTTTAGAGAGAGAAAAGAGAAAAACCAAGAGAAAATCAACAAAAAACCAAAACACCGTGGAGAAACACATAGTGTGAGGATTCCCAATCTGATATCATTGATTCAAAACAATTCTCGGGGTTCGTTTGGATCAATTCGGGATGCGTGTTCGAGAATTTTAGGTCATTTAGAGATTCTAGGTGGATTCCAACATCCACATCTGACTCCGGTCATCAAACATACTGCAACACAAAATAGGTAAACTCTGAGAGGCCTTAAAACTCTATTCGTGTTGATTTGTGTTTGTGATTCTGTGTTTAAAAATTTATCTGGAAAATTGTCTGCGTAACTACAGCCGCATGACTGTAATTATAGTCGCACGACTGCAGTTGCTTGAACACAACATGTAACTGTATTCTTCTGGGCAGAAGCCTAAAAAGCCCAAATTCGACCGAATACAGCCAGTTTTCCCGTTTTAAATGATTTTTCATTCTTCAATTCGGTCAAATCACATCTGTACATTATAAAATTGTGGTTTTTGGATTTCCAATGATACAGATGTGAGATTTAGGGTTTTGTTGGTTTCTATTCTTGGGATTCATGGTTGTTAGATCCTTAACCGGATTCTTAGTCCAGTGACAGCGGCCTCTCAGATTTCCAGATTCCCTAGAAATCATCAAAATCGATCAAAACAAGTGATTTTAGAAAACCACTGTCGGGCACTGTTCATTACAGTCGCACATCTGTAACCATTATAGTCGTACGACTGTAAATTACAGTCACACGACTGTAATATAATGGCACAACTGTAGTGACAGGCAGAAGGCAGAATCATTGGACAACCCGCACAAACATCGTCGCGTGATGCTGTCTTCAGAATCAAACCTATTTTTGGCATGTTTACTGCTTTCAGACCAGAGATGAATGTTTGGAATTAGAAACCCCCACAAATAGAACCCCAAGTTCCAGGATAACCAACCCATTAAATCGAAGAAATTTTCATGTAATTGAGCCAAATCGTTTTCCAAAACCGTTTTCAAGCACCAAAGCCTACAGGGCATTTCTAAAACCGTTTTCCAGGTCTAACCAAGCAAGTCACCCGGACTTCTCGGTTATCCCCTAAATGTATGTTCCCATTTCCTAAAATTCCCATTCTATCTTGTTTGAGCCCTATATGTATTTGGCATATATCTGTGCTAACCATTTGTTTTGCAACTTTTATTTTTCTTTATTTTTATTTTGGATGTATTTCATAGATTAATCGTGTATTCTAGGCGATGGTACTTTTTAGATCTTCATGTATCTAGGTGATTGTAATGGTAATGATGAAAGCTTTTGTCCTTTTTCTAGGTTGTAATAAGGACTCTATTTCTTTTTTGGTTTATTTTTGGATGTATTATATTCCCGCACTTTAATTTTATGCACTTTATTCCTGTCATCTGAATGAGCATGGGCTAGTAGCAAAGGATTAAATTGGGTAGAGAAAGATAATAAGTGAGTAAAATATTGTCATATGCACTTTTAAATGAATACATGCTTGAGGTTGAATAGGTAAGTTGCCTGAACCCTAAATATCTGGATTAGGTACAGTAGTCTACGCTTGGTAGGGAGCTATATCGGAATTTCCCGGATGAGCTAATCCGGGTGGCGACTCTGTCACTGATCTTGAAATTTAAGTTTTGAGGTCCTAAGTAATAAAATGGAAAAAGATTTTCTACAAAAGGATTTCCAAAAAGAATCAATGGTTTTCCTAAATAAGATCATCAAACCCCATTTTCAAAACACTAAAAATTTTGAACGTCTCTTTTCCCCGGTTCACTTCACCGCATTCCACTTAATAGGTCTTCCGCTCACACAGTGGATGATAAACCATGGTACTCTAACATATTTAGATTTCTGCAAGATAGGTAGTAACCAAGCAGTAAAGAAGGCTAACAGAGCAATAATCAGACGGCTGGAAATGCAGTTTGGAATATTTGAGAATCAGCTCTTCAAGAGGACAGTGGATGGTCTGCTTCTGAGATGTCTGGCAGAATCAAAAGAACAACGAGTGATGAAATAGATGCATTCAGGGTCTTGTGGTCCACATATGAATGGCATAGCTCTGGTGAAGAAGATTCTACGACAAGGATACTTCTGATTAACCATGCAAGCAGATTGTATCGAGGAGGTGAGGAAATGCCACAAATGCTAGATTTATGGAGATATTAGTTGCCTCTCTACTCCTTGGCCATTCTTAGCATGGATGATAGATGTCATTGGTAAAATTGGACCTCTAGTGTCGAATCGGCATAGATTCATTATGGTGGCGATCGACTATTTCTCAAAGTGGGTAAAGGCTTAATCCTACACCAACATAACGGTGAAGAAAATGGCTAAGTTCATAGAGAAGCATATTTTTGCACGATACGGCATTTCGCATCATGTAGTGACCGATAACGACATGTAATTCTAAGGTGTAATGACAAAACTACTTGTAAAACATGACATAGAGCATCACCGATCTTCTCCTTACAGACCACAAGCCAATGGGGTAATAGAGGCAGCCAACAAGTCCATAAAGAAAATCTTAGCTAAAATGGTCGCCACTTATAGAGATTAGGCAGAAAAGTTACCATTCACTCTTTGGGGTTACAGAACTAGTGTCAGGACTCCTACTGGTGAGACCCCATATTCATTATGTATGGGATGGAAGCGGTGCTGTCAATGGAAATAGAATTGAAATCCTTGAGGATTGCCTTAAATGCTCAACTGCTAGAGATAGAATAGGTTAGATCCATGTTTGAAAAGTTGGCTATGGTTGATGAAAAGTGTATGAAGGCCTTGGATCATTTGTAAATATATCAGTAGAGGATGACCAGGGCATACAATTATCGGGTTTATCACCAGAAGCATCCTCTAGAAGCAGGAGACCTAGTGTTAAAACAACTGAAACCTTCCAACACGAACATCAAGGGTAAGTTCAAGCCAAACTGGGAAGGCCCGTATATGGTGAAGTAAATCCTCTCGAAAGGCGTAGTTAAGATAATGGATATAGAAGGGAATGAGTTCGCCAACCCAATCAACCAAGATCATCTCAAGTGCTATCATGTTTAGAGGAGCCTAAATGGCCTGCTAAGCTATAAAGGCGGCTTAGGCAAAAATTAAGGCGTGAAGTGAAAGGTGTCGGCTAGAAAACATGTGAAGGCTAGTTGACCACGCGAGTAAATCATCTCAGATGTATATTATTTTTTTGACCTTTCCCACTTTGATTTAATCAATGGAATGTCATTCCGCTTAATATGTCTTATGAATATTTGAATGTATGTTCAGATTCATTTGCTAAAACATCTAAGTAAGCATTCAAACATAAATGCACATGAACTGTCGCATCAAGCTAAAACTAACAATCAAGAAGTCTTCCTAAAAAAAAGATAATAATAGCTTGCTAGATTGAAAACATGATAAGGGTGATCCAGGAAAAAGTTAAGGTGATCTGATAGATTGAAAACCCATGTAGGGTGGTTTATGTAAAAGATAGGATTCATACAACATTTAAAAAATAATAAAAGCAACAACAAGGGAAACAACAACAGCTATAAGCTCCTCCTCTTATGAGCCACGGTCTCCTCAATGCCAGTCAACCCAAGCCACCTAAGAGTTATACTTTGACACTCCTTTTGGGTATGTAAATCCCTAATCTCGGCTAGCCACTATCTGTACTCGTCAGTCTCTATAGTAATAAGATAATAGTACCTGAGCTCCTCAAAGGGGATACTGCCTGACCATTAAGCCAGAATGTGATCAGGCTGTTTTAAAGTATACTCCATGCTTTCAGTAATGCAAGATGACTCGGGGATCCCCTGCACTTGCCCGTATTGCCTGCGAAGGTGGGTCAGAGAGTAGAAACTTACCTTGTTCTTGCCTAGCAGTTGAATAGCTCTAACCCACATGCCTACATCAACATAAGTGATCCTCCACCAGGAGCAAACCCACCTGATATGATCATCAACTCTTTGAGCTAGCCAGGATTCCCACTCTTCTGAAATCATCTAACTGTAGCCTACCATGGTGAAGCCTCGATCCCATAAGTTGGCAGGAAGATACTTCTTGAAATTCCCTCAAGGCATATATGGATGAAAGCCAACTTCTCCATAAGCTAGACCTATGACAAGACAAAGGGCCGAGGATGATAACTTGATGAAACTCAACATTTAAGCATAAGTAGTGATAGAGAGGGGTTACCTGGAGTAGTAGGAACTGGTTATCAATATTAAATGCCCCATCAAAATGGGTAGAATCTATTTGAATCAGAGTCTCAGCTAGAATTAATGCCACGAGCGATGCTCCAGTAGCCATCTTAGGAATGACATAAACAAGTCTGAAAGGCACACCATAAAGCTCACACTGCATAAATACTAACTCATCAACAACAAGCTAACTATGTTAGCATGAGAACGATCCTGAGAAGTTTCCATACACCAGCTTAGCATATAATTTAGGTGGAAGCCCGGGGTTGAAGCAATAGTAGAAAGCAATGCTTTCAACTGAGACAGAGGAGTACCGAATAGATCGGCCAAAGAAGGGGCATCACTAAAGGCAAACTTAGGAATGGCGATCTTAGTACCTTTGGGGTAAGGCACATTCAGAATTGTACTAAATTCCTCGAATAAAGGACATAGATCTTGTTGAGAGAAGTGGAACATATGATCAACTGGGTCCTAGCAGCATATGATAGCTTATAGTAAAGCTAGATTCCTTAACCCATTGTAATAGGCTTTCATATTCCAAAGCTGGAAAGGCTTCAATTTTAGCTAATCTGAGTCCTTCAGAGTCCCGAGAAATGAGCAAAGCTGAGAATCAAAAGAATCCATGGCCGAATTAGTGTCGAACAAGCAAAAGCTAAGAATTTGGACTCAACAGCTGTGCGGGTGATGCATGACCAGTGCGGCTGTAGTATCAGCTGTATGACTATAAACCAGCACTTGTGCGGCAGTTGTTTCTACAGCCGTGCGGCTATATCTATAGGCGGAATTATTTTCTATGATTCGTATGGGTATTGATGTTTCGAGGGCTTTTTCCAACATAATTAGGATTTTTAGCTTTTGTTTCGGTGTGTTTGAGTGCGAAAATGATTGGATGTAATAAAAACAATGCAAATTTCTATGAAAGTCATAATGAGAAGTGAAATAAATATCTCAACAGTAGAGAATGTACAAATCCAATATACTGAATTTATAAAGAAAGAATACAAATAACATAAATATATATGAGATCTTATCTTCTACTGCCCAGGACCCAACGTCTAGTCCTCATCCTCATCGGCAAAGGAATCCACCTCAGTGTCCGGATACCTGGCCTTGTACTAGTCTAAATTGGTCCGCAACCTCTGAGTCTCTTGCTCGTACTACGTCTGTAGCCTCTGGTTCTCCTACTTAAATTGTGCCAACCGCTCGGCAACACCCTGATGTGCTTGTAATGACTGGACAAGAGTTTGCAAAATCAAACTAGAATGATTCATGTTAGCATACTCATGTATTCATATGTCTCATGCATACATTGCATAATACATTATAATAATAGTTATTGGAAACTCACCGACATCATCATGTTCTCTCGAAGAAAAAGATGGTATAAAGACTAGCACATCTACACGGGCCTCTCTACGACCTTGCGCACGACCTATAAAGATCACCATTCAATTTGAAAAAAAAAGGCAACTAATCACCATTCAATTTGAAAAAAAAAGGAACTAGAATGCTCACATGAGTGGTCGTATCGGTCGTCCAACCCCATAGCCTTAATCGACTCAAGAAAGGAGTTGAGAAGTCCCCATAAACCACTCTAGCTGGTGCGGATGAAAGGACAGCCTCGCTAGCAGTACTCGAGGAAGACCCAGCTCCCCGAGATCTAGGCCAAGTGGAATTCACATCCTTTCCAGCAGCCTGAGCATTAGTGTCTTTATCCTTATCTATCTCAAGAGATGCTTTCTTCTTTCCCTTCTTTTACACGAGAAGAGAAAGAAGAACAACACAAGTCAAAAACCAATTGAAATGACACCTGACTTAACTCGTGAGGAATCGGGACACGAGGAGTCTCAGGTAGCAAGCAACTCAAGAAAGTGCTGTAGCTACTCAGCACAGAAGGGACTTCCAACTCGGCTCTAAAAATCCTCGCCTGATCAGCTGAAGAGAAGATAAGAGGCTAGAACAGTGTCAAGGGTAGCTACAGGGGCATCGACCTAGTAGTAAGAGTGGTAACAGTATCCTAGTTCTCCACTCTCTCATCTAAGTACCACTCTTAGGAGCATGAGCAATCCATCACAAACCACCGATGATCCCATGCTACAATGACCTACAGAACCCGAGGATTTGGGACATGGTCTTATGGATCCGGGTTCACCTGTTCTGTAAAAGAAGAGAAAATTAAAACACTTATTAGGTATGAATCATGACTATGGTCAATTAAGCTTGAACTAATAGGTTGTGGTTTGTATTTGTCATACCTCATCCCATGTCATGGTCCTCAGCTTCTATCGGGTCCTTCTGACATCCCTCACGATGTCACTCTAGCTTTGAGTCCACCTCAGCAACGTAGCTGGTCTATCGACCTCCTGAATCTCGCCCAAAGTAGGCTAGGTCAGAAACCTATGCTTGTAGGCTCAGATCTACAGAAAGATACACAGTTAAAAAAAAGAGAAAAGAAAAGTTAGGAATCTTACCAAAACGACGATCTAGCAACCCTTGAGCTCCTTCTACGTCGCCCGAGTGCATAAGTCAAACCTATAATATAATTGCCCAAGAACTACCCATGCCCAATCAAAGTCCTTGACCTTTTTTAGATTGGCCAAGTAAGCAAGTACTGCCATGTTCACACAATTCCCCCAATTCAGAAAGAGGAGTATGGATAGAAGAATGGTAATGAAGGTGTGAGTGTGTTGATCAACTGTGCTAGTGGGGGGTATCTGACACCCCCAGCTCTCTCTAACCCAATGCTACCAGAGGTTTGAACATAGCACCTTCCACTCAGTGCTACCCAAGCCAATCATCTACACTAAATATGAGTCCCGATAGGATACCCGAGACATGTAGCAGTTGAACTCTAGGGGAGTCCCACCGAACGACAGCCCGGTAATAGCCATGAAATCAAAAGGTATGATAGTGCACTCGTCTATGGGGAAATGGAAGGTGGGTCGTATCCACCCACCACTCAATGAGGGTCATCAGTGCCCTGTGGTTAGTATGTGGGGCAGAAGGAGAGACAGACCTAGCTAGGTTAGCAAAGCCGAGAGTACTGACGTGCCTTTTCACATATGAGGGCATCTCATCCCATCAAAGGTAGGGCTCAGTCACGGATTTGACACCCTGATAATGATTCTCTTGCAAAATCAAGCGACAAATGAACACGAAAACAGGAAGTTTTCAACAATCCCTAAATCTATCCATCATGCATCTAGTCTAATATATTTGCATATGAGTTCTCAGATCTAGATATATCAAATTCAATCAGCCTAGTTAAAAAAAAGAAGAGAAATGCCTTTGGGTTTTACACTCGCACGGGTGACGCCATACCTGTGCGGGTGTAGCGTTGAGAGTCGACGGACAGCAATGCCGCCTAAACTAGGCCCACATGGCTGTCGCCCAAGAATCCCAAAAATCCAAAATCTCCATTTTTTGCCTGGTTTTTCTCTAATTTTTCGGTTTCTACAGTTTCTAAAGGGTCCCTAGCATGCATTCTACTTATCAATTTCACCAAACAAACACAAAATCACAAAAACCCATTTCAAAACCTAACTTTCTAATCTTTGATTTTTAACTCTAGATTAGGAAAGTTTAAGCACTTACTTGGTGTTGTGAGCATGATTTGGTAATTCCAAGAGTACAGGGACATTTTGCTAGAAAGAAATGCCTAAATGAGGCATGTCTTGTGCCAAGCTGCACCTATTAGCAACAGAGGGGAAAGGGAGCGCCTGAGGGTCCTCACTCACCTGAATCAGCCTTGTCGGGAATTTGGGGAGGCGTTTATCTTGTTTCTTCATCATTTTGGGAGAGTTTTGGAGGAAAATGGAGTTTTTTGGGAGAAAAGTTTGGGAGAAAAACTTTGAAATCACGTGAAAATGACCCATCTCCATCGCTCCCATCTATATCCTGGGTGCGACACCCTTGCGGATGATGCAATAGCCACATGGCTGTTGCGGCGACACTCATACGGGTGTTGTGTGTCAGTCACATGACTATTAAGGTCAGTCGCGCCAACACCATTTTCTCCATCTTTTTGATTTATTTTTTCTATTTTATTTTATTTACTAGGCTTACCCATGCATTTATTTCACTATTATTATTATAACCACCAACTTTATCTTTATAATTATCAAATTCATCGATTGATTGGCAATAAATTAACTTGCTTTCTCCCAAAAAAAGTTTTATTTCCTGTTTATGCAGGTCTAGACAACTTCGTCGGACTCTCATTCTAGGCATTTCATAATGCATTAGAACTCCAAAACTTCATTCTAGGTATTCCATAATACACCAAAACCTCTATCGTACCATTTTAGGCATTCCATAATACATCAGAAGTCTGAGAAATTCAATCATTGCTCCTAGTATCCCAATATACTAGAGCTCCTTTCACCAAGACTCGACACTCAATAGCCAATCTCACTCCTGTATTTATTCTTGATCAAAGGGGTAAAAACTTTTTGTTTCCAAAATAATTGATCAACGAATAAATACATAACCTATAACTTGTCAGCCTATCCAGCATCCCTTAAAAAGTCCCATATGACTCTAAAAGTTAATCGGTCCTACACGACTCTAAAAGTTAATCGGTCCTACACGACCCTAAAAGGTAATCAGTTCGACATGACTCTGAAAGGTAATCAGTCCCACATGACCCTAAGGTAAACGGTCCTACACGACTCTAAAAGGTAAACGGTCCTACACGACCCTAAAAGGTAATTAGTCTCACATGACTCTAAAAGGTAATCAATCCCATACGACTTTAAAAGGTAATCAATTCCACACCACTCTAAAAGGTAATCGGTCCCAGACGACTCTAAAGGAAACCCCTCCCACACAACCTTAAAAGCTAATCAGTCCCACCGACCCTAAAGGGTAGCAGTCAATCAGGTCCTTTGACCAAAGTTAGGGGTAGGTACATTCCTTTTCTTTTTCATTGCACTCACTATCGTGCATCCAAATTCACCACGGGACAAGGTAAACCCACAAGCTGTGAATTTAGATACACGAGGGCAACCTGTGAGCGCGGGATTTTCATCCTCGGTTTCAATGATGAATAAGTTGTTTATTTGCTTCTATAGCTTTCCATAGCCGCAAGAGTTGAAGTCAATTTAATATCAAATCTCTAGTCGATCAAACCTCAAGCCTCGGAACATTTCTCTAGCGAAGAAAAGGCTGTCTAGAAATAATGGCCACACGGCTGTAACATCAGCCTTACGGCTGTTACGCCATTAGCCATATAGCTGTCTCATCAAGACTCGTACGAGCCTTGATGCCTGACAGAACCGTGACTCTTCTTCTTGGAAATGAATTTTTGGATTTTACGAGGCAGATTCTATAAGGAGAAGCCACATTTTTGCCTATAAAAAGACCCTTTTTTTCTAAATTAGGGTTGGCAACTTTTATTTAGAGAGAAAGGAGAAGAAACATGAAGAAAAGGAAAAAAAAATCAAACTTTTTCTTCAATTTTCATTTTCAATCTCTAATTTAAGTTTAAAATCGGTTAGAAATCTTAGGAAAACACTTTACTAAGACTTGTAATAGGTTTAGAGACTATTTGAACACTAAAACCTTAACTTTCGGAGCTTAAAACCTTTTCTAGAGCTTGAAGTTCGAGTTCAAAATCAAAGCTTTTTTTGAAGGATTTTTATCTCCTAAAGCGGTGGATCCACTCTGAGAAACCAAAAGATTTGACTTGTTTATGCTGTATTTGGGCATCATTTGCATCATTCTTAAATATATGTTGTTTTTTGTTCTGGATTGAGAACCAGAGCCATGCGGCCATCGTAATAGCCTCATAGCTATAGTTACAACTGTACGGCCATTGCATCTACAGCCACACGGCTGTAGTTCCAAAAATAGAACTGTGAAACTCTAGATTTTGAAATGCCTTACTGATCTTGAACTGACACCCGCACAAGTGTAAATATACAACTGCACGACTGTTGGCTCATCACCTGCATGGATATCCGCTCGGGACAGAATCACCAAAAACTGATTTTCATGCATTCCATGACATATGAACCTTAGATTTACATTCCAGAAGCATGTATTAGAATAGAACAATAATGGAAACATAGTTTCCTGAAATTTGACACATTTACCATGTTAAATAATTAACCGAAAAAACCGCTTTCTCAAAAATCAACAGAGGGACATTTCAAAACATTTTCCGAGTCTAGTCTATGAGATTTGTCGAGCCTCTATGGCTATCCCCTCTAAATGCATTACCTCGAATCTTTTATGTTTGCTCCAAAATAGGCTAGAGGCACACTAGAGGGGGTGAATAGTGTATATCACCGAATACAAATCTTTTATTTAAACTTTTTCAGTAAATATAGTTTTGCCCAAAAATAGGAGTTTTACTAAAAGTACGGAATAAATTTAGATTTTAATACTCGTGAATATAATTGCTTTGATCAGTTTAAACAATATCTCTAAATAAAACTAATGCTATTAATTTAAATGCTTTGAATGTAAATAGCAATAAGTAAGAATGTAGGGATAGAGATATTTGAGACATAACGATTTATACAGGTTTGACCCAACCAGCCTACTCCTGCCTCCAAGCCCATCGCTTGAGATTTTCCACAAAGGATTTCTTTACGGGCAGGAACCAAGCCTATGATTTCTTTATGGGAAGAAATCAAGCCCAATGTTACTTTTTACGAATTCAAGTAACAAACTCAATACTTTTCCAAGCAAAGTATCAAAACGTCTATGGACACTTTTTACAAGCTCTATTGTCAAACTTATAGGCATTGTTTTATAGCTGAACAACAACTATTCTGGTGTTTTTTGCATGATCAAACACCAAACTTTTACAACTATTGTTTTCAAGCTTAACAACTACTATCACCACACTTTTCAAGCTCAAGTGTGAAACTTTACAATTGCTTTATTAAAATCACCACAACAAAGCTCCTCCTCACATAAACCCTATTGTGTGAATTACAATTCCCTTTTGAATGAATAAAATTGATTTTATGAGAATTAAAGAAGAAGACTTTGATTCTTTGAATATCTCTTTGAAAGCTTTATTGGAAAAGACTCTCTAATGTATGCTTATATATGTGATTTTGATATTTGTCTTTTCCACTTGTGAATAATGGATTTGCTCTTTATTTATAGGTGAAGGAGCAAATATAGCCATTACTCACAAGCATTGATAATCGAGCTTTTTGTACAAATCTATCCAAGACTCTTCAGGCCTCTGAAGCTGCTGTTTTATATTACTATAGCCTTTTGTATAAGCTTATAGTGCAATGTATAGCCTTTTATAACAACAACTATAGTTTTCTTCAGCCTTCTGTATGTGGTTGTTATACAGTGTACAACCTCCTATAGGTGACTGTTATACTTTGTACAGCCTCCTTTAGGTCACCGTTATACAGTGTATAGCCTCCTTTAGGTGTATAACTTTTTGGTTATAAGAGTCCTCTTTTTGTAACTCCAAGTTTAATATCCTCTTATAGCTTATAGTAGTCTTTCCCTTTGTTTTCAAGATTTATTGTATGTCTTCATCTTCAATATACTTTTGAATAAGATTATTGTTAAATAATAATTACTTAAGTGTGTGTGTGTGTCTATATATATATCATTTTTTTCTCCTTCTTCATTTTGACTTTTATAAAAGTCATTATAATAAAATATTTTTATGTAATCTTAATTAAGATCATAATCCAATTAATTTTAATTTAATTACTTGAGATTATTTTGTTATTTTCATCTTCCTTTTCTTTAATATTGTAATTATCAAAACTTGATTCAATAATTTATTATCCCATTCTGTCTTGATTGAGTCCTACATGTGATTATTCATGTACTAACTTATATTTTGCAGGATTAGATGTATGATTAGGTTTTATTATTGCATAGATAAATTCATGTATTATAGGATATTGTACCACGATTTTACCTATTTGATTCATATGTATCCCCCAAGGTAGCTTATGTGATTCGGAAATGGTTTGACAGGTCTTGTTCTTTGACAAAACTATGACACTTTATCTTGGAAATGATTTTCTAGATTCCTTGGGGGCAGGGTCTGAAAGAAGAAAGGGTTATTCTGCCTATATAACACCCATCAAATTATGTGTTAAGGGTTAGCAATTTTGACTTAGAGAGAAAGAGGAAGAAAAAGGAGAAGAAATCAAACTTTTTCTTCAATTTTCATATCTCAATCTCTATTATTGGGTTTAAAATTAGTTAGAAATCTTTGGAAAACTCTTTATTAAGCCTTTTAATAGGATTTAGAGACTAATTTGACCATAAAAATCATAACAATTGGAGCTTCGAAGCTTAGAGTTTGAGTGTTCAATCAGAGCCTCTCTTGATGGATTTGCACCTCCTAAAGCTATGCATCCATGGTTCAAAGGTAAATATCTGAGAAACCAAAAGCATTTACTTGTTTATGCTGTATTTTGAGCATCATTTGCATATTTTTAACGTACTCTATTCTTGGTTTTCTGGTTTAAGAACCAGAGTTGCACGGCTATCGTGACAGCCGCATGGGTATAACCATGATAGCCGTATGGCTCTTGAACCTAGATAAACAGCGTAGAATTGCTAAAATTCAAATTTTGGTCCTAGTCTAGAAGTGACACCCGCACGGTTGTAACCTGTAGCCGTACGACTGTTAACTGCACACCCGCGTGGGTATCATCTTAAGACAGAATCACTAAAAACTGATTTTTAAACATTTCATGACATTTGAACCTTAGATTTATTTTCCAAAAGCATGTATTAGACTTGAACAATGATAGAAATCTAATTGCATTTGTTAAATGATTAACCGAAAAAACCATTTTCAAAACCGATTCTTAAAAATCAATACATAAACATTTCAAAATGATTTTCAAGTCTAGTCAGTGAAATCTGTCGAGTTCCCCTATAAGTGGATGATCTCGACTCACTTATTATCTCGTTCTGTTATGTTTGAGTACTAAATGTGATTTTTTGTATGCTAATACTTGTTTTGCAAGATTAAATGCTTGTTTAATTTTATTCTTATTTTAGATAAATTCATATATTTTAAGTGGATGTAAAATTAGTTACCCGTGTATTTTAGGTGATTGTACCCCAATTCCCCATTTGATTCATATATATGCCCTAGGGTAGCTTACTTAATTCGGTCAGTATAATTAATTTATTTATTGCTTTTTGTATCTTGCATGAGCATCATGTGCTACAAATTAAATCAACCTAGTTTTATAAAATTCTATGATTTGATAGTTGAAACATTTATTTTAATTAGATAATGAGTAAGTGACTCATCCAGACCTAAATCTCTAGAAGGTATAGCTGCTCTCACTTGGTTTCAGCTGTCCCTGAATTTCCCAGTTGAGCTAAGCCAAGTGGCGACTCCTATACTTTTGTTGGAATTTTAGTCTTGAATCTTTTATGAAATATATAGTTTTCAGAATGAATTACATACTTATACCATATTAACAGGAATTCTGCCAAATTCTTTAGTTCTTATCGTTGCATTTTAAAAACATCATCCACTCACAACAAAACTGGCCACTCATAGACCTACCAATACATAATAAAATAAATAAAGCAGTAATGGAAAGAAGTTTGTAAATAAGAAACTCTTCTTGAGGAGCTAAACCTTAAAAGCATAGAAAAGCTTTAAGAGTTATGCCTCCAGTTTATTTTTGAAAACCAAAAGCCTTTTTAAAATTACAGATGTAAAGAAAGAAGGATTTTAAATCCCTTTAGTTTTGTACCTTGGAATGAAGGCGAGATCTTGATCTGTAGTGAAGATAAAATGGAGATTTTAGGAGATTTTGAGTAGTTTGAGATGAAAAGGTAAGTTCTTAGATGATTTTGGAGAGACTTTAGGATTTTTTGAGAGATTTTGGCAAAGTTTCCTTACTTTTTCGGGCTGAAAGGGCTGCCTCTCTCCTACGTTCTACAGTTATTATAGGCAGAAAATCATATAAGGTGGCAAATCTATGCTCATTCAAGCATAGTAATGGGTAAACTATGTCATTCAAGCATAAAGAAATTCCGCTACAATGGTGAGTCACGCATCGTGACAAAACAAACCATTATGGGAATTTGAACTATGCCTGATCAAGCATAGGTATACTCATTCGGGCATAGTATTTTCTTATAGACCAATTTATGATAGGTGGTATAAATAATAAGGATAAAGGAAAATTATGCTTATTCGAGCATAGTAAGCTCAAGGAGCACCAATTAAGCTGGATGGAGCTTAACTAAACTTAATTATGTACGAACGAGTGTAAACTATGCTCAGGAGGCATAATAAAGGTGTTTTATGGGTTTTGAGGCATTTTTAGTTGTTTGAAGAAGGTCTCAGGTGTGAGTGTAGGGTCAAGTGATAATATCTCCTCTTTTTTCTTTACATAGGACCTTAATCGGTATTCAAGTATTTTCATCATCGGTGAATGAAAAAATCTATGCTCACACATGTCATCCACATAAACTTCCACTTCCTTATATATCATATCATGGAGTAATATGGTGGTAGCTCTCTAGTAAGTTGCCCCTGCATTTTTGAGTCTTAAAGGCATTACCCTATAATAGTATGTCCCCACTCTATGATGGAGGCGGTCTTGGCTTTATCAATGATATCTATGAGAATCTAGTTATACCCAAAGAACCCAACCATGAAGGATTACATAGCTGCCTTAGCAACATTCTCTATCAAAATGTTAATATGAGAGCGCAGAAAGTCATCCTTCGGAGCTTTGTTCAGATATCTATAGTCTACATAAACCTTGACTATGCCATCTCTCTTGGCTACTGGTACCATGTTAGCTAACCATTCGAGGTACATGACCACCTCAAAGTAGTTAGCCTTTAACTGTTTGGCAATCTCATCCTTTACCAACTGCACTCATTCTAGTTTGAGTCTTTTAAGCTTACGTTTAATCGGATTCATCATAGGATTCTTAGAATCTTATGTTTCGTAATTGATCGATCAACTCAAGGCATGTTTTCATAGGACCAGACCAAAGCTCCTACGTGTTTTATTAGAACCTCTTACATTTTCATTTTCCTTATACCTAAGTTCACTTGAAATAGAGATCATTTTAGGGCTTTATTTGTGCCCAAATTAAATTCACATAGGGCAATGTTATGAATGCTAAGTATGCCTATTGGTGAAGGTAATACATGCATATCTCCATGATTAGAAACATCACACAAGTAAGCAAACTGGCTTTTCATTGCATCAAACTTAGTAAAAAGTACATCATCAAAATAGATAACTGGAGGAATATTGATACTAATGTCCTCGAAAACATTACTATTGGTGTCAATACTTATTTGAGCTATCTCAAATTTGGTGAGCTTTGGCCCTACTACAGTAGGGAATTTCTCTTCTTCAAGCTGGTGCGTCTCTTAGGCTTGAGTCTCAACTGGGCAAGTATGCAGCATATCAGCGATGATCTCAAATCTACGGAGATCTTCTCTATTGACTTGTGCAGGCTCTAGTATGCCTTGGTAGATTGTCTAGACTAGCTTAACTGCTTATTCCTTGAAAAGATCCTGTAAAGATGCATCGGTCACTTCTTTAGTGGCAAAGGAGTTAAGTATTCTCTTGTCTTCTACAGCAATCATCACAACATAGGTTATGTCTTCCTCGAGCATTGGCTTAGGTTTGAAGAACTAAGCTTCTTTACTCTTCTCCAAGTCCACAATGTCGTAGAAGACTGGACCTTTGTTAATGACCAAGCTTTCTTTTTCTTCCAGGTAATGCTGGTTCCTAGGTTGGACAAATGGCTTAACCATCTTTTTCTTATTAGATCAAGTAGTTTTAGAATCATAGCATATGCCTAGAGTATGATGTTGTCCCATGTTGGCACTGAAGTAGGGGGTTCATTGTTGATTGATACCCAGTCATAGTCCAGGAATGAAATTCATCTTAAGCATGTCATTTTCTACAGCATTTGACATGTAGTCATGGTAAATTCCAGCCACCTAAAATCCTCCATAAGGTGGAATGTCAATGTGAGCAGATGATCCATTCGACGAGTACGCCGCGAGGCCAGGCTTGGAGAAGGTTTTAATTGGTTTTGGAAATTTTAGGCCATTTAAAGGCTTCGGTTTTGAAAAGTAGAGGAAAACTTATGAAACCAAATTCCATTTCTATAATGGTTTAGGAGTCGCCACCCGGTTCAGCTCTATTGGGAAATTGCGGTATAGCTAACCCGTGTAAGAATTGCTATACCTTTTAGTTATAGATTTAGGTCCGGACAAATCACATATCTTTGTCTCATTTCAAATAATTATTAACCAATCTAACTTTCACGTCTTTTATATATATTCTCTTATTCCATTTTTAGCCCTAGTTATTTTTTATATGCTCATACAAAAAGCGATAAATAAATATAGAAAGTAAATAAATTCGAAAAATTAAATCAATACAACCCAATCGAATAATATAACTTAGGGGATATATTAATAAAAATGGGATACGAGGTACAATAGCATAGAATACACAAATTATCTAAAAAAAAGAAAGCTAGATCTAACCTAACATACATCTACCTGCAAAATAGAGGTTAGTAGCACAATAAACATATAAATGCACATAGAATTCAAACAAGACAACAGGGGATAATAGATTGCATGAGATGTGAAATGGAGGGGGGGGGGATCAAAAGAATCTGATAGATTCAACCGATTTGACCTGAAAAACGATTTTGAAACATATTTTGAGAAAACAATTTCTAAAACATTTTACCAGTTAATGGACCAATATGCACTGCGGTGAGTAGATTATCCTGGGATCTTCCATGGAATCTCATTCAAGTGGGTCTCAATTACTTCACAGAAATTAAATCTAGGTTAAAAATCGGTAAACATGTTGAAAATGATTTTCACAAAAACATGCTAAAATATAAATGTTCATACTCAAAATAATCTTAATGGAAAACATATTTTTCTCTTTTTTTATTATTTTTATTACGCTAAAATATAATATTCATCAAATAATAAAGTTCCAGAATATTTCTTCTTCGCATGAGTCTGGCTATTTAGCCTGCCTATAAGGTAAAATCTCATTGATTGATCAGAAAACCAGACGGGAACAAAGAACAGACCCATATGGCTCAAATTAGAGTTGTGTTACTCTACTTAATAAGAAATAAGCTGTGTTGCTTAACATTTAGGAAAACAATTTTGCTCAGAAAAATATTTTGCATGGTACAATATCTAAAGATTAGAGCCGTGCGGCTTTATTCTAGG
Source organism: Euphorbia tirucalli (assembly GCA_039660915.1). Classification (NCBI taxonomy): domain Eukaryota; kingdom Viridiplantae; phylum Streptophyta; class Magnoliopsida; order Malpighiales; family Euphorbiaceae; genus Euphorbia; species Euphorbia tirucalli. Next base: position 49,008,855 of record CM077632.1, on the reverse strand, counting down.
AAAGAACTGAGTCGTACGGTTCTAGTCACTAAAAATGACCAGTTTGTTTTTGGATAAAAATCTAAAACACAGTACAAGGATCAACCCAAAAAGCGGTAAAAGAGATTTATGGCCTCTCAAAAGTTACCTCTAGCGTGTTTATCCAATATTTTGAGCCTCTGAAACTGATTCTTGAGATGCAAGCCAATTTCTAATGAGTTCACCTTTTACGCGAATCATCCCTGAGATCACAAGCCAAGGATAATGGATGAAAGCTTGAGTGTTTAAGGTTAGGAGAACCAGTATTTGAACTTAGAATTGAAAGTCGGAATGATACAGAGAATATGGAATATAGTTTTCTCACTTTTTCTTCCTCTCTCTCGCTCATTCTGGCTTTTTGCTTTATTTGTTTTCTTATTTTTTTCTTCTCCCTAAGATTTTCTCTCTGGTCCCTTCAAAAATGGTTCATCCCCCCTATTATATTTCCTACCTGTTCTTTCTTATCTTTCTCTCCATTCAAGATCCACATTTTTTGTCATGTTTTCCCTACCCATTCTGGGCGACTTATTTTTTTATTTGTCTAAGAGAAGAGCTGTACAACTTTAAAGGTTTAGGAATAAAGCCACACAGCTCAAGTGTTGGGCTGTACAGTTCTTTTGTTTAAGGTTAAAATTTTAAAATTCCCATTTAATTTGACAGCTTAACCTTTGTTAATAGGGTCGTACGGCTTAAATTTTAAGTTGTGGGACTAAAACAAGAGTCGTATGGCTCTTATTGAAATTAGGTCTAACCGGCTGATCTCTCGGACAATTCTTGGGTGTGTTCCTAAACTCATTCAGTGTTCATTTTCATCTTTCGAATCGAACCCTACTAAAAACTCGATACAAATGATATATAATTTGTTTCTCATCATTGAGGTCAGAAATATCCTCGCTCACAGGCTACTCCTTTTATAGTTAAATTTAGTGTTGACCAAGTCTAACTAGATCTTGGGATGAATTTAAGTACACGACAGAAAGTGCGTTGAACAAGAGAAAGAAAGATTGACCTATTGATATGAAATACCATGTAGTATTCTTTTTCGCAATTCCCCTTCAAATGTGCATTTTGGGTTAACCTGCAAAGATTGATACAGTTAGTTTTAGCTTTAATTCATGATAAAATTCAAAGTTATAGCATTTTGAAGGTAGAATTTTGTAAGGGTGCTATGATGGGTGATATGATTGCTACGATGAGCAAGAATGAGATAGGTGTCATGCTGGGTGATGAGATTGCTACGATGAGCAAGAAGGATAACTACCGCGATGGGTGATATGATTGCTACAATGAGTAAGAAGGATAACTGTTGTGATGGGCGATATGATTACTGTGATGAGCAAAAAGAATTGATTATTAGCTCCTCTTCTAGGGGCCTCTAGTGTATGAGGATCATTTTATCCATCCACCGTTTATAGTATTCTGTGAAAGTTTCATTGGGCTTCTATTTAACAACCTCCAATCTGGCAACATCACCTCCAACTGAGTGTTGAAGCTGTAGTATTTTACAAAAGCAGCAGACAAAGTACCCTAAACTTTCTGGATGTCTGTCGATTAATTTTTATACTAAGTAAGAGCTCCCCTTTTTAGAGTGGTGAGGAATAAAACCCAACAGTTGATTCATGGTAACACCAGCCATCATCATAATTGTCACATATTGGTTGATGTGTGCCATGGAAGGTCCTTTTCCTTTATAGGGAGTGATTTTTGGTATTTGAAAGTTGATTGGAGGCAAATAAACCCCACTGACCATTAGGGCATTTGGATCAACACATTTAGTGGTATTGGCCCTCATGCTCTTCCAGAGTTCTGACATTAATTCATCAAATTCTGTATATTTTCCTTCAACTTCTTCTCAACAACAAATTCACCGTCTTAGACTTTTTCTTTATCCCGGCTAGGGGAGGAGTCCCTTTCCTTTTCTTGCTATTGATGTTCCTCATCAACATCTCCATCTACTGAAGGAATTCAGGAGAAGTGAAGAGCTCCTTGATGATCTCAACATTGTTTGAGGGTCTTAGAGCATCAACTATTTCTTTTGTCAGAATTGTCGCTTCATCACTTTCCTTAGCTGAAACTGACTATGAACCCAAACTGTTCTCTATTTCTAATCCCATATTATCTTTTAATTTTGAACTCATACTGACTTCTAGCACTAAACTAAAACTGGCTTCAGGTGTTACACTACTGCTTTCCTCGACTATCCCCCTTATTGACCTTTGTGTGCTTCCCACTGAATCACTTCCAAAACTCTTTGGGACCAACTGTGAGCGGACGACCTTTTCAATGAAAAGAAATAGTAGCGCGGCGAAGCGGGCCAGGGAAAGAGATTTGATTTAGCAAGATTTGTGGAAAACGGGTTTTATTTATGTTGAGTTGGGAAAACTGTTGATTTAATCCTAGGAATTCATTTGTAGAAAATATTTTCCCGTTTTACAATTTAAAGACCTCGAAACCTCAATTTCAAGATCAGTGACAGAGTCGCCACCCAGATCAACTCATCCGTGAAATTCCGGTACAGCTCCCTACCGAGCGCAGACTACTGTACCTAATCCAGAGATTCAGGGTTCGGACAACTTACCTACTTAACTTCAAGCTTGTATTCGTTTTATTATTTATAAAACCATATTTATTCAATTTATTATCTTTTCTAACCCCAATTTTGTTTATTTTATTAGCCCGTGCTAAAGCAGAAATGCATAAAATAAATTACGGGAAATTAAACTATTCACGCAAATATACAAAAGAATAATAGAGGCCGATTATACAACCGAATTGAATAAAAGTAAAAACTCTCGTCCTCACTTTACAAACGCCTAAGTACGAAGTTCTAAAAATACAACCGCCTATATACACGAATTAATCTATTAAATAAAACAAAAATAAAAATAAATGCTGCAAAACAGATTAGTTAGCATAGTTTATATTATAAACACGCATAGGACTCAAATCAGGACATAATAGGGATTTTAGGATTGGGAGCATGCATTTAGGGGGTAACCGGGTCGACCTGACCGGTCGGAACGGTTAGACCTGGAAAATGGTTTTGAAACGCCCTGTAATTTTTTGTGTTGAAAAATAATTTTTGGAAACCATTTGGCTTGATTTCATGCAAATTTCCATTTTTGTGGGTTGGTTATCCCGGAACTCAGGGTTCTGTTCGTGTGGGTTCCTAAATACACATTTCATCTAAGGCCCAAAATACAATAAACACACCAAAATCATTTGTGAAAATATTATTTTACCTGTTTTCAATATTTTCCAGGAACTTCATAGGATTCGGGGGTCCGCTAATGCTGGACAATGGATCCGATTCGGATAAAATTACCACAAAACTCAGAAAATAAAACCCCGATATCCTTACGTACAAAAGTCAGAAAATCAAAATACAAATACATAGGGATGATTTCAGGCCGAAAATAGTCACAACAGAAAAATCAAAGTGGAAAACGGGCTGTTTCGGCCGTTTAGGACAGATCAGGGATCTGTCACTAAGGAACAGAGCCGGGCAGCTCTGGGTCAGAGCCGGCCGGCTCTGTTCATTAGAAACACAGTTGGCCGGTTGTGCTCCTGAAGAACACAACCGTATGACTATGGTAGGTAGCCCATCTTTCGGATTTTCACAAAAATAACAGAAACGCATAGAAACTCAAATGCAGACGAGTTTTATGGCCTCTCATAGTTTACCTTGATTGTTGTTTGGAGACTTGGAGCATCAAGAAACAGATTGAAAGCTTTGGAATATGCACTGGAAACTTAACCGACAGAATCCCACAATGACCCAGAACGATCCGAAACCAAGCCGAAATGATCTCGAATCAAAGAGTAAAGGTTGTGAGTTGTGTTGTTATTGTTTTGAGATCAACTTATGGTCCTAAGGGGATTGTTTGTGGGAGTTGCTTTGACTCCTTCTCTCGGTCTCACTTCTTCTTCTTTTCTTTCTCTCTTTTTTATTTCTTTCCTGAGAACCCCCCAAAACCCAAAAAACCAAAGCTCTATACTCTCTCTTTTTCTTTCTTTTTATCTGCCTCTCTCTCTCTCTCCTTCTCGTTTCATCAATCAGCCGACTAAAATTTCTAAAAATCTGCCAAAACCCTTTCCCTGCCAAGACAAGTTGCTCTGCTTTACAGAGCAACTATTCTTGACCACCAGAGCTGGCCGGCTCTAGTTACAACCGGCCAGCTCTAGTTCAAAAAAACTAGAGCCACTCGGTTCTACCAAGAGTTAAGGCGGAATTTCGAAAAGTCAGACATGCAGACCAAACCCTAGGAATGATTCGAGAGACCTTTTTCATGGCTTCAGATTACGGATAGTCTCGTTTTCAGAACATTTGAGATTCTCCAGGTAGCATTAAAGTCACTTCTAAATCCCATTCGAGTCCATCCGGTCCACAGGTAACTAAGTAATTCTCATCACTGATGTCGGAAAAAACCCGTGCTCATAGGCTACCCCTCGTAGGACCAAAGTCGGTTCATCATGGGTTGTAAAGCCTAGATTGAGTTTGGTTTCGTGGCTAGGAGCGTGGTGAGGGAGGAAAAGGAAACGTATTTGGCGTTCCTTGCTGGAGGTGCCGGCCGTGTTTTCAAGTCGACTCGCCACGATGGAGCATGTCTGTAATGTTGGCTCTCTATGGCAGAGTGTGCCCGTAATGTTGGCTCTCTGCGGCAGAGCGTGCCTATAATGTTGGCTCACTGTGGTGGAGCATGCCTGTAATGTTGGCTCTCTGTGGCGGAGCGTGCCTATAATGTTGGCTCACTGTGGTGAAGCGTGCCTGTAATGTTGGCTCTCTCACATTTCAAGTTGCGTATTTATTTATTGATCGATAATTTTGGAAACAAAAATTTTTGCCCCCTCGATCAAGAATAAATACGGTTAAATTGCTTTGCCCCTCAAATGCCTGTTAAAGGCAAATGAATCCCTCAATAGACATTTCTTCCCTGTCCATGTGATGACAAGGTTGAAATAAGAGATGCACTATCCTTTCCATGTGGTGAAGAAGCAGCACAAGGTTGATTGTTGTCTTGCCCCCAGATCCCTGTTAAAGGCAAGAATTTCTTCAATAGGCATTTCTTTCCTGTCCATGTGATGACAGGATTTAAATAAGTGTTCTTCCTCTCCCATGTGATGAAAAGGTCGAACGAGTTGTTCTGTTGTTCTGCCCCCAGATAGCTGTTAAAGGTAAGAAGTTATTCAACACACATTTCTTCCCTGTCCATGTGATGACAGGATTGAAATAGGTGATGTTCTGTCCCTTCTATGAGGCGAAGAGATAGCACGAGGTTGATTGTTGGCTTGCCCCCCAGATGCCTGTTAATGGCAAGAAAGATACTGCTCTCGGTGTGATATTGGCGTGAACAAAAAATTTTGATAATTATAGAAATTTTTCATACCCGAGGTTTTGGAGTCGTTGGGCTCCGATTTGCATGTTAGGCCTTTCTGAATTGGGAAGGATCTCTTCTCGAGATGACCCCTCCAATCAAAGATAAATATGGTTGAATTAGTTTGATGTGTGTATGCATGAATGCGTGCATGATTCATGTGCACATGCATGTGTCATGATGCTTCTGATAGTATGTTTGGAATCTGCACTATGCTGGGGAGTGAACTTGTGACTCCTAATGATCTCCTGTGGGGACTGTTCCCATCGGATGACTTTGCCAAGGATTTTGATTCAATGGGGATTGTTTTAGCTGAGAACTCAGCTGGGGAGTATTCTAATCCATTTAATCTCGCTAGGAGATCTGTTGGAGATTCTGATCCAGTGGAAAGAATCTCAACTGGGAACCCGTTAGGGATTTTGTTAGAGACTCTGTGGCGGACCTTACCGAGGATCACTCTGCCGAGGATGATTATAATGGGGATCGTACAACTGAGCCGGTAGTTGCCATTTGTAGTGACAATTTCATTGATGCCACCGCGGGTTTGGATGCAATGACCTACTGATGGGTGTTTACATGCAATGGCATGGTATATGCAATATGAACATCTAAGCAGAAAATCAAACATGCCTAGTATCATTATGATGACATCAGAATGAATGCGATAAGAAAATCAAAAGTGACACTGCCTCTGTATGTCACTCTCTTCTTGTTACCGACATGTCCTTTTGGTTTTCCATGTCGGAGATTCTCTCGCTGAAGATCGTTGTCTTTTTTTTATGAACGATGGCCAAGTCTATAAGAGTGCGCAAGCCAAGTGGATCTCATAGCACTGGCTTGTCTTAGAATTGGAGAGTGTGCCTTGACGATTCTGCCAGGGATCATGATAGAATTGTCCTTGATGATGTTTCGTGATTTAACTTTTACTTGCCCCAAGTGTTGGAGGTTTGGGTTTGGATGTGAAACGCTTCATCGAATCTGGTTTGCTGCGTGCGGTAACCTGAACATGGACATTTAGATGCAATGGCATAACACATGCATATTGAACATCAAAACAGAATATAAAACATCTATGACATGATGAATGTGAATGCATTAGGAAAATCCAATCCATGGCTCTGGTGTGATCGGATCACGTAATTGAAACAGAGTCGCCACTATGAGCGGATAATCTGAGATGGGGTCAATTAACCACTGGATTCTCCGAAGGTAAAAGGTTGTATTTGTTGGATATACCCTAGTCCCGAGGCATTGGACCTTGTATTTGTATTATTCATTTATTGGATTCATGTATTATACTCATTTTGTGTTATTAATAAAGGCATTAATTCATTTATTATACATATCTTGTGCATTATATTAAATGAAATATCCAATGGACATATCCATATCCATGATGACAAGTGTCATATACTTGGCAGTAAGACCATGGATAGGATAAACGATATGACCATAAAGACATCCGTAGTCTGTTCCAGTCATGGGAATAAATGGAACAAGAGACTATCATTAATCTGGTTGTATGGCGGTGTCTTATCGTTCATTGGACATGGGATGTCAACCAAGTTAATGGGTACATGTAAAAAGGGATGGTACTAGATAGATCCACTAAACAAGAAATCCACATGGTATAGTATCAAAAGTGATTCTCGTGTATTACTTGTATGGATCCTTTGACCTGACCATATGATGGTATCGCATGTGAGGTTGCATACTTAGGGGTACGCCTAAAGGGCCTGTAATAGGGTGCCAAGTATGGGTACTTTTGGGTATGTCACTTAGCATGGCAATGCTATGGATATGCAGAAGGGATTTGTCACTCAGTAGTCCACTGAGAAGATATCACCGGCCTCTTGATGAATGTGACTGATAAGAGCGTGGCCACATCCAAACAAGTTGGAACTTATTTGTGAGCTTCAGTACATTCGGGATCAAGTTAATGTCTGGACACAAAAGAGGGTGATCAATCCATGCCTCTGTGTTGGACACCGATATCGATGACATGGGATATACAAGTTCAAACTACAGGGTTATGATAACAGTTAGACTGCCATCTCCATCTTAATTGGGGGTTGCAGTGGCTTGCTAGAGCCCAACTACAGTCTGTGGGCCACAGGCCCACTGCCAACATAAAGATGGGCCCACGGGATCGTACACATTGAGCGACTGAACACTGACTTAAGGAATCACATGCATACTTGGAGTATACACTCTAAAGAAAGAGGAACATATATTAATTATATTATAAAGATCAATTGGATTGATCATGATAATAAAATTAATATTTTATTGGCTTCCTGATAATTGATTGGATTAATTATGAGATTATTTCCTGGATGAAAATATTCATATGTATAGGTTTACATATGAATTTATTTTGTGAAGATCTAATTTTAATTTAATAGATTAAATTAATTAGTCAAACCAATTTTAATTTGAATGTAAATAATATATTACTTGGTGCAATATATTAAGTACATGGGTAAATTAAAGTTGGGCTTGAAATTAATTTAAACCAGACTAATTAAAATAGGTTTGGGCCTGAATTAAAAGATGGAAGCCCACACAAGAGGAGAAGCTAATTGGGCTGAAATTCTCCATAAGAATTTCGGCCACCTAGGGTTAAAATAACCCTAGGATTTTCAGCCTAGGCAAGAAAATCACTTGGTGGCCGAAATTCTTCCTCCTCCCTCTCCAAAGTTTCGTGTTTTCCGATGCTAGTACGGGTGGTGTTCGTGTACGTGAACAAGGAGGGATTCTAGATTGATTCCTGCAGTCTACATCCATCTCTTAAAGAGATATTCCGGGTAAGAGATTTATCTCTTATGATTAAATTTTTGTTTTTCCAATTTCCATCTCAATTGCTCCTGGGCACGGATTTGAGGAAATCATAGCGTTCTTCCGCTTTAATCGGGTGGTTTCCGGTGACAAAACCCAGCAGTGGTATCAGAGCAGGCTTTTGATCTGTGGAAATTGTTAAAATTGGTTGAATCCCTTGTTTTAAAATTGGAGATTTTTTCATTGGGGTTCTTGGTTTGGGTTTAAGATTTTTCCTATTTGATTTTGTACAATTGAAATTGAATATGCATATAGGTTTATGTTTGTTTAATTTAATTGTATGTTTGAGATTCTTGGTGAATTTCTTGTTATGGATGCCATGTTTCTTTTATTTAATTTTCAGTTTTATAATAAAAAAAATCTGGCTGTTCCCGGCGTGCTATCACATGATAGCTGCAGTAGTTATCCTTTTGTTCTAGTGTTGGTGCCACGTATGGTCGGACACTCTGCAACAGGCCCATCTTTCTGTAGATGGTGCATAGTCTGGTCACTGAACGAGGCCCAGAGGATGCGACCACCCATTTTTCTTCAGGAAACGAACTCTGGATTTGTCGCGAAACAGAGTCAATGTTGGCATTGGCCTCTATAGGTCTTTTTAATTCTCCTTCATTGGAGGACCCCGATAAGCCCAAATTTTGGTGAGAGGACCTTCCGAGGTGTTAAGAAGGAGTATCGGCAATTTTGGCATTCTACTCCTTATCAATGCCAACATTGGAGTCCGTGCTCGTTATGTCCCTTATTTTCCCTTCGAGTTCTACCACCCGAGCTTCCAACTCAGTGCATCTCGTCGTCAGCTTCTCTATTCTGTCAAGATCATCCCCCAGCATTTCTCTCAACATTGCTGCCACTTCCTCCCTAAATGCCTTCCGAAATTATGGTGAAGTGACATAGTCTTCCACCACATCTGCTATGGCGTTGACGTTCCGTGGGCTGGTCATTCTCAAGATCCTTTCCCCCTGATAAGAGTGCTTGTTAGTGTCTATAGGCAGACACCAAACAGGGAACAGTGTATGCATAAATGTGTGACATGATGCGCATGTGTGTGGAGGATGAATTGCATGTGTGATGACATGTAATGCCATGTCCTGCTATACTATCAGAGATCAACCATACAGATGCAATGGATGCTGGTGGGGATGATGCATGCTAAAATAAAACATGGTATATAAATATACACCACAGGGAGAGAATGACACTCGGGAGTATCCATGGATCGAAGCAAGTACTAATTGCAATAGGGTGCATAGTTATGACCCTGGGGAGAATGACACACTGGGGTGTCCACGGGTCAAAGCAAGACATTGCTTGCAAGAGAAATTGAGATAGGGTGCATAGTCATGCCCCTGGGAAGAACGACACACTGGGGTGTCCACGAATCGAAGCAAGACATTGCTTGCGAGGGAAATTGAGATAGGGTGCATAGTTATGCCCCTAGGAAGAATGACACACTGGGGTGTCCACGGGTCGAAGCAAGACATTGCTTGTGAGGGAAATTGAGATAGGGTGCATAGTTATGCCCCTGGGAAGAATGACACACTGGGGGTGTCCACGGGTCCAAGCAAGACATTGCTTGCGAGGGAAGTTGAATCCTATGGTGGTGTGTATGCGCATGATGATCTAACATAATCTTCAGCACTCAAGGAGCACCTTGGATGATGAAACATGATATGAGGTGAGACAGAACAGAGTTCTTAGCATGCGAATGGTTTTTCAGCACTCGAGGAGCACCTTGGGCTTTTATGTGATGAAATGATATGAGATAATGTGCTTGGCATGCAGGCTGAGTTTCGGTTCTCAGGGAGCACCTTATGCTTATGTATAAATGAGATCCATGATCACGGGTTAATACGGACGAATGATATTAGACGGATGGGAACATGAATGAGTATGATTTTCTTTATTATTTGTTTTGGACGTTTCGTAGATGCCCCAACGCTATGCTAAAGGCAATGCAGACAGATCGCGTGTGTGCCGACACACAAGTGCAGGCTCGGTGCCTTAGGAGCACCTGATGGATATCATAAAATGGTCTCGAGTGGTCGGCACACGGACAGAGTTCTGATGCTTTTGAGGCATCTAATGGATGTTATGGAATGGTCGTGTATGCCGACAAACAGACGGAGTTCTGAGGCTTTTGATGCATCTGACATGAAACGATGTTACAGATGAGTCACGTGTAACTCGAGGTACAGAAAAAAGTTTGGCATTCATGAAATGCCTTACATGATTTATTAATGTCATGACATGCCCCTGAATATGTAGAATTAGGTACTCATGGAATACCCTGAATGATTTAATAATGTCATGAGCAGCTCGACTTGGATCGCGACACACAAGCGAGATCTCGGTATCCCAATGACATCGGGAACAGACAGATAGATGAGATGTAGTGTAATGCTTATCATGTGACTCTCCACATGATCATAGGTTTAGGACCATTGTGGTCTCTTAATGAATGGAATGTAGAAATGACCCAGTGCAAACCAAGGCACAGGCAAAACACAGGTGACTTTAGGGCACCTGTTATGAAATGAAATGATTATGATGAGCATCTTTGGGATGTCCATTGTTAGGAATAATGACATGAAATGGTGTGAATGCACATGTCACACAAAATGCAGGTGGCTGCAGAAGATGTGGTTAGGATGCATGGCATGCAAGATGATGTTATGTGTTCAAGGAATGAATGCATATGTCACCCAAATAAAGCATCGTAGAGACACAATGACGTGATTAGTACACATAACACATACACACATAAAGTAATGCCTTGCATGTTTCATGGAAATATTAACATAATATGTGTATGGCATATGTGAATAAAGTATCATGGCTACATAAGAATATGGTTAGTATTAATGCCACACAAATGTTGATGCCTTGGGAATGATTATACAAAACATGATATGAATGACATACAGATGATTGTGTGCATTTGATGCTTCATGAATGAAGACAAGAATGGGCACGAATTCCTTATTTCGGATGTTCCAAGAATGCCCTATACTGTGCAAAAATAACACAGAGAAAACCGTATGTGGACCGTCACACGAGTAAAAACTCGGTGTTTTTGGGGCACCTAATGATTTATCGTGAAGTGGCCATATGCGAGCCAGCACACGGGCAAAGTTTCGACACTTTGTAGGTCGATAGCATGAAATGAAATGGTCACATGGGAACTGCCCTATGAACAAAGTTCTGATGCTTTTGAGGCATATGATATGAGAAGATTTTATAGAAAAGTCACGTACCACCGAGGATACGGACAAAGGTTCAGTGTTCGTGGAACACCTTGCATAGTTTTGATAATGTTATGAAATGCCCCTATATGAGTACTAAACAATGCTCGTGGAGTACCTCAAATGATTTCACCATGTTATGAAGCGGTCCGGTGTGAACCGATATGTGCAAACAGAATTTCGGCGCCTCAAGACACCTATGGATAAATATGATGTCATGTGATGCATCGTGTGAACCGTCACACGGAGACAGGTCTAAGACCCTTGTGGTCTTATATTGAATGACATTGTATTTGTGAAATGGCCGGGTGCAAACTGTGCACGGGCGAAACATGGGTACTCTTGGGTATCTGATATGAAATGAAATGATCATGATGGACATTCTCGGAACATCGGTTATTAGGTGTAATGAAATGATATGGCATGGATGTATATCTTACACCAAATGCAAGTGGCTACAAAAAAATGTAATTAATATGCATGACACACAGACTAATATCGTGTATATGCTATGAAGATGTTGGCATATGATATGTATATATATGTTATGCAAATAAAATGTCGTGGCTGCACGAAGATGTGGTTAGTGCAAACGCCATACACATGCATGCATGTTAAAGATGGTCCTACAAACATATGGTTAAAAATGACACATGGATAATTATGTATGCTGGATGCTTCATGAAAAGATAAAAGGGAAATCACCATGGAACAAACATTAGCACATGCAGAGGTATGCTCTCCCTTCCAACCTTATTTCTCCTTTCGCTTGGTCTCGCATTCTTCCTAGGTGTTGGGTCTCTTTGGTATCAACGGGGGATACCAAAGGCGCATACTCAAATATTCAATTTAATTTTATGTTTTGGTAACCCTAAGGGAAGTTACTAAACCACTACATGTGGGCCAAAGTCAAACCAAGGGTCGAACAGGCTCCCATAGCGGATAAACACTTCCCCACCATAGAACATGATGTTAGGTCATGCGGGCTATGAGTGGTTTACCCCGTCGGGTGTCTCCAATCCTAGCAGTAGAGGTAGGCCACCTTCTTAGGTAAACCGGGGTAAAACAGTATATTTGAGGGGTTGAGAAGAAAAAAATGCCATGATATACAAGGTATGAATAAATATGGCGTTTATAAATTCATAAACGAATACAAGCGAGGTTATATTTCAATAGTTGCCTAAGTTCCTTAAGTTTTAATAAAAACATTTTAGGAAACTTGAAATCCCCAGTGGAGTCGCCACTGTGAGCGGACGACCTTTTCAACGAAAAGAAATAGTAGCACGGCGAAACGGGCCGGGGAAAGAGATTTGATTTAGCAAGATTTGTAGAAAACGGGTTTTATTTATGTTGAGTTGGGAAAACTGTTGATTTAATCCTAAGAATTCATTTGTAGAAAATATTTGCCCGTTTTATAACTTAAAGACCTCGAAACCTCAATTTCAAGATCAGTGACAGAGTTGCCACCCGGATCAGCTCATCCGGAAAATTCCGGTACAGCTTCCTACCGAGCGCAGACTACTGTAACTAATCCAGAGATTCAGGGTTCGGGCAACTTACCTACTTAACCTCAAGCTTGTATTCATTTTATTATTTATAAAACCATATTTATTCAATTTATTATCTTTTCTAACCCCAATTTCATTTATTTTATTAGCTGTGCTAAAGCAGAAAAGCATAAAAGAAATTACAGGAAATTAAACTATTCACACAAATATACAAAAGAATAATAGATGCCGATTATACAACCGAATTGAATAAAAGTAAAAACTCTCGTCCTCACTTTACAAACGCCTAAGTACACGAGGTTCTAAAAATAGAACCGCCTATATACACGAATTAATCTATTAAATACAACAGAAATAAAAATAAATGCTGCAAAACAGATTAGTTAGCACAGTTTATATTATAAACCCAAATAGGACTCAAATCAGGACAGAATAGGGATTTTAGGATTGGGAGCATGTATTTAGGGTGTAACCGGGTCGACCCGACCGATCGAAACGGTTAGCCCTGGAAAACGGTTTTGAAACGCCCTGTAATTTTTTGTGTTGAAAAATAATTTTTGGAAACCATTTGGCTCGATTTCATGCAAATTTCCATTTTTGTGGGTCGGTTATCTCAGAACTCGGGGTTCCGTTCGTGTGGGTTCCTAAATACAAATTTCATCTAGGGCCCAAAATATAATAAACACACCAAAAACATTTGTGAAAATATTATTTTACCTGTTTTCAATATTTTCCGGGAACTTCATAGGATTCGGGGGTCCGTTAATGCTGGACAATGGATCTGATTCGGATAAAATTACCCCAAAACTCAGAAAATAAAACCCCGAGAAATACTGAAAACCCCGATATCCATACGTACAAAGGTCAGAAAATCAAAATACAAATACATAGGGATGATTTCAGGCCGAAAATAGTCACAATAGAAAAATCAAAGTGGAAAACGGGCTGTTTCGGCCGTTTGGGACAGATCGGGGATCTGTCCCTAAGGAATAGAGCCGGGTGGCTCTGGGTGAGAGCTGACCGGCTCTGTTCATCCGAAACACAGCCGTACGGCTATGGTGGGCAGCCCATCTTCCGAATTTTCACAAAAATAATAGAAACGCATAGAAACTCAAATGCAGACAAATTTTAAGGCCTCTCAGAGTTTACCTTGATTGTTGTTTGGAGACTTGGAGCGTCAAGAAATGGATTGAAAGTTTTGGAATGTGCACTAGGAACTCAACCGGCAGAATCCCACAATGACCCAAAATGATCCGAAACCAAGCCGAAACGATCCCGAATCAAAGAGTAAAGGTTGTGAGTTGTGTTGTTATTGTTTTGAGATCAACTTATGGTCCTAAAGAGATTGTTTGTGGGAGTTGCTTCGACTCCTTTTCTCGGTCTCTCTTCTTCTTCTTTTCTTTCTCTTTTTTTTTTCTTTCCTTAGAACCCCCCAAAACCCAAAAAAACCAAAGCCCTATACTCTCTCTTTTTCTTTCTTTTTATCTGCCTCTCCCTCTCTCTCCTTTTCGTCCATCAATCAGCCGACTGAAATTTCTGAAAATCTGCTAAAACCCTTTCCCTGCCAAGATAAGTTGCTCTGCTTTGCAGAGAAACTATTCTTGACCACTAGAGCCGGTCGACTCTGGTTCAAAAAAACTAGAGCCGCCTGGTTCTACCAAGAGTTAGGGCGGAATTTTGAAAAGTCGGACATGCAGACCAAACCCTAGGAATGATTCGATAGACCTTTTTCGGGGCTTCAGATCACGGATAGCTTGGTTTTCAGAACGTTTGAGATTCTCCAGGCAGCATTCTGGTCGCTTCTAAATCCTGTTTGAGTCTGTCCGGTCCATAGGTAACTAAGTAATTCTCATCACTGAGGTCAGAAAAAACCCATGCTCACACCAACCTCTTATCTGGTCTCTTTCATGACTTCACTATTAAGAATAAGAGTGGTCAGTGTAATCTAATTGTGTGCTTAATGCATGAGTGACCATAACAAAAGGGACGAAGGAACATTGATGATATGGGATGCATTCATGCATGATATATATATATATGTGCAATGCATGAGATAAAAATGTGACTGACTGATCAACCTAATTTTGCGATAATCGACTTTGTTCCTATACGAGATTAAGATTAATGTAAGACCTTATACATTTTTTTTTAAGAATGTATACAATTGAACATGGACAACATGATAATGTGACTATACAATTAAGGCATGAAATGTAACACATTACTTAAAAACAGGTGCTTACAACTATGTATGGACAAGACATTGGTGTTCCTACATATTTAAATCACAAGCAAAAATTCTAAAACAAGTTCATATGACTGTGTATGGACAAAACTCTGGTGTATTTACACTTCTAAGACATGAGACATAATTTTAAAACAGGTGCATATGACTATTTGTGGACAAAACTTCAGTGTATTTACATGCCTAAGACATTAAGCATAATTTTAAAATAGGTGCACATGATTATGTGTGGACAGAACTTCAGTATATTTACACACTTAATATGAGGATAGGATGACAGTGAAAAATGTTCATGTCGCATGCAACACATGGCTGCACAAAAGGTTAGTATGTATGCATGTCATACATATGGTTTTTATGATTGAAATATAAATCACAAAATCTGCATAACAAACCAAGTCATTAGCACAAACACAAATAATGGATGCACACCCTTTTGACCTTATTTCTCCTCAATTTGGCCAATCATAATCTTTCCTAGGCATCGGTTCTCTTTATTACTAACCAGAGATAATAATGGCATCTCTCATAGTGACAATGCAAATTTGTTTTGGTATTCCTTGGGGAGATTACTATGACTATCTCTATGAGTTTGAGTCAATCCAAGAGTTAAAATCAAGGCTTATATAGCTAGATGTACTCCTCACTTCTCTCCACTCAAGGGTTTAAACGAAGCGGTTCCTACCAGGCGATGAGTGATATACTAAATCGGTGTCCTTAAGAGTTTTCGGTCTTTCGACCACACTTCAATAGCATATCAAGGCTGATAAAGGAATTTCGGGAACGTGTGTCATAGTGCCTGTGATATGATGCAATAAAAGAAGTGAAGTTTAGAATTGCTAAAATTATTTAAAATGAAACATTTTTGGTGTTTGTCGATTTGATTTTGAAATCAATCCTGAGATAAGTCGCCACTGTGAGCGAATGATCCATTCGATGAGTGGGCCGTGAGAAGGTTTTAATTGGTTTTAGAAATTTTAGGCCATTTAAAGGCCTTGGTTTTGAAAAGTGGAAGGAAAATGTACGAAACCAAATTCTCTTGCTAAAACGGTTTAGGAGTCGCCACTCGTTTCATCTCTACCGGGGATATAATCGAGTCGTGTAGGAATTACTATACCTTTAGCTAGAGATTCGGGGTCCCCGATAAATCACTTAGTTCTGTCTTGTTTCAAATAATTATTAGACTTCTAACTTTCATGTCTTCTATTGCTATTCTCTTATTCCATTTTCAGCCCTAGTTATTTTCTATATGCTTATACAAAAAGCGATAAATAAATACAACAAATTCAAAAAAATTAAATTAATACAATGTAATCGAATAATCCAACCTAAGGGATACATTAATAAAAATGGGATACAGGGTACAATCACCTAGAATACACGAACAATCTAAAAAAAGAGGAAAGCTACATCTAACCTAACATACATCTACCTACAAAATAGAGATTAGTAGCACAATAAACATAGAAATGCACCTAGGAGTCAAACAAGATAGTAAGGGATAATAAATTATATGGGATGTGAAAGGGGGATTCAGAAGAATCTGATAAATTCAACCAATTTGAACTGGAAAATGATTTTGAAATTTATTTTGACAAAACAATCTCTAAAACCTTTTATCGGTTAATGGTTCATTATGCACTTCGATGAGTCAATTATCCTAGGATCTTCCACGAAATCCCATTCGTGTTAGTCCTAGTTACTTCATGGAAATTAAATCTAAGTCGAAAAGCAATGAACATGTTGAAAAAGATTTTTACAAAAACTTACTAAAATATAAATGTTCATACTGAAAATAATCTTAATGTAAAATATATTTTTCTCTTTTTTTGTTATTTTATTATGCTAAAATATAATATTCATAAAAAAAAGTTCCAAAATATTTTTTCTTCATGTGGGTCTGGCTATTTAGCCTGCCTATGAAGTGAAATCTCACTGATTCGACATTGTTATTTCAATTGATCTAGAAAATTAATTGGGAACCTTAAGGTTTTAGTCTTCAAGCTTTTTCAATCGTTTGATAGAAGTCAATTTCATTTCAATCTAATTTTGTAATTTTTCTATAAAATTACTGGCATGCTCACTTAAAATTAAAAAAGGTAAGTAAAAATTTAGCATGCTCGATGGGACAGACGCAATGCCGCCAAAAAGAAGTTCTAGAGACAAAGAAGTTGCTGCATTTGAAGATGCAGATGATGTGCTTAATAACACAGGACAAGTGGCTAATTTGGTTGGATAATTCAACACCATTGACATAGTCCCTCCGGTTCAACCAAAAAAGGAGGGGCACAACCAGCAAATTCCATGTGAGAATGATGCTCCCAATGTTGCTGTTACTTTGGTTAGTCTAACCAAAATGATAGGTGAAGTGTT
This sequence comes from Euphorbia tirucalli, assembly GCA_039660915.1. Taxonomy (NCBI): domain Eukaryota; kingdom Viridiplantae; phylum Streptophyta; class Magnoliopsida; order Malpighiales; family Euphorbiaceae; genus Euphorbia; species Euphorbia tirucalli. The sequence continues at coordinate 48,991,259 of CM077632.1, read as the reverse complement.
GCGTGAGCTATGCCATATGAATGGGAGCAGGAAGGACCAAGAATATTTAAGTGATGTTGGCTCACCAATGAAGGAAAAGGAGGTTGTAGCTTCCTTGGAAGAGACTAAAGGTAGCCATGCATGTGAGAAGTACCAAATTCCTCCATTGAAAGAGGAAAATGCAACTGTAGCACCCATTCCAGGCCGCATCCCAGTAGGAAGTAGGCCAAATCCCAATGGTGCTCTAATAATTCACCTACAAGGTCCCACCAATATGCAAGCTTCTCCTAACATCTATGAAAAGGAGGAGGAGTTGGACTCGGGGGGGGGGGGGGGGGGGGGGGGCATGCCGAGGAATAGGGTCAATAGAGGAGTATCTACAGGTGGTGTTCATCACCAACCTATGGATGCAAATGCAGTTAGAGAAATTGTGCAAGAGCTCTATGATCCTAGACTAAGATATGTAGGAAGGTTGAAGTTTCACAAACCATACCCAGTTGCTATGGATAAGGAGAATCCTTATCCTAGGGGATATCGCATTCCAGATTTTAGCTTGTTCTCTTTAGAGGATGGACAATCTACCTTGGAACATGTAGCAAGTTTTACAATACAGTACCGGGAATTAGCTAATCTGACTAATTTTGACAATTTTAAATAGCGGTTATTTCCTAACTCTTTGATAGGGATGGCATTTACTTAGTACTCCATACTACTAAGGAATTCTCTTTATACATGGCAGGAGATGGAAAGATGTTTCCACACTCAATTTTTCCATGTTGAACCAGAGGTGTGTGTTGCAGAACTATCCAAGATGTCATAAAAGCATGGTGAGACAGTTGATGCATATATAGTTCGCTTCAAACGCATGAGAAGTAGATGCCGGGTATTCGTGCCAGAAATGAGTTTGTAAGGATGGCTCAATGAGGATTGGATATTGAAGGAAGAAGATCATAAAAAGAAGACTTGTTTTGGTTCATACTTTCGTGAGGTTAACAGTTCAAATGTTGCAGTAGTGAAACTTCTAAACAAAGGGGCTCAAGTTTGTTTAGCTTTCTTCAAACCAATAAAAGAAGGAGCCAAGAAGAATATTGTAGATTATGCTTTTGATGTTGGTAAAATAGAGGAGATCTTTGAATATTTGGTGAAAGAGAAGTTCATAACTTTTCCCCAGAATTTTAAAATGCCAACAAGAGAAGAAATAAAAGGGAAGACTTACTGCAAATTTCATGATACATGGAATCATTCCACAATTACATATGGGACATTCAGAAACCTAGTGCTAGGTCAGTTTGATATGGGAATTCTGAAATTTCCATAAAAAGAGTCTATGCTAGTGGATAAGGATCTATTTGTTCCAGTAGCATCAGTTAATGTTATTTCTCTTGATCTTACACAAGTTTTTAACTAAGATAAAGTCAATAAAGATCAAAAGAATGAGTAGAATTGGGCACAAAGCCAAGAGCTAACAATCATGAAAAACTACTGTACCCAAATTCAAAGAATGCTAAGAGTTCTCCGCCGTAGTTCTTTAAAAGGTCGAGGTTTGTAGTTCCTCCACCAACTAAGCCAACCAAAGAACGGGAGATCAAGCATCAAGGTATAATTTAAAAGATAGAAAACATCCTAAGCTGCCTCCAGCCAGACCGAGTGGCAACAACTCTACTGCCTTTATAAGGTGCAAACCCATCAGTGTACTTAGCAGTTAGAGACATTAACCGTAGATGAAAGCAGTCTAGATTGGACGAAACATATTGTTGACTTTCTTTAAGAGGCTAAGCTACCAGAAGATGAAGCAGAAGCGGTTCGAATCTCTAGGAAATCTGCCAGATACGCTATCATTGGAAGGCAGCTTTATCGAAATTTGTTTTGTTGCCCATGGCTGAAATGCATTTTAGTCAAAAAGGCAACTATGTGCTGAGGGAGCTCTATGAGGGTATCTATGGTTCAAATTAGACCACTTTGGCAACGGTCCGAAAGGCTATGCTAATGGGGTACTTTTGGGAATTAATGAAGGAGGATTCGGACCCCTACATTGCAACATGCCACCAGTGCCAAGTATATGCTAAGAAAACTACTCAGCCTCGTTAGAGCGGAAAGTAATTCCATATAGGAAATTGATCTGGTCGACCAATACTTGAAGCAAGCAGGCAACAGAAATAGTTGATAGTAACAGTTGACCACTTCACCAAGTGGGTTGAGGCAGAAATTATCTCCACTATAACTCTATAAAAGATGATAAATTTGTGTAAGAACATATCTTAAATAGATTCAGTATACCCAAGGTCTTTGTCATGGTTAGTGGCACCCAGTTCACCTCCAAGAAATTCATTGAGTTTTGTAGAATCTTCTACATTAATCATAGGCGCAGTTCAGTAGCTTATGTGAGGGGATAAAGAAAAGACTGTAAGAGCATAAGGGAGTATGGGTAAACAGTCTATTTTAGGCCTACCAGAACACTCCAAGGCGTGCAACAGGAGGGACACCTTTTGCAATGACATACGAAATCGAGGCGATTATTTCGGTGGAGATCGGGTCCTCTAGTGACAAGGTTGCAAATTATAATGAGGCGTAGAATGACATCAACATTCGCTTCCATCTTGATTCCTAGAAGAAAGATGGGACTGTGCTTTTATTCTTATGGCTGCCTACAAAAGGCAGATCGCGAGGTATCATGACAAGAAAGTCAGAGTAGTATCATTCCAATAGGGAGACTTAGTGCTTAGAGATGCTGAGGCCTCCCAGGCCTGGGAAGGCAAAAGGAAGTTAGTAGTGAAGTGGGAAAGGCCCCACTGGATTGAGAAGTTTGTTAGTCCAACCACTTACAAGTTAAGCTAGATGGATGGAAAGGAGATCTCACATACATGGGATGCAAGAAATCTCCGGAAATACTACTAAAATTAGCTCCTAACTTTGTAATGTTGCACTCTTTTTCCCTCATCAATGGTTTTTCCTATAGGGATTTTCTTGATAGGGTTTTTAACTAGGCAACTTAAGCATCAAAATTTTGTATTTGCCCAACCTTATATATCAATAAAAGTTTGCTTTGGAAATTTATTGTTAAAGCTTAGTTCAATAACTGTGATTTTTATGTTTGGACTAAACAAAGAGGTGAAACATAAACCTCATACTTTTGAAGGGGTTAAAAAGTCCTAGATATAATAAAGGAATAGTATCCTAAATCTAAAATAAAAACAAGAGGTGAATATGATAAACATCAGTCATTTTATAAATACCCAGTTGAAACAGAAAAGTTAATTACAAACGGCCTCCTAAAAGACTTGACAAAAGCTAACGAAAGGAAAAAAAAACAAGAAAGTCTACTAGGACTTGAATTACTCTTCAAGGCCGGGCATGTCTTCTGTTGGCTCACAGAGATCCGTCCCTGCTTGAGTTTATGCCACCAGTTCCATGGAGGAGGCTTCGGCCTTCGGCTCTAGTAAGGTCAAGTCTGTGATGTCTAATGTAAAAGAATAGGGAGAAATATCCAACTCCATAGGGAATTCAGCATCGATATCAGTGAAGAAGGTGTCAGAATATGCTTCTACGCACTTCTACAGTAGACGGTCTCTATAGAGTAGGGCCAGTTAACTGTACAGTTCCATCCTTTCTTTCAAGCTTCCCTCCTCAGTGGATAGATTTGCCAAATAGGCTTCCTTCTCATGCCTTAAGGCCTCCTCGCATTAGGCCCAGGACCTCTTCATGGCGGCGATCTCAGTAGAGGTCGCGTCCAGGTTCTTGGTTATTCTAGCCTCCTAAGATCTAAAAGCATAAGGCCGAGAAGGTACTTACCATGTATAATTTGCTGAGGACCCAGGACCTTTTTGTCCGGTTACTAAGCTCATTGACCTTTGCTGCGTCCGCTGGTAGGTACATCCCGATGCTGAGATCCAGCTGCACTAAGGGGTCCGCCAGACTTGCCTCTGTGCCAAACTTAGACAACAGGATTTCTTTAATAGATAGGCCATTATCCTCACCTTGACTTTGGCTGCTGAAATCCAAAACCACGTCCTACAAAAGTTAATTGGCAAATGACAGCCCAGTACAGAGGCAGTTAAAAGAAGGGGAGCGGATCTTACTATGGAGTTTTTCTTGCCTTTCTCAGAGGCAGTGGTCACCATCTTCCTCATTCCCAATGAGGCGGGTTCCTTGTTCTCACCTGCTTGGGTGCCTGGAGTTTCAGGCCTTGGTACAGTAGAAGTGGGTGTAGGGGGGTACTGTGGGAGCGATGATAGTCGGAATGCGGTTCCCTCTTTTCTAGCTCTTCAACGCTGCAATAATGTTTAGCTAGTGACATCCCTATGGAATGAGTACAGTAAGGAAAAATGGTACCTCGACTGTCCTCAATGGGATCATTACAGAATACTGGAAGTCCTGTGTGGTCATCCAGTATGGCAAGAGGCAGTCTAAGGCAGAACGCATTGACTGTATACGGGAGCTTCCAGTACTTTGTGGGCACAGAGCTGAGCAGTCCTAGATCAGCTTTTTCCTTTGGTGAGAGTCGATCCTTTGCCCCTTTCATTTCTTTCATGTTCTGGAAGGACGAGGAATGGGGAAAAGAGGGAGCATCATTTTTTAACTTGATGTAGAAAAATAGCTTTTTGAAGCCTTTGACAAAGGAAGTTCAGCTCGTGAAGAATAGAAAGCTGGTGCCTTTGGCAAGCGTTAGATCACTATTCGCATCCCGATGGACGGGTGTGGCGACTTGCCCGAATATGGCACTGGTTAGTTGGTTGCTAAGATTGTTGCACAACCAATACAGGGCACATTTGTCTTCAATAACGTTTAGGTGGATTTGTGCTAGACAAATATGGTACCAGGTCAGCATGCTACAGATTTCTTCCGATAAAAGGTAGGAGAAGGCCTTCAATATGATGTTGGTATATGGAAAAGTAGCCTTTCGACGGCTCAAGGACCCGCTGACCGGAAGAAGGTTTCAGCCGGTCATAAGTCTATAGCCATTTGTGGGCAGCCTGAAGCCATTGTATCTCTCCCTTCGTAATTGTAGATGCCATATCTGCAATCTGGGGAGTTAAGACCTCTTTTGCTTCTTTTCTCCGTCATTTTTTTTTGCTGGGTGAGGAACAGTTGCAAGAAGCATTGGCGCTTCAGATGTACTGGCAGATGGTGTTCTTTCAAAGGATTCCGATGAGGAAATCCTTACGAGGTCCGGGTCAACCTCGACTAGGGGTGACGCGATGCGATGTGTTGGGCTTGAGGACTAGGTATAATCAGGGGATTCCATGGCTATAAAAAATGTTTGGGGACCTAAGGGTTCCTATGGAATTATGGACTTGGGGTAGAAAATTTCAAGCGCAGAAACTTAAAACGCAGAGTAACAAAAAGAGCGCTCTGGAGAAGAATTGGAAGTTGAGAAGTACGAGAGAAGATTGGGAGCTCTTCGCAAGTATGCCAAATGTATAAGTGTAAGCGCCGGAATTTTACTTAAAAAAAAAAAGAAAAAGAAAAATGGACAAAAAAAAAATTTACAGTGGTACGACTGTAATTACAGTGGCACGACTGTAATTTAAAAATTACAGTCGTACGAACTGTAGATCGCGGTAGGTAAGCAAACCCATACCTCAAAAGCTTAAAAAAGACAGAAGAAAGGGGAGGGAGACGAGACAGAAAGAAAAAAAAGGGAAAGAAAAAGAAGAAGAGAAAAAAAAGAGAAGAGAAGAAAAAAATCAAAAAGAAAAGGAGGAACTCCTCATCAAAATCTCTCAGCATTTGGAAATCTCTGGGCCCAAATCTCAAACCTTAACTTAAGGAGAAAAGTCCAGATTTTAGTGAATTGGAGCGACGCCAGGGGTCAATCTTACGGTGGATGCACGCCAAAGAGGTAAACACTCATTTTCCCCTCTCTTTTGCAAGCTTTCTGGGTGATTGGTGTGCTTTTTCTGCATTTCTGTCCATTTTTCTGCGTTTCTGTTCTGGAAATCAAGAACAGTCGTACGACTGTTCTTGAGTTGGATGAACAGTCGTACGACTGTAGTTACAGTCGTACGACTGTAGTTGATTTCCAGGTGATTTTCTTCCCAGCTTGTTTTAAATAAGATTTTGACGAAATCCTAAGTTTTCAGCATTTACAGTTGTATGACTGTAGTTGAGTTTGCACGACTGTAATTTATAGTCGTACCACTGTAGTTTTCCAGAATCAGAATTTCACCTTTAAAACCCAAAAAATTTCATAAAAAATCCCCAAAAAATCCCCAAAAATTCCCAAAAAAATCCCAAAAAATTAGAAAACTCCAAAAATTATCAAAATGAATTTTGTTGTGTGCATCACGACCATAGATTCAATTTTCTGGTAAATTTGCATTTAGATCAATTCCACGACGGAGACGGCACGATTTCGTGCCGGTCTGCTGGATCCCATCCCTTGGCACGCTGAAATGACACGCCGTGCCACCTTGATTTTCAGCACTTCAAACTCTTCCTTGCCGCCGATGCTCCAACTTTCAGTCCGAGTCATAATGCCTGTCCAAAACAAGCATAAAGAAACATAACCGCACCAACGCCACGGACCATAAAAACGACATATTATCCAAAATTACAAAAACAACCCTAGAAAACACGAAAAATACTGAAAGTTATAAAAATCTATCCAAAACATAAAAATCACAAAATACTCAAAAACTACACAAACATTCACACAAAGGACTCTAAAAATTTGCCGTTCAAACCACGAAATTGCCTAAAAGATAAGGCCAAAAACCGACCTTATAAACCACCCCACACTTAAAGTCTTGCTTGTCCTCAAGCAAATCAACTAAAGGCAAAGGAGTAAACTTGACCGACCCACTTTGCATGCTAAGTTAAAATAAACCGGAAAAATGTTTTAAAAAAATGATTTTATCACAAAACCAAAAATACAGGGACGTTTCAAAATGGTTTTCCAGGTCTAACCGGGCCGGCCGACCGGGCCAACCCGGTTACCCCCAATTGCATGACCCCAAATCCTAGTTTCCCAATTCTGTCTACTTGAGTCCTACTTGTGGCGTGCCGTATAAATTATGCTAACCTTCTATTTTGCAGGTTTTAATTTCTTTTATTTTTATTTTTTAATGTATTTTAATAGATTAAATCGTGTATTTAGGCGATTGTAATTATTTTTAGATTTTCGTGTATTCTAGGCGATTGTATAAGTGAGGTGAGAATTTTTATTTTTTCCATTCGATTTGGTTGTAAGCCAATTAATATTTATTTCTTTTCCTTATTTTTGTATTAAATATTTTGTATGCGCGCTGTATGCCTTTTATATTCAATAAAATTGACTTTAGATTTTGAAATACCATTTGAGAACATTGGCAATATTTATTTTAATTAGATATGAAATAAAGGACTTGTCCGGACCCGAATCTCTGGATAGTGTAGCGACCGTTCGTCCGGTTCAGCTACCTTAAGAATTTCCCAGTTGAGCTGAGCCGAGTGGCGACTCTACAATATTCATCGAGACTTAGGTCTCGGTTCTTTTATGCATTAATTCCATTCATTTTCCAAAACGTGGATTTCCATTCATAAAAACCCCACGCGAGGGAGAGGCCCGTCCGAGATCGTGGCGCCCCATTCCGAAAGGGAGTCCCGCGTCCCGTCAAAAACGCGTCGTCCGCTCACAGTGGCGACTCTGCTGGGGAATTCTAAAAAAAGTTTTCTTAAAAACTTAAAAGAATTTGACAAGCCCTGAAAAGTGTCTAATTAAAATAAGGTAGATGATTCTCTTGGTATTTTATTTGCATTTTAGTTAGCCATTTTTGCATTAGTTTAGGTATCCTTTTATAGCCCGGTGGATTGTTGAAGTGTCGCCTTTGTTCCTCATGGTCTTAGGGGCACGGATACGAAACACCACCCATAGCCTTATACGAACCCCTTCGTTCGGACCCTTGAGTGGGAAGAAGTGAGAAGTATATTTTGCTATGGGAACCTTGATTTTTAACCCGACTTGGATCGAACCCATATAGGCTGCCCTAGTTGGATTCCCTTAGGATACCAAATTAATTGTGTGAATAATAATAAAATCGCGTCTTCATCATCCCCGGTTGGTGATTGAAGAGAACCCCACCTAGGACCCGGTTAGAATTTTTTGAGACTGACCACGCTTGGAGAAATAAGGTTGGAAGAATTTGTTTTGCTTGCTATGTGTTCCTTCACCATCTCGTGACACATCGCCATTGCTACCTACGCGTGCGTAACATACCATGATTAACATTTTCCATACGTATGACATCCCATACACAATTAACATTTTCCATTCATAAAACATTTTTGCGTGATACTAACCCATATTTTTGTGCAGCCACGTGCATTTTATTTTCGTGTGCAATCGTTAAGTCATCCGTTTGCCATTCATACTAACCATTTCTTTTTCAGCCATAACATCGTATCTACGTGATTAGCATTTTTTCACATGGCATACATAACATCATTATGTGTGTCATGCATCCTAACCACGTTTTCGTGCAACCATTTGCATTTTATTTTTGTATGAAATCATTAAATCACTCGCTTACCATTCATACTAACCATTTCTTTTTCAGCCATAACATCGTATCTACGTGATTAGCATTTTTTCACATAGCATACACAACACCATTTTGTATGTCATGCATCCTATCCATGTTTTTGTGCAGCCATTTGCATTTTGTATGTCATAGCATTCACGACATATCACCTAAATTAAATTAGGGGCATTCCAAGGATGCCCACCACGATCATATCATTCCATCATATATCGGGTATCCTAAAATACCCGTGTTCTGCCAATGCACCGGATTGCATTTGGCCATTCCACCAAATCATTTCATTCCGTAGAGACCACAATGGTCCTAAGTATATTTCCGTGTGACAATCCACACGATGCATTTCATGACATCATACCCATTCGTCATAAACATCATACAACACTGTGATCCACATCGGGTTACATCATGACATTACTATATCATTCAGGGCGCTCCCCGAGTGCCGGATTAGTACACATGTAGGGGCATATCATAATACCCCAAATCATAAAAGGCATTCCCCGAACGCCAAATTTCTATCCGTGTCTCTTATGGCACATGATTTTCTTACAACATCATTTCATTTCATATGCTCAAAAGCATCAAAACTCTGTCCATGGGCCGGTCCCATGTGACCATTTCATATTATCTCATAGACCTACAAAACATCGAACTTTGCCCGTGTGTCAGTACACACGCAACCATTTCACGAAATTCATTAGGTGCCCCAAAAGCACCGAACCTTCATCCGTGTGGTGGTCCACACGTGGCATTTTTGCATAGCATTGGGTGTTCTTGGGATGTCCAAAAATAAAAATAAAAATAAACTCAAAGGATAATCCTATTCTTTGCGCTTCCTGTGCTGGAGGTAACCGTGTTTCGATACGCACCTTATCTCACGATATACATCTCATTCATCCATCAAACATTCAAGCACTCCACAACGTTCAAGCATTCCATAAGCACCAAGGACTTCACAGCATACACTACCGTCATTCGAGTGTTCCAAAAACGCTAGAAACTCCATCAAGCCCTTTAGGTCCTCCATAATCATTAGAAACCCTGTCCTTGTGTCCCGCACACCCAAATACCGAAATATCTTTATGTGCAAGACAAGCTCTGCACACTTCCTCCCCGTGCAAGACCAGCTCTACACGTACCGCTTTAATTCTACCAAATCTTCCTCGTGTAAGACTAAGTTCTACACGTATCGCTCCAAAATATCTTTCCGTACAAGACAAGCTCTGCACACTTCCTCCCCGTGTAAGACAAGCTCTACACGTGTCATACCAAATCTTCCCGTGCAAGACCAGCTCTGCACGTACCGCATCAAATTCTACCCTTCTCCCGTGTAAGACACGCTCTACACGTATCACTCTAAACACTACACCTTCTCCCGTGTAAGACACGCTCTGCACGTATCGCTCTAAACACTACACCTTCTCCCGTGTAAGACACGCTCTACACGTATCACTCTAAACACTACACCTTCTCCCGTGTAAGACACGCTCTACACGTATCGCTCTAAACATTCAATCTCTCCCCGTGTAAGACTAAGTTCTACGCGTACCGCTTTAACTCTATCTTTCTCTCCCGTGTAAGACACGCTCTACACGTATCGCTCTAAACACTACACCTTCTCCCGTGTAAGACACGCTCTACACGTATCACTCTAAACACTACACCTTCTCCCGTGTAAGACACGCTCTACACGTATCGCTCTAAACATTCAATCTCTCCCCGTGTAAGACTAAGTTCTACGAGTACCGCTTTAACTCTATCCTTCTCTCCCGTGTAAGACACGCTCTACACGTATCGCTCTAAACACTACACCTTCTCCCGTGTAAGACATGCTCTACACGTATCGCTCTAAACACTACACCTTCTCCCGTGTAAGACACGCTCTACATGTATCGCTCTAAAAATTCAACCTCTCCCCGTGTAAGACTAAGTTCTACGCATACCACTTTAACTCTATCCTTCTCTCCGGTGTAAGACACGCTCTACACGTATCGCTCTAAACACTACACCTTCTCCCCGTGTAAGACACGCTCTATACGTATCGCTCTAAACACTACACCTTCTCCTGTGTAAGACACGCTCTACAGGTATCGCTCTAAACATTCAACCTCTCCCCGTGTAAGACTAAGTTCTACGCGTACCGCTTTAACTCTATCCTTCTCTCCCGTGTAAGACACGCTCTACACGTATTGCTCTAAACACTACACCTTCTCCCCGTGTAAGACACGCTCTACACCTATCGCTCTAAACACTACACCTTCTCCTGTGTAAGACACGCTCTACACGTATCGCTCTAAACATTCAACCTCTCCCCGTGTAAGACTAAGTTCTACGCGTACCGCTTTAACTCTATCCTTCTCTCCCGTGTAAGACACGCTCTACACGTATCGCTCTAAACACTACACCTTCACCCGTGTAAGAAACGCTCTACATGTACCTCTCTAAACATTAAACCTCTACCCATGTAAGATCCGCTCTACATGTACCGCTTTAATCACTAAATCTCTTCCCCGTGTAAGATCCGCTCTACACGTACCATTTCAAACGTCAACTCTCCTCTCGTGTAAGATACGCTCTACACGTAAACCCTTCGCAAGTATCACCTTGCTTCGATCCGTGGGCACCCTGTGTGTCATTTTATCCATGTGGTGTATATTTATATGCCACGCTATACTTCAGCATATAGCTTCATCAACAATATTCATTGCATTTTGCATGTTTCCATTCCTGGCTTTGTGTGCACATGACTAGCTTAGGATTGCATAACATGACATGGCATCACATGGCATCATCATTCATGCATGCATGCATCACATCCCGCATTCATACCTACATCATCCCTCGACTTGGTATCCTCTGTGCGCATGCCCCAGTCAGTGCTAACAAATGTTCTTATCAGGGGAGAAAGGGAAGGAGTCTCAAGAATGGCTGGCCTAGTGAACTTCAACACTGTAACAGATATCCTAGATGATTATGTTGCCTCATCGCGATTCCGAAAGGTGGTCAGGAAAGAGGCAACGGCAATGTTGAAGGAAATGCAAGGAGGTGATGTGGACAAGGTGGAAAAACTGACGACAAGATGCTCTGAATTGGAGGCACGTGTGATTGAGCTTGAGGGAGTAATAAGAGGGCTCAATGGTGAAGCAGAATCAATGGCTCCCCTTAAAGCCAACACTGACCTTGTTCCGTGACCAACCAGGAGTCTACTCCCCAAGGGTGACGGAAAGGGCATATCCCCGTGGTCTATCTCACTAAGCCGATTATTTACCAAGTGTAGAAAAGAGGGTCTACTACAGAGCGTCAAGCCATATGTGGAGCCAGCACCGGATCAAAAGAACAACTTCTGCACCTATCACGTAGTGACAGGTCACCGAACCAATGGCTGCTATGTTTTAAGGAAGGAGATCCAAAAGTTAGTTAATGAAGGAAGATTAAAGGTGCCGTCCGCTACTAATGAGCAATCGGGGACAACCAGGGAGACTAGCAAGGAAATTCCTCAAACCTCCTGGGGAGAGGAATATGATGAAGAGCTTCGAAGCCTGATCTGATGAGAGTGGAGCAGTGACCGGATAAGGAATAGTCGGGCGTTGTGAGATCAATACCTTTAGAGGCTCCTTCTCGTAGGGAGCTCATTTTGTTGTAAAATGTATTGAACTCTGTTTGAATGCAATGCATCTTGTTATTTTTCTTACTTGTGTGGTGATTACATGTATATGGCATTAAGCATGCATTTGATCATCTGAAATGACATGTCCATCTCGCATAATATTAAGATGCATGACATCAATCTGAGTCTCACAGGGAATTTACAAGTGAACCTGACCTCCGTTAAAGCCCTTTTCTGCCAAAAAAAAAAGGGAAGAGAGAGAGAAGTCTACCAAACAAGTAATGGGATGGCACCATTTCATCTGAATCAATTGCCAACCTAGATCAGTGATCCCTACAAACCACGATCCTAAACGCTGCTAATCTTGCCCTAAAAGTTTCAACTTGAACAGCCCACAATACACTCAAATCATTCCAAACCAAAGACCATTGCCAAGTTTCAGAGCCGAGCCCCAAAAAGAACCTTTGAGCCTAATTCGTGCTGGAAAGAAGCATCCCACATCAAAAACCAAACCCACCAAAAAGCACCAAGCCCTAAAAATCCAAATGACCTTCGCCATCCACCGTGCTGTAAAACTCCGAAGCAGACATTAGTTTTAGTGCATGTATAGTTTTGTTTGTGTCGCATTCATGTGCATATGACATCACGCATGCATTGTTCATCCAAAAAGACATATCAAACACGCATGACATACATGAATCAGAATGCAGCAGGAAAATCAATAGGTGGCTGTGGTTTGGATTTAACTTCTTAAAAAATAAAAAAAGAAGAAGCAAGCACCGGTGGAAGACCTCAACTCTCCCTTACAGTCAAATTTCTGCTCCTGGTCTAAAGTTGCACTCTCTTCAATCATAGAGTCAAACTCTGTTGAGTGCTTGATGAATCTGGGGGCGGCCCACTTATTGCATGAAGTGCCGGGGTCAATGAGTTAAGATAATGGAGATAAGTACGTTGTTGCCTGTTCTGAAAAGTTAACTTCGTGCGGTGACAGAAAAGATCAGTGTCTTTACCCAAAGCAGTTCCCTTTTCACTCTCCTCTCTATCTTCTCCATTTGCCTTCAACACTTTTGTCTTCCTTTTATTGTCTTTCCTTCACTTTCATCTTTTATCTTTCATCTTCTCTCTGGAACTTGAACCGATTCTGTGATTCCATATTTCCTACCTTTAATGGCTCCTAACAAGAAGTTGAACCCCAATGCTACTCCATATTGTATTTTTCCGTATCATCTCATCAGCGGAAGGGCATCGAAACAGGTGGTTACGGCGCCATTTCAATCTGTCTTCGTTTATCATCAACCTGTACCAAATTGGGGATACCTTTTTAAATTCCGTGCCATTTCTCTTCAATCTAAACTCCCAGACTAATTATTTAGCACCCTCAAATAGTGGGAAAGGATTTGATTTGATGATAGATAGAGGATTTGGATATGAATCTACTTCAAATGAGTTCAACAATGCTGAAAAATGGGGAAAATGAAATATATAGCTCCGAGATTCCAGAGTAAGAAGAAAATAGTTTCTGTAAGTGAAAAGGAACAACAGTGGTCGCCCAAGAAATTGACTATTGAAGAGACCAAGCTGGATAAAAGAGAGATTGAAGCTAATCTTGGTGGGAAAAAAGAAACCTAATGATCAGAAACCTACCAAATCAGTTTCAAAGACATAATCTGCTACAAATTCTGGGCAAGCATTGTCTGGAGGAAAACAAGAATAAGTCCAAAGGGAAGCCTGCTTATGATTTCCTCTATTTGCCTATGGATTTCAAGACTGGAGGAAATTTTGGTTATGCATTTGTGAACTTCACCAACTGTGTTGGGACAACTTAGCTTCACAAAGCTTTCAACAATCATGAAAGGGACAATACCATCAACAGGAAAGCTTATAAAGTATGTTGTGCTCATATTCAAAGGGAAAGTTGCATTTGCCAACCATTTCAAGCATACAGTCTTCGGGAGCCGTGTCTGAACTGAAATCTGGGGTGAATTGGAAACATGAATACAGCATCAAACCGCAGGACGATCCAGTGATTACTTGAATTCATCTCAGGTTGTCCATCCATAATAGCAACTCTATCCGGTGATCGACCTTTAAAAAAAAAAAAACTCTCCAATGTGTAAAACGGAAAGGGCATATTGGTAATTTGAAGGGGCATCAATTAAAACCAGAGCCACATTTTAAATTTTCCTAATGCATCCGCATTCATTATGTCATGAATGTTTTGTATTCAATTTTGGTGTTCAATATGCATTTGTTGTGTTGTTGCATGTCAATGTTCACTTACAGGCTACATTACAAAGCAAACCTTTGTTGGAGATTGTGCCCTAAGGCCAATATTGGATTATGTAATTTGACTTCTAAGATTAATCTAGTGTAGATTAGTATTATCATTTATGTTTGTATGTTAGCATTTATGATAAGTATCCATGAATAAATCGTGTTATTCTAAATATCCCTAGTCGATTGTTATTATGGGAATAATAACAAACTAAGACTAGTGTGAGTGATAATGGATATTCATAAGATGAATATAGTGTATACAGATACAGATTATACTCACGGGTAATATGTTAGAGAACATGTTACTGGAGACCCACTATGAGATCAAGTTCATGGTCATGTGTCACAACTGATCTTGATTATAGTAGTGTCATTAGCTGATTCCTTTGACCTGAGGTCACCATTGATTCCGGGATGAACTCATGTTGTGCTTTGACGCAGTCAAACGCTGCTTGTAACAGAGTAGTTATAAAGGCTGTGATTGGGTACAATATGACTCATGCTTTGGGATGTGAGTGACAGATATGGGATTTTGTCCCTCTCTATCAAGAGAGCGATATCACTGGGCCCCTCGATAAGTAAGACTGTTAAATGCATGGCCGTGCTCAAATAATTGATAGAGTATCAATTGATTTGTCTAAATAGTTTACTTTGAGATCGAGAAAGCATATGATTAATTATATAAGATTGAAAAGTGTACCATGTCTTATGATTAATCATGATATCAAAGAGACAAAAGGGAATATGACATTCTATAAATAGGTATTGGATCATTCCAATCATGTTAATTGGGTAGTCATAAAGGCTTGCTAGAGTCCGCTTATGACCTATAAGGACATTATGGTAATTTCCTTATTGCCAATTAATATGAACCTATGGGGTCACACACAAAGAGCAAAATGAAGTCCATCTTATCGGGGATAAATTATTATTAGATAATAATTTATGAATGAGAAAGAGAATAAATATATATAGTGATATATATTTATATATGTATATAAATATTAATATGATTAATATTGCATAAAGTATGCTACATATTATAATTCAATTATATAGAGATATAATTAATTATAATATTAAATATACATATGTGCATGATGGAGAATGGAGTTAATTTAATATTAATTGAGAATTAATATTAAGTTGTGTGGGTCAATTTATAATTATAATTAATAGGAGTATTAAGTTATAATTATAATTAAGACTAAAGGTTATATAAAATAAAACATAACCTAACCCTAATATATAATGATATATTCGGCCACCACACAAAAATGGCAGCCATGTCAAATTAGAATTCTAATTGAATTCTAATTTGACCACAATTTTGGTCTCCAGCAGCCCACGTTTTATTAATATATATATCTGATATATATAAATTAATAAAATGATTAGCCAATCACAAAAATTTCGGCAGCCATTGAATTTACTCCTCATTCTCCAAAATCTGCCGAAAAATGTTTTTTTGAACAAAAGGACAGAAAAATATGATTTTTCAGCTCTCTCTCTCAATCGAAGAATTGTTCTTCAATCCCGGCGCTAGCACGCGGTGGATCAATTGCTCCGTGTGGATCAACTGTAGAGGGAAGCTACTTTGGTTCTTTTGATCCAATCCTATAAGAATTAAGAGGTAATTCTTTAACCCTTCCTTCCAATTCAATGCAATATACATGGATCCTTGGCGGGGATTAATCCGTTTTTCTTTCCGCTGCGTATTTATTTTGGCGATTAATTCCCTACAACCTTGTCTGTGGAAGTGCTTCACTCCCCAAACACAAACCCTTAATCCTCCCCGAACATAAACCTATAATATTAGGGGCAAGTAAAAAAACCAAACCATTAGGCATCATCGACAGCATTATCTTCGCGAGTCGCAATGAACATATCAAGATATATCTTTCCCATCCTAAGACAAACCGTCGCGAAAGGGATCAACGTAGACAAAATGCCCATCACAGAATCTTTCTAAAAAAAAAAAGGAATTTGCTGACACGGAAAACCGGAAGGACGTGTCGGCAACAGGAGAGGGATGATATACAAAGTCAGAGCCACTGTCATACTCCCTATTATACTCATTCTGATGTCACCATTGCAATATTGTGCATGTTTAGATTTCCGATCAGATGTTCATCTTGCATGCACCGTGCCACTACATATAAACATCCATCAGTAGGACATTACATCCAAGCCCGTGATAATATCCCAGAAGCTCTTGTCATGTGGTACAGAAATGCAAAGTCTCACTCTCATCTTCTTGCTCAATCAAACAGACTGTTCGTCGGCTCGGCCTACTATCCTGATCCGCTCAGCACTGACAACGCTCCAGAATATGCAGAGGGTAAAGTGGAAGGTCACTCAAGATGGCCAACTCCCCTAATACCTAGGTCAACGTAGTAGTCAATCTGTCAGAAGACACACCGGAACAATCAGACTAGGTCACCTGGGTTACCATCGGGGCCAGTCTCAAGCCGTGAATTCCGTCTCCGGACTCGCACGGATACCAAGAGCAAAGCATAAGCCACATGTTGCATGCATACATTTAGAACTATACATGCATCCGTACATACATGCATACGTTTAAAGTAAGCACGTACAATTCATATGCATATGCATCACAACCAATCCAAGTGCAGGTATCCTCTGCCATCACCAGGTCTTCTCTAACTAGGATAGCTCTCAAAGCAGAGATGGCACAATGTCGGGGCGGGACAATCAAGTTTCCAAGGGGCAGAGCAATCAAGCCGTATTTATCCTTGATCGAAGGGGCAAAAATTTTTGCTTCCAAAATTATCGTTCAAGGGATAAATACTCATTCCCTAGCCAACATCAAAATTACCATCCCTAAATATATCCATCTTCTTCATTCAAGCAAGATTTCGAACCCTTGAACTCCATTACGTTCAAGCATAGTTACAAATCCTTGGACCACTCTCTTCATTCAAGCAAGATCTTGAACCCTTGAACTCTATTACGTTCAAGCATGGTTTCAGATCCTTAAACCTCTTATTATTTCAAGTCCATCCGATTCCAGCTAAATTTCAAATTGTCCAAATTTCTTCTTCCTTTGCCTCGGGTAACATAAACCCGATATCGGCTTAACAGCAATTTCATCCTTCTTTGCCTCGGGTAACATAGACCCGATATCGGCCAATCCATCAACCCAACTTCCTTTGCCTCGGGTAACATAAACCCGATATCGGCTTAACCGTAATTTCATCCTCTTTTGCCTCGGGTAACATAAACCCGATATCGGCTTAACCGCAATTTCATCCTTCTTTGCCTCGGGTAACATAGACCCGATATCGGCCAATCCATCAACCCAACTTCCTTTGCCTTGGGTAACATAAACCCGATATCGGCTTAACCATAATTTCATCCTCTTTTGCCTCGGGTAACACAAACCCGATATCGGCTTAACCGCAATTTCATCTCCCTTTGCCTCGGGTAACATAAACCCGATATCGGTCAATCCACAATCCATCTTCCTTTGCCTCGGGGTAACATAAACCCGATATCGGCTTAACCATAATTTCATTTTTCTTCGCCTCGGATAACATAAACCCGATATCGGCCAATCCATAATCCATCTCTTTTGCCTCGGGTAACATAAACCCGATATCGGCCAATCCACAATCCATCTCTCTTTGCCTCGGGTAACATAGACCCGATATCGGCTTGTTTCTTCCTCAACTTTGCCTCGGGTAACCTAAACCTGATATCGGCTTATTTTCTCATCAGCTTTGCCTCGGGTAACCTAAACCTGATATCGGCTTATTTCCTCCCCAGCATCGCCTCGGGTAACCTAGATCTGATATCGGCTTATTTCAATGGCGGGTTCTTTCCTGTGTCTGCGGCGCTTTGAGTTGCGTTTCACAAATTTACATCATCTATCCCAGACTAAGTTCGGGGGGTGAATTTGATCACCCGAGGGGAAGCTGTAAGCGCCGGAATTTTACTTAAAAAAAAAAGAAAAATAAAAAAAAAAATTTACAGTGGTACGACTGTAATTATAGTGGTCCGACTGTAATTTAAAAATTACACTCGTACGACTGTAGATCACGGCAGGTAAGCAAACCCATACCTCAAAAGCTGAAAAAAGACAGAAGAAAGGGGAGGGAGACGAGACAGAAAGAAAAAAAAGGGAAAGAAAAAGAAGAAGAGAAAAAAAAGAGAAGAGAAGAAAAAAATCAAAAAGAAAAGGAGGAACTCCTCATCAAAATCTCTCAGCATTTGGAAATCTCTGGGCCCAAATCTCAAACCTTAACTCAAGGAGAAAAGTCTGGATTTTAGTGGATTGGAGCGACGCCAGGGGTCAATCCTACGGTGGATGCACGCCAAAAAGGTAAACACTCCATTTCCCCTCTCTTTTGCAAGCTTTCTGGGTGATTGGTGTGCTTTTTCTGCATTTCTGTCCATTTTTCTGTGTTTCTGTTTTGGAAATCAAGAACAGTCGTACGATTGTTCTTAAGTTCGATGAACAGTCGTAAGACTGTAGTTACAGTCGTACGACTGTAGTTGATTTCCAGGTGATTTTCTTCCCAGCTTGTTTTAAATAAGATTTTGGCGAAATCCTAAGTTTTTAGCATTTACAGTCGTACGACTGTAGTTGAGTTTGCACGACTGTAATTTACAGTCGTACCACTGTAGTTTCCAGAATCAGAATTTCACCTTTAAAACCCAAAAAATTTCATAAAAAATCCCCAAAAAATCCCCAAAAATTCCTAAAACAATCCCAAAAAATTAGAAAACCCCAAAAATCATTAAAATGAATTTTGTTGTGTGCATCACGACCATAGATTCAATTTTCTGGTAAATTTGCATTTAGATCAATTCCACGACG
Source organism: Euphorbia tirucalli (assembly GCA_039660915.1). Classification (NCBI taxonomy): domain Eukaryota; kingdom Viridiplantae; phylum Streptophyta; class Magnoliopsida; order Malpighiales; family Euphorbiaceae; genus Euphorbia; species Euphorbia tirucalli. The sequence continues at coordinate 48,972,034 of CM077632.1, read as the reverse complement.
GAGACCCGGTTCTCCCGAAAACCGACCCACTTTGCATGCTAAGTTAAAATAAACCGGAAAAATGTTAAAAAAAAATGATTTTATCACAAAACCAAAAATACAGGGACGTTTCAAAATGGTTTTCCAGGTCTAACCGGGCCGGCCGACCGGGCCAACCCGGTTACCCCCAATTGGATGACCCCAAATCCTAGTTTCCCAATTTTGTCTACTTGAGTCCTACTTGTGGCGTGCCGTATAAATTGTGCTAACCTTCTATTTTGCAGGTTTTAATTTCTTTTATTTTTATTTTTTTAATGTATTTTAATAGATTAAATCGTGTATTTAGGCGATTGTAATTATTTTTAGATTTTCATGTATTCTAGGCGATTGTATAAGTGAGGTGAGAGTTTTTATTTTTTCCATTCGATTTGGTTGTAAGCCAATTAATATTTATTTCTTTTCCTTATTTTTGTATTAAATATTTTGTATGCGCGCTGTATGCCTTTTATATTCAATAAAAGTGACTTTAGATTTTGAAATACCATTTGAGAACATTGGCAATATTTATTTTAATTAGACACGAAATAAGGGACTTGTTCGGACCCGAATCTCTGGATAGTGTAGCGACCGTTCGTCCGGTTCAGCTACCTTAAGAATTTCCCGGTTGAGCTGAGCTGGGTGGCGACTCTACAATATTCATCGAGACTTAGGTCTCGGTTCTTTTATGCATTAATTCTATTCATTTTCCAAAATGCGGATTTCCATTCATAAAAACCCCATGCGAGGGAGGGGCCCGCCCGAGATCGTGGCACCCCATTCCGAAAGGGAGTCCCGCGTCCCGTCAAAAACGCGTCGTCCGCTCACAATAAGTAAGGTGTTTTAGGGGAAATAAAAAGCTGTAACCCCTTTCTAATGGGATGGCCAAAGGTTGCACCTCTTTGGATTTTGACACGTGAAGGACGTTGGTGTAGTGTGGTGCTCGAGGTTTGCCGTTTTTGAATTTTGAAACCTAAAGGGTTTTTCTACAGACTGGCGGAGGACTTCTAATGACACCCGGATATTGTCATGCCGAATCTGTCGTAAGGATTGTGCAGTAGGATCAGGGTCGCTTGATGAGATCTGGTCTGATTCCGGATGTGTCTACCTTGAGCTGAGTGAACCTTTTAGAAGGAAGGAGATAGAGTCCCTATCAAAGTCTACCCTTATCTAGTGGCGTGGTTGGAGAAGGACTCTTATGTCTCGCATGGGACCTGAGGTGGGGGTCTTCTAGTCTGATTCAGAGTTAAATTTGGGGCATTCCTTGTCTTGATCAAACTCTACCACTGATCTTATAAAAAGGCCGGAGCATAGAGGTAAGAGGATAACAGAAAATTAAGCTAATATAGCTAGAGATTGATATCAAAGCCAAGACTAACTTAGGCATTAAAGAATATCCTAAAGGTTACTGGTGTCTTACCTCTTTTCCTTTTGTAGGACCATACCAGATCCGGTCCTACGCTAGACAAGACCCAGGTCTCTAGAAGGATTTACAACCGAATCCATCACCATTCTTATGAAATGATTCAATCCATATAGCTCCTACAGCACACCCACAAATTATGCATAAATAATGAAATGCAACTTGACTATAACATGTACTCTTATGTGGTTATACAATAATAAATCCAAAAGAAGAATATGACATTAATATTTACACAGAACCATCCTCATTTACAAAGTCAAGAATGGCATTGCCTTGCAAATCTTGAAGCTAACAATTGCTCTAACACCTTCATTGCTTTCGTCATGGTGTCTAAATAATGGATAAATGTAATTGACTATTCAAATTTTTAAATATAAGAAAAAGATTGAGTGGATGCTTTGTGTAATAAATGTAATTGACTATTCAAAATTTTAAATATAAGAAAAAGATTGAGTGGATTCTTTATGTCCTTTGTAAGAGGATGCAAAAACAAACTATTGTAGTAGTTACATAAGTTAATTAATAAGAAACATAACACATACATAGTAGTTGGCAAAACAATATTTTTACATTTCTTTAGCTATAGCAATTAGAGAAAGAATGAAAGGAAAATAAAAACACACTTAAGCTAATAAATAATATCATCAACATTCATTTGTGTTGATTATTGAAGTAGAACCCAAGTGGAAAGAAATGCACACATATCTTATAATGAGGAAGAAACCAAAGAGCAAGCAATAATATTACACTAGTAACTTCATCCATGCTGGAAGATTTAATTTTATGGAATGGTTTTCATTTAAGTTTATAAGATGAAAATAAAAAATTTCAAATCTTATGATGCACTCATTCATCCTAATATCGCACATCAACCTGAACTGTAGGCAACTTTATTTCCTTGGCACTTATTCTCATTAATCTATATCCAAGATTTTATAGTTAAAATTTATATATGAGAAACTATAAGACAAAGCCTTAGATCAAAAACATTCTTACCCTACAAATACAATGATTAGAGAGCTTTGTTAATTGCATAAGGACCTTAAAAAAGGAAACGCTAAATTGACAGATTGTAAAAAAAAAAAGAAAGAAAATAGCAAAAAGAAGTATTCTATAAGGACTATAAGTAGAGAGCAGTAATGAGTAGGAAAGGATGAAATCCCTGAGAGGATGACAGGGATAATGAAAAGTTGTGGTTTGTGCATAAAGAAGAAAAAAACAACTAAGAAACCAAAACATTAAGTTTAACAAGAAGAATTAAGTTTTGGCATAAAACTGACTAAGAAAAAAAAGTTATATTGTGATTTGGTTATTTAAATTGGAAAAATAAAAATAAAGAGCTTAGCAAATTTTACCTTAAGAAAATGACCAAACGAAGGCAGAAATCTAGGATTAGATTCAAATAGAACACAAACAAACCCATCTAATTTGAGGTAGCTAGAAAAGTAAAGAGAAGCAAAAAGAAAAAAATGAACAAAAGGTGAGTAAAAAATGATAGAAAACTTAACATGAGTTGGAACATAGAAGCAACAACGTTAAAACAGAAAAGCAAACAACTATGCCAAATACAATTAATTACCAAAGGAGATGAGAAATGATTGAAAGCCATAATTCTATGTGACATAAAAGAAAGGCAGAATGAAAAACAAATCCATTTTACAAAGAACCGAGAAAACTGAATATCTGAAAAATAAGTAAAAACGAGAAAAAAACTGTACTTCATCTCTGAAGAAGATCCTGATCTAACTCATGTATGGCAATAGAAAAAAAAGGAAATCAATTAGCATACGCGAGGAATTTTTTTTTAGAAATCTATCCAAATAGAATGCAAATTATCAAGAAACCCAATTTATAAAGAGAAATCAAAAGAATAAAATCGTATCTACAAAAAGTAACTCACCTGGCAAAAAGATACAATATGCTGAAATGGAAGAATTAACCAGCAAGAATGAATAGGAATGAAATAAAAAGACTCATCTCCCAAAATCGAAGTCAAAATCACCATGGAAGGGAACAAATAAAGTTGTTGCATCAAAGAAACGAATTACACGACAAAAGAGAATAAAAGACTTGTAACCTTAGAATGTAAACGATGACGTTTTGGTAGAGTAGGCTAAGGATCCACAAGAACAACTGAATTTAGATTGTTTTGTAAGATGAAAAGGACATGGGAAGGGCAATAAATGCATAGAATGAGTTGTTGAGGGAATTGGATATAGATTGTTAAAAAATCGCAAAATCATCCTTGAAATTGCATTGAGCAATTCCCATCCAACTTCATATATATCATAATTATTAGTATAGGGAAAAAAGTGTATGTACACTGAACAAAGAAAATTAGTTAATTTTATTAAAATTATACATTTTACATTATTTTTTCTTAATTTACCCTTTTATTATAGTATATTTAATTCTCTTTCTCAAATAAATCAAACTTTTGAAACCGGAAAATATTTAACTGCAAATCCCAATAAAAGCACTTATTACAAACATAAATAAAATGTAAAAATGAACTAATGGTATTTCATTTCTAATGTATTGAGATTACAAATCTACTATTATCAAAATAAACTTTTAATTAACCTAGATAATTAGTGCTTAAATTTAAGTCATTATTATAATTAAGAGTACATAAGTAAATTTATAAGGTAAAATTAGTTATACGTCTGTTTCATAGGACGTCAAAAATGTATTTTTTTTATCTATATTCGCAGGACAAAGATAATATATCTTTTAGAATTAAATATTAAAGTCACTGAGAATCGAGCATATAACTAGTGTATATTTATATACATATTCGTTAGATTTTATAAAAAATTTTAGTTATTAAAATAAAAAATAATTTTATACATATTACTAAAATTTCTCTTATGTATTTATATCTAATTATCTTAACAAAAAATGAATACTTAGAAATGATTTAGACAAATTCTCTTATTTTATAATTTTTATAATTTTTGTTTATCTCTTTAATTTATTTTCTCCTTTTTTATTATAGAAAATTTGCACTTTATTTTAATACTATCTATATTATCTTTACATAATATATATAAAAAAGACACATATCGATTGATGAGATTTTCTAAAAAAAATTATTTATTAATTAAAAATTAAAAAATTAAAAATCTTAAATTTAATAAATATTATAAAATTCTATGCATTTACACTTTAATACAATCATAGCCGGAAAAGTGAAAAAATATCAATTATCTTTTTCATGTCCAAGGAGTATCTAAAGAAACGTTTCAATTGGAAACGCGTTTCTTAGTTTGTTCAATCCAAAATTTATTTAGGTTACTTCGAATAATTTTCAGCCAATTCGTTCATTTCAGGCTATAGGTACCCAGTTACGCCACTTTCTTCTCTTCCAAAAGAAAAAACAAAACAAAACAAAAAAAAGGCGTGCATTAGGGTTCGATTCAGATCTCAAAATGGGAATTTCTCCTTAAGTTTTTTAAATTTGTTTGCAGGTGAACAAGTTTCGATATAATTTGTCGGTGAAGGTGTGAATAATTTGTTGGGGATTCGGTTTTTGTTCAATTGGAGAGATTTTGAGCTACGAGTAATAATGGACGACTTCGATAAGAAGAAGAAGAGGAACAAGAAAAAGAAAAACAAGCAGAATAAAACGACGGACGATCTCGCTGCAGGTGCCGATCAGAACGGTGCAAGCAATGGGAATAATGAGCATCACCAAGTTATCGACCTCGCTACCGAGTCTCGAAATGGTGCTTCCGAAAATGCTGTCATGGCTGATTTGGATAGGCATGAGGACAATGGAACAGAAATTGTAAGTTCTTCTTGTTTTGTTTTGTTTTGTTTTGTTTTGTTTTTTTTTAAGAAAAAAAGAAGAACTGAATTGTGCTTCTTGATGTTGACCTTTGAATGATTTCGTTTGTGTTATGTTTTTTTGTTGAGATTACTGCAGAAAACCATTCCAGCATGTCAAATTATTTATTTGAATCTCATACCACTCCAGCATGTCAAATTATTTATTTGAATCTCGTACTGTCCACCAATTGTTATTTCAAGGCAACAATCCATATAACAATGCAATGCATATGAATTTTCATTGTAGAATGTAGATGGCACCTGAAGATTAAATTTTTTTTTTGGTTAAATTTTGATTGATAAAATGTAGCACAAACCTTTTAAGTCCTGTGGTATTTTTGAATTAAGGAGTGCTGGTTGGTGCATTTAAACTTTTTACATAAAGCAGATGAAGGACTTAGAAGGGGAGTGCTTACTTCGCTTGGATCTAATAGGTTCCTTAACCTGAGTATTTCATCCAGTGGTAGCAATTTTCTTATTGTGCTTTAGACATGTTATTTCTTTTGTGTTGTTAATGATTTCCCTGGTTTACGTTGATCCCCCTTGGAAATACAGCTTTTACTTGCAATACGTATGTTAATACAGCTTTTAATTGCAATACGTATGTTAGAGAAATCTGGTGGGAGCATAACAAGAGTCCCGCAATATAATATAGATCCCATATAAAATAAACCATCTCCTATAATAGTTGTAAACTATTGTATTTATTTGAAGCGGGCAATGTGTATTATACATTGTCTATGACATTGTAGAAGCGTACAGCTTCTCTAAAACATTGGGAATGTTGGCTTGTAGTTTCTTATTTAAGATGCATGCATTATATTCATGAGCAGTATTTGATGTGAAAGACAGATGGGACAGCTGAAATGCTCCATTTTCAACTTCTTAGCCCTTTCTTTCTTCTTTTTATCCTTTGTTAAGCATGTCTTTTCTCCCCTTTTTAAGGACTAATAATGTTGCCAATCAATTCAAAATTATGTTTCACAGTCCATGTTAACTGAAGCTGACAAACAACAGTGGCTGCAAAGAGAGGTGACTCATTTGAGTTGTTAATTTAATTGTTCCTCTCTTCTTTCATCTCTTGGAATTGAGAGTGAAATAAGGCTTTGTTTTTACAGGCCATATTAAAAGGAACAATAAGACAATTGCAACATGATAATGATTCGCACATACAAAAAGAGGTATAATTTAATATAATTGTGGGAATTGCCATAGGCAAGTAGAAAATTGCTGGATATTGTATTAAAGTTTCTTCTCCTATGGGGCACATAGTAACTCATTGCAATTATCTTACAGGCTATCTTAGAAGAGAAAGTCAAATTGCTACAGGTGGAAAATGATTCTAAAAGACAGAAACAGGTATAAAGTTAGTTGATTTGAATGGATGATAGAAAGTACTTCATGAAGTTTTTGAGGGTAGACAATCCTTTATGTGCTTTCTAATTATAACGCTCTTTCCTTCACCGCAATTTCACAGGCTTCATTAGAGGAAACAATCAATCAATTAAGACAGACAAATTATTCAACTTTACAGAAAGAGGTATGGTGAATTCATTCCAATTGTAGAGATAGTCTAGAAAATGTTTAAGTTTAAAGACTGGAAAAAGTTGTCAACAGTTCATGTTTGGAAAGAGAATATCGTCCTGTCCTTTCTCTTGAATCATGTCTGAGCAATGTTCCTGAGAAGATAATATAATCTTCTTGTGTTTTGCAGGTTACATTGAAAGAAACAATCCAACAATTGAAACATGAAAATGATATGCACATACATAAAGAAGTGAGTAAGATTTCTTAATTGTTGGAATGAAAATCCACCTTTTGGTGAACTTAATGAGCTACATTGTTTGTGTTTTTCAAAGTTCAAACTTTTCTTCGTTGTTCACCTAAAGAGATGATATGCAGACTGGTCTAGAGAAGAAAATTGTTCAACTGCAGAGTGAGAAAGAGTTGCGTCTTCAAAAAGAGGTAATTTTGTTTGAATCAGGTTTATGGATTTATCTCTCTTAGTAATTTAGGCATGGTTTTTCTGTCTATATGTGCATCACAGTTAAGTTATTTTACACCAATTAGGCTCTGTAGCACTTGAAAGTGGGACACACCTGCATTGATAACTTAAAGTCATTAAATGCAGGCTGGCTTGGAGGAGAAACTTCAACATTTGGAGAATGAGAAGACCCTTATGGTTGTAAAAGTGGTAAATTTTTGTGCTTTATTCCCCTTTACATGAACTCCAATACGTAGTGCTACTTATTAATTTCTCTATTCATAACACAACTTTGCGGTGTAATTTCAGTTTGGTGGCTAAATCTTAATTTGGGAAATTTAGTTTTGAAATTTTATTTCATATACAATTTGTTATCAATGCCAGAATTAGAAATACTCTAGTGAGTTTCATTTCTAATTCAACAAAAAAAGTCATTGAATCTTATCCCTAGCTCTTAATGTCAGGACTAGGGATGACTGAATATAATATTTAAATCATCAGTAACATCTAAAAAAAGGCTAAAAAAGCATGTCCAAGTAACAATTTTTGTTGGAAATGAGTGAAGTAACCCATATAGTTCTTGAATTTAAACTGCGGTCAAAATATATTTGAACAAGTGGATCTGTATTGACTAAATTCTGAGGATAAAATTCTAGCATTTCCTCATACATGAGCATTGATTTATTTTTCTAAAGTATCGTGTTGAATAACTTCTGCAATGTTCCACAGGCAAACTTGGAGCAAAAAATTAAACTTCTGGAAACTGATAGAGATTCGTTGACTCTAGCAGAGGTAAGAGTTGTTTGGTTATGCATTGGTGCGTCCTCCTCAATGCTCATCTACCCTCTCTATGTCGTAGACAGTTTGGCTTAGCGCTGAGCGGGTTTGAGATATTTTTACATGGGCTATTTCACATTTATCCTTAACTCCACAAGCAGTTTTCAATTGTGAATCAAACCCCTTGATTTGTCATTTTTGTACTTGAGATATCTTATCTTATGCATAAAAAATTGTTTGGTTGATGTTCATCTTGTCCTTCCGGAAACAATTCTAAAGTGGGACCATTTTCTGTTAAACTCCTGTGAGCAATTTGCGAGTGTAGATTGTTTTTTCTTTTCTTTGGTCTTTTAAACCCCTTAATATGTCATTTTTGAGTACAAGATGTTGTACCTTGTGCATCTAAAACTTGGTTTTTTGATGTTCATCTTTTCTTTCCAAAATCAATTGTAAAGTGAGACCATTTTCTGTCGAACCCTAAGATTGAATGGAGATGCATCCACAAATTAGAGTTCGTTTATGTTAGCAGCCCGAGATCTAGTTATAGGACCTTCTAATCTTCTAGAAGGGAAGGCTGACGAGATTGCAGTCCTCCTTCCCTTGCTTATCTTGGTGATAAATTTAGGAGCTTTTTAAGAGAGAACTCCCCGATTTCAAGAATTTATTTGCTGGAAATTGCTTGCTTTTCGTTGAACGGCAACAGCCTTCAAATAAGAATTACAAGCAGTCCTTACTTAGGAATTAACTAAAGCAATTAAAGTTGAATCCTATTACAACTAGGAACGGAAATTAATAGGAAGTATTGCAAATTAAATCCAACTAGGGAAGCAAATCAATAAAGGAGAAGGATCTGAAACTCAGTCGGTTTTTCCTTCCATGAGTGAAATGCTGGTAAACATTGCGGCCTTGGGCTGGCATTTTTGTCGGTGAAACTAACAGTTTGACATAAAATAAGGGATGGACATCGATTTAAATCTACCGAAGAGTCATTTTTTTCCCTTTTCATTCAAGATATTGGAGGTGCATGGAATGTTCAATGTTAAGTGCTATGTGATGGGGAAATCTTTGGAAAGATGTGTTTTCATGGTGCTATGGCACTTTTCTTCATTTGGATATTCCAGATCCTTTGTGCCAAAAGCTTTTTTATTTAACATTTACACTCATATGTTTCATTTATATGCTGGTGATTTAAATCTGAAAGATTTTTTTTTTTTTTTTTTTTCTGTTGGAATGTCTAATTCTGAATTAACATTTTTCAGACGGCTGCCAAAGAACAAATTGCTAGCGTGAGTGTCGATATCACCAGATTACGGATGCAGGTATAGGGCTTCATTTGCTTTTATAAGTTTGTATTGCTTGTAGCTTGTTGGAGTTTGTGGAGTTGTCAAAGGATGCCAAATTTCCAATACCATGCATTTTGTCTTCAGTTGGAATAGATAGAAAATAACCATTCTGTCGATCAATTTGGTTTTTGTTCTAATATGGAAATTAAAACAAAGCCTGGCAGGTGGTGGAGTTAGAAGAATCCAGGAAGGGCCTCATGAAAGAAAATGAACAATTGATGGAGAGCATGTCAGGTCTGCAGTTACAGCGTCAGAACCAAGAGACCAGTATTGCTTCTGCAAACACGTCAGATGAACTGAAAAAGGTTTGCTTCCTATGCTTAATTTCCTTTTAAGTTACTTTTTGTGGTCATGGTATCAGAACATTTCTCCTAAGCCTTGTTATTATCCTCTAGCTGGCAGTTAGAAAAATCTGACAAATATATGAAAAAAGTGATGGTTTATTATGTCTAATGTCAGTGTGCTTCTGAACCCGAGGACAAAGACTCACAGATTGAAGCAGCTTGTGCTTTGGTTGACAAATTGATCACAGAAAATGCAGAGCTTATTGAGAAGGTGATAAACTGCCTGTTCCTTACCTATATCCTATGCTTATGTCATCCAGTTTCAGTTTCAAATTATATATGCCTCTGCACTAGTCTTTGGAGAGTGCTCTTTCATGTGTGTTCTTGCACGCTTGCACAAATATGTGCAAGAGATGAAGATGACTCTATCTGATGTTATCCAACTAAATTGGTTCTCAGGTGAATGAGCTATATATTAAGTTGGACCAACAACAGTCAGCAGCTGGGCTTTCCTCTCTTGTAGGCAGTGATGATACGGTTGAAAATGCAGAAATCACCAGTGAAAATGTTTCGGTACCTGAATCAAGTGTATATGCAGTGGACCACAAGTTAGAGGCTGTGGTTGAACCTGTTGTTGAAGATGCATATGCTGTTGAAGTTGACTCTGGAGAAATTGTACAAATTCCTTTAGATGATAATCCAACACCAGACTTGGAGCTGCAGGCTTATGAGAGTGATGATAAACTTCAGGCTGTGCCACTTTCTGATGCTCCTCTGACTGGGGCACCACTACGGCTAATTTCATTTTTCGCTAAATATGTTAGTGGGGCTGATTTGGTTAACAAAAATTAACAGGTAATTTGTGGGTCTGCTTGGAGGAGGAAAGGTTTCTTTCGTTGTTTTTTCGCCATATACAAATTGCATTAGTAGCGGAATTATACTTCTTTGTAGAGATTTAAGATTGTCTGAAATTGGGTTTAGCATACAAAGTATTTAAGCTACTCACGTAGCGTTTACCTGGATTTTGTATACATTTTTATTACAGACAATGAACAAGTTTGTTTCCATAATCTGAATTCCTCCTTGAAGCTTAGTTTGATTATACGTTATGGAAAATTGAGTTTCGTTTGCAAATGAGTACCATATTTGATATAATGTATATTCATTGTGAATTTGTTCTAAATAAAATGAATTTAGTACTTGGCATTATAATTTTTTCTTTTATTTATCATCTCGAAGTTAATCAAGTTAATAGTTTCTATGGTAAAACATCTAGAAATTAATAATGTTCGGATCATGAAATTTTATTAATTTATAGAGATATTAATTAATCAATAAATTACTAATTATTAATTTATAGAGTGATTTTAAATTTTTTTGAAAATGAATTTTAAATGACTAATTTAAATAAAGTTTTTGTCTAAAATCAATGAATTATATTTATCATATTTTTACGTAATAAAATTAAATGTGCATTATATAAGTTAATTTAACTTGAAAGTTCATTGTAATTATGTTAAAAATATTCTATGTATCATAATTAATGAATTACTATATAAATTTCTATGGAGTGTTCTTTCAAATGATATAAAAAATAGCTTCTCATATAAAAAGTGTCAATAAGTCAATCATGACCGATCAAATTAGAAAAAAAAAAAAATACTATAGAGTTATATTTTGCTAAATTATCCTAAGTATATATAGATATATACTTGGCATATGTATTTGAGAAATTATTAATTTATAGAGATAATAAAACAATGTATTTATAAAGGGCTGTTCCAAAAAAGTATTATCTTATTAATTTATTAAAATTGATCATTTTTTGAACTGGTCCAAATCAAGACCAAAAGAAATTATTATTTTAAAAAGATTATTAATTTATCGAGTATTAATTCACGAAGGTTTTAATGTATTTCAGTCTCGCATAACTTAAAAAATAATTATTGCTAAGTGAACCATTCATATATGTTTTTACTTGCCGTAATTATACCGATAAATAAAAGCATAGCGAGATAATGACGCTATTTAGGTAAACTGTTACGGTAAATGCTGCTAATGGGACGAATTTGTAAGCTAAGATGCCAAAAGGATGACATCATTGCTCTTGTAACCTAAATTTCTCCAAGAAACATTTTGTACACTGAAATAATAATGGAAAAACCAGTTATGGGGTTTGAGTGTTTGTTCTCTTGTTCTCCACTGATGTTGTATTGGCTGGCCGGATTTCCTCGATCATCCTAACCACTTCATCCATGGCAGGTCTCGTATCCGGTACTCTTGCCACACAGGCCATTGCTATTTGTAGCATCAACACCATCTCTTCTTCGATATCGCTATATCTCAGCAGCTCCACGTCGAACACCTCGGCAGTCCATTCCTCGCGGACAACAGACTGAACCCATTTCGGGAGATCAACCACATCATCTTGTCCTGTTAACTGCACTGGTGCTTTGCCTGTCAGCATCTCAAGGAGTAGAACCCCGAAACTGTAAACATCAGATTTTTGAGTATATCTTCGCGTCTCAATAACCTCAGGCGCTCGGTAGCCTGCACTTCTAGCTGGAACAGCAGGGTAACTCATTATGAGAGCTAAGCCAAAATCCGAAACACAACTGCAGAGGCCTTGAGTGATGAGTACATTAGAGGACTTGACATTGCCATGGATGAATTTCCCTCCACCAGCAGAATGGATATGCGCTATCCCTCTTGCCGTTCCGAGTGAAATCTTTACTCTGGAATCCCAATCTACAGGGGTTCGTCCGAAATTATCACTTCCTGCTGCCATTTAGCAATACAGTTATGACATGGAAGGAAAAACTGCAGTTAAACAATTTCTAGTACAGAACCAAAAAGAGAAAGGTGAAGGGAGAATCATACCGTGCAATAGCGTGAAAAGGCTACCGCCTGTTACATATTCGTAGACGAGGAGTTTCTCATCCTTGGAGTAGTAATAAGCAGAGAGAGGAAGGACATTTGGATGGCGGCCAATTCTACCCACAGCCTCCATTTGCTGCTCAAACTCTCTTCTCCCTGCCGCCACATCCTTTAACCTCTTCACAGCTACTGCGATTCCTTCTTCCAAGATCGCCTTATACGTCGTGCCATAAGTCCCTTTCCCGAGTACTTCAGCTGAAGCTCTTAATAAGTCCTCGAGATCGAAACTATTTGTACTGCCTTCAAAGAATACTAACTTGTTCTTCTCTGCATCCTGCACACCACTCCCAAAGTCTTCACTTGGCTTTTCATTCCTTTCTCCTTGCCCTTTTAGTGCTGGGTTCTCTCCACTATCTTTTTTCTTTGAACGACATACCAATAATATCAGAAACAAAAACAACGGCACGAGAGATGCTCCAATTGCTATGGCAATGATGGAGCTGGTGCTTAGTTTCTTTTTGGAACTGTTGGTTGTTTTACGAGCATCGGTTGGTGAGGGTGGTAGGGAAGCCGGGAAAGGAGAGGAAGGAGAAGGTGTCTGAGAAGGTAACGGCGAAGGCGAAGGCGAAGGGGAAGGCGAAGGAGATGGTATGAATATAGAACATTGGTTTAATGGTGTTCCACATAGCATATTATTCCCCTCAAAGGAAGAGGAAGGGAACTTTTGAAGGGAAGATGGAACCGAACCATTGAAGTCATTGTAGCTCAAGTTCAACTGTTTGAGCCCCGGACTATTAATTTCGGGAATGGATCCCGTGAGGGAGTTATTCTGGAGGCTAAGACTAGTAAGGTTTGTTAAATTTTGAATTGCTGTAGGAATGTTGCCCGTAAACAAATTGAAGGAGAGATCAAGAGAAATAAGTTGCTGTGAGAGAGTTGAAGGAATGCTTCCCGAGAAGTTGTTATGTTGAAGGTAAACATATTGAAGTGAAGGAAGGGAGAGCAAGTCAGATGGAAGATCTCCGCTGAGGCGGTTTGAGCGAAGACTTAAGGTCATAAGACCATTTAACATCCCAAGTGAGTTGCTCGGAATGGGACCATACAATCCAAGACCAGGCAGGCGGACAGCAAGTACATGGGAGCGGTTTCTGTCGCATGATATACCAACCCAAGAAGTGCATACAGAAGTAGAGGATTTCCAGTTAAGTTTCGAACTGTGAGGAACCGAGTCAGCAAAGTTAAGAAGGGCTTGTTCATCAGAACGCAGGTCGCAACGAGTTTGAGGTAGGAAAAACACAAGTGACAGAAATCTTAGAGCCTGAAGAAATGATACTATCTTCTTCATAGAGTGATTTTTCAATTCGATATCCGCCTTAAAGGCGAATTCAAATGTATAATCTCAGCAATTCCTTTCCTTTCCCTGGCAAAAACAGAACACATTACTCAGTTTTAATTATGTTTAAGGTTGTTAAGCCATAACATCAAAGGTTTTGCTACAAACTGCTGATCATGGCAAACTAACATCATATGTAACAAAAGAAATTAAGAAATTTAACAACTTTAATTACTCCTATGCAATTAATTACCCCAAATGGAAACCAATAAAATACCTGCCCTCCGGCTGGCAAAACAAACAATATGGTTTTAATTCAATGGAATGGCATGATGATACAGTAGTGTTGAGGCTCTAAGTGAATGATTAACAGTTTTAGTTTCAATGGCATGATTGTATTTCGTATCAGAAAAATCAACTACTGCAACAAAATTTTGCTTCAATGTTATGTCATATATCAAAATCTGTATTAGGTAGAGGAAGGTATTATGAAAGAAGAAGCCAAAAGCATATGTTATTTGTGCTAAGGATAAAAAGCATTAAAGGAAGCCATGATATTTAAAACTCCTAGATGTAAATGTTCCCTGTGATTGCGTAAAGGTAGTTGACAGCTAGGATATGCGGTGGAATTTATACCAAAAAAAAAAACAAAAAAAAAGGGATGAAAAATAGGAAAATTACAAATGTGAATAGTGAATTATGAGATTAAAATGAGAGAAGAGAAAACAACAAATTCCAGTAACAGTATTAGCATAATGGACATTTTCTTAATGACATGCTCATGTTTGTATTTTCTGAGAGCAAAACGACTCATTTTCAAATTTAAAAAAAAAAACACAAAAACTAAATTTTTATAAATGAATTTTTATTTATTTATTTTATATGTACGGTTTAGTAAGGTTCCTGTTTACTCCTGAAAATACATCTATTGACAATCGCACCTAATTTTCATCCCGTAAACTAGTAACAATGAACCTAACTCTCATCAGCTTGAATTACTGACTGAGATACAACTGGCTGGCAATATCATGAAAAACAGAGAAATTCACTCATATAAAAGAAAATACCGATATCTAGGCCAAAACAACAAATTGTACTAAATGCATAGAAATGAGTAACAGTCGAAAATTTCCATCATTGTATATCCAATTTTCTCAGAAACCAAACAAGAGCAAGAAATTTACAAAAAAAAAAAAAAAAATGAAAATAAAAAGAAGAGCAATTAAAGATGAAAGGGCAAAAAGAGAACCTTGAAATGATGGGGAAGAAGGAGTGCAGTGGGCATGAGAGTAATCCAATCGGAAGTGAATTTAAGAAAGGGAAAAAGAGAAGAAAAGCTTGAAGAAGACGCAGAAGAAAAAAAAAAAAAAAAGAGAGAGAGAAATGAAAGTAGTTGGAGCAGTTGAAGAATGGAAGAGATAGATTCAATTCTAACGTTCGACTACTGCTGCATCACTAGATTCTCAATTGAAACCTTCTCCGTCAAGCTAAAGCAGCCTTAATTAAACACAAATCTCCATACAATTACCTTTAATATATACCTTCCATTTCCATTTCCTTTTATAAATAAATAATAATATTATATAAAAAATGGTATTTTTTGACAGGTAAATGACTCAAACTGCATTTGTTGAGGATTGGTTAGCTCATAACCATAACACGCAGATGGGATTATTAAGGTCATTTGCCTTTAATCATTTCAGCTTCATTTGGGATTATTTTTTACTTGTATCTTTTTTTTTTTTTTTTTTTAGGGTAAAATTGCACCCCCCCATGATATTCTACAAAAATCGATTTAGTCTAAAACCTTTAAAATTGTTAATGTCCTCTCCCATCTTTTAAATTTCAACATGTTGCTCCTTCTTGCAACAACAACTCATCAAGGATTAGGAGATTTAGACTATTTTGTACCTAACATGAATTGTCTTAGTTACATTATCAGTGTTTCCCTCGGTTTCTATTTCGCCGGGTGCATCTTCTCAATATTAAAGAAATTATATATGTTAGAGCCCTAGATTTGTCTTTTCACATTTACTATGTTCACTTAAGTGATCTTTGAAAAACATTGTTCGTATTCACTATTATATCCGAAAAAAAATAGTAGGCGCACCGGTGAATCACGAAACTATTGAAAGTGATCGAAAGACAGACTTCACATCTTATTATTTACCATTCATCATGGCTTAACTCGCTTTGCTAGCTTATTCCACCAGGTCGAATTATCATAACATTTTGGTGATTAGCTAAACCAACAACACTAAGCCAAACTTCAGGAATAAGTTAAGGGTTCTGAGGGTTCAAGAAAGATATTAGATCTTACACTAGGGAAAGTCGAGTTAATCATTAATTCTCATCTTTAAGGTCGCTATAAGCACACATGGTACAAAACATGTGTTATGATGTTCTTTCCTTCCCTTAAGAGGAGTCATGTCTCATAGAAACATAATACATAAATGTAAGGTTGTAATGCATTAAAGCATCCAACTTCAGCCCATGTACTTAAGGACTATTTCTGGCTTTCAAACAGACTATGGTGGTCAGTGTTAGACTTACCAATTGACTATACTCAATCGATTTTCATAGGATCATTTAAAGCATACATTATGTTATATGACTTTATGTTGTATCTTAACAAGTCTAATCTTGTAGTTTCTACAAAATGGAACTTTTATTTTGAACTAGCTTTCACTTATGTTCAAAAAATTACCTCATCTTAATCTCTGTCAACTCATTCAGCAAAGTTGAGGTAAACACCCCGTGTAAGTGGGCTACTTTTCTGTCTGACATGCTTAATCACAAATTTAACAGTAAATGTACACATATAACATTCACACTCAAGTATTGTCAACATTAAACCTTCATTATCATTCCATGAAATAATAAAGTTTAAGTGATTATTTAAAATTTCAAATCCTATGCAAAACAAGAGGTCAAATGTGTTTCTGATACACATTACTATTGATAGCTTTAGTCAAGGGATCTGCTATCTGATACATAATGTTCGATATGCTATTGATGATTACGATCACCATAAATGGTCTTTAGTATCTCAAAGGCAGTAACTCATAAATGGTTCATAAACCTTTTCTACCATACAACCTCTTATATAATGGCAGAGGGAGCTATAACTTTAGCTTCCATGGTGGATAGGACAACGCAAGATTGTTTCTTGCTACCTTTTCATTAAGGGAAAACACATAACCTGATGTGGATTTTCTGGCATCCACATCTCTAGCCCAATCAACTTCTATGTAAACTGATGTTTCCCTGGATACCACGGGGTGCAAGCCGTAGTACCTGTGAGATACCCAAGTATCTATTTTATTACTTTCTAGTGTGCTTCACTTTGGTCAGGTTGATTTCCATTTACTAAGCTCACTACTTAGCAAATATGAAGTCCAATACACAACGTACCTTAGACTACCCATGACACTTTTAAATGGAACATTTCTCATTCGTTCCATTTCTTGTGGAATTTAAGGACACAAACTCTTGCTAAAAAGGCTAATTCTTGGCATTTGGGGTATTAGGGGGTTTGCTATTCTACATATTGGAAAATTTTGTTGATAATCTTGTGAAAGAGACAACATCCTTCTTGAGCGATTCCTTAAAATCTTAACTTTGAGTATTTATTTTGTTTGACCTATATCAGAGTTAGATAAAAATCATTCCTTTATAAAATTCACGTTTTCTTAGTCATTTCTAGCTATAAGTATGTCATCTACATCGAAAGTTAAAATGACAATTTTTATTCCTGAGCAATTGCAATGTACACAATGATCTACTTCAATCATGTTAAACTCATTTAAAATGACTAAATCATAAAATCTTATACACAACTGTCTTGAAGACTGTTTAAGGCCACATATTGATCTTTTCGATCCATAAAGCTTATGCTTGCTGTCTTGTTCAGCAAAACTTATAGGTTGATCTATATAGATTTCTTCTTTCATTTCTTTATTGAGAAAAACAGCCTGGATATCAATTTCATGTGGCTTAAGGTCTAAACTTGTCACAATATCTAGATTTAACTTTATCCACATAAATCTTACAATATTCAACACTAATGATCTTGTCACACTACTGCTGCTAGGGGCAGCTGTTGCTACTGTTCCAGGCACAGCAGTCGATGGAAAAATCCACTGCCAGCAGCCCCCATGCCCGGAAACAACCCGATTTTTTTTAAAACAAAAGAATAAAATCAACAATTCACCAAGAATCACAGATCAACAAACAGAAATTAAATCATACATAACCAATATGCATAAACAGATTTCTATTCGGAAAAAATCAAATCGGGGAAATATCATAAACCCCAAAACAAGAATCCCAAAACAAAATATCCAATTTTAAAACCAGGGATTCAATCATGTTAAGGATTTCTATGGCTCATAAGCTTGCTCTGATACCACTATAGGGGTTTTTCATCAGAAATCAATCGTTGGCAGCGGAAGTCGATTTAGATTTTCTCAAAGCCCGTCCCAAGAGCTTATTCAATAGAAATCAAAACAAGAAAAATAATAACAAAGCACGAGATAGAATCTCACCTTGAATGTCTCTTCTAGAGACGACTGTAGAAACCAAAGTAGATTTCCTCCACAATCCTGTACACGAATGGCTGCGGAGCGAGAACCCGTGATAGCAGAGGCCGAATCTAAGAGAGGAAAGGAAGGAGGACGAAAATTTTCACCTTGAAAATTGTTCTATGGCCGAATTCCTTAGTGTGTGATTCGGGTTAGGTTTAAGTGGGTATTTATATCTGTAAAAACCCTGGGTCAAAATTAAAGCATATGTTAAATTTAATTTCAATTTTATATGTATGTGATTTATTAAACCATATAATAAATCACATAGCATTTAAATTAAAATTAATTTGTCTAATTAAATTAACCCAATTAATTAATTTAGACTTTGTTTAAATGAATTACATATAAACGTATATATGTAAATAATTTCCACCAGAAAATAAATACATGAATTAATTTATTCAAATTAATTATATGAAACCCAATAAATTTATTATATTATTTTGATTAATCCAATTGATCTATAATTTAATCAATTAATAATTCCTCTCCAGTCAGTATACTTTAAGTATACACATGACCCGTTTAGTTCAAGCTCATTTGTTCAATGTTACGATCCTATGGGCCCATCTTTATGTTGGCAGTGGACCCAAGGCCCAGAAACTGTAGGTGGGCTCTAACAAGCCATTGCAGTCCCCAATTCTTGTATAGACATGGGTGTATCTAAACTCTACCAAATTAAAAAATGTGCATTTTTATTATAAATGGAACTGTTTTTTTTTATGAAGAATTACAAATCAATAAATACAAGTGGATACAATGGACTCCAATTAATGAAGGAGTCATGTACGGCAAGTTTGACTGTCTTCAAACCACTTAATTGGATTTAACTAAGACAAAGAAAAAATAACGTTTAAATAATAAAAGAAAAAGAACTTGCTCAAGCGGAATGTCGAAAAAGTGAATAGTTTAAGAGATAAATGGAAAAATAACGTTTAAATAATAAAAGAGGAGAGAGAGATCAATATGGAGTAATTGAATAATGCTTGGAGTGTATAACAAGAATTGGCCATAAAATTTGAGAGTATTTTTGAGATATTTAAAGGAGAGCGTATTTTTGATACAATAGTTGAATAAAGTAGTATTTCTCTAAATTACCCAAAAATAAAGCTAGGAGAAAGTAATTCAATTTGTTCATATATTAATAGAAAATACTAGAAATAATTTCGTGAAAATTCAAAAGTAAGGGGCAGTTGAGGCAGTCCGTCCATATAAAGTTTTTACGATACAACATGATTATCAGTGTGTTCTTTGATGTGCTATATATCTTGTGAGATGTTTTTAAGAATATTGTTGTTAAACTAACAAACAACTTAAAAATCCACCCCTTCCATTATGTTCTATTCAAATTGCATCCAGCAGTATTTTCTAAATCAACATATCAACACATTAAGGTATGATTTAATTAAAAACTTTCTACATATGTAACATAAAATATTTTACATAAATAAATATTATAAAAATTAATTTACAAAGCTAATATTTTATATATTATGAATTACGACACATAATATTTTTTTATAGTAGAAAAAAAATGCTCCTAAAAATATGAAGGGTGATATGATGATAACATCATCTAGAAGTTTTTGTTACTGTATTTGCACACTATAAGTGTGATATAAATATGGTATAAGTATGATATTTATGTAGAAAAATAATTAAAAAAAAGTAGTATTTCTACAATATAAGTATGATATAAGTGCAATATCTATGCCCAAAAACTAAAAGTAGTCTTTAAACACTGACAATGCAAAAAAAAAAAAAAAATAAAAAAAATAAATAAATAAATAAATAAATAAAAGAAAAAGAAAAATGATAAATTAATATATATGAATCTCATTTTGAAGCGAAAACAGAAAAAAGTTTTAAAGTCGAATAATAGAAAATGAATATGTATACAAACAGATGAATAAATAATTTTTAGTTATAAAAGAGTAAAGAGATAAGTAGAGGTATGCAAAGATAACTTAGAGATAAGAAAAAGAAAAATACAATTAAAATATAATATTTATTATTATACTAAGTTTGTAAATAATAAATATAGACCAATAGATAATTTATAGTGTTAATTTTAATAAAATATTAATGCTATTAGTTGTAACAATTACTTTTTCATAATTATTTACTAAACTAATGACAAAACGTATAATTTTCTCTTTATTTAAGTTCATATTAAAATATTGATACAACAATAAATTTTTTCGGCAAAATACATTCTACTTTCAGTTTTTTTTTTTTTTTATTGCGTTAGGTTTCTCATCAATTATTTTAATACACCAATATCTTTATTTTCGATATTAATGAGCTAACCACTAATTATTCTATTGTAATTATGCTCCATATTCCATCAATAGCATGTGAACAATATTTTGTTGGCTTGCTGACTTGAATTATTTATTTTTTTTTATATGGAGGAGCATAAAAATAGTTCAAATATCAAGCGCTTTTGGTGGAAAATTAGACACAATCACTGTAGAATTACCAGTATGAGAAGTAAACTTTGTTAGAACCGGAATATAAATGTATAAACCGAACAAGAGAGAACAGAAAAACATAAGCAGTATTTTATTAATATAAATAATAATATAAAAAATGATCATAAACCTTAACCAGAAAATCAGATAGAAGAAACACTGAGATCTGAAATAGTATCAGTCTCCTTAAAACATATTAGTTCGCGTTGAACTTCTACCTCTCAGGATACAACAACAAACAAAATCAAACTCAACCGTGTGTTAGAAATATCACCAGACTAAAGAACCTAGTAGCAGTCTAGAATTTTGAAAAAATAGAGAGGACAAAGTTTTTCTGGAATTTTGATTTCTGATACTCCAAACAGAATAAAAATTTGAATATATTAAGGCTACAGGAGAGGAGTTGCAGAAAATAAATGGTATACAATTAAGGAGAATAATTATCCATAAAGAGAATTAAAATCGGAGCAAAAGTAAGACAGTCTCGAAGTGGCTCATTTCAGTCCGGCATTCTGAGCATTGGGCCTTTGGAGTTCCGGGCTTCGATTTGTACCACCTTGCGAGCGTAAGAGAGAGCCTTTTGGCTAATAATTTTTACCAATATAAGGAAAGGTTTTTCCTTATAAACCCACCAACCATCTCGTAAGAAAGGGATGTGGGATATGAGAATTATAATCCATTTTCCTCTACAATTTCTTTTCCCTCAAGCTCACTTTGAGCATCAATTTCTCATTTATCCTTAATTTGTTTTAGGTGTATTATATACCGTTAGAAAGATTTCTTTGCATAGAATACAATGACATAATTCATGTTATTCGAATCGCAAACTAATCATAATATAATTAACCCTAAAGTTGACAAATATTCACTTTGTCACATGCCAATTTTCGAACAATCCCCCACATGAATGAAAATTGAAAAACGAAATGGACATTTCAAAATTCGAAGTGGTGATAAGACTTAATAGTCGATATGTGCATAAGATAGGTAGGCTACAACCTTTGAACCTTCTCTTGTGAAAGTATATTTACTTTACTGCCTGACAAGTAGACACGATATCCTTGAACTAGTATGTCGTTTGTGTAAATGATAATATACCTCAAACAAATACCAACAAAACAGGATTTTTGGTTCTCATGGTTATGTTCATTATGGTCGTGAACATCTCCTGGTTCTACAAAATTTTAAGATAACTAAGCCCTATTAATCTTCATTGAAGCGACCCCACTTCACTCTCACATAGGTGATTTCTTTTGCTCAGACACCTTAAGCACAAAGAATCATTAGAAGCATAGCTTAACCTTTTCACATTTTATCATTGTCGCATCATAGGAATGGACAAGGAGTTGAACCACACTGTGACCTCACAAGGTCTATGCAATTAGGTTGTCCCATTGAAGCTGGATCTTAGGATCTCCAGTTAACAAGGTTGGGTTTTCCTTCACATAACACTTTGAATTTTTATGGGCTTAAGTCTCATTCCTCTCAATGCCTTATCAATTTGATCTCGATTTAACCCTTTGGTGAGCAGATCCGTAGTGTTATCCTTTGACCCTACAAAGTCAATAGAAATAACTCCCATTGAGATCAGTGTCTAACGGTATTATGTCGGCAACACATATGTCTCGATTTACTATTATATATCACGTTCTGTGCTCTTTTAATCGCTGCTTGATTATCACAATGTATACAAATTATGGACACAGGTTTCGGCCATTCAAGATTATCCTCCAAGAAGTTTTATAGCCACCCGGCTTCTTCTCTAGTTTTATCCAAGGCTACAAACTCAGCTTCCATAGTGGATCTGGTTATGATTGTTGCCTAGAGGATTTCCAGGACACTGTTTCTCCTCCTAGAGTGAACAAATACCACCTGTACCTTTGGAATTCTTGATGTCAGCTATCCAACTGACATCAGAAAATCCTTTTAGTACAACTGGTTCTCTCATATAATGCAGTGCGTAATCACGAGTATATCGCAAATACCTTAGTATTCTCATGATAGCCTTCCAATGACTCTCCCCAGGATTATTCATGAATCTTCTTAAATTTCTTACTCTGAAAGCAATATCAGGTCTTGTACAAATTGAGAGGTACATCAGACTGCCTATAACCCTTGCATATTCTACTTGGTCTATGCTTTCACCTTTGTTCTTGGATAGATGTTGGCTAACAGAGTTCTAGCTATACCTGTATCATCGTTGCTAAACTTCCAAAATATCTTGTTCACATAGTGCAACTGAGTTAGAATGGAACCACTATATGAATGTTTACTTGGATACCTAGTATCACATTCGCTGGTCCCCAATCTTTCATGTCAAATCTAGAATTTAACATGTTCTTAGTGCTCTTTTCCATTTTCTCATTGCTTCCCAGAATGAGTATGTCATCAACATACAAATATAGGATGATATATCCTTCGTTAGTAGTTTTGACATAAATACATTTGTCACACTCGTTAATTTGATAGCCTTTTGCCATCATGGCATCATCAAACTTTTTGTGCCATTGTTTTGGTGCTTGCTTTAAACCATATAAAGATTTCACCAATTTACAGACATTCCTTTCCTGACCTGGAACTATATAACCCCTATATAGATTTCTTCTTCAAGATCTCCATTCAGAAAGGCTTTTTTACATCCATTTGATGTGCTTCAAGATTCCACAAAGTGGCAATTGCAAGTATTATCCTAATGGATGTTATTCTCGAAATAGGAGAATACGTATCAAAGTAATCAAGGCCTTCCTTTTGTCTGTAACCTTTAATAACCAAACGAGCCTTGTACATGTCAATTGTTCGATCCGCTTTCATTTTCCATTTGAAAATCCTTTTAGAAGTTAGAGGGTTTGTTCCCAGAGGAAGATCCACTAATTCCCAAGTATGGTTCTGCAGAATGGAATTAATTTCTTTCCTTATGGCTTCGTTCCATAAAGGACTTTCTGTAGAACTTACAGCTTCTCTGTAAGTTTGAGGTTCAGCCTTAATAATATAGGTTAGGAAATCTAGAACAAAAGATTTTCCAACCCTCACCCTTTTACTTCTTCTAGGCTCTGTCTCTTCTTCTGATTCATCCTCTTAATGAAAATTATGATCGTTTTCTTGAACCACTTGTTGAAGATCGTCATCGTTATCAATAATGTATTGTTGATCAAGTTGATTGTCATTCTCAACAGTTTCATGAGACCGTTAGTTCCTGACCGATCATCTTGTTGCTTGCATGGAAAGACATTTTCAATGAACGAAGCTTCCTTTGAATCCATTAAAGTGTTCTTGTGTATTTCCGGATTTTTAGATTCTGCACAAGAAACTAATATGCATTACTGTGTTCCATATATCTAATGAAAATACAATCCACTGTCTTTAGACCTATTTTTATTCTTTTAGGTAATGGAGCCGTTACCTTTACAAGACACCCCCACACTTTCAAGTAATTTTAGGAAGGTTTTCAACCTTTTCATAATTCATAAGGAGATTTGTCTTGTTTCTTACGTGGTATCTTATTCAAAAGATAATTTGCTGACAAAACTGCATCCCCCCATAAGTTTTGTGGTAAATCCGAATTGGTTAACATTGCATTTATGATCTCTTTCAGAGTATGATTCTATTGTTCTGCTACTCCGTTAGATTGAGGAGAGTATATGGTGTTACCTCATGAATAATACCATGTTGGGAGCAAAACTCGCCAAATGGTGAAACATATTCACCATAATAATAATTTCTTACGACCTTAATTTTCTTATTAATTTGGTTCTCTACTTCTTGCTTATAGAGAACAAATTTCTCTAAGGTCTCATCTTTGCTTTTAAGAAAATATACATAATAGTATTTTATGCTATCATCTATAAAGGTAATAAAGTATTTATTTCCTCCTCTTGATTGAATAAATTTCAAGTCACAAATATTTGTATGCATAAGATCAAGTGGTTCTAAATTTCTTTGTACATAATGAAATGAAGATCTAGTCAATTTTGTATCAACACAAATTTCACATTTATGCTTTTTTATCAATATCAAATGAAGGTATATGATTTAAATTAATTAAATGTCGCAACGTGTCATAATTAACTTGTCCAAATCTACCATGCCATAAATCATGTGACACAACCATATAAGAAGAAGAAGCAACATTCTGATTCATTTCAATTAATTTGGACTTACAAGAGATACAATTAATCTTAAACATCCCATTACATTCATATCCCTTGCCCACATATATACCCCCCTTAGACAAAACAAACTTTTGAGACTTAAAAAACATCTTGAAGCCATGTGCACTCAAGAGGCTCCCAGATACAAGATTCTTCCGCATGTTATACACATATAGAACATTTTGCAGCTTCACTTCTTTTCCAGAAGTCATCTTTAGGATCACAGTTCCTTTCCCTTTGACCTTTGAGATAATAGCATTTCCCATGTAGAGTTTCTCACCTTTTGTTATAAGAGTCAATCTAGCAAAAAACTCTTTATCACAACAAATATGATGAGTAGCACCAGTGTCAAGCCACCACTCTCTTGGATTAGAATCAGCCATGTTCACCTTAGAAATCACAGTACAAAAATCAATGTTAGAGACATCTTGTGCAATTGCTTCCACAACATTAGCCTCGGCTGTCTTGACTTTCGTGGGTATTCTACAATCTGATGACTTGTGGCCAATCTTGTTGCAACTGTAGCATTTCCCATTAAATTTGGGCTTTTTAGAAACATCCCCTTTTGGTCCCAACTTGGACCCAGCAGGCTTCTTGCCTTTCTTGGGGTCTTTCCTGACCTCCACCATATTGGCCTTTGGCACAAATTGGCTAGCAGCATTGGAATTTTTTTCTCAGAACCTTTATTATCTTCCTTTATATGGAGTTGGACAATGAGATCCTCAGCAGTCATCTCCTTCTGTTTATGCTTAAGGTAATTTTTAAAGTCACTCCATCCATGTGGCAATTTCTTAATCATTGCAGCCATTTGGAATGACTCATTTATCACCATATGTTCAACATGCATTTCGTGGATCAGAAGCTGAAGTTTCTACACTAGACTAGCAACAGATTTAGAATCATTTAGTTTAAGATCAAAGAATTGGCCTACTAAGAATTTCTTGGCACCTGCATCCTCAGTTTTATATTTCTTATCCAAAGATTCCCATATTTCTTTTGCAATTTGTAT
Source organism: Euphorbia tirucalli (assembly GCA_039660915.1). Lineage (NCBI taxonomy): Eukaryota > Viridiplantae > Streptophyta > Magnoliopsida > Malpighiales > Euphorbiaceae > Euphorbia > Euphorbia tirucalli. The sequence continues at coordinate 48,945,947 of CM077632.1, read as the reverse complement.
AACTTCATAAATATTGTAAAGTGAATCTACTAAACAATTTAGAATATGATTCTTGCAGGTATCCACAGCCCATTGGATTGAAGGATCAACTGTTGGGATTCATCATTAGAAAAATAACGTGGCGCAACGAAATTACACCGTTTAAAATTTTCCTAGAATCCAGCTATCCTGTCCAATTGCCATTGATTGAAATAAAATCAATTTGAATCAAGAGAAATTAACTCACCGAATTTGTCTCTTTTAGAGACTGCTGCAGAATCATTTCTTAAAATTGTGATCTCCAAAGTCTGATGCACGACCAACTATCGAGCAGGAACTGGTGCTAGCCGAAGAAGTGGAGGAATGGAAGATTAATTGCTGTAAGTTTTGGCTGTTTTGGGGCTGAAATTTCTAGCAATTAAAATAGGTTAGGGTTAGGTTTTCTTCCTTAAGTGTATCCTTTTATAGACTCTTTGTCTAATTGGGTTTTAATCAGGTTAATTAAACCTAAGCCCACTAGGATTATAATTACATAAATAAACTTTAATTAAAAAGTATATACTAATGTAATTTAATTATATTTGGCTAAATTTAATTACCCCTAAATAAAATTAAATCACACTTAAAATAAATATAATACATAAATTTAATTTTCCTACTTAGGAAAATTATATAATGAATTGTTTACTTTATATAATTCAATTAATTGATAAATTAATTAATTACATTATGTAAACTTATTAATTAAATTAAATCAACCCAATGTTAACTAATTACCTTGACACTAAATGTCAACTAATTAATTAACATATTCCTTCCAATCTACATTACATGTACAACTTCTATAAGTTCCGGTTTAGTTGATTTATGTACCTCATCCTATGGGTCTGTCTTTATGTTGGCAGTAGGCCTAAGGCCCACAGACTATAAGTGGGTTCTAGCAAACCGTTATATCCCCTAATTAAGACAGAGATACAACAGTCTGTTCAAGACACTGACCAAGTAGTAATCTCAGAGTGTCCTTTGCCAAACGATATCGATATGAATCAACAAGAGGCATGGTGTCTGTCATCCTTTTCTGTTGTTTATTATATTTTTTGATCTTGAGTTGACTGATTAATCAAATAAGTAACCAACTTATTTGGGTATGGCCATACACTTATCAGTCCCACTTATCAAGTGGCCAGTGATATCATGTTGGTGTTACCCAAGTGAAAATTCCATCACTTCATTATCAATATCAATATGTTCATCGGTCCACCCAATTATACCCATATTTAGCATCCTTTTATAGACATGTTAGGCGTATGTCAAAGTGAACCGGATTCCACATTGATACTATAATGAAATCTGGTATGAGGATAAAAGAGACATACTCAAGAAAGGCCTATGACATGACAACCATGTGGCTTTCTTGTGTGGATCGATCCAGTCCCATGTCAACGACACATACCTATGTTCATGACTGACTATACAAGTACTATGGATCGAATATACAAGTCTGTGGTTCTATTTGTTCCTATGATTAGAACAGACCTGGGATAGGTTTTATGATTATTAATCAATGGATACTCTACTCATATTATAACACAAATAATGTATTCATATAATGAGTCTTAATGTATAATACAAAATACAAGAATCCAATGTCCTAAAAACTAGGGCACACCAATAATCTCCCACTTGCACTAGTTCCAAGTGGGTATTGCCCTAATTCCTATAGATCTGGTATGACCGTCATGCTGTGTCTACGTTAGAACTTTGGTCAACGGATCAGCAACATTATTCTTGGTGTCAACCCTCTGCAATGATATGTCACCTCTGGTCAAGATCTCCTGAATGAGGTGAAACATTCTGAGCACGTGTTTGGATCTCTTATGTGACCAGGGCTCCTTAGCTTGTGCGATGGCCCTGTTGTTGTCACAGAAAACATCAATTGGGTCTAGGATAGTGGGTACTGCTCCTATCTTAGTTATGAACTTTTTGATCCAAACGGCTTACTTTGCTACTTCACATGCAACTATGTACTCAGCTTTCGTTGTAGAGTCAACAATGGTGGCCTGCTTTGAGGACCTCCAACTAATGGCACTGCCATTTAGGAGAAAAACATAACTAGACTGTGACTGGTTCTCCTCCTCATCATTCTCAAAGCTTGCACCAGTGTAACCTGACACTACTAGCTCAACTTAACCTCCATACACTAAGAAAACATCCTTAGTCTGGTTAAGGTACTTCAGGATTGCCTTGACAGCCTTCTAGTGTCCTTCCTTGGGGTCCGACTGGTACCGGCTAGTCATACTTTGTACAAACACGACATCAGGCCTTGTACATAACATAAAGTACATGATAGATCCTATAACAGATGCATAAGGGATCTTTTCCATCTTCTCCCGGTCCTTCTTTGTTTTAGGACCATCTTTCTTACTCAGCTTCAACCCATGGCACATAGGCAAGAATCCCTTCTTTGCCTTGTCCATGCTGAATGTTTTCAGAACCTTATCAATGTACGTGGCCTGACTTAGGCCTAGAAGCTGACTGGATCTATCTCTGCAGATCTTGATCCCTAAGATCGTCTCAGCTTTGCCTAAGTCCTTCATTGTGAAGCACTTACTCAACCTCTACTTAACCCCTTGCAGTGTTGGTATGTCACCTCCAATGATAAGGATGGCATCAACATACAACACTAGGAAGGTGGAAATACTCCCACTAACCATCTTATACACACAGGGCTCATCATAATTCTTTGTGAAGCCATATTCTGCAATGGCCTTATTGAATCTCTGATTCCAAGACCTAGATGCCTGCTTCAATCCATAAATGGATCTTTGAAGTTTGTATACCCGGTTAGGATACTTCGAATCGATAAAACCATCAGGTTGTGTCATGTATACATCCTCGAGTAGTTTTCCATTAAGGAAAGTGGTCTTAACGTCCATCTGCCATATCTCATAATCATACCATGCAGTTATGGCTAGTAGTATCCTAATGGATTTGAGCATAGCAACTGGTGATAAGGTTTCATCATATTCAATTCCTTAAACTTGCCTGAATCCTTTTGCCACCAATCGCCCTTTGAAGGTGTTGTCGGCTTTTAACTTGAAACACCACTTGCAACCTATCACCTTAGCACCCGGAGGTGGATCCACCAAGTTCCATACTTGGTTATATTACAGAGATTACATTTCAGCCTCTATGGCTTTGCGCTATTGGTTTGAGTGTGGGCTTTCAACAGCCTCCTGATAGGTCTTAATGTCCTTTTGGTCAACGACCATAAGGTCCCCATCATCAGTCATGAGAAAGCTGTACCTCTTTGGCTGATGATGTGTCCTACCAGACCTTCTAAGGCCCTGTGTAACCGGTTCAGCTTTCTTAATTTCTTGAGTCGCTGGTTCGGTTCCCAAAGCATCCTTAGCATTAGCTGTAGGAGTTTGTGAGTCTTGAACTTTAGAAAGTTCAACATTGCTCCCACTGTCTCTCTTGGAAAAGAATTCCTTCTCCAGGAAGACTGCATTCCTAGCTATGAAAACTTTGTTTTCTACCGAATCATAGAAGTAATAACCCTTAGTTTCCTTAGGGTAACCTACAAACTGGTACTTGATAGATTTAGACTCGAGTTTGCCACTTTTCAATTTCTTGACATGTGCATCACAGCCCCAAATCTTCAAGAGGGAAACCTTCCATAGCTTACATGGCATTCCCTCAACTGCCTTGCTTGGTGTATTATTAAGTATGTAAGCAGCTGTCTCTAAAGCATATCCCCAAAAGGAGATAGGGAGTGTAGCATGACTCATCATCGAGCGGACCATGTCTAACAATGTCCTATTCCTCCATTCTGACACTCCATTCCACTGGGGTGTACCAGGAGGAGTGAGTTGGGATACAATCCCACACTCTCTCAAAAATAAGTCAAACTCTTGGCTCAAATATTCACCCCTTCAGTCAGAACGAAGTGTTTTTATTTTCTTTCCAAGTTGGTTTTCTACTTTGTTCTTAAAGTCCTTAAACCTTTGAAGAGTCTTAGACTTATGCTTCATCAGATACACGTAACTGTATCTGCTGAAGTCATCCGTGAAGGTAACAAAGTACAAAAAACCAGATCTAGCACTAGTGCTTATTGGGCTGCATACATCGAAATGTATCAGCTCCAATAGCTCTGTGGCTCTTTCAGCAGTCTTGCTAAAAGGCACCTTTGTCATCTTGCCTTTCAAACAAGATTCACATGTGTCATAATACTGGATGTCAAATGAGCCTAGCACTCCACTAGAGTGAAGCCTAGCTATGCGCTTCTCATTTATGTGGCCAAGTCGACAGTGCCAGATGTATGTGGGATTAATTTCATTATGTTTAATCCTTTTAGTATTGATGTTATAGATTGAATTTTCACGTTTTAGATCAAGGATACATAAACCATTTTCAAGAAATGCTATCCCATAAATAATATTGCCACATTGCATAGAAATTCTACCATGTCCAATATTAAATACAAAACCAGAAATATTCAACAAAGAAACAGAAATAATCTTCCTGCGCATCATAGGTACAAAATAATAGTTTCTTAATTCTAAAACTAGTCCACTAGGCATCTCTAAGAAATAGTCTTCGATCTCTATGCCTTAACCTAAGCACCATTTCTGACTCGAAAATCTACTTCTCCAGATCCTAGTAATCTCCTATTTCTTAGACCCTACACATTTGAACAAATGTGAGATCCACATCTAGTGCCCAAGACCCAAGATGTAGAAATAGCTAGAGTAATCTCAACAACATAAATGCCTGAAGCAGCAGTTTTGCCCTTTAATTGCTCCTTTAACTTTGGACACAAGCTCTTCTAGTGCCCTTTCTCATGACACTCATGGTAGACATCATCAGGGGAAGCAACCCTTGCTTTAGGGTGGGCCACCGCCTTCTTAGCCTTAGCCTTGGCCTTTTGGGCCTTTGCTTTGGCCTTAGACTTAGCCTTTCCTTTAGTATTAGGCGTGTTGCCCTTGTTCACTAGCAGAATTTCAGGAGTCTTCTTAAGAGACTGCTCAGCAATCTTTAGCATGCCATACAGCTCAACAACCGATTTATTCAACCCTTGCATATGGTAGTTCATGATAAACTGGTTGTAAGACTTAGGAAGTGACCCAAGAATAATGTATGCTGCCAAGTCCTGTGGAACTGGTGAGCCGAGGTGGGCAAGTGTATCAATATACCCCTTCAACTTTAGCACATGAGTGCTAACAGAAGTCCCGACTACCATTGTTGTCGTGCAAAGTGCCTTAGTTGTCAGGTAACATTCTTGACAAACTTGATCTTGGAACATCTTTTTAAGCTGATCCATCATCTCATAAGCATGCTCGTCCATGAACTGCTTCTGAAGATCAGAAGCCATGGTACCTAGCATGAGGCACAAGACATCTCGGTCATCCCTCACGTGCCGATCGTACTACTCCACCATCGCCGTGGTGACGCCTCGACCTACGGGAGGGCTAACTGGTAAAGGAGCATTTAGTACATACTCCTTGGATTCTTGTCTAAGAACTATTTGTAAGTTCCTAGCCTAATCTAGGAAGTCAGTCCCCAAAAGCTTCTGCTTCTCTAGGAGTGACCTAAGTGAGAGTGAGTTGTTGTTTGTTGCAGCCATTTAAATTACTTATGTGAAATTAGGAATAATCTACATGGAAGAAATCATTGCTTGAGTTAGAAATAAAGGACTTTATACCAATTCAAATTAATAATTCGATTTTAATTTATTCGTTGGTGATATTAATTGGCTGACTTGACCAAGATCCATAACTTAAGAATGAATGGTCGAGCTAGGGCTCGTTAACCAACCATTGATTCGTTTGGTAGGACAACCTATTCAATCCTTCCATGAAGGACTTTTGGTTTGATGGGCTTATTAACACTTTACCCATTTGTGCTTAGGGCCCGTTTGAGCTAATGCTACCCATGTTGAGTCAAACCACCATTCACATGTTAACCATACCAAGTATCCTAACCCTGGACGGCCCACCAAATACTACAATGTACCTAACTAGGGCAAAGTGCACATTACAGCATTAATGGAAGGAAGAGGTGTGAATGTGGGAAGCACTTTTAAACGACTCAATATTTTAATTTTTGAATTAAAATTAAGTGATACAGCTTAGCATGCATAATCACGGGTTATAATCTGGTGATCCATACATCCATATTATATGTCAAATGTAATAGCATACTTAATTTAAAATAATGAGATGTCATAGGCCTTTAATTACAACCTAATGAAAAACTAGATATCCTATCTAATTCTTCATAGGCCAGACTGCAATCCTTCTTGGGCTCGCACTATGGGCTTGCTCCATCTGGGCCTTCCTCCATACTTGATACAATTACAACAATTTTATTTAAAATAAAATCTATTCTAAAATTACATCAAAATAAAAGAAATGGCACGCAGGCCATATTCTCCAAATCAAATTACAACCGATAATAATTTTGGGCCCATAGAACTCAACGTCACATTTCAAACAAAGTACCTGTTGTGCACATACATACCAATATAATGCATGATCATGACAGTCCAAATTATAAATATAAATGTTAAGCCGAGTTACTTAGGGTGAAATTGCCAATTTTAACAAATATGACCAAGGTCCATAAAAGCCCCATGGATTACATCAATCAATGCAAAATTAACAATTTTTCTCCCACTTGAATTTGGGTTGTCACAAATTTGAAATTTAGCTCTCCCAATTTTAACCGGTGTCATGGTTTATTGGGCCAATTTTACAAAGTCCATATTCAAATTAATATGCAAAACAATTAAATTAAATGAGCATGCCAACAAAATAAATAATTTAAATGCAAATTAATTTAAAATAAAACATTTTAATTTAATTTGCATTACGGATCCGGGATAAAAAAAAAGACCCGCAAAATCCAAAACCGGATCTGAACCCTCAGCGCGGCGCTGCTGTCCGGGGACAGCAGCTTTGCCGCAGCAACAGCAGCCCAGTGGGTTGCTGCCGTTGTAGCTAGCTGCGGCCATAGTTGCTTGCTGCAGCAAACGACAGCTGTGGGCTGCTGCAGGCAGCAATTGATGGAATCGCAAATTGCGACTCCATCTTTTGCCCAAAACATAGTTTTTTTTATAACTGAATAAAAGGAAAAAAAAAAAAAACAGCAGCAATAAATTACTTAGTAGCAAAAAAATTGCAACAGGAAAAAAAATGATAAAACCAATCAAGAAAAATTATCAAAACCTGAAAAACCATTCTTGAAACCTATTCTTTCTTCAAGAACACAATCAAGAATGAATTCCAATTAATCTAATAGACAAAAATTAGGCTCTGATACCACTGTTGGGATTCGTCATCGGAAAAAGAACATGGCACAGCGGAATTACACCGTTTAAAATTTTTCTAGAATCCACCTATCATGTCCAATTACCATTGATTGAAATAAAATCAATTTGAATCAAGAAAGATTAACTCACCGGATTCGTCTCTCCTAGAAACTACTGCAGAATCGTTTCTTGAAACTGCGATCTCCAAAGTCCGATGTACGACCAACTATTGAGCAAGAACCAGTATTATTCGAAGAAGTGGAGGAATAGAAGATTAATTGCTGTAAATTTTGGTTGTTTTGGGGCTGCTTTGGGGCTGAAATTTCTAGCAATTAAAATAGGTTAGGGTTAGGTTTTCTTCCTTAAGTGTACCCTTATATAGACTCCTTGTCTAATTTGGTTTTAATTATATTAATTAAACCCAAGTCCACTAGGGTTATAATTACATAAATAAACTTTAATTAAAAAGTATATACTATGCAATTTAATTCCAATCGGCTAAATTTAATTACCTCTAAATAAAATTAAATCATACTTAAATAAATACAATATATGTATTTAATTTTCCTACTTAGAAAAATTATTTAATTAATTGTTTACTTTATGTAATTCAATTAATTGATAAATTAATTAATTACATTATGTAAACTTATTCGTTAAATTAAATCAACCCAATGTTAATTAATTACCTTGATACCGAACATCAACTAATTAATTAACGGATTCCTTCCAATATACATTACATGTACAATTTCTATAAGTTCCGGCTCAGTTGATCTATGTGCACGATCCTATGGGTCTGTCTTTATGTTGGCAGTAAGCCCAAGGTCCACACACTGTAAGTGGGTTTTAGGAAACCGTTACAGCCCCCAATTAAGACAGAGATATAGCAATCTGTTCAACACACTGACCCAGTAGTAATCTCAGAGTGTCTTTTGCCAAACGATATTGATATGAATTAACAAGAGGCACGGTGTCCGTCATCCTCTTCTATTGTTTATTATATTTTTTGATCTTGAGTTGACTGATTAATCAAATAAGCAACCAACTTATTTGGGTATGGCCATACACTTATCAATCCCACTCATCAAGTGGCCAGTGATATCATCTCGGTGTTCCCTAAGTGGCAATTCCATCACTTCATTATCAATATTAATATGTTCACCGGTCCACCCAATCATACTCGTATTTAGCATCCTTTTACAGACCTGTTAGGCGTATGTCAAAGTGACCCGGATTCCATAATGATACTATAATGAAATCTGGTCTGAGGACAAAAGAGACATACTCAAGAAAGACCTATGACGTGACAACCATGTAGCTTTCCTGTGTAGATTGATCCAGTCCCATGTCAACGACACGTACCTATATTTATGGCTAACTATACAAGTACTATGGCTAGTTAAGAACTTCCATACAGTCATCGAATATATAAGTCTGTAGTTCTATTCGTTCCCACGATTAGAACAGATTTGGGATAGGTTTTATGATTATCAATCAATTGATTCTCAACTCATATTATAGTATAAGATATAAATGAAATAGATTAATTGCCTTATTAATGTGACACAAATAATGTATTCGTACAATGAGTCTTAATATAAAATACAAAATACAAGAATTCAATGCCCTAAGAACTAGGGCACACTAATATCAACCACATTCTTTCCAACATTGGAAGGATCCTCCTTCAAGAGAATATGGAAGGATCCTCCTTCAAGAGAACATCTTCTTCTGTCAAGTTTTGAAATTCGCTCTAGAGAATTTCTCAGATCTATCCGCATGATTCGCACCAGGTGGCATAACATGACCAGAACCACTAGGACCTGAACTGAAAGGACCAATTCCTTGTCCATTCTGGGAACCTTCTTACACAGGTGGAGTCAAATCAACCATGATTATTCTAAAATTTACAAACAAAATCAAGTTAGTACAATTTTGAACCTTCACGTCGCCCACTTCATGCAGGTTGTAACCCCCTACACGCGTAAGAGAGAGCCTTTTCACTAATAATTCTTACCAACATAAGGAAATGCTTTTCCTTCTAAAACCATCAACCATCTCATAAGAAAGGGATCTGGGATATGAGAATTACAATCCATTTTCCTCTACAATTTCTTTTCCTTCAAGCTCACTTTGAGTATCCATATATTATTCATCCTTAATCCGTTTTAGGTGTATTATATACCGTTGGAAAGATTTCTTTGTGTAAAACACAATAACATAAATTCATGTTAGACAAATCATAAACTAACCATAATATAATTAAGCTTAAAATTGATAAATAATTATTTTGTTACATGACAATTTTCCAACATACTTGATATAAGAAAAATTAATAATTAGAGACGTATATAATAAAATAATTAATTAAAACTTATAAGAAAAACATTGAAAGTTTATAGACGGCGGATCCGTTCTTTTGTGTAGATGTTTTTTTTTTTTTTTTATATATATATAAAAAGAAGAGATGTTTATGTCATATGGGTCATTGGATTAAGAAATAATTACAAAATGATAATTTATATCTCAATTGGATTAGTATTTTATTAAATTAACACTATAGCATATTTATTGAATTACATCTTGTTATTTACAATTACAACATAATTACAAATACTTATTTGAATTGAATTTCTCTCTTCCTTATTTTTACTTCTTTTTTGCTCTCCCAGATCCTTACTTTTCTATCCTTAAGTTTTCTTTCCTCTTCTATAATTAAAAATTATTTCTTCATTTATTTTAATATTTGTACATTTTTTCGTCATTCAACTTTAGAAAATGTTTTTCGTCTTTTTTCTCTTCAAAATGAAGTTCATACATATTATTTTACTTAATTTCTCCGTTTTCATTTTTTTTTGGTATCGTTACTGTGCAAATACTGCTCCTTTTTATTTTTATGCACAAATAATACACCTACATTGCTTATACCATAGATATACTATGCAAACACAATTTTTATTTATTTTTGTACATGTATTATGCATTTACACTGCACTTATGCCATATATATACTAAGCAAATATTGTGCATAGACTACGAAAATACTACTAAAAAAATTTATAGATGATGTCATCATGATATCATCCTCTATGTTTTAAGGACTTTGTCTTTTATTTCATAAAAAAATGCAATGTGCGTAATTTATAATTTAGAAAAACACTTCCATACTCATCGGTTTTACAGATTGCTTTATGGTGCTTTTTATTGATAGCTAAGAGGCGGATTCCTAGTATTGGCATCTTTCCTCCAACGGAGTTTTTTGTTGAAATAAATTGATTCATAATTGACAGCTCATTTAGCACTCAGACTTGGTCTTTGGTTGTTAAAGTCTTGTTCCTTAATTTACTGATAGGTAGTTAATAAGATCATGGTTGATTTAGTGGCTGAAATATCGATATTCAGTTTGTTATTTCAGCTGTAATTTGTTTCTTGTCTGCCTATAAATTGGTCTCTCTATTGTTGAAATATATAGGTAAGTTTAAATCAAAACACTTGTGTTATTTATCTTTTTCTATTCTCTGCTTTTTTCCTACATTTTTGGTATCAAAGCACAGCTTGAGAGTGAGTAGAAAGTAAACATGTGAGTTGAGTGAAACACTAAGAGAAATGCAGATGGGCACTAATAGCAATGCCATGGGTGTAACAAAATCACTCATTCCCATTTCCAAAGGTGAAGGTTATGAATTTTGGAGTATTCGTATGAAAACTCTACTTCGCTCTCAAGATCTTTGGGACTTGGTAGAAAACGGGTACCACGACTTTGATGACTCTGATGATGAAGACAGAATACGGGAAATCCTGAAGAATGATTCAAAGGCGTTGGTAATCATTCAATAAGGAGTCCATGATAGCGTTTTTTCACGAATTGTAGCAGCGATGACCTTAAAGCAGGCCTGGTCTATTTTACAGAAGGAGTTTCAAGGACAATCAAAGGTCCTTGTGGTGAAATTGCAATCACTCAGGCGTGATTTTGAGACCTTGATGATGAAGAATGGAGAGTCGATTGCTATTTTTTTTATCAAGAGCAATGGCAATAGTCAGTCAAATACGATCCTATGGTGAACGAATCACAGATCAGACCATTGTTGAAAAGGTTCTTAGAAGTTGGACTGAAAAATTTGATCATGTGGTAGCTGTTATAGAAGAATCTAAGGATTTGTCAGTTTTTACATTTGACAAATTGATGCGGTCTCTTCAAGCTCATGATTCACGAATCAATCGATCACTAGAGAAGAGCGATGAAAAAGCATTTCAGGTGAAAGAGACAACAACCAAATTTGAAGAGGGTGATCATTCAGCAGGTTAGGGCCGAGGAAGAGGAGGATTTCATGGCCGAGGATGTGGCAGAGGTCAAGGCCGAGGGTGATCTGATTGGTAAAGAGGCAACAGGAGCAATCTTTAATGCTATCACGGCAAGAATTATGGACACATCCAAGTTGATTGTTGGTTCAAGGAGAAACAAATGAACTTTGCTGAAGAAGATGATGAAGGAAGTAACTTGTTCTTGGCCGAAGTAGATGCATATGATGTTTCTAATGATGTCTGGTTTGTGGACAGTGGTTGTTCAAATCATATGTGTGGCATGAAAGAAAAATTCAAAGAACATGATGAATCTCACAAGATAAGTATCAGGCTTGGTGACAATATGGCAATTCAGGTTGAAGGAAAAGGCATTGTAGCAGTAAAGACTTGTATTGGTAACACAAAACTTATCTCTAATGTTTACTTTGTTCCTAATTTGGCCCATAATTTGTTAAGTGTTGGGCAATTGATGGGTAATGGGCATTTAATTTTATTTGATGATGGGTCATGTATAACCAAAGATAAGAAATCCAGGCAAATCATTGCAAGTATTCTCATGATAGAGAACAAAATGTTTACACTTAAAGTTTCAAATGTGGAGAATTATGCTCTTGTTGCTAATAAGATATGTGGTGAATCAAAGTTATGGCATTTGCGATACAGACATCTGAATTAAAGAGGTTTGAAGGTATTAAGTCAAAAAGGTATGGTTCTTGGATTGCCTAAAATAAATTCTTTTGACTTATGTGAGGGCTGTATCTATGGAAAACAACAAAGGCATTCATTTCCTGTTGGCATGTCTTGGAGGGCCTCAAAATGTCTTGAATTAATACATGCTGATTTATGTGGGCCTATGAATATAGAATCATTTGGTGGAAGTCGATATTTTCTAATGTTTACAGATGATTATAGTCGTTTGAGTTGAGTCTATTTTCTGAAATATAAATCGGAAGCATTTGAGAACTTCAGGAGGCAATGGTTAAGAAGTAAATTAATGCCAACATTAAAATTCTTCACACAGATAGGGGCGTTGAGTTTTGTTCTAATGTTTTTGACAAATTTTGTGAAGAAAGTGGCATTCACAGGGAATTGACAGCACCCTATACACCTGAGCAAAATGGTGTGGTGGAGCGAAAAAATCGCATGGTGGTTGAAATGGCAAGAAGTTTATTAAAAGCAAAGGATCTGCCGAATAGTTTTTGGGGAGAAGCAATTGTAATTGCTGTATATTTGTTAAATATATCTCCAACCAAGGCTATTCTTAATCGCACTCCACATGAAGTTTGGCGAAGAGCGAAACCCACAGTGAGCCACTTGAAAGCTTTCGGTTGTGTAGCCTATGTTTTGGTAAATTCTCAATTTCATTCTAAACTTGATGAAAAATCTAGGAAATGCATTTTCATTGGGTATTCTTCTCAATCTAAAGCATATCGGCTATATAACCCTTTTAGTGGCATAGTGATCATTAGCAGGAATATGATTTTTGATGAAAATGCAAGATGGAATTGGAAAGTCTACTATGATGATTCATAAAATCAATTTCCAGCAAACCTAACTTTCAATGAATCTAGACTCACAAACTCCATAAATAATAGTCCCACAAATTCACCGAATACTAGCCCTACAAGTCCATCAAATATCAGCTTCTCATCTGATGAAACACCTCCCAAAAAATACAGACCACTTGTAGACATTTATGAGACTTGCACATTTGCTTTAATTGTTTCAGACCCATTCAGTTACGAAGAAGCAGCAGAAAGAGATGAATGGCGCAAAGCAATGGAGAAGGAACTTATAGCAATAAGAAAAAATGACACTTGGGAGCTTGTTGATCTGCTTGAAGATAAAAATGCAATTGGATTGAAATGGGTGTTCAAGACAAAATACAACTCAGATGGTAGTATACAAAAACACAAATTACAGCTGAAATAACAAACTGAATATCGATATTTTAGCCACTAAATCAACCATGATCTTATTAACTAACTCTCAGTAAATTAAGGAACAAGACTTCAACCACCAAAGACCAAGTCTAAGTGCTAAATGAGCTGTCAATTATGAATCAATTTATTTCTATAGAATGACACTTGGGAGCTTGCTGATCTCCCTGAAGATAAAAATGCAATTGGATTGAAGTGGGTGTTCAAGACAAAATACAACTCAGATGGTAGTATACAAAAACACAAGGCTCGATTGGTGATGAAGGGCTACTCACAGCAGTAAGGTATTGATTTCGAAGATACATTCTCTCCTGTTGCCCGTTTTGAGACAGTGAGAACATTTTTGGCATTAGCTGCACATTCACACTGGCCAGTTTATCAATTTGTTGTTAAGTCAGTGTTTCTAAATGGAGAATTGGAGGAAGAAATATATGTAGTGCAGCCTGAAGGTTTCATTGTTCAAGGAGCAGAAGGTAAGGTGTACAAATTAAAAAAGGCATTGTACGGGCTGAAGCAAGCTCCACGCGTATGGTACAGCAAGATTGACTCATTTTTCTAGCAAAATGGGTTTAAAAGGAGTGAAAATGAGCCTACATTATATTGTAAGAAGTCAAGTTGGAATGATTTCTTACTTGTTTGCCTTTATGTTAATGACATAATTTACATGGGTTCATCTCATTATATCATTTCTGAATTCAAAATGAGTATGATGAAAACATTTGAGATGACAGATTTAGGCTTGCTGCATTATTTGCTTGCATTAGAGATTAAACAATGATGCAAGAAAATAATGCAGCAAGCCTAAATCTGTCATCTCAAATGTTTTCATCATACTCATTTTGAATTCAGAAATGATAGAATGAGATGAACCCATGTAAATTATGTCATCAACATAAAGGCAAACAAGTAAGAAATCATTGCAGCAAGCCTAAATCTGTTGGCGTCATCTCAAATAGATTTATAATTGACAGCTCATTTAGCACTTAGACTTGGTCTTTGGTTGTTGAAGTCTTGTTCCTTAATTTACTGATAGTTAGTTAATAAGATCATGGTTGATTTAGTGGCTAAAATATCGATATTCAGTTTGTTATTTCAGCTGTAATTTGTTTCTTGTATGCAAATAAATTGGTCTCTCTACTGTTGAAATATATAGGTAAGTTTAAATCAAAACACTTGTGTTGTTTATCTTTTCTATTCTCTACTTTGTTCCTCCATTTTTCCTATCCGGTCTGCTTACCAGCTCTTGCATCCCTGTCCTGTTACAATGCTGAATTTTAATTGGAAGTTGATTTAGGCGGCTGAAGTTCCTGAAAGACAACGCGTCTTTTCCTAGCTTGTGGTGTTCACAGAAAATTCTCTGCAACGTGAATCAAGTTAAGCGCAGTCATGCTAGTTCCCCTTGTTGTCCTTTTTTCAATGAAGATGAAACTCTGATGCATCTCTTTCGTGATTATCATAGAGCTGCTATTGTTTGGAATCTTTGTGCCTATTCATATGTGTAATTATTTTTATCATGGAGATCTTCTTTCATGTTTTTCCATGAATGGTCAGATGAAGAGTTGATGGAATGGCATTAATTGGCTAACTTGAGGTTCCAGGGTCATGATTTTCGGCAAGCTCGTTCTCTCAATTCCCATAACCAGGAGGCAATTTGGAATTCTATCCTTATGCAATGGTATCCGCTAGAGCCTGGTTGGGTGAAGCTTAACTGTGATAGGGCGTGTAAAGGTAATCTTGGTCTGGCTTCAGCTGGTGGCATTTTTCCAAATACTAGTTGTACTTGGTTGTATGGGTTCACAGTTAACTTGGGAGTCTACAACTCGTTACTTGATGAGTTATTGTGCCTCTTCAGGGATATTGATTAAATTATGGCATGATTACAAAGTTATTACAGGTTTGTGGTGGAAGGGGTGGATTTTACGAGTTTGGGGTGTTTTTTGTCAGGTCCGCTTGTTTGAATATCAGACAGCCAATTTTTAGTCTCTCACACCATGCCCGCTAGTCAAAAAATCGGTCTATGCACCATCTGCTCTTCACAAAAGCGGACATGCAGTGGATTAGACAACTCCTACCAGAAATTTCAATTTTGTAGAATGCTTAAGTTATATGTTATTCATAAGTGTGAACAAATTCACACCGTTGATCTTTTCCATCAATGGCCAAAAAGCTTAACTTTTGTCAAAAAGTGTACAAATGTACGTCTTTAAAACATCCCCTTTTGTGAAAAGCATATCTTTTGTCCGCCTTTCACAAAAGCGGACGTTTTTGTCCACCACAGCTGTTGATCAATGTTAAACATTGATCAACGGCTGTCGTTATTTATTCCTGCCATTGAGTGTGAAAAAGCAATGGCAGGAATAAAAGTTACTCCTTCACAAGACCAAGAATTTTTAGGCAAAAATAATTTTCATTCACCCATTTAAATTTTATCTGTTTTTTCATTCACCCACCTCTTCCCTTCCCTATTCATCATCTTCTTTATTTCTTTTCTTATGTTTTAGCTGGCCAAACTTTTTACCTTTTTTTTTTATTTTTCACTCGGTCAAGCTATTGAAGTAATAGAAGTGGTACATCAGGCACACTAAGACAAATATTTTTTGTTATGGTGTCAACCATTTTGTTAGAGGTTAGTATTATACTCTTGTTATTGTAATAAAAAATAGTCATTTCTTTTTTCTACGAATTATTGTTATTATGTTAGATGTAGTAAAACTTTTTTAGAATTTTTTATATTTTTAGGAGTTTATAAATAAATAGTTGTTGTATTATGTGGACATTATAACTTATTTGTAGTATTATGATATCATAATTAAATAAGTTTATGGTAGTTATTAATTTATTCATTGCATGTTTTTTATAAAATTAGGGATTTGCATTTTTATCTTATATTATGTAAATATATTTATTATAAATTTTTAATATATAATGAATATATTATGTTTGTTGAAAGGTGGTTCTAATTAGTAATTTTGATACTTAAGTTTAGAATATAGTTAGTGATATAATGATTAGGGTTTATGATTATATTAAATAATTAAATAATATTATGGTAGTTACTAATTTATTTCCTGGTTTTTTTTTAATAAATTTAGGAATTTGTATTTTTATCACATATTAAGTAAATATATTTATTATAAATTTGTAATATACGATTAATTAGGGATGAACAAAATACGGTTTGGTTCAAAAATCGAACCGAACCAAACCGAACCAAAAATAAACAATTAAAATTATAAAAACCAAACCAATATACATTCAGTTTGGATTTCGGTTCGGTTTTGTTTTGGTTCAGTTCCAAACAAAAATTTCCAAATTTTAAATTTAAATAATCATTATTATTATCATTAAATTATTATTAATTGTATATAAATTAATGTAAAAAATGGTTTATATTATATATATATTATTAAAATATCATAAATATAAATTATGTAATAATATAAATATTTATTAATTGTTATATCTTAACTTGATGATAATCATTAATTGGTAATTTAATCATAGAATTAATGTCTCTCTTATTTGTTTATAATTATTGACAGAATAATGTCGACTTCATTGATTATATTGATTCATTGGGGTGGAAAAGTCATTAAGAATTAATTCGGTGTGGATTACGAAAATAGATATTCGAAAGCAATATTTTTTCCTCAACAATTTGATTTTGCATTTTTTATTGGTAAACTTAGGGCTGCTATGCGATTAGAGAAAAATGAAAAAATCACTCAGGTAGAATTCCGAAACCCTGTGGCAACTTACGGTGAAACCTTAGTGTTTAGTAGTTAACAAATATAGGATGGTGATGATTTAAATATAATGTTGGGAACGATCAGGAGTATTGATACAGTGTTTTGCTATGAATTATATATAGAGTACATTCATGATCAATCTAGTATAGCACTTGATAGTGGAGCAGGAACATCTACTTGTAAACGTCCTGAGTTTAGTGTCACTAATTCTACAAACACTGATGAGGAGGAGGAGGAGGATTCCGAGGATGAGGAAGAGGATTCCAAGGAGGGTGAGGAGGATTGATGAGAGAAAATATTACCAAGTAATTTAGAAAGAATTCAGCAGATAATTGATTAAAATTCTATTGAGAATAAAGAAATAATGGCTAATAGTAAGTTTTCTAGGTCTGATGCCAGTTGCAGAGAGATTTCTTAGTTTGGGAAGTCTCAGAGTGAGGAAGCTGAAGAAGAGAAATTGTTGCGGGCTGCGGAATGGATGGTCCAAATTTAAAGAGAAGGGCGCGGTCCAAAGATAGGAGGAGGAGATTTTTTTTGTGGAAATTCCACTGCTGTCCTTGGCTTCTCAAGGAAGCCACTTGCTCTTGTGGTTGTAAATTTTTGGCAATATTTTAATTTGTACTTGCAACATAGATTATTGACACCTCATGACCTTTAGATCTTACCTTTTTGGGACTATAAATACTCTACTATTTGGGGTTAGAAGGAGGCATTCAATGCTCTCAACTACTTGTTAATTTGAATTTAATTTTTAGTTTGCAATATTATTGTTTCTTTGCAAGTTTTCTGTCTAGAAAATCTCGCAATCAGGTTTCCTAACAGGCTGAAACCAGCTTAGGCTGGTGGTCTTAGGAAGTCTTTCTCTGTTTTTATTATGGATATCATGTTGAGATGATTGTGTGGTGAAATGCTTAATTAATATGGGAAAGGGCCCTCTCATATTTCTTAGTATTCCTGATGAGACCGAGAGGAGATCTAGGAGTATGGAAAATCACACACACACACACACTTTCCATGAGACCGAGAGGAGATTGGGAGTATGCTAAGGGTTTCTACTTGATATGGAATGCTTGCTGGTTTTAATGTATGATTTCCTATGCTAAGTGAGGTTGAGAGATAAGCTTAGTTGCGGGTCATAGATCCAAGTGAGGTCGAGAGATAAGCTTGGTGAATAGAGAGCAAGAAACCTTAGATCTACATTCCGTAAAATATTCATAGTAAATTTCAGAGGAAGATATTCTGAGATTGCCTGTTTAGCTGGTGAAATCCTGTGTTTTTATCACTATTGTTTTAATCTATTCTGTTTTAAGCAACCTTTATTACTTTGCATTGCATGTTTTATGTTCTCAGCTTTTATAAATTCTTATTTCTAATTTTATTGGAAAACCTTTACATCTGGTGATTTATTAGGAATTTTTAGAGTTTTCCCTTATTCTTTGTGGATACGACACTTGTCTTGCCTAATGCTACAATTGACCTAGTATACTTGCGAGTGCATAATCTTAGGGCAACAAGTTTTTGGCGCCGTTGCCGGGGAATAACGGTTGAAAATTTTTAAAGATTTCTTGTAAATTTGTGTGCTTGATTTGGTGTTTTGTGTTTTGTATAGGAATTCTCTGTTTAAGCAATCTCCTGGTGTATGCGAAGAGCAGGTATTCCTTTAATTCTTATAGATCCAGAAATTGAGAGGACTTGTAGGAGAAGAAGTGGTGCTGCCAGAAGAGCTCGCAGAAGACAGAGAATGGCTGAACAAAATCCACCACCTCCACCACCTGCAGCAGAAGAAGAGAAGCAAGTCTCCTCTAAGCTAGATGAGTGAAAGTTTTCCTACTCCTCCTCTAAAAGCCTCTGGTATGTCTCTTTCAAATGATTGCCCACAACATTTTGCTATTGCCATGTGATAGGTAGTCGCCTTTTCACCTTGATTTTGCTTCATTAATTGTATGAATTAGTTGCTTTGAGGAAAAAGCATAATTGAAGTGTGGGAGAGAGGATAGATTGCCTAGTGGAATTATGGTTGAAAATGCTGACCATGTTTTAAAATTATGGTTGAAAATGATGACGAGGGTGTGAGCATTACTATACCCATCAATCATATCACACCTTCATCAAATATAGATGCTACTTTAGGATGCAATAATTTTATCCCTATGTTTTTTCCAAATCTTCCTCAGTATATAGAAATTGATATTTCAGGATGAGAGTCATCCCATATGATTAAAATGCAAATGCTATAGTATAGGATTCCTCCTTGGATCTTGCAGAAGGAATGCTTTTTAAATCAAGGGAAGAAGTTAAAATTGTAGCTAAGGAATACTCAATGAGAAAGAATAGAGTTGTAAGCGCCGGAATTTTCTATACTTAAAAAAAAAAAAAGAAGAAGTTATAGTCGTACGACTATAGTTACAGTCGTACGACTGTAATTTAAAAATTACAATCGTACGACTGTAATTTAAAAATTACAGTCGTACGACTGTAATGTCGGACAGACTGCAGGAACCCATACCTCTGCAGCAGAAAATAGAGGAGAGAGAGGATGAGCATTAATTGCTCCGGTTCTGCAGCAAGTAAGCAGGAGAAAAAGAAGAGAAAGAAAAACAGACAGACAGAGAGAAAGGGAGAAAAAGAGAAAGAAGAGAAAACTAAAGGAAAAAAGGAGGAACTCCTCATCAAAATCCTCAGCATTTGGAAATCTCTGGACTCAAATCTCAAACCCTAACTCAAGAAGAAGAGTCTGGATTTTAGTGGATTGGAGCGACGCCAGGGGTCAATCCTACGGTGGACGCACGTCACGGAGGTAAATACCCCTTTTCCTCTCTCCTTTACAAGCTTTCTGGGTGTTTGGTGTGCTTTTTCTGTATTTCTGTCCATTTTTCTGTGTTTTTGTTCTGGAAATCAAGAACAGTTGTACGACTGTTCTTGAGTTGATGAACAGTCGTACGACTGTAGTTACAGTCGTACGACTGTAGTTCATTTCCAAGTGTTTTTATTTTCAGCTTATTTTAAATGAAATCTTGATGAAATCTTGAATTTTCAGCATCTACAGTCGTACGACTGTAGTTGAGTTTCCACAACTGTAATTTACAGTCGTACCACTGTAGTTTTCAGAATCAGAATTTTACCTTTAAAACCCAAAAATTTCATAAAAAATCCATAAAAATCCCCAAAAATTCCCAAAAATTCCCAAAAAATCCCCAAAAATTAGAAACCCCAAAAATCATCAAAATGAATTTTGTTGTGTGCATCACGACCATAGATTCAATTTTTAGTAAAAATTGCATTTAGAACAATTCAACGACGGAGACCCATTTCTCCTGAAAACCGACCCACTTAAATATATAAAAATGCATGTAAACCAGAAAAATTGTTTTCAAAATGATTTTTTCCACTAAAAACCAAAAATACAGGGATGTTTCAAAATGTTTTCCAGGTCTAACCGGACCGGCTAGCCGAGTCAACCCGGTTACCCCCTAAATGCATGCCCCCGATTCTTGATTTCCCAATTCTGTCTATTTGAGTCCAACTTGTGGCGTGCTGTATATATTGTGCTAACCCTCTGTTTTGCAGGTTTTAATTTCTTTTTATTTTTATTTTTATTTTGGATGTAATTTAATAGATTAAATCGTGTATCCTAGGCGGTTGTATTTTTCTAGATTCTCGTGTATATAGGCTATTGTATAAGTGAGGCGAGAGTTTTTATTTTTCCATTCGATTTGGTTGTAAGCCAATTAATATTTATTCCTTTTCCTTATTTTTGTATTAAGTATTTTGTATGCGCGCTGCATGTCTATTTATTTCAATAAAATCAACTTTAGAATTTGAAATACCATCTTTGAACATTGACCAATTTTATTTTAATTAGACACGAAATAAGGGACTTGTCCGGACCCGAATCTCTGGATAATGTAGCGACCGTTCATCCGGTTCAGCTACATAAGAATTTCTCGGTTGAGCTGAGCCGGGTGGCGACTCTACAATGTTCATCGAGACTTAGGTCTTGGTTCTTTTATACATTAATTCTATTTATTTTCCAAAACGCGGATTTCCATTATAAAAACCCCACGCGAGGGAGGGGCTCGCCCGAGATCGTGGCCCCCATTCCGAAAGGGAGTCCCGCGTCCCGTCGAAAACGCTTCATCCGCTCACAGTGGCGACTCCACTGGGGATTTCTTCAAAAAGTTTTCTTAAAAACTTAAAAGAATTTTGACAAGCCCTGAAAAGTGTCTAATTGAAATAAGGCGGATGATTCTCTTTTGGTATTTTATTTGCATTTTTAGTTAGCCATTTCTTGCATTAGATTAGGTATCCTTTTATAGCTCGGTGGATTGTTGAAGTGTCGCCTAAGTTCCTCCTGGTCTTAGGGGCATGAATACGAAACACCACTCATAGCCTCGTACGAACCCCTTCGCTAAGACCCTTGAGTGGGGAGAAGTGAGGAGTATATATTGCTATGAGAGCCTTCATTTTTAACCCGACTTTGACCGAACCCATATAAGCAGCTCTAGTTGGATTCCCTTAGGATACCAAAATAATTGTGTGAATAATAATAAAATCGCACCTTCATCACCCCCGGTTGGTGATTGAAGTGAACCCCGCCTAGGACTCGGTTAGAAATTTTTGAGACCGACCACGTTGGAGGAATAAGGTTGGAAGAATTCGTTTTGCTTGCTATGTGCTCTTCACCATTTCGTGACACATCACCGACGCATGCATAACATACCATAATCACCATTTTCCATACACATGACATACCATACACAAACATCTTTGTGTGGTACTAACCCACATTTTTATGCAGCCATTTTGCATTTTATTTCGTGTGTAAAACATTAATTCATTCGCTTGTCATCCATACTAACGATTTCTTTTTCAGCCATAACATTAAACTTGTGTGATTAGCATTTTATTTTTGACATAGCATACATAACATCATTATATATGTCATGCATCCTAACCCACGTTTTTTATGCAGCCATTTGCATATTATGTGACATGTTCATTCACTACATTTCACTTAAATTAAATTAAGGGGCATTTCAAGGACGCCTATCATGACCATCCCATCCCATTTCATAACATATCGGGTACCCAAAATTACCCGTGTTTTGCCAATGCACCGGATTGCATTCGGCCATTCCACCAATATCATTTCATTTAATAAAAGCCACGACGACCTTAGGCCCATTTTCGTGTAATAATTTACATGATGTATTTCATGACATCATACCCATCTATCATAGACATCATATAACACTGTGGTCCACATCCTACCACTTCATGACATTAATTCACCATTTAAGGTACTCCCCGAGTGCCCAATTAGTATACATACAGGCCCATAACATCACCAAATCATGAAAGGCGTTCCTCGAATGCCGAATCCTTGTCCGTGTTCCTGTTACACGTGACTTCCTCATAACATCATTCCATATCATATGCTCAAAAGCATCAAGACCTTGTCTGTGGGCCCGGCCCATGTGACCATTTCATATCATCTCATAGACCTATAAAGCGTCAAAACTACGTCCGTGTGCCGGTATACACGCGACCATTTCATGAATTCATTAGGTACCCCAAAGGCGCCGAAGTTCCGCCCGTGTGATGGTCCACACGCCATGTTTTTGCATAAACATTGGGTGTTCTTGGAATGTCTTGAAAAGAAAAAAAATAATAAATAATAATAATAATAATAATAATAATAATAATAATAATAAAAAGAAACCATTCATAGCATCATTCCATACACAATTCCACTCCATGCATCTCAAGCATGTTCAATGTCTTAATTTTCATGTCATATCACGTCATTCATTCACGACCCTAATATCTCCTACCTACTCCCAAGCAGAATACACTGGAGCGACCTTGGACAAGATCCCAAGCTTCAAGGGCAGCTAGGAGACAGAGGGTAGTCGAGAGTGATAGTGATTCTGAGCCTGGGGAAGGAGTGAATATGGCAGAACAGACACCAAGCATGGCTGATGTTTGAGAGATTTCTTCAGGTCGCAAGATTTTTGCGACATGTTAAAGGAGGAAATGAGGGCAGTAGTTAGAGAAGCTGGTGAGACCGGTGGTAGTGGAGCCGGGAAGGAAAAAGAAGCTGAGTCATCCCAACACGGTGGTGACACTTCGGCTAGCCTTGAAAAGCTGCAGGAGATAGAGGCAGCTATGGAACAGAGGATGAAAGCCAAGTGTTCTGAATTAGACGAGGTCATGGCCCAATTGAAGAAGGGGGTCGGGATCAGTGCTGAATCCAAGAAGGGGGTGAACGTTGATGCCATGATCAGTAGGGGCATCGAGACATTTCCTATCGGCTTCCAAGTGCCGAAAGTCCCCACTTACAAAGGAATGGGCTTGCCGGAGGCCCATGTGAATTTATATGCCTGGGTTATGCTAACAGCAGGCGCTACAAAGCAACAATTGATTAATCTTTTCCCCACCACACTGGAGGGAGGTGCTTTGGGATGGTATAACTCACTGTCAGAGGAGGAGCAATCTGACTGGGAAGTATTGTCAGCAGCCTTCATCAAATACTACAGCTTCAACACCAAAATCCAGGTGAAGCTGTATGATTTGGAGAGGGTGAAGCAGAAATTCAATGAACCCTTTGATGAATACTACCAGAGGTGGATGAACAAGATGATCCTCCTAAAGAACCGCCCTGATGAAGATGAGCTTATACAGAAGCTCATTGATGGCAGCAAAGATATCTTCAAGAACAACATGAAATTCCATTCCTTCAAGGAGCTTAGTGAGGTCTATAGCATGGCCATGAAGATAGAAAGGGATGAAGAGGAGAAGCCAGCTGGTCAGAAAGGGGGAAGAGGTACAGGGTATAGTTCAGGGTATAGATCAACCACAGCAGCTGGGTCTGGCAGTGGGTCTGGTTCAGGTGCCAGTGGCAAGCAGGGGCAGTCATCAGAAGTGAAGCGGGTTGAGGTGGCTACTGTGAATCAGCAGCAAGGCAACCAGAATAGGGGTCCTGGAGGACAAGGCATAACACCCTGGACTCTTACTTTGGCAAAGATATTTGCCAAGTGTAGGAATGGTGGCTTACTACAGTCCTTGAGGCCATTTGAGATCCCACCTGAAGCTGACAAGGATAACTTCTGCACTTATCATGTGGTGACAGGCCACCGGACCAATAACTGCTATAAGCTAAGGGATGCTATCCAGAAGCTTATCGACGAGGGAAAGCTGCAAGAACCACCTAAACCTAGCACTAAAACTAACCCACTACCGGCATTCGAGAAGCGGGTTAACATGGTTCAGTCGGGGTTACCGGCTAACTTCATATTTGCCCAAGTTCTGCAATCGAACCCTACGATTCAGGCAGTGGCGGTAGGGGAACCCGAAGTGGAGCTTAAATGTGAGGAAAAGGAGGGGTGTAAGGAGGTCAAGCCCATAAGTCTGGATGACCTTGACTCTGAAGATGAGTATGAAGAATTTGACAGAAGAGAGGCTGTTAAACTCCCAGCTGTTGAGAAGCTGAAGATTTCAGAAGTGCAGCACGTGACCCGAAGTGGAAGGGTATATCAGCCGGCAGATCAGACGAAAGATAAAGCACCGACGAATAGGTCGGGCAGTACTTCAGCACCGGAAAGAGTCGAGAACGAAGATTTGGTCATTTCCCAACTGAAGAAGACCCCTGCACAAGCTAGTTTGTGGCACTTGCTTATGACCTCCAAAGAGCATAGGGAGGCTTTAGTGAAGAAGCTATCAGAAATTGAAGTCTCCCCTATAGCTTCACCAGAGGCTATGTGCTGCTTGTTAGACAAAGTCCATGCTGGAGCTCCTAATATTGTTTTCTCTGAGAAGGACCTACCAGCAGAAGGAAAGGCTCACAACAAGGCTCTTTACATTAGAGCCTATATCATGGATAAGGTGATGCCGTGCGTTATGGTGGATGATGGCTCAGCTCTGAATATTTGCCCACTGAAAATGCTACCGTTTCTAGGCATGAATGAAGAAGTGTTGAAGAGGTCATCGACAGTCATTCGGGCGTATGATGATTCTAAAAGAACAGTGATAGGGACCTTTGAAACAGAAGTGGAAGTTGGGCCCATCAAGTCCATGGTTGTTTTCACAGTGATCGATATCCCGATCACATTCTCCTTATTGCTTGGAAGGCCCTGGTTCCATCCTTTGGGATGTGTTCCTTCCACATTGCATCAGAAGATTAAATTCTCTATGAATGACAGGATTGTGACTGTTGAGGCGGATGCCCAGTCGATGGTAGCTGCAGTGGATGAAGGAGTGGTTCCTTTTGGTGGATTCCAAATTGCTGTCATTAAGGAGGAAGAAACCACGGATGCCCCTATGGTCCTTTATGAGAACTACATGCCGGAGTGGCTATCCCGATATCTGTACAAGCTGAACTTTGTCCCGGGAATGGGACTCGGGATTAATTTGCAAGGTGTGCCAGAATTCAAGATCGACTCGGGAAAGTCAAAGCAATACGGCCTTGGTTATGCAGAAGGGTCATCCGAGCAGAAGAACCTGAAAAAGGGCAAGAATGGCAAGGTCATGATGAAGCCATTTCTGAAGGCGGGAGAAAGCCTTTACAAGGGCCAAGCTGAACCGGTGCTGGTTGGAAATGTCAAGTACCCTGGCTTTGAGATCTTTACAGATGTTGTGGATTTTGAGAAAAGCCAGGAAGAGCCAATAGCCCCTGTAATGGAAGAAAAAGCAACTGCTGAATTTGAAATTTTGAAAGGAGAATCGTCTGAGGTGATAGCAGAAACCATAGAGGTGGCCGAGGAAGAAGATGAAAAGAAGACCTGTGCCAAAGCTACAGAAGTGATCTCGGGAGCTTTGACTGCTGCATTAACCAAAGCTTTTAGGAAATCCAAGGAAGGATTTGGCGAAGAACTGATGGCCAAAGTGAACTTAGACTCTGTGGTTGCTGAAATCGCCAAGATTATGGAGAAAGCTAAGGCACAGGTGGCCGAGAAAGCTGCAGTCCCAGATGATGCTCTGGAAGGGAAGATGGAAGCTGATGAAGAACAAGGCCCTCCGCTTGTGGAGGATGAAAATGATTTTGTTGTATCTATTTCTTCCATTTTCAATGTAACTGATATACTTTATGATAAGTTCAATGCAATGAAATCCCAGTTTGCTTACTTGTGTGATGTTTATCCTGATAATTCTGTGCATGCATTCGAATCACCATCAAGCATATTTAGCATACATGACACTGCATTGCATGAAATCAATATAAGTACAGATGAAAACCCTAAAATGGTACTCATTTCACATGAGCTAAAATCCGAGGAAGAAAGAGAATTAATAAGAATACTCCGAAAACATGTTAAAGCTTTTGCCTGGTCGTATGAAGACATGCCGGGTGTAGATACAAAAATAGCAGTGCACAAAATCCCAACGGACCCCAAGTTCAGACCGGTAAAGCAGAAGTTGGGAAGACTAAGGCCAGAATGGGCTACACTGGTGAAGGAAGAAGTGGCCAAACAGATAGATGCCAGGTTCCTCGAAGTGGTGGAGTATACGGAATGGCTAGCCAACATTGTCCCCGTGCCTAAAATGGATGGAAGGGTCAGAGTATGTGTTGACTACAGGGACTTGGACAAGGCCTGCCCTAAGGACAATTTCCCACTGCCTCACATTGACGTATTGGTTGATAGTGCAGCAAAAGCGGCAATGTACTCCTTCATGGATGGCTTCTCGGGATACAACCAGATTCTGATGGATGTGATCGACAAGGTGAAAACATCGTTCATCACAGAATGGGGTACTTTCTGCTACAGAGTGATGCCTTTTGGATTAAATAACGCCGGTGCCACTTATCAGAGGGCTGTCACAACTCTGTTGCACGATATGATCCATAAAGAAGTTGAAGTGTATGTCGACGATATGCTCGTTAAATCAGCAACCCGGGAGGAACACCCTGTTATCCTGGACAGATTTTTAACACGCATTGGAGAGTACAACTTGCGGCTTAATCCCAAGAAGTGCATATTCGGGGTCACATCAGGGAAGCTGTTAGGCCATGTAGTCAGCCAGAGGGGATAGAAATGGACCCAGATAAAATTAAAGCCATCCAAGAAATGCCAGCTCCAAAGACTGAAAAGGAGGTCAGATCATTCCTGGGTTCCTTGCAGTATGTCAGCCACTTCATAGCCAAGCTAACTTCCACTTGTGAGCCAATCTTCAAGCTATTAAAGAAAGATCAGCCGGTTGTGTGGGATAACAAGTGTCAACTGGCCTTCGAGAACATCAAGGCCTATCTGGTAAAGCCACCAGTGTTGAGTCCTCCAATTCCAGGGAAGCCTCTGATTTTGTATTTGGCAGTTGAAGAATCCTCTATAGGGGCAATGCTAGCACAGGAACAAGATGGCAAGAAGGAGTATCCCATCTATTACCTTAGCAAGAAATTGCTGGAGTATGAAACCAAGTACACACTGGTGGAGAAGACATGTGTGGCGATGATTTGGTTGACCAAGAAGCTGCGCCACTATTTCCAATCCTATAAGATACAAGCTGTTGCTAAAGTGGATCCAATGAAGTATCTCTATGAAGCACCGGCATTGGTTGGGAAGCTGTCCAGGTGGTTTTTACTTTTGTCTGAATTTGACATTGAGTACATCACGAAGAAAACCATTAAAGGGCGAGCCGTGGTAGAGTTTCTGGCAAACCAGCCCCTAGAATCAGATTACACAGAGAACCTGGAATTCCCTGATGAGCAGTTAGCCATGGTGGAAGTGAAAAGGTGGGTCATGTGTTTCGATGGGGCAGTGAATAGAAAAGGCGCTGGGATCGGGGTACTTATAGCAACACCAGATGGTGAGGTCATTCCTTTATCCAAAAGGCTGATCTTTCCCGTAACCAATAATGGGGCGGAATATGAAGCATGCTTGTTTGGAATGGAAACTTTATTAACCTTAGGAGCAAATGATGTCTTAATTGTCGGTGATTCACTTCTAGTGATCAGGCAAGCTCAGGGTGAGTGGGAACTAAAAGAAGAAGCCTTACGACCTTATTTGGAGCTGCTACAGTTCAGAAAGAGTTTATTCAGCCAGTGTGAATTCAGACATGTCCCTAGGGATGAGAATAAGATGACTGATGCATTAGCTACTTTGTCCTCCATGTGGGAAAATCCAGAAGAGACACAAGCTCAACCACTGGTTATAGCCACTTCCAGGCATCCTTGCTTCGAAGTGCATGAAGTAATGGAATTATCAGCCGAAGAAAAGCCATGGTTCTTTGACATTTACCTGTATGTTAAGGAGGAAAAGTACCCAGAAGAGGCCAGTGCTGCTGATAAGTTGACACTAAGAAAACTGGCTAGTCAATTCAGAATCTTCGAGGATAAGTTATACAAAAGAACAGCGCATAGAGTCCTTTTAAGGTGTCTAACAGAACGAGAAGCAGAGGATGTGATGCAGCAGGTACATGCAGGATCTTGTGGGCCACATATGAATGGGCTTGCCATGGCTAGGAAGATCATGAGACAGGGCTACTTCTGGATGACGATGCAAGCAGATTGTGTAAGAAAAGTGAAGAGATGTCATGAATGTCAGATCTATGCAGACATTAGTCATCTTCCTCCACTTGAACTTCAGAATCTAGCGTCTCCTTGGCCGTTTTCAGCATGGGGGATAGACATGATTGGTGAAATTCATCTAGCTGCATCTAATGGGCATAGATTCATAGTTGTGGCAGTTGATTATTTCTCCAAATGGGTCGAAGCGGAATCCTTCACTAATGTTACAGCCAAGCACATGGTCAAGTTCATCCGGAAGAACATCTTCACTCGGTATGGGATTCCTCACCACATAGTAACTGATAATGGAGTACAGTTTCAAGGGGCAACAGCTGAGCTATTTGCAGAGCATGGAATTGAACATCATAAGTCCTCTCTATATAGACCACAGGCTAATGGTGCAGTAGAAGCAGCTAACAAGGCAATAAAGAAGATCTTATCAAAGATGGTAACTACTTACAGGGATTGGGCTGATAAACTGCCTTATGCTCTCTGGGGTTACAGAACCAGTGTCAGAACGCCGACGGGAGAAACTCCTTATGCCTTGGTATATGGAATGGAAGCGGTGTTGCCAATGGAGATAGAACTCAAGTCACTCAGAGTTGCCCTGGAAGCTCAATTACCAGAGACTGAATGGGTTCAAGCTAGATATGAGCAGCTGTGTGAGCGGATGACGCGTTTTCGACGGGACGCGGGACTCCCTTTAGGAATGGGGCGCCTCAATCTCGGGCGGGCCCCTCCCTCGCGTGGGGTTTTTATAAAGGAAATCCGCGTTTTGGAAAATAAATGGAATTAATGCATAAAAGAACCGAGACCTAAGTCTCGATGGATGTTGTAGAGTCGCCACCCGGCTCAGCTCAACCGGGAAATTCTTATGTAGCTGAACCGGACGAACGGCCGCTACACTATCCAGAGATTCGGGTCCGGACAAGTCCCTTATTTCGTGTCTAATTAAAATAAATATTGTCAATGTTCTCAAATGGTATTTCAAAATCTAAAGTCAATTTTATTGAAGTAAATAAACATGCAGCGCGCATACAAAATATTTAATACAAAAATACGGAAAAGAAATAAATATTAATTGGCTTACAACCAAATCGAATGGAAAAATAAAGACTCTCGCCTCACTTATACAATCGCCTAGAATACACGAAAATCTAAAAATAATTACAACCGCCTAAATACACGATTTAATCTATTAAAATACATCAGAAGTAAAAATAAAAATAAAAGAAATTAAAACCTGCAAGACAGAAGGTTAGCACAATTTATACGGCACGCCACAAGTTGGACTCAAACAGACAGAATTGGGAAATCAAGAATTGGGGGCATGCATTTACGGGATAACCGGGTTGGCTCGGCTAGCATGCCCGATTAGACCTGGAAAACATTTTGAAACGTCCCTGTATTTTTGATTTTGTGGAAAGAATCATTTTGAAAACAATTTTTCCGGTTTACATGCATTTTTATATATTAAGTGGGTCGGTTTTCGGGAGAAATGGGTCTCCGTCGTTGAATTGTTCTAAATGCAATTTTTACTAAAAATTGAATCTATGGTCATGATGCACACAACAAAATTCGTTTTGATGATTTTTGAGGTTTTCTAATTTTTTGGGATTTTTACGGATACAAGCTGAAATTCTGATTCTGAAACAAGGATTATAGTCGTACGACTGTAGTTTACAGTCGTGCGACTGTAATCAGTTCAGGGTCAGAATTTCACCAAAAATCAATTTAAATTAAAATCTGAAGAAAATAAATCTGGAAATTAAGAACAGTCGTACGACTGTTCATGAAAACCAAGAACAATCGTACGACTGTTCTTAATTTCCAGGAACAGAAATACGAAAATGCAGCAAAAATACACAAAATTCACCTCAAACACCCAGAAAGCGAGAAAAAGTGTAAGGAAAGGAAGTGACTACCTTTTTAGAAGCTATTCCAAGTCGTTTTGACCCCTGGCGTCGCTCCGATCCCAACAAATTCGCACTTTTTCCTTTGGAATGGCAGTTGAGAACTTTTTGTCCAAAATCCGAATTGCAAGGGTTTCTGATGGTTTAAGTCCGAGTTCTTGATTTGGTTATGTAGTTAAGTGATCAACCTAGAGATTTCTAACAAGTTTTAGGCTTAATTTCGAGAATTGAAGAAAATCAAAGAGGAAGAAGATGAGTTTTTTATGGTTTTCTTTCTCTTCTCTTTCTCTCTCTCAATTTCTTCTCTCACCAGAAATCCCTCTCTTCTCCTCCTTCTTTTTCCTTCTTTTCTGCCCTCTTTTTCTGCTTGCTTGCTGCCAAATCCGAGCAATTAATGCTCATCCTCTCTTTCTTCCATTTCTGCTGCAGAGGTATGGGCCTCTGCAGATTTTCTGATATTACAGTCGTACGACTGTAATTTTTAAATTACAGTCGTACGACTGTAACAATAGTCGTACGACTATAGATTTTTTTTTTTTTAAGTATAGAAAATTCCGGCGCTTACAAGCTGGCTGCACTAGATGAAAGGCGACTAAAGGCACTGGATCACCTGCAGATGTATCAGCGCAGAATGGCTAGAGCCTATAATCGAAATGTGAAATACTCCAAGCGGCAGTTGAAAGCAGGAGATTTGGTTCTAAAGCAATTAAGGCCTTCAAATGTTGATGTTAGGGCCAAGTTCAGACCTAACTGGGAAGGACCCTATGTGGTGAAGAAGGTGTTATCAAAAGGCGCTGTCAGCATCATGGACATGGATGGAAACGAGTTCACCAACCCGATCAACCAAGACAGGCTAAAGCTTTATCATGTATAAAAATTTAAAAAAAAAAAAGAGAGAGAAAGGTCTGCTAGGCTGAAAACTCAAAAGAGCAGTCTAGGCAAAAGTTAAGACACGAGAGAAAATAATCAGTCGGAAAATCTGAAAAGGACGACTGGTGATGGATTCTGGCTTAATGTGAAATGTGTATCATTTAGGAACCAACTTGTTTCAAATGTACTCATTTTGACTTCATCAATAAAGTGGAGTGTTTGTTTAAATATATTTGCATGGTTATGACAAATGCACAAACAAAGTTGTCTTGCATAAACACACATTCAAAGAAAGCACTTTGCATTCAACTGATCGATATCATCACATTAGGTGGCAAATGAAAATTTATTAAATACGTGCAATTTAAAATCTTTTATCGTCCTCTAAAGTCTAGTTCATCTTCCCAGACGAGCAATAAAGGGTCACAACACCAAAAAAAAAAAAAAAAAAAAAAAAAGAGCTCGCTGAGGTGAAAACCGAAAAGGCATCTCAGGCAAAAATTAGAGCTGCCTGCTAAGCTGAAAACCCATATCGGGCAACTTAGGCAAAAGTTAGGGCATATGAAAAGCTCGCTAAGGCGAAAACTGAAAAGGCGCCTTAGGCAAAAGTTAGAGCGGCTCGCTGGGCTGAAAACCTGGTTTGGGCAACCCAGGCAAAAATTAGAGCTAAAAAAAAAAAAAACAACGGAACATCCTCTGTATCCCCCACAGAATTCGTCACATCGCTCCCCAGCAGAGTTTCCTATACTATTCCCCAGCGGAGTCTACATAAAGAATACCATCAATTACTTCCTTGCAAAGTCGCCATATTACTCCTCAGTGTAGTCTACACAAAGAACACCACAATTATTTCCCCAGTCAAGCTGTTACCCTCTTCCCCAGTGGAATCTCTACAAGGAATACTACGATCATTTCCCCAGCAGTCGCCTCGCTTCTTTGATAATCATCAAACAATGCCCCAAGAAAAGCAAAATCAACCAGGGGTACAACATATCTCCCCAGCGGAGGACGGAAACGTCCAATAACAGAAAAATACATACATGTACATATACATGATCATGCATCCATACATTGCATATATCAATTACTTATCCCCGGCTAGTCTTCATTCTTGATCGAAGGGGCAAAAATTTTTGTTTAAAAAAAAATCTCTCGATCAAGGAATGAAGACTTGCCATTTTAAGTGCAGGAATTCATCCCCAGCTCAATATCCTCAGCAAGTCAGCAGGTCCGCCTCGAGTAATGTAAACTCGGTATCGGCCCAGGCCCACTCCATTATCTCAACTATCTCTAGCGAGTCCGCCTCGAGTAATGTAGGCTCGGCATCGGCCCAGATCCGCTCCATCATCCAAGTTCCCCAGCAGATCTGCCTCGAGTAATGTAAACTCGGTATCGGCCCAGATCAGCTTCGTCTATTTCCCCAGTAAAGTTCGCCTCGGGTAACCTAGACCCGGTATCGGCTAATCTCTTCATCAACTCGCCTCAGGTAGCATAGACCTGATATCGGCTTATTTCATCCCCAGTATCGCCTCGGGTAACCTAGACCCGGTATCGGCTAATCTCTTAATCAACTCGCCTCGGGTAGCATAGACCCGGTATCGGCTAATCTCTTCATCAATTTCACCTCGGGTAGCCTAGACCCGGTATCGGCTAATCTCTTCATCAACTCACCTCGGGTAGCATAGACCCGATATCGGCTAATCTCTTCATCAAGTTCGCCTCGGGTAACCTAGACCTGGTATCGGCTAATCTCTTCATCAACTCACCTCGGGTAGCATAGACCTGATATCGGCTTATTTCATCCCCAGTATCGCCTCGGTAACCTAGACCCGGTATCGGCTAATCTCTTCATCAACTCACCTCGGGTAGCATAGACCCGGTATCGGCTAATCTCGTCATCAATTTCGCCTCGGGTAGCCTAGACCCGGTATCGGCTAATCTCTTCATCAATTCGCCTTGGGTAACCTAAACCCGGTATCGGCTAATCTTTTCATCAATTTCGCCTCGGGTAACATAGACCTGATATCGGCTTATTTCATCCCCAGTATCGCCTCGGGTAACCTAAACCCGGTATCGGCCTATCTCATCAGAAGATTCATTCCAGCGTTCGCGGGGCTTTAATTCACGCTCTCAAATTCATCATCACAGGTATTATGGACCTGGAGCTAGATGTCGAATTTGATCACGCAAGGGGCAGCCGTATGCGCCGGAATTTTCTATACTTAAAAAAAAAAAAAGAAGTTATAGTCGTACGACTATAGTTACAGTCGTACGACTGTAATTTAAAAATTATAGTCGTACGACTGTAATGTCGGACAGACTGCAGGAACCCATACCTCTGCAGCAGAAAATGGAGGAGAGAGAGGATGAGCATTAATTGCTCCGGTTCTGCAGCAAGTAAGCAGGAGAAAAAGAAGAGAAAGAAAAACGGACAGATAGAGAGAAAGGGAGAAAAAGAGAAAGAAGAGAAAACTAAAGGAAAAAAGGAGGAACTCCTCATCAAAATCCTCAGCATTTGGAAATCTCTGGACTCAAATCTCAAACCCTAACTCAAGGAGAAAAGTCCGGATTTTAGTGGATTGGAGCGACGCCAGGGGTCAATCCTACGGTGGACGCACGCCACGGAGGTAAATACCCCTTTTCCTCTCTCCTTTACAAGCTTTCTGGGTGTTTGGTGTGCTTTTTCTGTATTTCTGTCCATTTTTCTGCGTTTCTGTTCTGGAAATCAAGAACAGTCGTACGACTGTTCTTGAGTTGATGAAAAGTCGTACGACTGTAGTTACAGTCGTACGACTGTAGTTCATTTCCAGGTGTTTTTATTTTCAGCTTATTTTAAATGAAATCTTGATGAAATCTTGAATTTTCAGCATCTACAGTCGTACAACTGTAGTTGAGTTTCCATGACTGTAATTTACAGTCGTACCACTGTAGTTTTCAGAATCAGAATTTTACCTTTAAAACCCAAAAATTTCATAAAAAATCCATAAAAATCCCCAAAAATTCCCAAAAATTCCCAAAAAATCCCAAAAAATTAGAAATTCCCAAAAATCATCAAAATGAATTTTGTTGTGTGCATCACGACCATAGATTCAATTTTTAGTAAAAATTGCATTTAGAACAATTCAACGACGGAGACCCATTTCTCCTGAAAACCGACCCACTTAAATATATAAAAATGCATGTAAACCAGAAAAATTGTTTTCAAAATGATTTTTTCCACTAAAAACCAAAAATACAGGGACGTTTCAAAATGTTTTCCAGGTCTAACCGGGCCGGCTAGCCGAGTCAACCCGGTTACCCCCTAAATGCATGCCCTCGATTCTTGATTTCCCAATTCTGTCTATTTGAGTCCAACTTGTGGCGTGCTGTATATATTGTGCTAACCCTCTGTTTTGCAGGTTTTAATTTCTTTTTATTTTTATTTTTATTTTGGATGTAATTTAATATATTAAATCGTGTATCCTAGGCGGTTGTATTTTTCTAGATTCTCGTGTATATAGGCGATTGTATAAGTGAGGCGAGAGTTTTTATTTTTCCATTCGATTTGGTTGTAAGCCAATTAATATTTATTCCTTTTCCTTATTTTTGTATTAAGTATTTTGTATGCGCGCTGCATGTCTATTTATTTCAATAAAATCAACTTTAGAATTTGAAATACCATCTTTGAACATTGACCAATTTTATTTTAATTAGACACGAAATAAGGGACTTGTCCGGACCCGAATCTCTGGATAGTGTAGCGATCGTTCATCCAGTTCAGCTACATAAGAATTTCCCGGTTGAGCTGAGCCGGGTGGCGACTCTACAATGTTCATCGAGACTTAGCTCTCGGTTCTTTTATGCATTAATTCTATTTATTTTCCAAAACGCGGATTTCCATTATAAAAACCCCACGCGAGGGAGGGGCCTGCTCGAGATCGTGGTGCCCCATTCCGAAAGGGAGTCCCGCGTCCCGTCGAAAACGCTTCGTCCGCTCACAAGAGTTTAGAAGTAGAAAGACTCGGCCAAACACTATTACATTAGTTTGTCATAAATTCGATGAAGGTTGTCCATGGAGGTCGCGCTACTCTTAAAAAAAAGCCTCATTTTGGGAGATAACAAAATACATCGGAGAACATACTTGTCCCCCTTTGACATCCCAAGATCATAAGAATCTTGACTCAGACTATATGTGCGGTATAGTTGAGGCTATAGTGGGTGAGGATCAAACATTAAAGGTGAAGGATATTATTGCAATCATGTCTGATAGATCACAATCACAATCACAATCTCAATCTCTTACAGAAAGGCGTGGTATGCAAAAATGAAGGTAATTGCAAAGATATTTGGAGACTAGGAGGAGTCAAATGAACATCTACGTTCGTGGATGCATTCAGTAATACATATGAACCCTGGATCAGGCTACTTGATTGCAGATTGTCCTTATTATGTTAATGGGCAACTGATACAAGGAGTAAGAGTATTTGACAGTATGTTTTGGTTTTTCAAACCATGTGTTGAAGGTTTTAGACATTGTCCCACTGTTTTGTACATTGATTGAACTTTTCTGACTGGAAAGTGTAAGGGGATATTGCTCACAGCTTCAACACTAGATGGTGACAATAGTATACTTCCTTTAGCATTTGCTATTGTTAATGTGGAAAATAACAAAAATTGGGACTACTTTATGCACTGTATACGAGGTATTGTTTGTCCAGACAAGCCTGATGTATGTGTAATCTTTGATAAGCATACTGGAATATTGTATGCAATGAGAAGTGAATGTTGGGATGGAGCACCTCATCTATTTTCCATATGCCATATTGCAAGCAATTATAATAAGAAGTTCAAAAATACAGCTTTAAAGAATTTTATCACCAATGCAAGTAATTACTTGCTATTCTTATTTGAGTTTTAATAAAATTCCACATTGTTAACTATTGATTCACGTCGTAATAAAATCGTTTCTCATATTCTTTTGTAGCATATCAAAGTCAAAAAACAAAATTTGATAAGATGATGAAGACACTTGAGGAGAAAGATCCTGATAGTTATAAGTGGTTCGAGAAGATCCTAAAGCATAAATGGGCTGTTTCATATGACGATGGATATCGTTGGGGTAGTATGACAACCAATATTGCTGAATCTGTTAATGTATTATTGAAAAAACGTCGATGCATGCCTATCACAACAATGATGGAAATGCTATATGTTAATGTTGTTGATCTCCTGAGATCCGAGCAGCATTGCTAGAATATTGCTTTCAAGGACAACAAATATGGAGAGCTGTTGTGCCAATGATATGTATGCATATTGTAGAATGACACCAGCCTGACAGAGTTCTTTGCCAATTTGGATTGAAACAACATATTCCACGTGAACCTCGTCAAACTGATGCATTGCATTCCATTGACTTGAAAGAAGTCAAGAATGAAATTATGTCAAAACAAGCGCATTGGATTGCAATTTGGAATTATAGGGTACGCTATGTTTTTACGGCTGAACCTTCTGATGCCTTACTCCATTATCATTCCCAATACATAGAGTGGTATAGGAATATAACAAGGAGATGGATTTCCATTAGAGGCAGTTCTCATGGCGCTTGTGTAAGAAACTAATATCTTTTGTATAATTCATTAACTTTACAAGTTTTTTTAAGTGTATGCTAAGAATATATGATATGTGCAAGTAGATGGACTCGAGAGAATGGCATTAGAGAGTGATGTAGATAGCCTCCAAAATATCAGAAGGAGTGTATATGGTGCACTTGAGGAAGAAAGACGTTATATTGTTAGTGCACCACCTTAGCCAGCTACACCAGCTACGTATCCTGAAATAGCCATGGATAAAGCTAAACCTATTATTTCCACTTGTAGATGACGTCCACAGGACGCACCACTTAGGCGTGAGGTCCGACGACACCAACCCCTTTATGTGACATTGTCCCACATCCGGTGACCTATCATTTACAGGGTTCATTTGAAACAGATACATCACAGCTGTCAACGCCGAGTTTTTCCCAACCTCTATGATGAGAATTCTTGTGTTACTTGTGGAGCAGAAGAACTTGAATTGGACTTGAAAACAATGGAATGTTGCCTGGAGTCCCTCAAACATCCTGAAAACCAAGCTATCCGCGATCCGAAATCCCCGAAAAGGTCTCCTGTATGATTTCCAGGGTTTAGGGTGCCCGTCGGACTTTCAAAATTTTGCCTGGCTCTGGTTAGAGCTGCACGGCTCTAGTGGGCAAGACAAGTTGCCTTGCAAAGCAAAGCAACTTGTCTCGCTAGAGAAGAATCGAGGCATAATCAGAGAGAGTCAGGTGGCCATTAAATGCTTGAAATGATACATAAGAGGAAAGTATAAAAGGAGAAAATCAAATTAGAAAAAAGAGGAGGCTTTTCAATCTAAAAGAAAAAGAAAGAAACAGAGAAGAAAAGAAGCAGAGAAAAAAGAAGAAAGGCCAAGCAAGGAGAGAACCCAAGAAGCTTAAAGATTAAAGCTCAATGTAAAAATATTAAACACAAGTTCTATAACCTTTGCTTATTGGTTGGAGATCATTTCGGATTCATTTCGGGTTGTTTTGGATTGTTGCAGTTTTCGGCCGGTTGAGTCTCCAGGATATATTCCGAGCTTCCAATCCGTTTCTTGAAGTTCTAAGCATCAAAACAACATCAAGGTAAAATCTGGGAGGCCTTACACATGCTTGCATTGTCTTTTCTGTACGTTTCCTTCGTTTTTGCAAATTTCGGAACCGGTATTAGAGCCGTACAGCTCTGTTCTTTAGGGACAGACTTTTGGTTTGTCCCGATCGGCCGAAAACAGTCCGTTTTCCATTTTATGCATTCTGCTGCGATCATTTTCAGCCCAAATCCATCCATATGCCATAAAATTTTGGCTTTTAAATTTCTATACGTATGGATGTTAGTGTTTTCGTATTTTCCGGGGTTTATTTTCTGAGTTTCAGGGTAGTTTTATCCGAATCGGATCCATAGTTCAGCATTAGCGGGCCCCTAAACCCTATAAAATTCCCGGAAAATATTAAAAATGAGCAAAATAGTATTTTTACAAATGTTTTTAGCGTGTTTATTGCATTTGGATCCTAGATGGATTGTGTATTTAGGAAACCCACACAAACGGAACCCTGGATTCCGGGATAACATACTCACAAAAGTGGAAATTTGCATGTAATCGAACCAATTGTTTTCCAAAAATTGTTTTCTAGCACAAAAAAAATTACAGGGCGTTTCAAAACCGTTTTCCAGGTATAACCGGTCTGACCGGTTGGGTCGATCCGGTTATCCCCTAAATGCATGCCCCCGTTCCTAAATTCCCAATTCTGTACTGATTTGAATCCTATTTGTGTGTATAATATAAACTGTACTAACCAATCTGTTTTGCAGCATTTATTTTTATTATTTTTACTGTAATTAATAGAATCTCGTGTATTCTAGGTGGATGTAATTTTTAGATCCTCGTGTACTTAGGCGATTGTAAAGTTAGGACGAGAGTTTTCCCTTTTTATTCGATTGGGTTATATAATCGGCCTCTATTATTTTCTTGTATATTTTGGATGTATGCTTTATTTTTCTGCAATTTATTTTCTACATTTTGCTTTAGTATCGGCTGATTAAAATAAACAAATTGGGGTTAGGAAAATATAATAAAGCGAATTAAATATGGTAATATGAACGATAAGGTGAAAGCAAGCTAGAGGTTAAGTAAGTTAGTTGTCCGAACCCTAAATCTCTGGATTAGGTACAACAGTCTGTCTTCGGTAGGGAGCTGTACCAGAATTCCCGGATGAGCTGATCCGGGTGGCGACTCTGTCACTGATCTCGGAGTTAAGTTTCGAGGTCTTTAAGTTAAAAACAGGAAAATGTTTTCTTTAAAGAAATTTCCAAATTAAATCCACAATTTCCTAACTCAAGATAAACAAAACCTGTTTTCCATAAACTTCACCAAATCAAAATCTTTTTCCCCAGCCCGCTTCGCCATGTTTATATTTCTTTTAAAAAGGTCATCTGCTCACAGTGGCGACTCTGCTGGGGATATGGTTTCTTCAAAAGTTTTCATAAAAGACTTAAGGAACTTAGGTAACTACCGAAATAAAACCTCGCTTGCAGTCACTTTACCTAATTCATAATACCATATTTATTTGCACCTTACATATCATGACATTTTCTTCTTCTCAATCCCTCCAATACACTGTTTAGCCCCGGTTTATCCAAGTAGGTGGCCTACCTCTACCGCCAGGATTGGAGACACCCGACGGGGTAAACCACTCATATCCCACATGACCTTACATCGTGTTCAATGGTGAGGAAGTATATATTCGCTATGGGAAACTGTACGACCCTTGGTTTTTGACTTTGGCCCAGATGTAATGGCTTAGCAACTTCCCCTAGGATTACCAAAAATTAAATTCAAATTGAACATTGAGTGTATGCCTTTGGTATCCCCCGTTGATGCCAAAGAGACCCAACTCCTAGGAATCAAGACCAATCGAAAGGAGAAATATGGTCGGAAGGGAGCGCATATTTGTGTGTGTGCTAACGTTTGTTTCATGGTGTTTTCTATTTTGACTTTTTCATGAAGCATCAAGCATGCATTGCTTTCGTGTGCCATTTTAACATCTTTACGCATCCATTTTTTGAACATTGACGTATGTGTGACGTTAATCACATTTTCGTGCAGCCATGACATTTTATTCGCGTGCCATTTGCATCCCGCGTGCAATATTTCCACAAAACATACGCAACATCATTATGTATGTCATGCATCCTAACCACATTTTTGTGTAGCCATTTGCATTTCGTGTGACATAAGCATTCATATCATTTCATTTAAATTAAATTAAGGACATTCCAAGGGTGCCCATCATGATTATCTCATTTCATAACATATCGGGTGTCCTAAAATTACCCGTGCTTTGCCAATGCACCGGATTGTGTTCGGCCATTTCACCAAATCATCTCATTCAATAGAAACCCCAATGGTCTTAGGCCCATTTTCGTGTGATGATTTACACAATGCATTTCATGACATCATACTCATTTATCATAAATAGCACCACGGTCCATATCGGATCATTGCACGACATTAATACATCATTCAAGGTACTCCCCGAGTGCCTAATTAGTGCACATATAAGTTCATAACATTACCAAATCATGGAAGGTGTTCCCCGAACGCCGAACTTCTGTCTGTGTCCCTGTTACACGTGACCTCCTTATAATATCATTTCATATCATACGCCTCAAAAGCATCAGAACTCTGTCCAAAGGGCGGTCCCATGTGACCATTTCATGTCATCTCATAGACCTACAAAGCGTCAAAACTCTGTCCATGTGTCAGTACACACGCGACCATTTCACTAAATTTACTAGGTGCCCCAAAGGTGCCGAACCCAGTCCGTGTGACGGTCCACATGTGATCCTTTTGCATAGCATTGGGTGTTCCTGGAATGTACCAAAAAGAAAAAGAATAATAAAAGAAAACCATTCATACCATCATTTCATTCATGGCATCATCCATTCATCATAAAGCACTTTTAGTGTTTCAATCTTCATATCACCATGCCATTCATTGATGTCCCTAATACTTCCCATATGATGCCTAGAAGAATAAGCTGGATCACGCTAGAACAAGATCTCAGGTCTCGAGGGCTGTTAGGGAACAAAGAGCAGTTGAAAGAGAGAGTGATTCTGAATCTGGGGAAGAAGTGGAAATGGCTAATCCTACATCGAGCCTTGCTGATGCCTTAAAAGATTTCCTAAGATCACAAGACTTCTGTGATATGTTAAAGGAGGAGATGCGAGCAGTAATGAGAGAGGCTGGAGAGACCGGTGGTAGTAGAGCCAGAAAAGAGAAAGAGGCTGAATCATCCCAGCAGGGTGGTGACACTTCGGCCAGTCTCGAGAAGTTGCAAGAAATAGAGGCAGCCATGGAGCAGAGAATGAAGGAAAAATGCTCTGAGTTGGATGAGGTGGTGGCCCATTTGAAGAAAGGGGCTAATGTCAGTGCAGAATCCAAGAAAGGGGTCAACATTGATGCTATGATCAGTAGGGGCATCGAAAATTTTCCCATCGGCTTCCAAGTGCCAGTCATGCTGACGGCGGGCGCCACGAAGCAGCAATTGATTAATCTTTTCCCCACCACATTGGAAGGAGGAGCACTAGGCTGGTACAATTTGCTGACGGAGGAGGAACAGTCAGATTGGGAAATTTTGTCAGCAGCTTTTATTAAATATTACAGCTTTAATACCAAAATTCAGGTGAAGCTGTATGACTTGGAGCAGATCAAGCAGAAACCCAACGAGCCTTTCGACGAGTACTACCAGCGGTGGATGAATAAGATGATCTTTCTAAAGAACTGCCCAGATGAAGATGAGCTTATACAAAAGTTGATAGATGGCAGTAAGGACATCTTCAAAAACAATATGAAATTTCATCCCTTCAACTAGCTCAGTGAAGTCTACAATATGGCAATGAAAATCGAACGTGATGAAGAAGAGAAGGCCACTAGTCATAAGGGCAGTAGAAGCTCGGGGTACAATTTCGGATATAGATCAACTGCTACAGCCGGGTCTGGTGGTGGTTCTAGCTCGAGTTCTGGTGGCAAAGGGGGGCAGTCTTTAGAAGTAAAGCAGGTTGAAGTTGCTACAGTGACCCAGCAACAAGGCAATCAGAGTAGGAATCTAGGAGGTCAGGGCATATCGCCTTGGACTCTTCCATTGGTGAAGATATTTGCTTAGTGTAGAAATGGTGGGTTGCTACAGTCCTTAAAGCCCTTTGAAAAACCTTTTGAGGCGGATAAAGAAAATTTCTGCACGTATCATGTTGTTGTTGGCCATAGAACTAATAATTGTTACAAGCTGAGGGATGCCATTGAGAAGCTGATAGATGAAGGGAAGCTGCAAGAGCCAGCCAAGTCCAGTACAAAGA
Source organism: Euphorbia tirucalli (assembly GCA_039660915.1). NCBI lineage: Eukaryota > Viridiplantae > Streptophyta > Magnoliopsida > Malpighiales > Euphorbiaceae > Euphorbia > Euphorbia tirucalli. The sequence goes on along the minus strand of CM077632.1, from coordinate 48,903,454 downwards.
CCAACCCGCTACCAGCATTTGAGAAGCGGGTCAACATGGTACATTTAGGACTGCCAGCTAATTTCATCTTTGCTCAGGTCCTTCAAGCAAACCCTGCCATTCAGGCTGTAGCGGTAGGAGAAGTTGAAGTAGAATCAGAACGTGAGAAGAAGGTAGAACAAAAGGAAGTCAAACCCATAAGCCTGAATGATCTTGACTCTGAAGATGAATAAGAAGAGTTTGGTAGAGAGGAGTCAGTTAAGCCTCCGACCATTAAGAAGCTGAAAGTTCAAGAGGTCCAGAATGTGACCCGAAGTGGCAGAGTGTATCAACCAGCAGACCAAGTGAAGGTCAAAGCCCCGATGACTGGGTCGGGTAGTACGTTAACACCGAAAAGGGTTGAGAAAGAAGACTTGGTTATCTCTCAGTTGAAGAAGACTCCTGCACAAGCCAGTTTATGGCATTTGCTTCTGACCTCTAAGGAGCATAGGGCTGCTTTAGTGAAGAAACTGTCAGAAATTGAAATCTCCCCCATCGCATCTCTGGAGGCTATGGGCTGTCTGTTGGATAAGGTCCATCCTAGGACTTCTGACATTATTTTTTCCAAGAAAAATTTGCCTGGCGAAGGAAAGGCTCACAACAAGGCTCTTTACATTAGAGCCTATGTGATGGACAAAGTAATGCCGTGTGTTATGGTGGACGATGGCTCGGCGCTGAATATATGTCCACTGAAAATGCTGCCATTTCTGGGTCTGAATGAAGATGTACTAAAAAAATCCTCAACGGTAATCCAGGCATACGATGATTCCAAGAGAACAGTGATAGGGACTTTTGAAACCGAAGTAGAGGTTGGGCCGGGCAAATCAATGGTCGTTTTCACGGTGATAGATATTCCGATCACCTTTTCCCTACTGCTAGGAAGGCCATGGTTTCATCCTCTAGGAGGTGTCCCTTCCACCTTGCACCAGAAAATTAACTTCTCGATGAACGGTGAAATAGTGACTGTTGAGGCGGATGCCCAATCAATGATTGCTGTCGTGAATGAAGGAGTTGTCCCTTTTGATGGATTCCAGGTTGCAGTGATCAAGGGAGAAGAAGCTACAAATGCTCCCATGGTCATCTATGAAAATTATATGCCGAAGTGGTTATCTCGGTACTTGCACAGGCAGAATTTGTCCCGGGCATGGGACTTGGAATCAACCTACATGGAGTGCCTGATTTAACATCGACTCGGGAAAGCCAAGGCAGTTTGGTCTTGGGTGTATAGAGGAGATGTCTGATCAGAAGAACCCGAGAAGGGCAAAAAATGGCAGAATCATGATGAAACCGTTCCTGAAGGCAGGAGAAGGCCTATACAAAGGACAAGCTGAACCGGTAAGGGTCGAAAATGTTGAATACCCCAGCTTTCAAATATTTGCTGATATTGTTAACTTTGAGAAAAGCCGGGAGGAACTAGTGGCCCCCATGGTGGTAAAAGAAGCAGCTGCTAAGTCTGCTGTTCTACAAGGCGAGCCGTCCGAAGAGATAGCAGAAGCAGTAGAGGTGGCCGAGGAGAAAAATGAAGAAGAAGCCTATAATGAAGCTGCAGAAGTAATTTCAGGTGCTTTAACTGCTGCATTAAGCAAGGCATTTGGGAAGGCCAAGGAAGGATTTGGCGAAGAGCTAATGGCCAAGGTGAACCTAGACTCTATGGTTGCCGAGATAGCCAATATCATGGAAAGGGCTAAGGCGTAAGTGGTTGAAAAAGAAGTTGAAGCAGCTGTGATCCCGGGTAGTGCTCTGAAGATGAAGATGGAAGCTGAAGAAGTGTAAGGCCCTCTGCCTGTGGATGATGAAAATGATTTTGTTTTATCTATTTCTTCCATTTTCAGTGTAAACGATGTACTTTATGATAAGTTTAATGTAATGAAGTCTCAGTTTGCTTACTTGTGTGATGTTTATCCTGATAATTCTGTGCATGCATTTAAATCACCATCAAGCATATTTAGCATACATGACACTGTATTGCATGAAATCAACATAAGTACAGATGAAAATCCTAAAATGGTATTCATTTTACGCGAGCTAAAATCCGAGGAAGAAAAAGAATTAATAAGAATACTACAAAAACATGTTAAAGCTTTTGCCTGGTCGTACAAAGACATGCCGGGTGTAGATACAGAGATAGTAGTGCACAAGATTCCAACCGACCCCAAGTTCAGGCCAGTAAAGCAGAAGCTGAGAAGATTGAGGCCAGAGTGGGCTACACTAGTAAAAGAAGAGGTGGCTAAGCAGATAGATGCCAAGTTCCTTGAAGTGGTAGAATACACAGAATGGTTAGCTAATATCATCCCAGTGCCTAAAAAGGATGGGAGGGTCAAAGTATATGTTGACTACCGAGACCTGAATAAGGCATGTCCAAAAGATAATTTCCCACTGCCTCATATTGATGTCTTGGTTGATAGTGCAGCAAAAGCAGCAATGTATTCCTTCATGAATGGCTTTTCAGGGTACAATCAGATCCTGATGGATGTGATAGATAAGGTGAAGACATCGTTCATCACAGAGTGGGGTACTTTCTGCTACAAAGTAATGCCTTTTGGACTGAAGAATGCTAGAGCCACTTATCAAAGTGCTGTTACGACTCTGTTACATGACATGATCCACGAAGAAGTCGAAGTGTATGTCGACGATATGCTTGTTAAATCAACGACCCGGGAGGAACATCTTGTTATCCTGGATAGATTTCTTACGCGCATTGGAGAATACAACTTCCGACTTAACCCCAAGAAGTTCATATTCGGAGTCACATCAAGGAAGCTGCTGGGTCATGTAGTCAGCCAGAAGGGAATAGAAATGGACCCAGACAAAATCAAAACCATCAAGATATGCCATCTCCAAGAACGGAGGAAGAAGTTAGGTCATTCTTGGGTTCCTTACAGTACGTCAACTGCTTCATAGCACGGTTGACTTCCACTTGTGAGCCAATTTTCAAGTTTTTAAAGAAAGATCAGTCAATCATATGGGATGACAGATGTCAGCTGGCATTTGATAAAATTAAGGCTTATCTGGTAAATCCACCATTCCTGAGTCCACCAATTCCAGGGAAGCCTCTGATTTTATAATTGGCCATCAAAGAATCCTCTATAGGGGCAATGCTGGCATAAGAGCAAGATGGTCGAAAGGAATACCCTATCTACTACCTCAGCAAGAAGCTATTGGAGTATGAAACTAAGTACACACTGGTGGAGAAGACGTGTGTCGATGATTTGGCTGACTAAGAAGCTACACCATTACTTCCAGTCCTACAAAGTGCAAGCCGTGGCCAAAGTGGACCTAATGAAGTATCTGTATGAAGCACCGGTGCTAGTTGGGAAGTTGACTAAATGGCTGTTACTCTTATCGGAATTCGATATTGAGTACATCACTAAGAAAACCATCAAGGGGCGAGCCATAGCGGAGTTCCTAGTGAATCAACCTCTGGAATCAGATTATACTGAGAATTTGGAGTTCCCAGATGAACAGTTAGCCATGGTTGAAGTAAAAAGGTGGGTTATGCGCTTCGACGAGGCAGTGAACAGAAAGGGTACTGGAATTGCGGTGCTAATAGCAACGCCGGATGGTGAAATCATTCCTTTATCAAAGAGGTTGAATTTTCCCATAACCAATAATGGGGCAGAGTATAAGGCATGCTTGTTTGGGATGGATGCTCTGTTGACATTAGGGGCAAATGATGTCTTAATCGTTGGGGATTCACTTCTGGTGATCAGGCAAGCTCAGGGTGAATGGGAGCTGAAAGAAGAAGCCTTACGGCCTTACTTGGAGCTGCTACAGTTCACAAAAGAGTTATTTGGCCAGTGTGAATTAGACATGTCCCCAGGGATGAGAACAAAATGGCTGACACACTAGCAATGTTATCTTCTATGTGGGAAAACCCAGAAGAAACTCAAGTATAACCGCTGGTTATAGCCACTTCCAGACATCCTTGCTTCGAAGTGCACCAAGTAATGGAGTTGACAGCTGAAGAAAAGCCATGGGTCTTTGACATCTACCAGTATGTTAAGGAAGGAAAGTATCTAGAGGGAGCTAGTACTGCTGATAAGCTGTCACTAATTAGACTGGCCAGTCAGTTCAGAATCTTCGAGGATAAGACATACAAAAGAACAGCACATGGGGTTCTTTTAAGGTGCATGACAAAACAAGAAGCAGAAGAAGTGATGCAGCAGGTACATGCAGGCTCCTGCGGGCCACATATGAATGGACTCGCTATGGCCAGAAAAATAATGAGGGAAGGATACTTCTAGATGACCATGCAGGCAGATTGCATAAGAAAAGTGAAGAGATATCATGAGTGTAAGATATATACCGACATCAGTCATCTTCCACCACTGAAATTACAGAACCTGGCGTCTCCTTGGCCGTTTTCAGTATGAGGGATAGATATGATTTGTGAGATTCATCCAGCTGCATCTAATGGGTACAGATTCATAGTTGTGGCAGTCGATTAATTTTCCAAATGGGAGGAGGCAGAATCCTTTACTAATGTAACAGCTAAGCAAATGGTTAAGTTTATCCAGAAGAAAATCTTTACCCATCACATAGTGACTGACAATATAGTACAGTTTCAAGGGGCAACAGCTGAGCTGCTTACAGAACATAGCGTTGAGCATCATAAGTCTTCTCCATACAGACCCCAAGCTAATGGTGCAGTGGAAGCAGCTAATCAGGCGATAAAAAAGATCTTATCAAAGATGGTAACCACTTACAGAGATTGGGCTGACAAACTACCATATGCTCTTTGAGGTTACAGAACCAGTGTTAGGATGCCAACAGGGGAAACTCCCTATGCCCTGGTGTATGGGATGGAGGCGGTGTTGCTAGTGGAAATAGAGCTCAAATCATTCAGAATTGCCCTAGAAGCTTAATTGCCTGAGACTGAATAGGTCCAAGCTAGATACGAGTAGTTAGCAGCGCTGGATGAAAAGCGACTAAAAGCACTAGATCATTTACAGATGTGACAGCACAGAATGGCCAGAGCCTATAACTGAAATATGAAGTACTCTAAGCGGCAATTGAAAGTAGGAGATTTGGTGTTGAAGTAGTTAAGGCCTTCAAATGTCGATGCTAGGGGCAAGTTCAGACCCAACTGGGAAGGACCTTATGTTGTGAAAAAGGTGCTATCAAAAGGTCGTGTTAGCATCATGGACATGGATGGGAATGAGTTCATCAACCCTATTAACCAAGACCGGTTAAAGCTTTATCATGTGTAAAAAAAAAAGTCTGCTAGGCTGAAAACTCGAAAAGAGCGGCCAAGGCAAAAGTTAAGACACGAGAGAAAATGATCAGTAGCAAAACCTGAAAAGGACGACTGGTGACGGATTCTGGCTCAATGTGGAATATATACCATTTGGGAATTAATTCTTTCAAATGTACTCATTTTGATTTTATCAATAAAGTGGAGTGTTCATTTAAATATATTTGCATGGTTATGATAAATGCATAAACAAAGTTATCTTGCTTAAACATCCATTTAAAGAAAGCACTTTGCATTTAACTGGTTAAACTCGTTGTGTTATTTAACAAATGAAAATGCATTAAATACATACAATTTGAAATCTTTTGTCATCCTTCAAATCCAATTCATTTTCCTAAAAAAGCAACAGTGGTGGCCCAAAAACTTGACTGTTTTGCAAGGTTATATTTTCTACCATCAATGGCTTCTTCACCTTAAAAAAAAAAAAAAAGCTCGCTGAGGTGAAAATCGAAAAGGCACCTAAGGCAAAAGTTAGAGCGGCTCGCTGGGCTGAAAACCCATATTGGGCAACCCAGGCAAAATTTAGAGCACCTACAGATTCATAAACTCCCTCGAGGCAGGAAACTAGAATTTGCCAAGTAATTTCCCACAGGGGTCCTTACATTATTCTTCAGCAGAATTCTTCACACTATTCCCTAGCAGAATCTCCATAAAGAATACCACAACCATTTCCCCAGCAGTATCATGCATCCCCAACAGTCATCTCACTTCTCCAACGATCATCATACGATGCCTCACACCTGCACAAATAGCCAGGGGCATAACATACCTCTCCCCAGTGGAAAGAGGAAACATCAGATAGCAGCGAGTGCATCCATGTGCATATACATCATTATGTATGCATACATAGCATACATGAACCATTCATCCTTAGCTAGTCTTCATTCTTGATCGAAGGGGCAAAAATTTTTGTTCCAAAATCTCTCGATCAAGGAATGAAGACTAGCTATTTCAAGTGAAGGAATTCATCATCCTCAGCTTCACATCTCCAGCAGATCCGCCTCGGGTAATGTAAACCCGATATCAGCCCAGATCGGCTCCATCTTCACATCTCCAGCAGATCCGCCTTAGTTAATGTAAACCCGGTATAAGCCCAGATTGGCTCCATCTTCAAGTTCTCCAGCAGATCCACCTCAGGTAATGTAAACCTGGTATCAGCCCAGATTGGCTCCATCTTTAAGTTCTCCAGCATATCTGCCTCGGGTAATGTAAACCCGGTATCGGCCCAGATCGGCTCCATCTTCAAGTTCTCCAGCAGATCTGCCTTAGGTAATGTAAATACGGTATCGGCCCAGATCAGCTTATTTCATCTCCAGCATAGCCTCGGGTAACCTAAACCCAGAATCGGCCTATCCGCCCTCCACCTTCTTCGCCTCGGGTAACCTAAACCCGGAATCGACCTATACGCCTTCCACCTTCCTTTGCCCCGGGTAACCTAGACCCGGTATTAGCCTATCCGCCCTCCACCTTCTTCGCCTCAGGTAACCTAACCCGGTATCAGCCTATCCACCCTCCACCTTCCTCGCCTCGGGTAACCTAAACCCAGTATTGGCCTATCCGCCTTTCACCTTCCTTTTCCTCGGGTAACCTAGACCCAGTATCGGCCTATCTGCCCTTCACCTTCTGGCCTCGGGTAACCTAAACCTAGTATCGGCCTATCCCCCCTCCACCTTCCTCGCCTCGGGTAATTTAGACCCGGTATCGGCCTATCCGCCTTCCACCTTCCTTCACCGTGGGTAACCTAAACCCGCTATCAGCTTATCTGCCTTTCACCGTCCTTGCCTCGGGTAACCTAGACTTGATATCAGCTTATCTCCAATCATCACTACAACAACAAAACTTTTGCGGCTCAGATACGCCTTTCTTTCCTTCCGTTTGCGGCGCTTCATTCGTGTTCTCAAATTCCCCTTAAGTAACCTATACCTGGTATCGGGTATTGAATTTGATCACGCGAGGGGCAGCTGTAAGCGCCGGGTTTTTCCCGACCTCTATGATGAGAATTCTTATGTTACCTGTGGAGCAGACGAAATTGAATTGGACTTGAAAATGACGGAATGTTGCCCGGAGTCCCTCAAACATCCTGAAAACCAAGCTATTCGCAATTCAAAATCCCGAAAAGGTCTCCCGTATGATTTCCAGGGCTTAGGGTGTGTGTCAGACTTTTAAAATTTTACCCCGTCTCTTGTTAGAGCCGCACGGCTCTAGTTTTCAAACTAGAACCGTACGGCTCTAGTTCACACTAGAGCTGTACGGCTCTAGTGGGCAAGACAAGTTGCCTTACAAAGCAAAGCAACTTGTCTCGCCAGAGAAGAATTGGGGCATAATCAGAGAGAGTCAGGCGGCCATTAAATGCTTGAAATGATATATAAAAGGAGAGTATAAAAGGAGAAAATTAAATCAGAAAAAAGAAGAGGCTTTTCAATCTAAAAGAAAAAGAAAGAAACAGAGAAGAAAAGAAGCAGAGAAAAAAGAAGCAAGGCCAAGCAAGGAGTGAACCCAAGAAACTTAAAGATTAAAGCTTAAAACCAATGTAAAAACATTAAACACAAGTTCTATAACCTTTGCTTATTGGTTGGAGATCATTTCAGATTCATTTCGGGTTGTTTTGGATTGTTGCGGTTTTCAGCCGGTTGAGTCTCCAGGATATATTCCGAGCTTCCAATCCATTTCTTGAAGTTCGAAGCATCAAAACAACATCAAGGTAAAATCTGAGAGGCCTTAAACCTGCTTGCATTGTCTTTTCTGAGCGTTTCCTTTGTTTTTGCAAATTTCAAAACCGGATTGCTCGGTCGGCTCTGTCCATGAAGAACAGAGCCAGCCAGCTCTAGTATTAGAGCCGTACGGCTCTGTTCTTCAGGGACAGACTTCCGGTTTGTCCCGATTGGTCGAAAACAGTCTGTTTTCCATTTTGTGCATTCTGCTACGATCATTTTCAGTCCAAATCCATCCGTATACCATAAAATTTTGGCTTTTAAATTTCTATACGTACGGATGTTAGTGTTTTCGTATTTCTCGGGGTTTATTTTCTGAGTTTCGGGGTAGTTTTATCCGAATCGGATCCATAGTTTAGCATTAGCGGACCCCCGAACCCTATAAAATTCCCGGAAAATATTAAAAATGAGCAAAATAGTATTTTTACAAATGTTTTTGGCGTGTTTATTGCATTTTGGACCCTAGATGGATTGTGTATTTAGGAAACCCACACGAATGAAACCTTGGATTCTGGGATAACATACTCACAAAAGTGGAAATTTACATGTAATCGAGCCGATTGTTTTCCAAAAATTGTTTTCCAGCACAAAAAAAATTACAGGGCATTTCAAAACCGTTTTCCAGGTCTAACTGGTCCGACTGGTCAGGTCGACCCGATTATCCCCTAAATGCATGCCCCCGTTCCTAAATTCCCAATTCTGTACTGAATTGAGTCCTATTTGTGAACTGTGCTAACCAATCTATTTTACAGCATTTATTTTTATTATTATTACTGTAATTAATAGAATCCCGTGTATTCTAGGTGGATGTAATTTTTAGATCCTCGTGTACTTAGGCGATTGTAATGTGAGGATGAAAGTTTTCCCTTGTTATTTGATTGGGTTGTATAATCGGCCTCTATTATTTTCTTGTATATTTTGGATGTATGCTTTATTTTTCTATAATTTATTTTCTGCATTTTGCTTTAGCATCGGCTGATTAAAATAAACAAATTGGGGTTAGGAAAAGATAATAGAGCGAATTAAATATGGTAATATGAACGATAAGGTGAAAGCAAGCTAGAGGTTAAGTAAGTTAGTTGCCCGGACCCTAAATCTCTGGATTAGGTACAGCAGTCTGTCCTCGGGAGGGAGCTGTACCAGAATTCCCGGATGAGCTGATCCGGGTGGCGACTCTATCACTGATCTCGGAGTTAAGTTTCGAGGTCTTTAAGTTAAAAACGGGAAAATGTTTTCTTCAAAGAAATTTCCAAATTAAATCCACAATTTCCTAACTCAAGATAAACAAAACCCGTTTTCCATAAACTTCACCAAATCAAAATCTTTTTCCCCGGCCCGCTTCGCCGCATTTACATTTCTTTTAAAAAGGTTGTCTGCTCACAGCAGCCAACTCAACCTCAAGCTTCATTCTTTGCTGGCCCGTCTGTACCAAATACTTATGATCATGGAGCCTCTTCATCTACAAGCCATCCATCGGGATCATCTCAGTACAGATTGGGTGTTTCACAAAATCTTTTTACACCATGGGCTACTCAATCACCTTGGGGTGCACACAATATTGGTTTTCAACCACAACATTCAGTTCAATTTGGTATGCCCCAAACACCTGCTAATATGATTTTTTCAACATTTACTCGGCCATCTTTAGTAGAACATTGTCCAGGCTTGTCTAGTTTTCCATCTTACCAATATCAAGGTATCACACAGCCTCATTATGGAACAGCATCCACAGTTCAAAACGATTCATCACAGACAATTGCACCACAACCGGTTAGACGGACACAGCCTCCACGGAAAGGAAGACGTCAAAATTGATTCGTCATGAAATTTGGTTTTATGTTTTCTTTATTCTTGTAATTACAAAAATTCAAGACTTATGGATTTTCCTTGTTTTTTAATTTATGAATCAATGCTCCAGTAAATTTACTATATAACCTCAGGTTAGATATTATTACAATTAATTTTACACATAGTTTCAGGTAGATTATTTTTTTTAAGAAAAAAAAAATTGCTGATTAAACAAAATTAATAAGTTTAATTAGTTTCGTTTTTTTATCTCAAAAATTTGACAGTAACAGTACATGCCATATGTAAATCCTCTAATTAAAAAAATACATGAATTATTTTCGTATAATTAATTGGATTCAGAAAAAACACTATCAGATTTTCACACAAATGTTTGTTAGGGTTTTGTCATCTCAGATCAATGCCAACTATATATATATATTCCATCCTAGCCAGAATCACTGTTGGAATTGACATGGCAAGTCATTTTACTCCCAAAACTCAGTTACTTTATCAAGTTTTCACCCACATAAAATCCCTTCCCTTTATTGAAAAATTTCATCTGGCCAAATTTGCATTACCATGTCCGCTATTATGAATACCGAATTGGCAAAACAAGTCCGCTATTATAACAAGTGTACCATTTGAAGTTGTCCGCACTTACGAAGAGCGGACAACTTAAGCATTCTGCAAAATTAAATTTTCTAGCAGGATTTGTCTAATCCACTGCATGTCCACTTTTGTGAAGAGCGGACATGCACAAACCGCTTTTTTTTACTAGCGGGCGTGGTGTGGGTGACTAAAAACTGGCTTTCCGCTATTCAAACAAGCGGACGTGAAAAAAAAGCACCCCAAACTCGTAAAATCCACTCCTTCCACCACAAACCTGTAATAACTTTGTAATAATGCCATAATTTAATCAATATCCCGGCTCTTCATCGGTTTGCAGATTGCTTGGAGAGGTCATTGACATATTATTGTTGAGTTGGATTCTAAGCTTGCCTTGGATGTCCTTCATTCTGAAGTCGAACTTCATCATCTTTATTCCTGGATAATCAAGGTGTGTATTGCTTATGGGATTCAAAGCTGGGATATTGTTTTCTAGCATACTTACCGAGAGAGTAACTATGCGACTGACTTATCGGCGAATTTCGCAGGATCTTATCTTTTGGGAGGCATCTCCTGCAGGCTTCTAGAGTATTTTGTATGAAGAACTTTGTGATAGCTCTTTATACAGAGCAGTTTGATAGTAATGCTTTTCTTTTCTTTTAGTTTTGATTTAGTCTTATCGTAGAACAAAAAAAAAAAAATGTAATTTATTTTTTATGATGCTTGTTTTTTATTTTCTTAATTATTTCATAATATTTTTGTAGAACCAAGCTCCAAGAAAAGAAATGGGTTTATTTAGTTGTAGATTTTTTTTTTAACTATTCGGATTCTTAGTTGAAGCTGTAGTATCTATTTCAATTATACGCGAACCTTTGAATCTTTTTATCGGGAAGAAATGCCTTTATTACTAAGTTATATTTGGATAAACAAATAGTGTTAGAATTTAAAAACAAACAAAAGCGATGAAAATGATGCCTTACGCACCATGATATAATTAAATTATAATGTCCCTACGTAAAATAATTAAGATTTAGGCCTTTTAAGATTATTATGAGAAGAGGTAAAGGAATACTATTAATGAAACATATATTTAACATGGTATATGATATGTTTATGAATTCAAATGATTCTCACCCGTATGCTTGAAAGAATCTTAATTAATAATTCAACATGGTTTTTTTGGAATAACAACCCAAGAAATTCACCCTACCCAAACCCGATTAAATACACATACTCTTATTAAACTTTTATACATATCATCCCAAATCCCAGTTAAATAACACCAAAAAAATTAAACAATAAATAAAATTGTTATAAATACGATTTACATAAAGTATCAAGTCTTATTTTTTTTTATATTAAAGCAAAACATACATCTTTGTATAACATAATAACTACTGTAAATCCTATAAATTCTATTACATTTATATTGTTAATATATATTTATATTTTTTCAATATTGAAAAGTTGTTAACATATGTATATTAATGCAACAAAAAATGTTTATTGCCATAATTTTTATTCTTTTAGCATCAAAATTTTTTGTTGCGAAATCATTGTACTTTTTTATGGTATATCCATTTCTTGCGTGCTAGGGGCCGAATCTAGATTCAACACCTCGACCCAAACATCTATAAATAAAAAACAAGATGAGACATCTGGTGACTGGGGTATCCTCTGATGCCTAAGTTAATAGGTATTTTAGAGAGAGTATTTCTCAAGAGCGTAAGATAGATCTCACACTTAAGAGATAATCCCCTTTATATAGGTGGAACATTTATAGTTTGAATATATAACTATCGGTGGTGTGATTCTACCTGTGTCACAGTTTTATTCCAACTAGAAATGCTAAGTCTATTATGATACACGTAGGCGACAAACTCCTATGAACAAACGGATTCCGAATGATGGAACATATCCCTAAGAATGGGAAGTTCTATACTTATCTGTCAAGAGATTAGCTAACTTCTTCTTAGTCGAATATATATCACCTCGACGTTCGTCATGCACTTGGGTGTCCATTTGGAACGGCCTTCCATTGTAGATCCAGTATTAGTAAAGTATTCGGTTATGCCATTAAAAGCCCTCCAAAGGTCCGATGCAGTCATTCTAAGGTTGCTTGGCATACGCATGGATGAGCCTCTAATCACCATGTCACTAACACAAATCTTAAAGCCGCCTTGTGAAAAAAATGTCATTGCTTAGCATTTCGGTGGCATGCATAAACAATAGTTCCGCATTTAAGCAATTTAAATCTACAAATAATTAGTGATATTAGCAATTATTCAATTAATTGCTCAGAAAATTAAGGGAAAAATTTAAAAAATACATGTGTTAACCTATGTTTTGATGAAACAACTTTATATTTAAAGAAGATAAAAATAATAAATACTTTGAGAATTAATTAAAAATAAATGTGATTTTATCTTAATTAGTTAACAAAGTATAAGATAAAGACTTACAACAAAGATATTGGAAGGTTATTACAAAAAGAAAATAAAAAGTTTGGAGGTAATAAGTGTAACATTACTTCAGAAGGCTAAAGACTTAAGAAATTCTGTCACAAATCTTCAGAGGCCTAAACACTATATAACAGCTACATTCAAAGACCTGAAGAAATTCAATTTAAATCTTCGGAGGCGTGAGCACTGTATAACAACTACATTTAGAGACTTGAAGAAGTTCATCACAAATCTTCAGAAAGCTAAACACTGTACAACGGCTAGTTTTAGAGACCTGAATAAGATCAAAATAAAAGCTTCAGAAGGCTGAATACTGTGCAAAGGCTAGTTTCAGAGACCTAAACATAAGAAGATAGAATTTGAACATCATCTCCAAACTAATTCTCCAATGCCTATAAATAGAAGACAATTACAACAATTCAAGGTGGAAAGACAATTTGCAAAACATACAATACAATCAAAGCATTCTTGAGTAGTCTTTCCAACAAACTTCAAAGAGAGCAATTCAAAGAATTCAAGTCTTTATCAAGCAATTCATACACATTCAAATTCAATACTTTGAATGAATTGTAAAACATACTAACGGATATCAGTGTGAGGGGGAGCTTTGTTGCGAAACTTCAATATAGATTTTGTAAAAGTTTAGTTTTTGATCGTTGAAAAACAACAAGTTGTAAAATTTTGGTGTTAAAGCTTGCAAAAAGCACTGGATGTCTTGATCCTAGACCAAAGAAGGATCGTTGGCTTAATCCTAAACTGCAGTTGTATCATCCTGATCTTGGACAGAAGAAAGACCACTTGGCTTGATTCCTGTCGTTAAAAGAATTGTAGTGGAAAATCTCAAGTGGTTCACTTGGGGACAGGAGTAGGACAGTTGGTCCGAAACTATATAAATCTCGGAGTCATCAATATATCTATCTTTACTCTTTTTAGTTACTGCCATTTATATTTATGTACTCATTTTGGCAGTAATAGCCATTTAAAGAGATATCATATAATTTCTTCAAATTATTTTATTTTGCATTTTAAGTAAAACTTGTTTCTTTGGGCAAATTTTTTTTTTATTAAAAGTTTTTATAAAAGATTTTTTTTAATTTGAAAATATACACTATTTACCCTCTCTATAGTGTATTTTCAGTCTATTTGGGACTAACAATTGGTATCAGAGTTTGACTCTTGCTCAAAAGGATTAACATCCTTAGAGTGATCCAAGTATGACTAGTACATCAGGGAATCAAAATGCTTTTATGGTTGAAGGAAATTCTATTCATAAGCCACCTATATTTCATGGAGATAATATTTTTGAAAGAATAGAATTAAAATATTTTTACAGTAAACTGATATTCAGATTTAGAAAATATCAAAGATGGATCTATTGTTCCTTCAAAAATAGTTAACGATAAAAGTATTCCAAAGGAAGAAAGTGAATATGATGTAAATGATTTAAATAAAATTACTTTAAATGTTAAAGCTATCAATTTGCTACAATGCTCCTTAGATATTAATGAATATATGCATATTTTACGATGCACAACAACTAAGGAAATCTAAGATAAGCTTGAAGTAACTCATTAAGGAACCAAGCAAGTAAATGATGGAAAAATCAATCTCTATGTTACAGGATTCAAGTTATTCAAAGCAGATCCTAAAGAATCAATTTCAGATATCAACATAAGATTCACATTAATTGTGAATAAATTAAATGATCTTAGCAAGCATTATATTGATGAAGAGTTAATCAGAAAGCTCATCAGAATAATGCCTACTTCATGGGATTCTAAGCTCTCGGGAATAGCGGAATCAAAAGATTTAGGGAAAAGTACAAATAAAAACCCTGTGGTTTTGCCGGTTTGCAAATCGAGGGCTGTGTTTCAAAACGTTACAAAAGCATGACACGTGGTTTGACAATTTGCAGATTAGGGGCTTATCATTCAATACACTCCACAAAAACTCTCTTATCTTTCGAAATTCCACCTGAAATTTTTCGAGTGTGTTGATTGAAGTATAATGAGTATTGATGTGGAAGCTTGAAATTTTTTTCAGGAAATGGATATATTTTTATTAATTAATAATGCAAATTAATAATGTAAAAAAATAAAAGAATAATACGAAATAGAAAAATTTCCAAAAAATTTCCAAATTTTTAAATCTTGTTGTAAAGTTATTAAGTAATATGTATATATTTTTCGGATATTTTCAGCAATTTTTCTATTTTTTATTAGCTGTTTTTATTGTTTTACATTAATAATTAATAAAAGTATACTCACTTCTCAAAAAATTTCAAGCTTCAACACCAATATCCATTGTACTTTAATCAACAAACTTGCAAAATTTGGATATTTTTCAGAATCTTTTATATTTTTTATGATTTTTTTTTACTTTATTAGTTAATAAAAATACTCACTATCCAAAAAATTACAAGTTTGAAATTTAATTAATAAACTTGAAAAATATTGTGTACTTTAATCAATAAACTTGAAAAATATCGTGTAAAATTTCAAACTATAAAAGAATTTTAGTTGAGCGTATTTGATAATAAGCCCTTGATCTACAAATCGTCAAACCATGTATCATACTTTTGTACCATTTTGAAACACTGCCTTTGATTTACAAATCGGCCAAACCATAGGTTTTTTTTGTACTTTTCCCAAAAAATTATCTTCATATTCTTATGATGAATTTATAGGTTCATTACTTACCTACAAAATGAAGATCAAATCCACCACAGATCGTGAGCAATAAGAAAAGAAGAAATCCATTGCACTTAAAGCTACAAGCCCAATAGTTGATGCACCTGAAAGTGAATCAGAACGTGATGACAGTGATGAAAAGCTAGATGAAAAAGAAGCACTTCTTGTTTAGAATACAAGAAGGCGCTAAAGAAAAACTTCAACAACAGCAACATCATCAAGACAAAGCAAGAATCATAAAAAATCACTTGCTTTAATTGCAAAAAGCCAGGACACTACAAAATTGATTGTCCAAAGTCCAGACTATAATTCAATAAGAAAGATAAGAAGGCTACGATAGCTACATGGACAATGATAATTCTGATGATGAAGATATTGAAAACAAAGCTCAAATTTGCTTTATGACAACTAATCAAGAAGAAACTTCATCAAAGGAAAAAGAAGAAACAGAAGATGAGGTAATCCTAACTTCCTTATCTCATAAAGATATCATTCAAGCATATTTAAAATTACACCATACTTTGCAAGAAACTATTAAAAATTATGAATGCAAAAATTTTGAAGTACAGAAAGAAATATTTGAACTTGAAAACAATGTAAAGTTTGTTGAAAATACTAATCTTACATTAGTAAGCAAAGTATCAAGTCTTGAAGACAAGTGTAAAAAATTAAATTCCACCTTTAGTAAATTCACAATTGGAGACAATATGCTTAATATGATGTTAGATACCCAACGAAATTCAAATGATAGAAAATGAATTGTGTTAAATCAAGTTTTGATGATTACAATATTAAAGAAAAGGAAGATGATTATAATAAAACAATCTCAAGTAATTAAATTAAGATTAATTGAATAATATGGTGCTTATCATATAAACAATATAAACAACATAATGCCTTAGCAAATTATAGCATAATATTAACATAGTAACATATGTATCTTTGTCATACTAGCATACCAGGCCATATCGACACATAATATACACCATACCATATTACAATATTTAAAGAGAAGGAAGATGAATACAATAAAACAATCTCAAGTAATTAAATTAAGATCAAATGGATTATGATCTTAATTAAGATTACATAAAGATATTTTATTATAATGACTTTTATCAAAGTCAAAATGAAAAAAGAAGAAAAAGAATAATATATACTCAAGTAACTATGATAATCTTATTTAAGTTACAAAGAGGATCATATTATTGAAGATGAAGATGTACAACAAATCTTGAAGACAAAGATAAAGACTATTATGATCTATAAGAGGATATTAATTTTGAAGTTACAAAAAGAGGACTCTTACAACCAAAAAGTTATACACCTACAGGAGGCTGCACAAAGTATAACGATCACTTACAGAAGGCTATACACTGTATAACGGTCACCTATGGAAGGCTAAACAAAGTATAAAGGTCACCTATAAGAGGGTATGCACTGTATAACAATCACCTACAGTAGGCTGTACAAAGTATAACGGCCACCTACAGGAGGCTATACACTGTATAACGGCCACTTACAGAAGGCTAAAGAAAACTCAGAATATTGCTATAGAAGGCTATACATTGTATTATAAGCTTACACAGAAGGCTATGGCAATATAAAACAACAGCTTCAGAGGCCTGCAGAGTCTTAGACAGATTTGTACATAAAGCTCCATTACCAATACTTGTGAGTAACGGCTATATTTGCTCTTTCGCCTATAAATAGAGAGCAAATCCATCATTCACAAGTGGAGAAGACAAATATCAAAATCACATATACAAGCATACTTTAGAGAGTCTTTTCCAACAAGCTTTCAAAGAGATATTCAAAGAATAAAAGTCTTCATCAATTCTCAAATAATCAATCTATCCATTCAAAAGGGAATTGTAATTCACACAATATGGTTTGTGTGAGGGGGGAGCTTTGTTACAGTGATTTCAACAAAGCAATTATAAAGTCTCACACTTGAGATTGAAAAATATGGTGATAGTTTGGTTGTGAAGCTTGAAACTATAGTTGTAACAGTTTGGTGTTTGATTTTTGCAAAAAGCACGGTAATAGTTGTTGTTGAGCTATAAAACAACACCTATAAGTTTGACATTAGAGCTTGTAAAAAGTGTCAGTAGAGGTTTTGATACTTTACCTAGAAAAGTATTGAGTTTGTTACTTGAACTCATAAAAAGTAACATTAAGTTTGATTTCTACCCGTAAAGAACTCACAGGCTTGGTTCCTACCGATAAAGGAATCTTTAGCTGAAAATTTCAAGTGGTGGGCTTAGGGATAGGAGCCAGTTGGGCGGAACCTGTATAAATCATTATGTTTAAAATATCTTTATCCCTACACTCTTTACTTATTGCTATTTAAATTCTAAGCATTTAAATTAATAGCATTATTTTTATTTATAGATATTGTTTAAACTTATCAAAGGAATTATATTCACAAGTTTTACAATCTAAATTTATTCTGCACTTTTAGTTTAACTCGTATTATTGGGAAAAATCCTTTTTTATCGAAAATCTTATAAAAAATAATTTTTATTCTGTAATACACATTATTCACCCCCCTGGTATGTCTCTAGCCTATTTTGGGGGCCAACAAATTGGTTTCAACTAGAGCGCTTGTGATGTACCTGAACACACATCCCAAAAGCCAGTTTCTTTTTGCAATTCCTCATCCGCCATCGAAATGCAAATCCTCTATCTATAAAATGTATTCAGCCATCTGAACCAAAAGGAAAACACAAGATTAGTCATCTACAGTCTTCTAAATAAATAGTTAGAAGAAATGTTTAGAGACCTCTACCAAAAATAAATTAGAAGTTTCAACACTTGTATAGAAAAATAGAAAAAAATTTCAGCCTTCTGTACCATAAAATTCTTACTACAAGAGAGCTTCCAGACCTATACACTACTAAAAACTTTATCCAAACCAAAAAATGGTTTTAAATCAAATTACTTCTATAAAAAACCTAACCTTATTTCCAAACATAGATTCCTTACCATAAAACCTCATCACTCACTTTAATCATCTTACAAGATAAAGAGAAATTTTACATGTTTTTATTGCAATCATAAAGGACATGTAATTCAAGAATGTAACTTTTGAAGAGGTTACATAAAGGAAAAGTGATATGGATCCTAAAGAAAAACAATGCTAATAAGGAAGGACCCAATATTATATGGGTACCTAAAATTGCTTAATTTGTTTTACAGGTATGCCTCAAGAACACTCTTGAAAAATGAAGTTTGCACATTGATAATGGTTGTTCAAGACATATGACCGGTGATACTACCTACTTCACCACCTTAAGATAAGTTAAAGGAGGTATTGTAAAATTTGGTGATAAAAAGGAAGGTCAGGTTGTTGGTAACAATCCATGCATTGATGGAGTATCACTATTGATGGATTGAAAATCAATCTTTTAAGTGTTAGTCAACTGTATGCCAAGGATCAGAAAGTAATCTTCGATTCAAAGAAGTGTGAAGTTATTAAAGCAAAAAGTGGTAAGACATTACTTGTTGTTTCGAGAAATTAGAAACATTTATCTCTTAAATCCAAATAGTCTTACACATGATCAATATTTAATTTCACAAGGAGAAGAGAATTGGCTATGACATTGTAGATTAGGACATGCTAATATGCATCTGATTTCAAAACTTTCCAAAAGAGATTTAGTAAAAGGTTTACCAAAAATCGATTTTAATAAAATACATGTTTGTGATGCATGTCAAAGAGGTAAACAAACTAGAAGTTCTTTTAAAACTAAAGACCATTAGAACTACTACATTTAGACTTACTTGGTCCTATACAGCCAACTAGTTTAGAAGGCATGAAGTATGAATTTATCATTGTAGATAACTTCTCTAGGTATACATGGACATTGTTTTTAAGTCAAAAAGATGAAGTCTTTGAAAAATTTTCAAATCTATGTAAGAGGCTTTAGAATTTGAAAAACACTTCTATTATTTTTATTAGAAGTAATCATGGAAAAGAATTTGAAAATAATATCTTTGAAATGTTTTGTAATGAGCATGGTATTTTCCATAATTTCTCAACACCAAAGACTCCCCAAAAAAATGGTGATGTAGAAAGGAAAAATAGAACTCTCAAAGAGATGACTAGAACCATGCTAAATGAAAACAATTTACCAAAGTATTTTTGGGCAGAAGGTATGAATATAGCTTGCTATATTCTTAATAAAGCTTTAATAAGATCTATTTTGAAGAAAACACCATATGAGTTATAGAACAATAAAAAAACCTAATATCGGTTTCTTTCACTCAGTTGGCTACAAATGTTTCATTTTCAACAACAAAGAATATCTTGGTAAATTTGATTCAAAATCAGATGAAGGTATTTTCTTAGGATATGCACTACATAGCAAAGCATATGGAGTCTTCAATACGAAAACCTTTACCATAGATGAGTCAATACATGTAACTTTTGAAGATACTAACTCTCTACCATGCAATAATAAGTTTCAGGAAACTCTTGAGTTACTTGATCCACAGGTTGAATACAATGCTAGAAATAATCTACAGAAAAATGATGATATCAATAATCAAGGAGAACATGATTTACAACAAGTACAAACATAAGAAAATCAACATCATGATCTATCTAAAGAGTTCAGATATCATAAGTACCATCCGAAAGATGATATTATTGATAATCATTCTAAAGAGTAATGACAAGAAATCAGTTAACGGAATACTTTGACAATACAACATTTATTTCAGAAGTTGAATCAAAGAATTTCAAAGAAGCTGAAATTGAGGAAAGGTGGATGAATGCAATTAAAAAAGAACTTGATCAATTTAAAAGGAACAATGTATGGGAATTAGTTCTTAAACCCAAGGATCAAAATGTGATAGGAACAAATGGGTATTTAGGAATAAGATTGACGAATCTAGAAAATTTTTCAGGAACAAAGCCAGATTATTTGCACAAGGGTATAACCAACAAGAAGGAATTGACTATGGTGAGAGATTCGCTCTAGTTGCAAGACTAGAAGCCATAAGAATGTTATGTGCATTTACATGCTATAAGGATTTCAAACTCTATAAAATGGATGTAAAGAGTGTATTCTTAAATGGCTACATAAATGAAGAGGTATATGTAAAGCGACCTCCTGGATTCGAAGATTGTCATCATCCTAAAATATGTCTACAAGTTAACCAAAGCTCTTTTTGGTTTAAAACAAGCTCCAAGAGCTTGGTATGAGAGGTTAAGCTTTGTTTTGCTTATGAAAGGTTTTATTCAAGGTAAAGTTGACATGACATTATTTATAAAGCATATTAAATTAAGTGTGCAAATTTATGTGGATGATATTATATTTGGTTTTACAAACAAAATGTTATGCAAGGAAATTTCTCAAGAGATGAGTAAGGAATTTGAAATGTCTGTGATGGGTGAATTAAATTTCTTTCTTGGTTTACAAATTAAGCAAGAGAAGAAAGGAACATTTATCTGTCAATACAAGTATACAAAAGAACTCATCAAGAAATATGAAATAGAAAATTCCAAGCCTATAGAAACACCAATGATTAAATCAGTCTTACTAGACAAGGACGAAAAAGGTAAAAGTGTACACACTAAGACATACAAAGGTATGATTAGCTCTCTACTTTACTTAGCTGCTAGTAGACCTGATATACAATTTAGTGTATAGCTATTGTGCAAGATTTCAAGCTAACCCTAAAGAGTCACATTTAAGTGTTGTGAAAAGAATATTGAAATACTTAAATGGAACTCTAAATGTTGGTACCCGATATCCAAAATGCAGGAATTTTAATTTAATAAGATACAGTGATGCAGACTATATTGGATGCAAATTAGAAAGGAAAAGTACATCCGGTACTTGTCAATTTCTAGGTCAAGCATTAGTCTCATGGTCTAGCAAAAAGCAAACATCTGTGGCAACTTCAACTACTGAAGCTGAATATGTACCGGTGAGTCAATATGTAGCAAGATATTATGGATAAAGCAGGAATTAGAAGATTATAGGTTAAAACATGATCATATCTCTATATGATGTGATAATACTAGTAAAATTAAACTTGTTGGCCCTAAATAGGCTAGAGACACACTAGAGGGGGGTGAATAGTGTATATCATTGAATTAAAAAAAACTTTTATTAAACTTTTTCGGTAAAAACAGTTTTCCCTAATAATATGAGCTTTACTTGAAGTGCAGAATTAATGAGATTGTAAAACTCGTGAATATAATCGCTTGGATAAGTTTTAACAATACTAATTTTATTAATTTAAATTCTTAGAATGTAAATAGCAATAAGTAGGAAGTGTAGGGACAGAGATATTTGAGACACAGCGATTTTTACAGATTCGGCCCAACCGGCCTATTTCTGTCCCCAAGCCCACTAATTGAGATTTTCTATTAAGGATTCCTTTATGGGCAGGAACCAAGCCTATGATTTCTTTACGGGCAGAAATCAATTCTAATGTTACTTTTTTCGAGTTTAAGTAATAGACTCAATACTTTTCCAGACAAAGTATCAAAACTTCTACCGATACTTTTACAAGCTCTATTGTCAAACTTTTAGATGTTGTTTTATAGCTCAACAACAACTATTCCGTGCTTTTTGCAAGATTAAACACCAAATTTTTACAACTGTTGTTTTCAAGCTTAACAACAAAACTATCACCACCCTTTTCAAGCTCAAGTGTGAAACTTTACAATTGCTTTGCTGAAATTACCACGATAATAAACCATACTGTGTGAATTACAATTCCCTTTTGAATAAATAAATTTGTTGTTTGAGAATTGATGAAGACTATATTTCTTTGAATATCTCTTTGAAAGCTTGTTGGAAACGACTCTTTAATATATGCTTGTATATATGATTTTGGTATTGCTCTTCTCTACTTGTGAATGATATATTTGCTCTCTATTTATAGGTGAAGAAGCAAATATAGCCATTACTCATAAGCATTGATAATGGAGCTTTTTGTTCAAATCTGTCCAAAACTCTTCAAGCCTTTAAAGCTGTTGTTTTAAATTGTTATAGCCTTCTGTGTAAGCTTATAATGCAATTTATAACCTTCTATAGCAATAATTTGAGTTTCTTTTAGCCTTCTATATGTGATCGTTATACAGTGTATAGCCTCCTATAGGTGACTGTTATGCTTTGTACAGCCTCTTGTATGTGACCGTTATGCTTTGTGCAACCTCCTATAGGTGACCATTATATAGTGTATAACCTTTTGATTGTAAGAGTCTTCTTTTTGTACTCTTCTTTTTGTAACTCTAAGTTTAATATCCTCTTATAGATCATAGTAGTCTTTCCCTTTGTTTTCAAGATTTGTTGTTTGCCCTCATCTTCAATAATATGATACTCTTTGTGACTTGATGAGATTATCATGTAATCTTAGTTACTTGAGTATATATTATTCTTTTTCTTCTTTTCTTCATTTTGACTTTGATAAAAGTCATTATAATAAAATATCTTTATGTAATCTTAATTAAGATCATAATTCATTTTATCTTAACTTAATTACTTAAGATTATTTTATTATATTCATCTTCCTTCTCTTCAATATTGTAATATGGTATGGTGTATATTGTGTGTCAATATGGCCTGGTATGCTAGTATGATAGAGATACATATGTTACTATGTTAATATTATGCTATGATTTGTTGAGCCATTATGTTGTTTATATTGTTTATATGATAAGCACCATATTGTGTTTTTGATATGTTGTGTGGGATTTGTGTGTTAGTATAATTATGGGAATATACAGATCCTTACAGGTTACAAATGACATATATATATATGATACTGATATGCTAACATATGTTGCAACTATGGCCTTGATTACTGGTGATTCACAAAGTATGGAATTACTGGAAATAGTCTTGTGTGTATATTTGATGATTCTATAGGTGTTTTTGTTTAAATATATTCACTGCCACATGGTTCTGACAAGTCATCCTTGACAAAATTTACTCTCAACCACATACATCAACTAATGCCATGACAGATTAATGAAATATTCTATATGTGCATGTTGATATCAAATGATTTAGTGATATATAGCATATTGGTCTACAGTATGAGTTGCATTCCTTTTGATGAAGACAGTTCTAATTTATTGCTAAAGGAATATCCTTTACTTTAGTAAAAAAAGTTCTAAATGCAAAATCTAGTTATCCTTCACCAAATGGCTTAATTTTGATTATATTAAGGCATTCATGGATAATAGATTATCTTCCGTCCAAACTAAGCAGAGTGTGAAAGCTTTTTATAAAAAATAAAGTTTTGGGCTAATACATGTTTCAATGGGCTGGATCTCTATTAAGTTTTAATAAAAAGCCCATTTTTGATTTTATTAGTTATTGAAATATATTTTTCAAATTTGGAAAGGTTTTGAAAACTCAAATAACATTTTCAACAATGATCTTTTAATCTCCTCAAATCTTGTTTTTGTAGAAAAATTTTCTTAAATTAGAATTTCTCAAAATTCAGTTATGAAAAATCTATTAGGAGATCACATCTTTAGGGGGAGCTTGGTTTCGCTAAAAGAACAAATTATCATGAAGATTAATTTTTATTTCTTCAATAAATTCAAAATATGATAGGGTTGTCATCATAAAAAATGGGAAGATTGTTGAACCATGTTTTGATGAAAACAACTTTATATTTGAAGAAGATAAAAATAATAAATACTTTGAGAATTAATTAAAAATAAATGTGATTTTATCTTAATTAGTTAACAAAGTATAAGATGAAGACTTACAACAAAGACATTGGAAGGCCATTATAAAAAGAAGAAAAAAAAAGTTTGGAGTAATAAGTGTAACATTGCTTCAGAAGGCTGAAGACTTAAGAAATTCTGTCACAAATATTTAGAGGCCGAAACACTATATAACGGCTACACTCAGAGGCCTGAGAAAATTCAATTCAAATCTTTAAAAACCTGAGCATTGTATAACGGCTATATTTAAAGACCTGAAGAAGTTCATCACAGATCTTCAGAAATCAAAAACACTGTGCAATGACTAGTTTTAAAGACTTGAAGAAGATAAAATAAAAGCTTTAGAAGGTTGAATATTGTGCAACGGCTAATTTCAGAGACCTGAACATAAGAAGATAGAATTTGAACATCATCTCCAAACCAATTCTCCAATGCCTATAAATAGAAGACAATTGTAACATTTCAAGGTGGGAAGACAATTTACAAAACATACAATACAATCAAACCATTCTTGAGTAGTCTTTCCAACAAAATTCAAAGAGAGTAATTCAAAGAATTCAAGCCTTCATCAAGCAATTCATACATATTCAAATTCAATACTTTGAGTGAATTGTAAAATCACACTAAGGGATATTAGTGTGAGGGGGAGCTTTGTTGCTAAAGTTTTTATCAACAAAGTTTTTGTAAAAGTTTGGTTGTTGATCTTTGAAAACCAACAAGTCGTAAAAGTTTGGTGTTTAAGCTTGCAAAAAGCACCAGATGTCTTGATCCTAGATCGAAGAATGATTATTGTCTTAATCTTAGACTGAAGTAGGATTGATTATCCCGATTTTAGACAGGAGAAAGATCACTTGGCTTGATTTCTGCCGTTGAAGGAACTGTAGTGGGAAATCTCAAGTGGTTCACTTGGGGACAGGAGTAGGGAGAAATTATAAAATGGACCCGGTCCATATAAACCTTCCTAATGAAAAACGAACACATAAGTATTTTTTATTTTCCCAACAAGTTTTTCACTTTCCCAATACTAATGTTACTTGTGTGTTATTGTTTCATTGAAAGGATCTATATGAACCGGGTCCACTATAAAATTTCTCCAGGAGTAGGACAATTAGTCGGGACCTGTATAAATCTCGGTGCATTAATATTTCTATCTCTACTCTCTTTAATTACTGTTATTTATATTTATTCACTTATTTTGGCAATAATAGCCATTTAAAGAGATATTATTTAATTTCTTCAAAAGCATTTATTTTTATAAGTTTTACAAACTATTCCGCATTTTAAGTAAAACTTGTTTCATTTGGCAAAAAAAAAAAATTTTTATTAAAATTTTTCATAAAAGAATTTTTTTTTTTTACTTGGGAATATACACTATTCACCCTCCCTAATATAAACTTGTTTCTTTTAAAATTTCTCTAATGTATTTCTAGCCTATTTGGAAC
The DNA here is from genome assembly GCA_039660915.1 of Euphorbia tirucalli. Taxonomy (NCBI): domain Eukaryota; kingdom Viridiplantae; phylum Streptophyta; class Magnoliopsida; order Malpighiales; family Euphorbiaceae; genus Euphorbia; species Euphorbia tirucalli. The sequence continues at coordinate 48,877,779 of CM077632.1, read as the reverse complement.
TAACAATGTGGTTTGTCAGTTTTGCAAACACAAGTGTGTGTTTTTAAAATTGACAAAGAGAGGTATAAGATTTCATTTCTTAGCAAATAGATATCTCTTGATTAGCAAATAAAATCCTACATCCAACACATGCCTGAAAAACTATCTAATCTTTTGGAGTTTTAGCTGAAATTTTACACTTTTGTTACGAATAAAATGTACATTGCAAATGAAGTTCTAAGTTTTTTGAAAAATGCAAGCATTTTTTTAATTAAATAATGGGAAAAAAATAGAAAAATCACAAAAAAATAGAAGAATGGTTGAAAAATATTCAAATTTTGATGTAAAATTTTTAAATAAGGTAGGTAAACTATTCAGATGCTAAATGGTAGAAAATATTGGGTTTAACATAAGGAATGGGTTAACATTGTGAACACGAGTACTTTTGCCCAATATCCATGCAAATCTGAATATTTTTTTTCCATTTATGCTCTTAATAATTTGCTTATGTTATTTAAGAATTTTCCATCAAGAATTGAATTTTTTTGGCAATAGTTCTTTTTTTGTCATTTTTCAATTTTTTGCATTCTTTAATTAGAAAAATACCTGCGTTTCTCCAAAATTTCAAAGCTTCATTACTGAGATTCACTATATTCATAGCGAGCAACATGTAAAATTTTTGCACAAAATCCAAAGAATGAGACAATTTTTAGAAGGAGTATTGGATGGATGACTATATTTATCAAATGGTGCAATCACAAACTTGAATTTGTCAACTTTTAAAACACAAACCTACGCTTGCAAATGTAGCAAATCACAGGTTTCTTTTTTGTACTTTTCTCCAAAATTAAAGATAAAATCTATATATAAAAATGATACACTGTAAAGAAGGAAAGGAGTAAGGCACCCTCAGCCGTGGAACTTACAGAACATTGTGATGATTTATTTGATCACATTCGTAACTAACTCATAATATAAGTGAGCTCTAATCACTCTATCCTATCCATATTAGGTGAAACCCATTCTTAGTCTAATCAACGCCTCCTCCTCTATTCATAAAATTAATAAATCATGGTAGGTTAACATAAATATAATTTTAGGATAGGCATAATACATTCGGACCCTCTTAAATTAGGCCAAAAGCGCTTAATGCCCTCTTGAACTTCAAAGTGTCCGATTACCCCCTTGAACTTCAAAAAAATGACTCAGTTTGCTCCGTAAGTCCCACTAAACCAGCGTTTATGAATACGCGCTTTGAAAAGTCAAACATGAGACAACAAATAAATGATTGACACGTAACGGAAATGGGGTAAACTGGATCACTTTTTCAAAGTACAGCAGGACATTTAGCGCTTTTGGCCAAGTTTAGGAGGTCCAAATTTATTCGGCCTTTAGGATATTTCTTTTTATTTATTTGTTTGTAAAGTATAAGCTATTAAAATGCTCGTAACGTATATGTAAAGATCGTTAGTCCGTTAATTATTTTTTAACAAGGCAAGGAACCCTACTTGCTTTTCTATTATCTTTTTTCTAGCAAACTTATGATTAGATTCATTTTTCTCTTTTCTCTCACTATAACCATCTTGAACTCTTTTTTTTTTTTTTTAACCATATGGCTATGTAGAATAGTTATTCGATACGGAGTAGCTATTTCATTGTTTGATTTAATATTTAGTCATTAAATAACTATTCCATAGAATAGTCATTCCTTAATGTAAGGAATAGCTACTCTTGATGGAACCAAAGAATAGTTATTCCATATTTCACTAAATATTGATTTTTTATATTAATTTTTATCTTATTTATTTTTTTCCAATTTATCCTTTTTTTTTGTGGTTTATGTTCATTTGTTTGTTTCCTTGTATTTCCGTATTTTTTTTCTTCATTTTTCTGTTTCTTTCTTTCTTTCTTTTTTTTTTTTTGTCTTTTTTTTTTTTTGTCGTTTTACTCTTCCTTTTTTTTTCTTCACTTTTTCTTCATTTTATCTCATTTTGTTTATTGTTTTCTTCATTTTCATTTTTTGATTTCTTTTTTTTTTCGTTGTTTAACCCAAATCACCTAATTTTTTTTTTTAATTCAATATAACATATTCCATATATTATTCCAAAATTGAACCAAACATTAAAATAGGATGAAAAAAGGAATAGCTATTCCATTCCTCCTCTATTCCATTCCATTCCATGGAATATCTATTCTATTACCACTCTATTCCATTCCACGAACCAAACATCATATATGGTCAATATCACCAGTCATAAGTTCAATGAGAATTTCTAGTAAAAATTTTACATCGCCTATCAAAGAGGGTTAGATTTTGATAGAGTGGCAAACTAAACACTAAATCTAACAAGAGTCTCAACTCTTATCACTCGGTCTGATACTCGTTGGTGAGCTGAAGAGAACCAAGGAAAAGTAAACATTAATTTGATAAAATAAGGTGTCTGAAAAGCAGAGAAAAGGATGAGATAAGAGTTGATACTCCTAACTGCAAAGTAGACACACAAATCCAAATATAATAATCCACTAGCATAATGCTTAATCATTATTAAAATTGAAATGCTAAGTTGACATTCATAATTAAAAAGTTTAGTTGATTAATTAATTAATTAATAGAAATATGAAGATGCTGATGCTATGCAAATTAAGTTGTTCAACTGCCTTCAAAAGTCCATTTACCTTCAATGTACGATACAATATGCAAGTCAAAACCATCTCAACCAAATATTAATTGACAAAAAAAAAAAAATTTCACAACATTACAAAATTAGACTAAATTTTAAATTTTTGGCGTTTTATAATAACATTCAAAAGCTCATATATAGCTTTTTATCTACATATGATTGTTATTTATTGTAAGAACAACCATTGCATTATTCATTGGTTAGGGTATTCTAATTCCCTAAGAATGAATTATGTAGAATGGGATTGCTTCGTGGTATGAAGGAAAAAATAATCTACTCTTTGCCTAGAATAAGCCACCAACAAAGACATGAGAGAACTCTAGAAATGGAACGTTCCCTCTTTACAATTATACAAAAATTTGCGTTATTTGATACTAAAGTTACTTTATCAGTAAATATTAATTTCTTAATTAAAAATTATATAATATTTTATGATGCATGGACATGCTGAAGACTCCAATGTTCGACACATTTCCAACACGGACACTCTTGCACACCCAATTCGACATGTGTTGAATGAATCATAACTCCTTAATTAATATTATTAATCACCGTCATATATGTTGGTATGTCAAATGTTGATTATCACCTTGTCCATTATATAATCATATAAATGAATATATTACTTTTTTTTCATATAATTATTCTGATTTTGACATTTACAATATAATCTTGTATTTTTCCTGTTGATACATTTTTTCTTCCTATATCTATTCCATAATTTTTCAGAAATATTGTTTCTCAGTGTCCGTGTTGTATCCATGTCCATATGCATGCAATATTGCGTAGTGGATTATTAGATAATATTTACACTGAAATTATTATAAGTTTAAATTAAGTTGTAATTCTTTGCAAAAAGAAAAACAAAATAAAAAAACTTCTGTGTTGATCCTAATTGTGTGTGCATGTATAGATAGATATCTTTTTCATTTTCAATTTAATTCAATATATTATACAAATGTTTCACAGACTAGCTTATATAATATATAGTTAAAAATATTTACAGCAATATATACGGCTGTATTTTGAATTTTAATTTTTCTAGTGTTTTTTTGTAAATATTTTATATTTTTAAGCTAGTGCATAAAAAGCCCAAATTTATACACATAAGTTGTGAATTATTGGACCTTCTCTATGATATTGCCTTTGTAGGCTATTTTTCAAGAGAAGGAAGACAATGTGAAGAAAGAATTAAAAAAAAAAAAAAATTAGAGGAATTACTTCCCGCAACCATAAAATTTAAAAAATGAATATTAATTTCTTCCCAGTTCTCAAATACATCAAAAACATGACAACATGGAATTAAGTAATGCCCATATATTTCAGCAAATGATGTTGGAACCCCTCAGGCTTCATCCGGCCCTCCACCAGAATGAATGCAATTCACTATTATATAATCTCATTAATTTAAAAAACTGCTGCTGTGTCATATACATGCATAATTCATTCATTATAACGAACTAAAATAATTTTGTAAGAAAACTCAAATCTTCTAAAAAATGATCACCTGTATATGCTATAATGGAGCAAATGGTTCAGGCAGAGGCTCAAATCCATGATCAAAGATTGTCCCTGCATCTGATTTATCATCAATACTGTGCAGCCAATTTGTGTTTCTCGAGTCCTCTTTCAGCAATATAGCATCATAGCGAGAGCTTTCATAGATGTCAACCTCAGTCAATTTTCCTGAGTGTCTTCTCTCATTTCCCTCCATTCCAATGGCTGCAGACCGGTTTGAATGGTAACCATTCTCAGAAATATCTCCATTGTTAATGGATTCAGTAGCAGCCATAGAACGGACTTGGGTTTTCGGAGCAGATCGAACGCTCTGTGGGAAAAGACTTGTGCTAGAAAGTGTACGATTGCTACCTGTGCCATTTTTTATGTCCTGCATTGATGAGTTTTATACATTATTAGAATGATACAATGGAGTTGAAACCTTTCATTTGAATCTGCAACAAAAATTTAAAGAATAATATGACAAATTCATTCCATGTTGTGTAGATCATAACGGAACATAATACGAGTCAACTTTTTGCATTTTGATCCATTATATTGCAGTTGGTATAGCGTTCTCATCAAAGTCAATAACAGGAATACAACAAGCTATCATGACTTCAAGCTCTGAGAGGTATAGCCAGCTAAATTCTACAAAATCCGCTCTCCAAAATTTTTAGGAAACATATTTGAATACACCTCGAAATCAAAGACATTTGAAGTTCATTTTGCTACTAAAAATGTTGGGGAATATGAGAAGATTATGTAAAAAGTATGACAGCATCGTAGCACCATGCAATGCATTGCATAATAGCTGTCTGTTTTATCACAATATGGTGATTACAACCATCAATTTTTAGAAGTCAATTAAGAAAAAATAGAACACTCAACCAAATTAATTTTCCTTGCTGAAAACTTTTTGAAGAAAATAAAAATAATTGAAAACAATTGATACCTCATAATATATGTTTGTATTACACCATATAAAGCTAAAAGAATCATGACAAGAAAGAGACTTGCATACCATATGCCTGATAGCCATATCCAAAGACTTCTTAGAGATTGTCCTCCCAAATCCATTACCCTCTGAGGTAGTTGACTGTGACCTAATAGGTTTTCGCATTCCCATATCTGACAAATTTGGAACCTTTCGAGAATCAGAAACATCAGTTGCATGTCCATTGGAATGCGCACGACTTTTTGCAGGGGCCTCATTCAGTCTTCCCCTTGACACAATTGGAGATGAATGCCTTCTTGGCACATTTACTGGGCCTGTGGTTTCTGAGTTCGCCTTAGTAGTCATAGCAGCACCTGGTCGGGACCTACCAGCAGAAAGTGGCCTATCTGGCAAAGTTGTTCTTAGGTTTGGAGGTGTGTCAAGGGAAAAGTCAGGAGGAATAACTGGCTGATGTGGAGCACGGAGTCGGGGGCTGGGGGAACCTGGTCTTGATGGTGGTCCAGGAATACGCCCATTTGAGGGGATTCGACCAGCTGAACTTGAAGTACCTGAGGAAGGTAATGCAGCAGGGGCTGTATTCCGACGTGTGGGAGTAGATGGACGTGAATTAGATCGAGTTGCTGATAAATTCATGCTTGAAGAAACTTGTGACCTAGAAGTTGGAGTAGAAGGCCTAGAGCTCTGGGAAGGTCGAGTCTTGTCGCTTAAAGTGTTGTTAGGGGCTGGACGAGCTCTAGATGGAGTTGAGGGACGTGATGCTGTTGGTCGGGAAGATGGTGTGGAAGGTCTTGCGGTAGATGGAGAGCGTGTAACTGGGGAGGACGGTCTTATATAAGATGAAACTGAAGCTGAGCTTGTATTCAGGATTGAGGTAGACCTATTTGATGAATATGAGCTAAATTGTGAAGATGATATAGAAGAGCGAGTCACTGAACTGCTTCTTGCTGGTCTTGTGGAATGATGGCTCTCTGATTGTGAAACAGAAAGCTGAAATAGAGATATGTCTAAGATAATTGTTTATATTTTGTCGTTAAAAGCTTAACACATGTGAAGCTAAATCCTTCCCAAAGAAAGAAATCCACAGAGAATTTATTATTCAGTTACTGAAGTTGATCGAAATAAAATATGATTTAATTATAAAAGACAACAAACAAAAGAAAAGGGTGTGCATACCCTTGAAGCTTTAGTAGTAGAAATTGATCTAGATAAAGAACCGGTTCTTGGAGCCACCATAGTTGGTTGAGACTCGCTGGCATCAGATGATGGAAAGAGGGGAGTTCCCGGAGGAGTGAGAAGCCTAGGGACATAGGCAAATGGCAAATGAGAGCAACCATACACATTCAAATTTTACATTTTTCTGATGTTACTACTATGAAATTCAGTTGATTGTGGAAAAGATCTGTACATTTTAATAAGTTGGAGTAAAAAGCATTTTCAGAAACTGGGTGCTGAAGGTAGCAACGAAACTAAATAAGCAGAATTCTTATCTCATAAATTATAATCAAATTATGAAACATCCAAATAATGCTGCTGGTATTCAAGTAACCTGTAGTTTTTCATTTAAATAAACCTTTCTTACTCTGTCTTATAACTGTGCAATCATTAGAAGGTGTTGCTCATTGTCGCAAACATTTTAGGGAAATGTTTATTCATAATCCAATAAATGCACACAATAGAGATGATCAAAGGGAGTTCAACTCATATTTTGTTTCCTTCCTATCATCTTCAGTTAAATACTCCAAATTATGTGATGTTAAAGATGTTGATAAAGATTAAAACAGGGACTTGGTATGATAAAAAAACGTATATCTAAACGTGCAAAGCCATCCTGATAATGGAAACAACTATAACGTCTGCGGTCCATCAAATACATACAATGGATTTCAATCCATGTTCAAAATTTGATGATTCATTAATTATCTACCTACCAAGGTATGTCATGAGTGATAAGACGTTAATATGGATCTGAAATTCATTAAGTAATTAAGGATGTCAACTTTTCCAACTTACCAGTCGTAGTCATGCTTCCCTCCTTCCGTTGATGCCAATAGATCATCGATCCCGCTCTTTGCTGGTTTTGCTGATCCAACTGAAAGTCTTCCTAGTTTCGCTGAAACTGCAATGAGCAAACACAATGTAAACATAAGAAATGATCCTAAAATTGAAAAATAAATAAATAAATAATCCACCAGATTCAGAAATTTGTAACATATTATTTTACTCCAAAAAAAAAAAAAGAGTAGAATGTAAAAAGACTATCAAAATCGCGATTCAAAATTCTCGCAGAGCCAACATCAGAAACGCCGCCGCTGCCGTCAAGTAATGCCATACGAATAAAACTCCATTAGTGAACAGAACAGAAAGGCAATGGTGATTACGAGGATATGACAAAAACGATATCCGAATTGTATACGAGGAAAACGATGCCGTTTTTTTTATTAAATATCACTTCATGACCATCATTTTCGGTTTCCAATGTCCCTTGTTGGATCGGTTAGAGAAAAGAAAACAGCCCGCTGAAAACCGACAAATTAGCCATAAATGAAGCCGGAAAAGATATCCTTTAACAGAAATCCCGGATATGTACCGTAATGCCCCCCATCTGATCATCTCCTTCCACTACGAACTAACAGAGACAAAGAAAAAAACGGAGAAGCTAATGTACCATCAGAGGAGTCATCGGAAGAGGCAACGGAGAGACTGCGGCGGTTCTTCGAAAAGAGATCCAAGTTCTCGTCAGTGTCCTTGGAAAAGCCGTTGAGACTATGACCGCGGCGATGATGGTTGTGAGAATGCGATGAAGCAACCGGGAATTTCCTAGCGCCGCCGATGAGAGATTCTCGAACACTGTTCCTGCTGTTCATCATCGAAGAAGCGTAGTTGAGAAGAGAAGGTTAGAAGTGTCAGTGCAGCATCGAAAATGAATAAGATCTGCAGAGAGAGCAGAGTAGATGCAAAGCGAGGCAGAAAGTTATTGAGAAATTATTAGGATGGAAGAGAGAGAGAGAGAGAGAGAGAGAGGGAGGGAGAGAAGTGAAATTCATTAGATCTGAGATGTGATGGAAGTATCAGCTTTAAGATCCGTGCTTAGGTGCGTAAATTTGTTTATACTTTGTTCTAAGCCCTGCATTCCGAATGGTAATTCTGACGCATGGCTTGCTTTTCCCTATATACATAGATCATATATATAAGTACTTTGTATTTCATAATAATACAATAATATCCGTTGTGGTAGTGTTGAACTAGGTTCGATAATTGATAATTAACAAACCTTTTGACATTTTCATTTGGATTCGAATTTTATATTCATTCTTAGATGATTATTGTAATAAATTTAGAATTAGAACGATCGAATGGAGATAAGATTTGGCCCGTCTTAAACTTGCAACACATGTGAAAAATATTGCTTCTTTATCTAGAGTGCTTTCTGAAGGCTAAGTTAAAATTATTTTAGGAGATATAACCGGCTATTAGAGATAATAAACTATGGTTAGTAGTGTTAATTGGGTTAGTTAGTAAGCTGTTAGGTTAATTAGATATTGAGTTATATCAGTAACTGATTCACGAGGTATTTTATATATAAGTGGTTCTTGTATACTGTTGATTACAAGTTTCAATTAATAAAAGTACCCAAGTTCTTTTCCTTCTTTTGTTCTTCTTCAATTCTCTTCTCTTAATATAGTATCAAAGCATATTCGGCATTCTTTTGTTCATCAAGATTGTTCATCTTGATTTCTTTTCTTTTCTTCTTTTCAATCAAATTCGTTTCTTTCTATTAGTTTTTCATTTCGAGTTATTCATCATGACAAATCCTCCTGTAATACAAATTGATTCTTCAACTCTGCCATCTAGTGTTCAATAGCAGGTTAATCCTTCAATTCCGCCATTTGGTGTTCAACAACATTCACAGAATTTTGATTCTTCTTCTAATCCTTCGAGTTATTTTTTCATTCATCCGAGTGAAAATCCAAGTTTAATGGTTGTTTCGCCTTCTTTGAATCTAGCTAATTAATTTTCTTGGTCGTGATCCATGCTTATGGCGTTGATTGCAAAGAACAAATTAGGGTTTGTGGATGGCTCTATTAGTTTGGCTTCGACATCATCTGATTTGACTTCAGCTTGGCATCAGTGTAATCAATTGGTTCTTTCTTGGCTCAAGCATTCTTTATCACCACCTATTGCTCAATCTATTATTTGGTTTGATACTGTTGCTCAGGTATGGCAAACTCTTAAAGATCGTTTTTTGCATCATGATTAAGTGTGGCTAAGATGCAAGATGAAGTTTTATCTGTTGTTCAAGGAGATTTGTTTGTATCTGAATATTTCACTCAGCTTCAAATGGTTTGGGAGGAATACATTAATTTTCGTCCCCTTGTTAATTCCTATTGCAATCTTGTTGCTAAGAGTAATGAGAATTGTCCTGCTGTTAAGGCTGCGAAGGCTTCACAAGAGTAAGATTATATCATTAAATTTCTTCGAGGTCTCAACAATAATTATTCAATGGTACGATCTCAAATTTTAATGATGGATCCTTTGCCATCTATCACAAGAGTGTTTAATTTGGTGATTTCTCATAAGCAACAATTGCAAGAACCAGCTGTTTGTTCTCTTGATTCATCTTTGAATCTTGTCAATACTGCTAATCCTGAATCTTCTCAAAGGAATTATGCAACTCAGAAGAAAAATGTTATTTGTAGCTATTGCAAGAAGGAAAGGCATTCAATTGACCGGTGTTACAAGAAACATGGATTTCCCCCTAATTTCAAGTTTACTAAGAAGCGGTTTGCAACAAATATTTCAATAGAGGAGCAGAGTCAAGATCCTAATATTGATCTACCTTAGTCTTCAAAGCTTGATGTACATGGGTCCATGCCTGTTACACAAGGACAATATAATCATCTTCTTTCTTTGATCAAGAATCTTGAAGCTTCAAATCTTGGATCCCAACATCATTCTCTTAATGCTTTTGCATTAGCTGTTGGCCATACTGCACCAACAACATCCAATGGCTAGTTAGCAATTTCAGTACTGGTAAGAGTTTGTTTTCTTTTTCAACTGTTTCTCAGTCTTGGATCGTGGATTTAGTAGGGTTGTCAAACGGGTGATGGGGACCCGCCCGGACGGGGACGGGGAATCCCCGATCAAAATCCCCACGGGGCGGGGACAGGGACGAATTTGTCCCCGTTTATTAATCGGAGACGGGGATGGTAATATCCCTACCGGCCCCGTGGGCCCCCATCCCCATCCCCGTTTAAAGCCCGCGCGGATCCCCGATAAAATACTCGAATCCTCGTGTTAATTTATTTAATTAATATTAGATTATATGCTAAAGTAATTAATAAAATATTTAATTGTTGTGGATTCTAATTTGGAGAGCAAAGAGAACACAGCCCACATGACAATCAACGGCCCAATTGATAATTTAATAAAAGTTATTTGCCCCCTCAAACCCACTCCTTCTTCCACTGCTTCTCTCATTTGTCAATTAGAAATTTAACAAAATTTGAAACTTATGAATTTTATATTGCTAATTTGCTAGGTTTCAATTGGAAATTTGGCATGAAAATGAAGATTGGAATTGGAGAAAGGGTCTAAGTTGATGATGCTATTTTATGTATAATTATTAATTATATATTAATGTATTTGAGAATTGAGTTTTAAGAATTTTATGTTTGTATTTTAATGCATATTTGGATAAATTTGAGGGTAAAATTTGAAATTTTACAGGGTTTTTTTATAAAATATTAAATTAGCTAAACGGGGACGGGGATCCCCGCGAGGACCCGATTCCCCGCTGGAGATGGGGATGGGATAGATTTTTATCCCCGATTAATAAACGGGGCGGGGACGGGGATCCCCGATTAATTTGGGGACGGGGATGGGGAATGCAATCCCCGCCCCGCCCTGCCCCATTTACAACCCTAGGATTTAGGTGCCACAGACCATGTTTCTAATACCTTAACTGTGTATTCTTTTATTCATTTTGTGCCTGCTATTTCAGTCAATTTACTAAATGATTCTATAGTTTCTGTTTCTCAAGTAGGAGAAGTATTTTTGAATTCTGATTTGGTTTTAAAAGATGTGCTTTATATTCCACAATTTACTTATAATTTGTTGTTTATTAGTCATTTAATACAGGATCGGGCTCGCCAGATTAATTTTCATGATGGTTTTTGTGATTTTCAGGACATTATGACCAAGAAGAAGATTGGTACAACTAGTGTCAAGCATGGTCTATATGAGTTTTACAAGACTACTAATTTTTCTACATCATTTTGCAATTTTTTTTCTAATTCTGTAAGCAATGGGGTTTCTGATTCTGTACTATGGCATTATAGATTAGGGCATTTGTCTGTTTCCATGTTACAATTCATTTGTAACCGCAATTCCTATATCAATAAAAGTGCCATTGATTCTTGTGTTATATGTCCCTTAGCAAAACAAAAAAGAGCAGTTTTCCACTTAGTACATCAGTTGAGTTACGTTGTTTTGACCTTGTTCATATAGATATTAGGGGACCACTTCGTGTTCCGTCTTTAGCTAGTAATAAATATTTTTTGACCGTAGTAGATGACAAAAGTAGGTATACATGGTTATATTTTTTGGAAGCGAAATCACAAGATAGACAGGTTATTATAGAGTTTCATACTTTTGTGAAGACATAATTTGGGGTTCAAATTAGAAAGATAAGAACCGATAATGTACAAGATTTGCATCTTAGTGATTTTTATTCGCAGAATGGTATTAACCATCACACTTCTTGTCCTTACACACCATAACAAAACAGTGTGGTTGATAGAAAACACCAGGACTTGCTTAATGTGGCACGAGCATTAGGGTTTCAGGCACAAATACCATTTGTCTTTTGAGAGGATTGTGTTATCCATGTTGCTTATCTCATTAATATTTTACCAACTCCTATTTTAAGGGGGAGGACACCTTATCTATCCTTTATATTAAAAAGCATGATTGTCAAAACTTAAGGGTTTTCGGTTGTTTATCATTTGCTTTAAACCTTGCACCAAAACAAATTAAGTTTGATCCCAAATTTATGCCTTGTATGTTTGTTTGTTATTCCTTTACAACTAAAAGGTATAGGTTGGTTGATCTTATGAATAGAAGATATATTATGTCTAAAGATGTTGTTTTTAAGAAAAAGATCTTTCCATATGTAAAGTTTCTTAGTCCAGATCTTGATAAAATAGTTCAAGTTTCAGATGATTTTACTCAAGGTCTTATAGATGAGCAATTTGATGCCCTGAGCATAAAATCATCACATTTATTACAACCTGCACAATCTACATCTCCATCATCTTCTCCTATATATCATGGGATTTTGTGTGAACCAATAATTACAGATTATGATTTGCATACAGTCTCAACACAGGTGCACACTGATATAGTAAGTGATGCTTCTATTTCTAATTCAGAAAGTAATACTCATGCATCAAAAAATGTTTTTTCCAGGAAATCATATAGAGCTAAGAAGGCCCATAAATATCTTAGAGATTTTCATTGTAATCAAATTAGTGCTCAACCTGTATCATTATCTTCAAAGTTAGAGTCCTTATATCCTTTGTCTTCTCATTTGTCATACAATAAATTATCTTCTAAGCAAAAAGCATATTCCTTAACAATTTCTATAGTTCCAGAACCAAAGACATATTCACAGGTGGTGTAATTTCCAGAATGACAAAAGGTTATGGAAGCAAAAATACAAGCTTTACAACTCAACAACACTTGGAAACTGGTAGAGTTGCCATATGGTAAAATACTAATCAGATGCAAATGGTTTTTCAGGAATAAATTCAAGGAAGATGGAACATTGGAGAGACACAAAGCATGATTAGTAGCAAAGGGATACACATAGACTCCTAGAATTGATTATTTGGATAGATTCTTATCAGTTGTAAAGATGTCTATAGTTAGGCTTTTATTGGCAATAACAGTAATTAAAAAGTGGCACCTCTTTCAACCTGATGTTGATAACGCATTTCTACATGGAGATTTAACAGAAGAAATGTATATGGTCTAACCACCGGGTTTTTAAACAGCTACAACAACAAAAAAACACAGTCTGCAGATTGATAAAATCTCTATATGGGATAAAACAAGCAAGTCGCCAATGGAATGCGAAATTAACTACAGAATTACTCACTATTGGATATACATAGTCACTGTTTGATCATTCCTTGTTTCTCAAGAGTATAGATACAACAATCACTTGTTTAGTGGTCTATGTTGATGATATCATTCTAACAGGGAATGATCATACAAAAATAAATTCAGTTAAGAAGCACTTGGATGACACATTCAAAATCAAGGATCTTGGCCAACTAAAATTTTTCTTACGGCTTGAAGTATCTAGAACAGAAAAAGGAATAGTTATATGTCAGAGAAAGTATGCTCTTGGCTAAAGTATGCTCTTGACTTATTGGCTGACACTAGTTTGCTTGCATCAAAACCATTAACTACTCCTATGGATCATACATTAAAATTATCAAAGGAACTAAGGGAACCATTCAAGACAAGCAAAGATACAGAAAATTGATTGGGAAAATGTTTTATTTGACAACTACCAAACCTGATATAACATATGCTGTCAACCAATTAAGTCGATTTCTTGATTCTCCAACTACTGTGCACGAACAGGTTGCACACAAGATATTAAGATACATTAAAAGGACTCTAGCTCAAGGATTATTCTATTCTTCTGTAGAAAAACTCAATTTGACAGCATATAGTGATTTTGATTGGGCAAGTTATCCCAATACAAGAAAATTAGTAACGGGGTTCATGGTTCTCTTAGGCAAATCACTAATTTCATGGAAAAGTAACAAGCAAAATACTGTTTCAAGAAGTTTCACAAAAGCAGAATACAGAGCTTTTGTAGTTACAAGTTGTGAATTGCAATGGTATAGGTATGTGTTGGAAAATTTGGGTTTTAAGCAACAACAACCATCAGTGATTTATTGTGACAATAAATCAGCCATCTACATACAAAAAATCCAAGTTTTCATGAGAGAATAAAACATATAGAATTAGATTACCATTTTATAAGAGAGAAACTGCAAAATGGAACAATAAATTTGCTCTTTGTTGGCACAGAACAACAATTAACTGATGTCTTGACAAAAGCTTTAGCTAAACCATTGTTTCAATCTATTTGACAACAAGCTGGACTATATACTATGTACAATCCAGTTTGAGGGGGCATATTAGAGATAATAAACTATGGTTAGTAGTGTTAACTGGGTTAGTTAGTAAGCTGTTAGGTTAATTAAATATTTAGTTATATCAGTAACAGATTCACGAGCTACTCTATATATAAGTGGTTCTTGTGTACTATTGATTACAAGTTTCAATTAATAAAATTACCCAAGTTCTTTTCCTTCTATTGTTCTTCTTTAATTCTCTTTTCTTAATAGCGGCTGAGCTTTATTGCTGAGATTGAGAATGAAAGATCATAGATATATATTTTTGAGGTTTTGGGCCTTTATATAAACGTTTAGAGTCCTAATTAGTGTATGGCGATGTTGCTTAGATGCCAGTATAGAAGACAATTATTGAATAGAACTATAGTTATCTTAAAATGTTTTAATATTTGAGTTTCTAATCTGATATGTAACGTTCAATTACTTTTCTTTATTAGGTGGGATATTATTATTAATTCCTTAAATTTTTTTTATCTTAATTTGCTCTTTTGATACATCTGATTTGATTTTAAGCAGCGATCGATGGAACTGATAATATCTTAAGATGTTATGTAAATTATCTTCTAAGTCACTTTTTGATCCAAAGGTTTTTCCTATCCCATGACTTGAGATACCCATGCAAATTCTAAACTTCTTCTAACAAAAAAAAAAAAAAAAAAAAATTATTCTTCTTACACAAAAAATACAACCCCTTTATCTCATAGTACATATCTACTTTGTGACGTTTATTATGGCTGAATAATAAATTTCATTCATAGAAAATAAAACATGAACAAAGAGTAAAATAGTTCCATAAAGATAATGTAAAAATCTTAACCATAAATTTAAATATGAAAAAATTTCGGTACTTTTGAATAGAACTATAGTTATCTTAAAATGTTTTAATATTTAATATCTGATATACAATGTTCAATTACTTTTCTTTATTAGGTGGGATATTATTATTAATTCCTTAAATTTTTTTTTATCTTAATTTGCGCTTTTGATACATCTGATTTGATTTTAAGCAGCGATCGATGGAACTGATAATATCTTAAGATGTTATGTAAATTATCTTCTAAGTCACTTTTTGATCCAAAGGTTTTTCCTATCCCATGACTTGAGATACGCATGCAAATTCTAAACTTCTTCTAACAAAAAAAAAAAAAAAAAAAAATTATTCTTCTTAGACAAAAAAATACAACCCCTTTATCTCACAGTATATATCTACTTTGTGACGTTTATTACGGCTGAATAATAAATTTCATTCATAGAAATAAAACATGAACAAAGAGTAAAATAATTCCATAAAGATAAAGTAAAAATCTTAACCATAAATTTAAATATGAAAAAATTTCAGCACTTTTGAATAGAATTATAGTTATCTTAAAATGTTTTAATATTTGAGTTTCTAATCTGATATATAACGTTCAATTACTTTTCTTTATTAGGTGGGATATTATTATTAATTCTTTAAATTTTTTTTTATCTTAATTTGCGCTTTTGATACATCTGATTTGATTTTAAGCAGTGATCGATGGAGCTGATAATATCTTAAGATGTTATGTAAATTATCTTCTAAGTCACTTTTTGATCCAAAGGTTTTTCCTATCCCATGACTTGAGATACCCATGCAAATTCTAAACTTCTTCTAACCAAAAAAAAAAAAAAATTATTCTTCTTACACAAAAAAATACAACCCCTTTATCTCACAGTATATATCTACTTTGTGACGTTTATTATGGCTGAATAATAAATTTCATTCATAGAAATAAAACATGAATAAAAAGTAAAATAATTCCATAAAGATAAAGTAAAAATCTTAATCATAAATTTAAATATGAAAAAATTTCGGCACTTGTCCATTGATTTACTATTTTACGATAACAGCCTTTATTAGTAAGTAGATATGAATGGACCTTTGTAAAATAATACATTGATCATAATCAAGATCGTTAAGAAAAAAATGTTTTCACTTATTATATTGAACTTTAAAATAGGTAAATTAAGTAAATAATAAAATGCATATATAGATCATGTGATTATTAAACAAAAATTTAAAAATATTTGAACCAAATAATACAAAATAAGAAATAAAAGTACAACAAAATATGTTCTGAGTAATTATAAAAGACAACTCTACTTATAAATACTTAAAACTTTGCCACATGCAATTAATATATCATAAAAATAAACTGACATATAATTTGTTGAGACGATGGATATATCCAAGAATTATCTTGCTAATAATATATTTACTCAGCCAGTTCCTACTGGATTTGAATTTATATATATATATATATTTACATTTAAATTAATCATATCTTGAATGGTTGAATTTAATATATGTGAGTTAATTCCTAAAAGAAATCAGATTGAATTCACATAAAATTGAAACAATAAAAAATTTGTGTCTAAAATACAGTAAATAAAGTAGTTGGTATTTAATATTTGGAAGCATATGAGTTATGGAGTCCCATGAGCAGAGTATTATTATCTAGTAATCAGCTTTATAGTACATTGAAAGGACTAAAGAAAATGAAAATTATCTAGGAAGCTACAAAAGCCTCTTTAGTCTTCTCCATTTGTGTTGCTATATTGTATTTTGGTAATAATCAGAGCCTCTTTTGACCTCAATTAATAATTGAATTTGAAAATCAATAATTCTTCTATTATCATATCTCTTCTTTTTAAATTATAAAAATTCTCCTTTTTTTTTTTTGGTGTGTGTATGGATATGCTGCTAACTTCGATGGACCTTTTTCTTTTTACCTTACGTATACTTAATGTTTGCAGATGATTACAATCTCTTTCCAAAAGTGGGTCATGGCCCATGAGGTTTACCAATCCAAATACATTGCAAATTGCCAATCTCTTATTAAAGGAATTATAGTTTTAAAAACCAAACTCGGCTAACCGGTTACACTGAATTCGACTAGAACTGGAAATCGGTTCGGTCAGTTTCAGATAGTTCTCTCTAAGTTCAAGAATCTATCAACATTTGATCAGACTGCCGATTGAATTGAATCGATTTTTTTTTTTAGGCTGGTTTTTTGATAAGTACATTTTATGCACGTAATCCGTTTTTGTTTATAGGCTTTAATTGATGTATTTTTAGTTAACTTAGGCGGATTTACTCTATTTTGTGTAATTACTCGTGCTAGGGACTCTGAAGTTGTTAAATGAGCTTAAAGAGCCAATTTTGGAAGCTTGGAGTGCTTGAAGGATGGAGCTTGAAGTCATAACCCATGGGCATGGCTTATGGAGTGCTGTTGATGCTGAAATTGGGTTTAGGAAGCTGTTTTGCATAAGCCAAGACCATGGCTTAAGGGGACCTGCGAATTTTGAAGAGTTTTTATGGAATTTGAAGACTTCTAATTTATTCTTATTTTATTTTATTTCAGCCTTTTTGTGATAGGCTATTAGAGATATTTTATTTTTAATAACTCTAATTAGATTTTCCTACAAAAATCTTAATTAGAGTTA
This sequence comes from Euphorbia tirucalli, assembly GCA_039660915.1. NCBI lineage: Eukaryota > Viridiplantae > Streptophyta > Magnoliopsida > Malpighiales > Euphorbiaceae > Euphorbia > Euphorbia tirucalli. The sequence goes on along the minus strand of CM077632.1, from coordinate 48,859,984 downwards.
TTTCCTTTTTAGAACTCTTTCCTTAGTTGATTAGGTATAAAAGGAGTTAGGTCATTTATTTTTCTTCTATCTCTTCTCTTCCTCTCTTGGAATTTTCGGCTGCCTCTTTTCTCCTCCCTTTCCCAATGTGTTCTTCACCCATGATGAACTAAAACCCTAATCTCTAGCTAGTGGGCAATTCAGTCTTGTAACGTCTAACTGTGAGATCATTTGTTCTTTCTTTCTTCTTTAATTCAAGTAATCGATTCCCTTCTGTTTTTACTACTTTTGCATGATTTAATTAAGTTCTTAATTTAATTATTTACATGTGATTGCTCTGCTAGTTAAGTAATTGAATACGTAATTGTTTAATTCACTTAACCTAGGTAGCAAATAATACGATTAATTACGGACAAGTTTTAATTCGTGTTATGGATGAAATCGATATGCTTTAAATAATCCCGCTTGGGTGATTATTGGGTAGAATTAGTGTCTCTTTCGTTTGTTAAAGCTTTTAATTGAATTAAATTCCGAAGCTTGTTCGGGACTGTTTGATTAATTAGAGATAATTAACGAGCTTCTCTTGGTTATCTATTCCATAAGAAGAGATTAGGCGATTCATGCTTTATGATTGCTATAGCTAATTTATTTGAATGCATTGAAGTTATCTTTTGTTTTTGATCGATGATCGGTTGGCTTGACTCAAAACTCGAATTCACGTTCTAGCTGGAATTCGCCTCATATAAATTTTTACCCAATTATTTAATTTCTGTTATTTTTATATTTTAATTGCAATTCTCAAACAACCCCCTTTACTTTTCTTGTTTAATTTTAGAAGAAATAATGGGCCAATCCCTGTGGATTCGACCCTGTTTTCGAGAGTAGGAATTTATTTTTGGTGTGCTCGGCACGCATCATTTTTTAAAAAAAATATTTCAATTAAAAATTTAGAGTATGATTTTCAAATTTTCCTTATTAAAATAAATAAAATTAAGCTTTTTAAATTATTTTGAATGAAATTGACATTTAGTTATGACTATAAATATATTAAATATATTTAATTAGCTTTTTTAATTAATATATTATATTTAAAATCCTAAGTTTTATGAAGTTATTGTAAAAATTTTAAATTTTCACAAGCAAATTACTATAATTCGATGAAAACATGTTATAAATTTAAATGACATAAAGTATAATTATTTTAACATATTTTTAAAATTTTGTTCAATTCTGGTTGAGTTTCTAACTTTTAATTCTATGTCTAATAACTGGTCCAGTTCTTAAAACTATGATTTTCCTATTCAAATTACTAAACAAATGTTCTACCATTCTCATGTCCCTTGTTTGAACAAATTTTACACGAACACAATTGAATCTCTTTACTACTATTCTATTCTATTCAATTTATTTGCTAAACCATTTTCTATATGTAAAGAATATTTTTAAGTCTTTTGTACTTGTCCAAAAATATTGATTGGCTCGTAACAGAAAGTAGCTAAATAACTGTGATTAATACATAGCAATCTATATATGGCCGGCATGATTAATATATCTATTAAGAATATAATGGTTGTAAAAAGTTATAGCATATATATGGGGCAATGTCCATTTTCTCTAAGTCGTTGTCATGACAATTTTTTTATATACTTTTTTTTTTTTTGATGAATTTATATACTTAATTAATTCCAAATATGTGAATGTATTTCGCCAAACAAATAATTAAAATACTTGGCCACTTAATTGATTTCTTTCCCAACAACTTTGTTGAAAATGATATCGCTTATTGATTTGATTAGTTTGAAATAATTGCACATGATATACTACTTGAATTAGAAGTATGCTAGTAGGTGTAGTAAGAGAAGAAAAAGAGCCCAATTAAGGCTAAAAGCCCTTTCATCATATTTGATATTTCTCATAATAACAGTTTCATCGGGTGGATCAAAGTGATTTCAAACACGCATATTCCCTTCATTAGTAGAAATTTTGAAAATAGTTCAACCATACTAATTAATTAATCATTCAATAATATCATATAATATTTATTTCATTGTCAATTAATATTTAGTTCATTATCAATTAACTTAAAAGCTATTTAGGTAGATGTCAATAATCAATAATTATAGTAAGTTAATTATTAACTTGTTCCCGTATTATTTTATGTTTCTACTATTGATAGCGATATATGCACAATTTGAAAGGATTAATTTTAGCGAATGAGATCATAGAACCGTAGCAGGTTGAAGTGACAGTAAAATTGGAACAGGTTGAGTTAAAATTAGTGGATTTCTTAATGTATGAAGAAAATAATTTGAAGTACCTTCTCCAGACTGTAGGTCAACATGTAGATGATGTTAACTCATGGATATGACATCCTGACCATTAAGCTATTAGTTTTTGTGAAGCATTAAGTTGGATTAAGTTTTTAAAGTTTAAACTCAATTTTATTAAAGTTTATTGCTAATATTTTATGGATACTCATTCAGTTAATTGTTCATCCATAGGTTTTTTTGTTAGGTTTATTTCATATTGGGTTTAATTTTTTGTGAATTGGTTTATGAATAAGGGAGCTCATACATAAAGCTACTTATTCTTCAACGCCACCTTCTTTGCGAGGGTTGGTATCAGTTGATGAATGTTATCTTTTATTAAAAAAACCTTGTTTACGTATTAAAAAATGTAACATTTATAGTAATATATTTGTAGTTGTATGTTGTAACCATAGTTAATTGCATCTTTGTGCTCGAAAACCATATAAAATTAGTGTGTGTGTGACATCACCGTAATTGAGCAAAACACAAAACTCTCTCTTCCTCTCTCCCATTTGCTCAGTTTTAAGACTATAAAATCATATTACTATCTTGCACTTGTGGACACCAATCCGACCAATGACACAAATAAGATTCTTTCCACTGCACTTAAGGTTTGAGTATTGGATTAAGAGCAGCTATGATTAGCACTACAAGAGGTAGACTATCTTAGATTAGGATCTATAATTTCAACAATTTGCTTGTGATTTATTGCGAGCCTAGAAGGAAGAAGAGGAGGCCCACCTGATGTATTTTCTAGTATAGGTTTACTAGAATTATATTAGGTTGTAATATAGGCCTACAACAGTCCATTTTATTTATTTAATTATGCTTTATCTATTTACATGTATGCATGTATGATCCAAACCTAATTTCACTTGTCTATGCATTTAAGCCGTTATTAAAATGAATCTAATAACCAAAAGGAAATTACTAAGTTGCTTAAAAGTGCTTCCCTCATTCAAAACCAACTCGAAGTGGGGATAGGCCAGTTGTAGACCATGCCCTCGCTGGATGCACTGAAGTATCGTCATTTTGTATTGGGTTGGAGTATTGGTTACTTTGACACTTGGATGGAGGTTTTGACTTAGCGTGGGTAGTAGGATTCTCCTGGCCCTAAGAACAGATGGGTAAGTGCCAACAAGCCCATCAAACCAAGAGTCCCTAGGTTGGGATTGGACGGCGTTCCTACCTAAATAATTAGGGTATAGTTTTTCCAGGCTCTCGTCTGGCTATATCTCAATGAAATATGGATCTCAACCCATGAGCCCAACAACTATAGTTAATTAATAACATGATTCATTATTAATTAAATATGGGAAAAACAGGTTAAGTCCTTTATTAACACTCTAATAATTTTTCTGTAGTAACCAAATGGCAATGAACAATTCACTTTCACTGCGATCTATCCTAGAAAGGGATAAGCTTTCTGGCCGTAACCTTTTGGACTGGTCTAGGAACTTGAGAATAGTTCTAAGACAGGAGTCTAAGGAGTATGTGTTGGAAAGGCCTGTACTAGCTGCACCAACGGGGCGTAATCCACCAGCTACCCAACTGGAGGAATACGAGGTGCACGTTAAGGATAACCGGGATGTAACGTGCCTTATGTTGGCATGTATGGTCCCTGAGCTGTAAAAGCAGTTCATGGACCATCAGGCCTATGCTATGATAACAACTCTTAATGAGATGTTTCAAGAGTAAGCTCGTCAGGAAAGATACCTGACCAATAAGGCATTCCACTCTTGTAAGATGGGGGCTGGGACATTTATGAGCGCACACGTGCTCAAGATGAAAGGCCACACAAGGACCTAGAAGGTCTGGTAGGGATCGTCAGGAACTGGAGAGGTATGGTTTCCTCGTCACCGATGATCAAACTCTTCTCATCTGGGATGAGGAAGAACCTAAAACCTACCAGGAGGCTATGGCTAGCCCACAGTCTGCGAATTGGAGTAAAGCCACGGAGGCAGAAATGTAATCTATGTACGATAACCAAGTTTGGAACTTGGTTGATCCACCTCCGGGTGCTAAGGTAATAGGTTGCAAGTGGTGCTACAAGCTAAAAGCTGATAATACCTTCAAGGGGCATCTGGTTGCAAAAGGTTTCAGACAAGTCCATGGAATAGACTATGATGAAACTTTTTCACCAGTAGCCATGCTCAAATCCATCAGGATACTACTGGCCATAGCCGCATGGTATGACTATGAGGTATGGCAGATGGATGTCAAAACCGCTTTCCTTAATGGAAAGCTACTCGAGGATGTGTACATGACACAACCTGTGGGTTTTGTCGATCCTAAGTATCCGGGTAGGGTATGCAAACTTCAAAGGTCCATTTATAGACTGAAGCAAGCGTCCCATAGTTGGAATCTAAGATTCAATAAGGCTATAAAGGAATATGGCTTCATACAGAATCTAGATTAGCCTTGCGTGTATAAGAGGACTAGTGGGAGCATTGTCACATTCTTGGTACTTTATGTAGATGACATCCTGCTCATTGGAAGCGACATACCTAAACTGCAAGGGGTAAAGCAGTGGATGAGTAAGTGCTTCGCAGTGAAGGACTTAGGCGAAGCTAAGATGATCCTAGGGATCAGGATCTACAAGGATAGATCAAATCGGCTTCTTGGCCTAAGTCAGGCTTCGTACATTGACAAAGTTCTGAAAAGGTTCAGCATGGACCGGGCCGAGAAAGGTTTCTTGCCAATGGGCCATGGGCTGAAACTTAGTAAGAAGAACTATCCTAAACAAGGGAGGACAGGGAGAACATGAAATTGGTTCCATATCCTTCGGCTATAGGATCAATTATGTACTCCATGTTATGTACGAGACTTGATGTCGCCTTTGCACTGAGTATGATGAGCCGATACCAGCAGGATCCCAGGGAGGATCACTGGAAAGCTGTCAAAGCGATCCTCAAGTACCTTAACCGGACTAAGGATAGCTTCTTAGTGTATGGTGGTCAGGAAGTGCTATCAGTTACTGGGTATACTGATGGAAGCTTCTAGACTGACCAGGATGAGTACCAATCGCAGTCTGGGTATGTGTTTTTACTGAATGGTGGTGCTGTAAGCTGGAGGAGCTCAAAGCAGCCAACCATAGCGGACTCTACGACAGAAGCTGAGTACATCGCTGCGTGTGATGCAGCTAAAGAAGCTGTGTGGATGAGGAAGTTTATCACTGAGTTGGGAGTAGTGCCAACTATCCAGGACCCAGTTGATATCTTCTGTGACAACAATGGGACTGTTGCACAAGCCAAGGATCCCCGGTCACACAAGAACACAAAGCACGTGCTCAGAAAGTTTCACCTCATACGAGAGATGGCGGAGAGAGGTGAGATTGCATTGCACAGAGTGGACACCGAGGATAATGTCGCAGATCCATTGACCAAGGCACTGGCTCAGCCCAAGCACGAGGGTCATACTAGGTCTATAGGGCTTAGGCCCATGCCTAGTTGGAACTAGTGCAAGTGGGAGATTGTTGGATATGCCCTAGTCCCGAGGCATTGGTCCTTGTATTTGTATTATACATTTATTGGATTTATGTATTATACTCATTTGTGTTATTAATAAAGGCATAAATTCATTTATTATATTTATCTTGTGCAATATATTAAATGAAGTATTCAATGGACATATCTATATCCATGATGACAAGTGTCATGCACTTGGCAGTAAGACCATGGATAGGGTAAACGATATGACCATAAATAGATCCGTAGTCTGTTCCAATCATGGGAATGAATGGAACAAGAGACTATCATTAACCTGGTTGTATGACGGTGTCTTACCGGTCATTGGACATGGAATGTCAACCAAGTTAATGGGTACATGCCTGGGAGCATGGTACTGGATAGATCTACTAAACGAGTAATCCACATGGTATAGTATCACAAGTGATTCTCGTGTAGTACTTGTATGGATCCTTTGACCTAACCATATGATGGTGTTACATGTGAAGTCACATGCTTAGGGGTACGCCTAAAGGGCCTGTAATAGGGTACCAAGTATGGGTATTTTCGGGTATGTCACTGAGCATGGTAATACTATGGATATGCAGAAGGGATTTGTCACTCAGTAGCCCACTGAGAAGATATCACCGGCCTCTTGATGAATGTGACTGATAAGAGTGTGGCCACACCCAAACAAGTTGGAACTTGTTTGTGAGCTTCAGTACATTCGGGATCAAGTTAATGTCAGACACAAAAGAGGGTGATCAATCCATGCCTCTGTGTTAGACACCGATATCAATGACATGGGATGTACAAGTTTAAACTACAGGGTTATGATAACAGTTAGACTGCCATCTCCATCTTAATTGGGGGCTGCAGTGGCTTGCTAGAGCCCAACTGCAGTCTGCGGGCCAAAGGCCCGCTGCCAACATAAAGATGGGCCCACGGGATCGTACACATAGAACGACTGAATGCAGACTTAAGGAATTACATGTATGCTTGGAGTATACACTATGGAGAGAGAGGTGTATATATATTAATTGTATTATAAAGATCAATTGGATTGATCATAATAATAAAATTAATATATTCAATTGGCTCTTCATAATTAATTGGATTAATTATGAAATTATTTCCTAGGTGGAAATATTCATATGTATAGGTTTACATATGATTTTATTTTGTGAAGATTTAATTTTAATTCAATGGATTAAATTAATTGGTCAAACTAATTTTAATTTAAATGTAAATAATATATTACTTGGAGTAATATATTAAATACATGGGTATATTAAAATTGGGCTTGAAATTAATCTAAACCAGAATAATTAAAATTAGACTGGGCCCAAATTAAAACAAGAAAGCCCGCACAGAATGGAATGGAGCCAAGCTGGGCCTGAATTCCCCTAGGGGAATTCGGCCACCCTAGGTATAAAACCTAGAGTGATAATTTCGGCCCCCCTAACCCTAACACACAAGCTAGTCGAAATCCTAGCCTCCTCTCTTCCATTGTTTCATTTTTCCAACGCTAGCACGGGTTGCATTCGTTAGGGGTTCGTGTACGAAAACTAGGAGGAAATCTGCTTTGGTTTCTGCAGTCTTCATCTATCTCTTGAAAGAGATTTTCTGGTAAGAAAATTAATCTCTTTCTATTGTTTTTAAAGTTTTTCAATTTCCATTTCAATTGCTCTTGGGGCCGGATTTGAGGAAATCACCGCGTTCTTCCGCTTTTATCGGGTGATTTCCGGTGAAAAATCCCAACAGAGGATAACTCGGAGACCAAGGTGGAGCTTCCACAGGAGGAAGCACCGACCCAGGTCACACAAGGACCTAGAAGGTCTGGTAGGGATCGTCCGGAACCAGAGAGATATGGGTTTCTCATCACCAATGATCACACTCTTCTCATCTTCGATGAGGAAGAGCCCAAAACCAACCAGGAGGCTATAGCTAGCCCACAGTTTACCAACTGGTGCAAGGCCATGGAGGCAGAGATGCAATTTATGTACGGTAATCAAGTTTAGAACCTGGTTGATCCACCTCCGGGTGCTAAGGTGATAGGTTGCAAGTGGTGCTACAAGCTAAAGGCTGACAACACCTTCAAGGGGCGTTTGGTTGTGAAAGGTTTCAGACAAGTCCATAGAATAGACTATGATGAAACTTTCTCACCAGTCGCTATGCTCAAATCCATAAGGATCCTGCTGGCCATAGCCGCTTGGTACGACTATGAGGTCTGGCAGATGGATGTCAAAACTGCTTTCTTTAACAGAAAGCTACTCAAGCATGTGTACATGACACAACTTGAGGGTTTTGTCGATCCAAAGTATCCTGGGAGGGTATGCAAGCTTCAAAGTCCATTTATGGACTGAAGCAAGCATCCCGAAGTTGGCATCTTAGATTCAATGAAGCCATAAAGGAATACGGCTTAATATAGAATCAAGATGAGCCTTATGTTAATAAAAGGATTAGTGGGAGCATTGTCACCTTCCTGGTATTACATGTGGATGATATCCTTCTTATTGGAAGCAACATACCAATACTGCAAGGAGGAAAGCAGTGATGGTGTATGTGCACCGTAGTGAAGGACTTAGGCGATGCTGAGACGATCCTAGGGATTAGGATCTACAGGGATAGATGCAATAGGCTTCTGGGCCTCAGTCAGGCCACGTACATAGACGAAGTTCTAAAAAGATTCAGCATGGATTAGGTCGAGAAAGGTTTCTTGTCGATGAGCCATGGGCTAAAACTTAGTAAGAAGAATTGTCTTAAGACAAGGCAGGATAGGGAGAACATGAAGTTGGTCCCATATGCCTCAGCTATAAGATCAATCATGTACTCCATACTATGTACAAGACCTGATGTCGTCTTTACACTAAGTATGATGAGCCGATATCAGTAGGATCCTCGTGAGGATCACTAGAAGGCTATCAAAGCAATCCTAAAGTACCTTAACCAGAGTAAGGATAACTTCTTAGTGTATGGAGGTAAGGAAGAGCTGTCGGTTATTGGGTACACTGATGCAAGCTTCCAGACCGACCAGGATGAGTACCAGTCGTAGTTTGGGTACATGTTTTTGCTAAATGGTGGTGCTGTAAGCTGGAAATGCTCTAAGCAACCGACCATCACGGACTCTACTACAGAAGCTGAGTACATTGCAGCGTGTGATGCAGTTAAGGAAGCTATATGGACAAAGAAGTTTATCACTGAATTGGGAGTAGTGCCAACTATCCTGGATCTAATTGATATCTTCTATGACAACAATGGGGCTGTTGCACAAGCTAAGGAGCCCTGGTCACATAAGAACATGAAGCAAGGACTCAGAAAGTTTCACCTCATACTAGAAATCGCCAAAAAGGGTGACACTTCATTAAATAGAGTGGACACTGAGGACAATGTTGTAGATCCTTTGACCAAGGTGCTGGCTCAACCCAAGCACGAGGGTCATACTAGATCTATAGGGATTAGGCCTATGCCTAGTTAGAACTAGTGCAAGTGGGAGATTGTTGGATATGCCCTAGTCCCGAGGCGTTGGTCCTTGTATACGTATTGTACATTTATTGGATTTATGTATTATACATTTTGTGTCATTAAATAAATGCATTAATCTATTTATTATATACCTTGTGCTATGTTTTAAATAGAGTATCCAATGGACATATCCATATCCATGTTGACAAGTGTCATGCACTTGGCAGTAAGACCATGGATAAGGAAAACGATATGACCATAAAGAGATCTGTAGTCTGTTCCAGTCATGGGAATGAATAGAACCAAAGACTATCATTAGCCTAGTTGTATGGCGATGTATTACCGGTCATTGGACATGGGATGTCAACCAAGTTAATGGGTACATGCAAAAGGGGCATGGTACTGGATAAATCCACTAAATGAGAAATCCACATGGTAAAGTATCACAAGTGATTTTCGTATAGTATTTGTATGGATCCTTTGACCTAACCATATAATGGTTCTACATGTGAAGTGGCATACTTTGGTGTACATCTAAAGGTCCTATAACAGGGTGCCAAGTATGGGTACGTTCAGCTATGTCAGTGAACATGGCAATGCTATAGATATGCAGAAGGGAATGTCACTCAGTAGTTCACTGAGGAGATATCACCGGCCTCTTGATGAATGCAACTGATAAGAGTGTGGCCACACCCAAACAAGTTGGAACTTGTTAGTGAGCATCAGTTCATTCGGGATCAAGTAAATGTCCGGACACAAAAGAGGGTGATCAATCCATGCCTCTGTGTTGGACACCAATATCAATGACATGGGATATATGAGTTTAAACTATAGGGTTACGATTATAGTCGTACTGCTATCTCCATCTTAATTGGGGGCTGCAGTGGCTTGCTAGAGCCCGCCTGCAGTCTGTGGGCCATAGGGCCGCTGCCAACATAAAGACAGGCCCACAGGATTGTACATATAGAATTTCTGAGTTCGAACTAGTCGGATCACCTGTATACTTAGAGTATACTAATTGAAGAGATAAATATTAATCAATTAAATTAAAGATCAATTGGATTGGTCAATATAATTTAATTGACATATATTTATATTTTATTGGGTTGCACAAAGTTGATTTAAATAAATTAATATGTGAATAAATTTCCTGGTGGAAATTTAATACATATATAGGTTTATATGTATTTGTTTCTAGTCAAATCATAAATTAATTTGTTAGGGTAATTCCAATTGGCAAATCTATTTAATTTAAATGACATGTATCTTATAATATGATATTGTATAAGTACATTCATAGAAATTAAATTGGAATTGATTAGGAATTAAACCTTATTAATTAATTAGGATTTATGGAATTATGGCATTAATTATATTTATAAAAACAAAGTTAAATCACCCCAATAATAAAGGCCATGATTTAAAGCTAAAAGGTAGATTTTCCTTAAAGGGAATTTCGGCCATATGGGTATGAGGGAGCTGAAATTTTCGGCCATGGCAATGGGATTCTTCCTTTTCCTTTTTGATCCGCCGTTAGCACGGGTTTGACACGATATGCGGTCGTGTACGTGAGAGTGGAGGGAATCGGTTTCGGTTTCTACAGCCATCTCTAGAGGAGATATTCTTGGTGAGAAACTAATTCTTCTCTAATGAATTTTGTTGTTTTCAATTTCCATTTCAATTGCTCCTAGGCATGGATTTGAGGAAATCAACTCGTTCTTCCGCTTAATCGATTGATTTCTAGCAAAAAATCCCAACACCTTCATCATTGGCGAGTGGCAAATAGGAGTGTCTTACAAGCGCTAGCCCCATTTGTAGAATGGATGGGACCTCTGCAAACATGGCCCAATCAAGACATGAAATGTGGCCTATCCTGGCTAGTAGCCTATTGGCACGTGTCTTATCCTTCATCTTCATTGGTAGCTGCCTTTAGAATGCCATCAACATCATCAGCTAATTCTGGTTCTTATGCTTCACAAAGCATAATTTTCTCAACTTCAGCCAACTGAGCCTTAGCTTTCTTTATAATTTCTGTAATCTTATAACTACAGAATTCATACTTTCCCTATCCATCAATTTCTTCCAATCATCCTTCTTGGCTTTAGCAAATGCATTATTTAAAGCAACTGTTAAAGCCTTAGCAATAACATCACTAGCTTCATCATGGCCGTTTTGCTCAACCTTCTTCTTGGATACATTCTTCTCAGCATGAAACTCCTCCTTCTTCATTTCTACTATAGTTGCTAACTTTTCAAATACTTTTCTCTGATAAGTAACAGGCTTTGGGATAACTTCCTCCTCACTTAATATTGGTGCAACAAGCTCCTCTAGACTGTTCTGAAAATCAACAATATTAGAAAATATTTCAAAACTCGGCCAGATCACCCCATCTACTTTCACAGGCTCTGCTTGCCCTTGATATGGTACTTCAATAGCTTTGATAAATGGTTTCACCAAAAACTTGCCATTTTTCCCTTTCTTCAATTTCTTTTCAGATGCTCCTATCTTATAGCCTAAACCATTCTGGAGAGATCTCCAAAAATCAATGTTAAACTTAGGAATACCTTAGAGATTTGCTCATAAACCCATGCCTGGAACAAATTCTGTTTATACAAATGTTGGGACAACCATTTTAGCATGTAATTCTTGTAAATAACCATAAGAGCATTAGTCACCTCTTCACTAATCATTACAACTTGAAATCCTTCGAATGGCGAAACTTTAGAATTCAAAGCAACAACTATTGACGGAGCATCAGCTGCAACAGTCACTACTTTATCACCCACTGGAAATTTGATCTCCTGATGAAGCATGGATGGAACATCACCCAACGGATTGAACTATAGTCTTCCCAACAACAAGGAGAAAGTAACAGCGATATCAGTTACAGTAAAGTCAGCATGGACTTTATAGAGCCAACTTCAACTTTAGCTTCAAATGTGCCAATTACAGTCCTTTTTGAGTCATCATAACCCTGAATCACAGTAGAAGACTTTTTCAAAACATCCTTGTTCAGAGCCAGATGCAGCAATATGTTCAGAGGATAAATATTCAAAGCTGACCCCTCATCAACCATGACATATGGCATGACTTTATCCATGATATTGGCCATCACATAAATGGCTTTGTTATGCATCTTCCCTCCTCTGACAAGTCTTTCTCAATATGTACAATGTTTGGATTAGCATAGGGGTGAACAAAACCAAACCGTGACCCGAAAATTGAACTAAACCTAGCCTAATAAACTGAACTGAACCAAAGTTAATTTGGTTTTGATTTTTAAAAATGTGATAGTTTGATTTTTGGTCAGTTTTTTGTTTAAAAAACTGAAGAAAAATCGAATCGAATCGAATTAATGAAAAAATTGTATATATATATATGTGTGTGTGTGTGTGTGTGTGTGTGTGTATGTGTAGAAAATAAATTTTATTTCATATATTACATATTTATATTATTATATAATTTATATTTATGAGATTTTAATAATATATATGTAATATACACCCTTTTTAGTAATAATTTATATATAATTAATAATAATATAATGATAATAGTAAGATTTTTTTTAAATGGGAATTTGGTTTTTAACCAAACTAAACCAAAATAAAAAACTGAATTAGTTTGGTTCGTTTCAAACTGAACCGAATGTAGATTAGTTTGATTTTGATTTTTTAAAATATGGTAGTTTGGTTTTTGATTTGGTTCGGTGTGAGCACGGGTTTTTTCCCGACCTCGGTGATGAAAGCCATTATTACCTTTTTCACGGATAAACGTAAAACGGATTCGGAATGACTGGGATGACGTTAGAAATACCTCGGGTGACCAGAATGTGTGTGATAAGTCTTGGTATGGAACCCTGAAGGAATTCGAGTGAGTATTTAAGAAAACCGAAGAAAAGAATGAAAAATAAGTGAAAATGGCCTAATCTGGGCACTACAGCCGCTCGGATGTAGTGCCCTACAGCCGCACAATTGTAATCATTAGATTTCCTTTTTCGTTCAAAATCAGCATTCAATCCAGATTTTTAACCTAAATAGGAGATATAAAAGGATTATGACCGGGATTAGGGTTAGACAACAGAGATAGAACATGGAGAATAAGGAGAATTGAAAGAAAACACAGCCACACTTAGAGTTCTTGAAAGAAAAAGATTGGAATTAAGTGTTTTAATCCAAAAATAATAAAAAAACCTTAATAAAATCTGTAGAAACAATCATAATTTTGAGAGAACTAGTTTTCTAGGGGTGTTTCTAGACTGTAATCATTTATTCGATTTTATTTGGGGTTTCGCTCGGGCTTCGAAGATTGCACATGCTTTTGGGTTGTTTATGATTGCAAGGCGTTTCCCGGCATCCGAATCCATCCCTGGTGGTCCAAAACACTGGAACACATACAAGGTATATTCTAAGAGGCCTTAAAAATCCTTTTTAATTCATTCTGGGTGCTATTTGTTGGTGTTTTTGAGTTTTTAGAGAGTTTGGAAGCGATTCCGGTTACAGCCGCCCCACCTGATGATTACAACCGCGCGGCTATAACCTATAGGGGTATAGCTGTAACCGAAAGGGATGCGGCTGTAATCTGCAAGGGCAGAAGCTCCGAATGCTCCAAATTGACCGATAACGCTTTCGTTTTCAAATCAAATATGTTTTTCATGAATATTATCAGTCTAATTACATTCATGTATGCTTAGATTCCCGGTTTTCTATTTTAATTGATGGATGTAATTTCGAGTTTGGTAATTTCGAGTGATTAGGGATTTTCGAATTTGTTTCGATCCGTTTCAGATATGTTTTGTTGAATTTAGTGTGTTTCCAGAAATCACAGATCGCCCAAAATCGCTAAACTTGTAAAATGATTTTCAAAAACGAGAAAAGAAGGCCGGATTGAATTCTGGAGCACTACAGCCATGCGACTATAGGCGTTACAGCCGTCCTAGCCACTACAGTGGTGCAGCTGTAACCTACAGGGGCGCGGCTGTAGTTCAGGAGGCAGAATTACAATTTTGCCCTTTTGGGCCCCAAACTTGTAATTTTGCATCTTTTTCCTATTCAAAACTGAATTTTGGCGTGTTTACATTCTTTTTAGACCCTAGATGGATATTTAATTTAGGTCCACTCACGAATGGGGCCCCCGAGTCCCGGGATATCCGGCCCACTAAAAGTTGGAAAATGCATGTAAAATGAGCCAAATGGTTTTCAAAATTGGTTTTTCATCCATAAAACCTACAGGATGTTTCAAAAACCGTTTTCCAGGTCTAACCGGCCCAACCGGTAGGGTCGACCCGGTTGCCCCCCCTAAATGCATGACTCTGCTTCCTAAAATACCCCTATTCTGTCCTATATGAGTCCTTGGTGTGTTTTATTTATTTGTGCTAACCGTATTTGGATGCAGCTTTTATTTTTCTTTATTTTTATTTTTGGATGTATTTTATAGATTAAATCGTGTATCTAGGAGATTGTACTTTTTAGATTTTCGTGTATTATAGGCGGTTGTAATGGTGAGGATGAGAGCTTTTTCTTTTTTTTGGGTTGTATAATTTGGCCTCTACTTTACTTTTCCAGCACTTTTACTTTTCTGCATTTTATTTTGGATTTATATTTATGTCATGTGAATCAGCATTAACTAAAAATAAAAAGAAGATAAAATGAGTAGAATTAAGTGAATACAACATTACATTATGAAATAATAATTGAAAATTGTTGGAAATGCCCTAGTCCCGAGGCATTGGTCCTTGTATTTGTACTATACATTTATTGGATTTATGTATTGTACTCATTTGTGTCATTAATAAAGGCATCAATTCATTTATTATATTTATCTTGTGCAGTATAGTAAATGAAGTATCCAATGGACATATCTATATCCGTGACGACTAGTGTCATGCACTTAGCAGTAAGACCATGGATAGGGTTAACGATATGACCATAAATAGATCCGTAGTCTGTTCCAGTCATGGGAATGAATGGAACAACAGACTATCATTAACCTGGTTGTATGGCAGTGTCTTACCGGTTATTGGACATGGAATGTCAACCAAGTTAATGGGTACATGCTTGGGAGCATGGTACTGGATAGATCCACTAAACGAGTAATCCACATGGTATGGTATCACAATGGATTCTCGTGTAGTACTTGTATGGATCCTTTGACCTGACCATATGATGGTGTTACATGTGAAGTCGCATACTTAGGGGTACGCCTAAAGGGCCTATAATAGGGTGCCAAGTATGGGTGCTTTCGGGTATGTCACTGAACATGGTAATACTATGGATATGCAGAAGGGATTTGTCACTCGGTAATCAACTGAGAAGATATCACCGGCCACTTGATGAATGTGACTGATAAGAGTGTGGCCACACCCAAACAAGTTGGAACTTGTTTGTGAGAATCAGTACATTCGGGATCAAGTTAATGTCCAGACACGAAAGAGGGTGATCAATCCATGCCTCTGTGTTGGACACCGATATCAATGACATGGGATGTATAAGTTTAAACTACAGGGTTATGATATCAGTTAGACTGCCATCTCCATCTTAATTGGGGGCTGCAGTGGCTTGCTAGAGCCCAACTGCAGTCTGCGGGCCAAAGGCCCGCTGCCAACATAAAGATGGGCCCACAGGATCGTACACATAGAACGATAGAATGCAGACTTAAGGAATCACTTGTATACTTGGAGTATACACAGTGGAGGGAGAAGCATGTATATATTAATTATATTATAAGGATCAATTGGATTGGTCATAATAATAAAATTAATATATTCTATTGGCTCTTCATAATTAATTGGATTAATTATGAAATTATTTCCTAGGTGGAAATATTCGTATGTATGGGTTTACATATGATTTTATTTTGTGTAGAGTTAATTTTAATTTGATGGATTAAATTAATTGTCAAACTAATTTTAATTTAGATGTAAATAATATATTACTTGGAGTAATATGTTAAATACATGGGTATATTAAAATTGGGCTTGAAATTAATTTAAACCAGAATAATTAAAATTAGACTGGGCCCAAATTAAAACATGGAAGCCCGCACAGAAAGACAGGAGCCAGGATGGGCCTGAATCCACTTGAGGAATTCGGCCAACCCTAGGTATAAATACCTAGGGTTAGAAAAATTCGGCCACCCCAAGCTTATACACTCCTAGCCGAAATTTTCTTAGCTCCTCCTCTCCATTGCTTTGTCTTTCCGACGCTAGCACGGGTTGCATTTGCCAAGCGTTCGTGTACGTGAGAGTGGAGGAATTCTCAATTGAATTCTGCAGTCATCATCCATCTCTAGAAAGAGATTTTTCTGGTAAGAAATTTAATCCCTTTCTATTTAATTTTAACTTTTTCAATTTCCACTTCAATTGCTCCTGGGACTGGATTTGAGGAAATCACCGCGTTCTTCCGCTTTTATCGGGTGATTTCCGGTGAAAAATCCCAACAGTGGTATCAGAGCGGGCTTTTGATCCGTGGAAATTGATTAATTTGGTTGAATCCCTGTTTTGAAATTGGATGTTTTTGATTGGGATTCTTGGTATGGGTTTTATGATTTTTCCCATATGTTTTATGCAATGAAAATTAAATTTGCATATAGGTTTATGTTAGTTTAATTTTATTGTGTATTTTTGTAATTCTTGGTGAATTGCTATGGATGATGATTGGTTGTTTTTATTTAATTTTAATTCTGTTAAAAAAAAAAAAAATCGGCCTCCCGGGGGCGGGGCTGCCGCCGCAAGCGGCGGGAGGCGCGGCAGCAGCTGCTGCCTGTGGCCCGTGGCGCTGGGCGCCACAGGCAGCGGCCGCTGCCTGCTGCTGGATAACAGCTGCCGCTGGACGGCCACTGCATAGCGGCAGTACCGCTGCAGGCGGCAGCAGTGGGCAGCCGCTAGGCGGCTGCACCGCTGCTGCTGCTAGGGCAACTCCGTTGCCCTAGGTGCAGCGGGCCGGGCCCTGTGTTTTGGATTTTGCGGGTATTTTGGGTCCGGGGCCCAGTTTTGAAATTTTAATTGGTTTTAAAATTCGTGTGTTTAAATTTATGTAATTTAAATGCGCATGGTTTCTTGGATGAATTTTATTTCGTTCATGTGATATTAGTTTTGGAAATTAATATGGTTAATGGAAATTGGTTCGGGTAATTTTGGCACAATTACTCGGACGGCTAAATTGGACCCATGGTTTCCCAATTCCAGTGGGAGCAGTTGGACTGCCTGGGCTGGAGGCCCAAAGCCCGTTAAGGGTTAGAACCATAGTGGGCCAAAATTGGCGATTTCCTAATAATGGCTTTGACATAATTTAAATGGGCTTAAATCATGCATTATGACATGCTTTTGAATTGTATGTATTGGATGCATATGAATGGTTGAATGAATGTATGATTGGATGCTATTGGGCCTTTTACGAGTTGGGTTGTATTTTTCTTTTGGGTAAATACGGCCTGCGTGTCGTTTTCTTTTAATGTAATTTTATTTTATTTAAGTTAAATATTATAAAATTTGTAAAAGAAGAAGCCCATGGAGTGGTGAGCCCAATTGGAGGTGCAAGCCCAAATTGGAGGTGCAAGCCCAGAGGGAGAAGATGGAAGCGCGCCTAATATATGTTTCTAGTATAGGTTTACTAGAATAATATTAGGATGTAATATAGGCCCATAGCAGTCTATTTTAATTTTGTTTAATCATTTTATATTCAATTTGCATGTATGAATGTATGTTACAAATAGCTCATTCACCCCCCTTATGTATGTAAGCCGTTATAATTGTATCTAATAACCAAACGGGAATTACTAAGTCGCTTAAAAGTGCTTCCCTCATTCAAAACCGAATCGAGGTGGGAATAGGCCAGTTGTAGACCATGCCCTCGCAGGATGCACTGGAGTATTGTCACTTTGTACTGGGTTAGAGTATGGGATACTCTAACACTTGGATGGAGGTTTTGACTTAGCATGGGTAGTAGGATTCTCCTGGCCCTAAGCACAGATGGGTAAGTGCCAACAAGCCCATCAAACCGAGAGTCCCTAGGTTGGGATTGGATGGCGTTCCTACCTAAATAATTAAGGTATAGTTGTACCAAACCCTCGTTTGGCTATATCTTAATGAAATATGGATCTCGGTCCATGAGCCCAACAACTCGGTTAAATTAATAACTTGATTCATTATTAATTTTATATGGGAACAACAAAGTAAAGCCCTTTATTAACACTCTAAATGTTTTTCTGTGCAGAAACACCCAAATGGCAAACACTAATACCTTATCACTGCGATCAATTCTTGAAAAGGACAAGCTTTTCGGTTCTAACTTTTTAGACTGGTCTAGGAACTTGAGGATAGTTCTAAGACAAGAGTCGAAAGAGTATGTGCTGGAAAGGCCTGTGCCGGCTGCGCCTCAGGGACGTAATCCAACGGCTGCACAGCTAGCGGAATACGAGGCGCACGTCAAGGACAACCGGGATGTGACGTGCCTTATGTTGGCTTGTATGGTCCCCGAACTGCAAAAACAGTTTATGGACCATCAAGCCTATGCTATGATAACAACTCTTAACGAGATGTTTCAAGAGCAAGCTCGTCAGGAAAGTTACCTGACCAATAAGGCATTCCACTCTTGTAAGATGGGGGCCGGGACATCTGTGAGTGCACACGTGCTCAAGATGAAGGGCTATTTGGATACTTTGGCCCGTCTCGGATCGCCTATCTCTCAAGAGTTAGCGGTGGACACAATCCTCGCGTCCTTGCCGGATTCTTATGATCAGTTCATCCTAAACTATAACATGCAAAGGATGAACCGTACTGTTAGTGAGCTGCATGGGATGCTTAAGCTTACTGAGCAGTCGATCAAGAAGACTCCGCCGGTGCTGCTGGTTAACAAGGGGAACGCTCCTCTTGCTAAGGGTAAGGCCAAGGAAAAGGCCAAGGCTAAGGCCAAGAAAGCCAAAGCCAAGAAGGCCAAGGCCCAACCCAAGGCCCAGCAGAAGGCAGGTCCTGAGGACGTCTGTTTCGGGTGTAGACAGGCGGGCCATTGGAAGAGATCGTGTCCCAAGCTGATGGGAGAGCAAAGAAGGGGCCAAGGTGCGTCCTCTTCAGGTATTTATGTTATAGATATTAACCTTACTGTTTCAACATCCTGGGTATTGGATACTAGATGTGGTTCTCACATTTGTTGCAATGTGCAGGGACTTAAGAACATAAGGTTGCTGGGGTCGGGAGAGGTGGACTTGCGGGTCGGGAATGGAGCAAGGGTTGCTGCCATAGAGATCGGCGAATACCACCTAATGATGCCCAGCGGATTGGTTTTAATTTTAGAACATTGTTACTTTGTACCTGCTATGTGCAGGAATATTATCTCTGTATCAATGTTGGATATTTCTGGATTTGAATTTTCTATTATAAATGGTCGTATTTCTATATCCACAGAGGGGTTATTTTATGGAGATGCTCTATTAAATAATGGCCTGTATGTCCTGGACTTAAATGAAACCAATCACATCTATAACATAAACACAAAAAGGGTTAAGCCTAACGAACTTAATCCAGTCTACCTATGGCATTGTCGTCTTGGCCATATAAACGAGAAGCGCATAGCTAGGCTTCACAAAGCTGGAGTCCTAGGGTCATTTGACTTGGAGTCAATTGATACATGTGAATCATGTTTAAGAGGCAAGATGACAAAGGCACCTTTTAGCAAAAGGGCTGAAAGGGCCACTGGCTTGTTGGACCTAATACATTCAGATGTATGTGGACCTATGAGCACAACAACTAGAGGTGGGCATCTGTACTTGGTCACGTTCACGGATGATTTCAGCAGATATGGCTATGTCTATCTGATGAAACACAAGTCCGAGACCCTTGATAGGTTCAAGGAATTTAGGAACGAGGTACAGAACCAGCTAGGCAGGAATATCAAAGCCCTTCGGTCAGACCGAGGCGGTGAATATATGAGCCTAGAGTTTGACTCATACTTGAGAGAGCATGGAATAGTTCCACAGCTCACTCCTCCTGGAACAACGCAATGGAATGGGGTGTCCGAACGGAGGAATAGGACCTTGTTGGACATGGTCCGCTCAATGATGAGTCAAGCATCTCTCCCAATTAGCTTCTGGGGACACGCCCTCGAGACAGCAGCTCTCATATTAAACAATACTCCGACTAAGGCAGTGGAAAAGACCCCATATCAGATATGGAAGGGCAAGGAGCCCAATGTGTCTTTCCTAAGGATTTGGGGATGCCAAGCGCATGTCAAGAAATTGACTAGTGGCAAGCTGGAGCCCAAAACCGATAAATGCCTGTTTGTGGGCTACCTTAGGGAAACCAAAGGGTATTACTTCTACAACCCCGTCGAGAACAAGGTGTTCGTGGCAAGGAAGGGGGTCTTTCTAGAAAAGGAGTTCCTTTCCAAGAAAGATAGTGGGAGCAACGTTGAACTCAGGGAAGTTCAAGGTCCACAAGCTCCTGAAGAGGATAGCTCAGAGGCCCAGGTGGAGCTTCCACAAGTGGAGGCACTGACCCAGGCCACACAAGAACCTAGAAGGTCTGGTAGGGATCGTCTGGAACCGGAGAGGTATGGTTTCCTCATCACCGATGATCAAACTCTTCTCATCTGGGATGAAGAACCTAAAACCTACCAGGAGGCTATGGCTAGCCCACAGTCTGCAAACTGGCGTAAAGCCATGGAGGCAGAAATGCAATCTATGTACGATAATCAAGTTTGGAACTTGGTTGATCCACCTCCGGGTGCTAAGGTTATAGGTTGCAAGTGGTGCTATAAGCTAAAAGCTGATAATACCTTCAAGGGGCGTCTGGTTGCGAAAGGTTTCAGACAAGTCCATGGCATAGACTATGATGAAACTTTCTCACCAGTAGCCATGCTCAAATCCATCAGGATACTGCTGGCCATAGCCGCATGGTATGACTATGAGGTATGGCAGATGGATGTCAAAACCGCTTTCCTTAATGGGAAGCTACTCGAGGATGTGTACATGACACAACCTGAGGGTTTTGTCGATCCTAAGTATCCGGGAAGGGCATGCAAACTTCAAAGGTCCATTTATGGACTGAAGCAAGCATCCCGTAGTTGGAATCTAAGATTCAATGAGGCTATAAAGGAATATGGCTTCATACAAAATCTGGATGAGCCTTGTGTGTATAAGAGGACTAGTGGGAGCATTGTCACATTTTTGGTACTTTATGTAGACGACATCCTACTCATTGGAAGCGACATACCTACACTGCAAGGGGTAAAGCAGTGGCTGAGTAAGTGCTTCGCAATGAAGGACTTAGGCGAAGCTGAGATGATCCTAGGGATCAGGATCTATAGGGATAGATCAAATCGTCTTCTGGGCCTAAGTCAGGCTTCGTACATTGACAAAGTTCTGAAAAGATTCAGCATAGACCGGGCCAAGAAAGGTTTCTTGCCAATGGGCCATGGGCTGAAACTTAGTAAGAAGAACTGTCCTAAAACAAGGTAGGACAGGGAGAACATGAAATTGGTTCCATATGCCTCGGCTATTGGATCAATTATGTACTCTATGTTGTGTACGAGACCTGATGTCGCCTTTGCACTGAGTATGACGAGCCGATACCAGCAGGATCCCGGGGAGGATCACTGGAAAGCTGTCAAGGCAATCCTCAAGTACCTTAACCGGACTAAGGATAGCTTCTTGGTGTATGGTGGTCAGGAAGTGCTATCGGTTACTAGGTATACTAATGCAAGCTTCCAGACAGACCAAGATGAGTACCAATCGCAGTCAGGGTATGTATTCTTACTGAATGGTGGTGTTGTAAGCTGGAGGAGCTCAAAGCAACCAACCATAGCGGACTCTACAACAGAAGCTGAGTACATCGCTGCGTGTGATGCAGCTAAGGAAGCTGTATGGATGAAGAAGTTTATCACTGAGTTGGGAGTAGTGCCAACTATCTAGGACCTAGTTGATATCTTCTGTGACAACAATGGGGCCGTCGCACAAGCTAAGGAGCCCCGGTCACACAAGAACACAAAGCACGTGCTCAGAAAGTTTCACCTCATACGAGAAATCGCGGAGAGAGGTGACATTGCATTGCACAGAGTGGACACCGAGGATAATGTCGCAGATCCATTGACCAAGGCACTGGCCCAGCCCAAGCACGAGGGTCATACTAGATCTATAGGGATTAGGCCCATGCCTAGTTGGAACTAGTGCAAGTGGGAGATTGTTGGAAATGCCCTAGTCCCGAGGCATTGGTCCTTGTATTTGTACTATACATTTATTGGATTTATGTATTGTACTCATTTGTGTCATTAATAAAGGCATCAATTCATTTATTATATTTATCTTGTGCAGTATAGTAAATGAAGTATCCAATGGACATATCTATATCCGTGACGACTAGTGTCATGCACTTAGCAGTAAGACCATGGATAGGGTTAACGATATGACCATAAATAGATCCGTAGTTTGTTCCAGTCATGGGAATGAATGGAACAACATACTATCATTAACCTGGTTGTATGGCGGTGTCTTACCGGTCATTGGACATGGAATGTCAACCAAGTTAATGGGTAGATGCCTGGGAGCATGGTACTGGATAGATCCACTAAACGAGTAATCCACATGGTATGGTATCACAATGGATTCTCGTGTAGTACTTGTATGGATCCTTTGACCTGACCATATGATGGTGTTACATGTGAAGTCGCATACTTAGGGGTACGCCTAAAGGGCCTGTAATAGGGTGCCAAGTATGGGTGCTTTCGGGTATGTCACTGAACATGGTAATACTATGGATATGCAGAAGGGATTTGTCACTCGGTAATCAACTGAGAAGATATCACCGGCCACTTGATGAATGTGACTGATAAGAGTGTGGCCACACCCAAACAAGTTGGAACTTGTTTGTGAGAATCAGTACATTCGGGATCAAGTTAATGTCCAGACACGAAAGAGGGTGATCAATCCATGCCTCTGTGTTGGACACCGATATCAATGACATGGGATGTATAAGTTTAAACTACAGGGTTATGATATCAGTTAGACTGCCATCTCCATCTTAATTGGGGGCTGCAGTGGCTTGCTAGAGCCCAACTGCAGTCTGCGGGCCAAAGGCCCGCTGCCAACATAAAGATGGGCCCACAGGATCGTACACATAGAACGATAGAATGCAGACTTAAGGAATCACTTGTATACTTGGAGTATACACAGTGGAGGGAGAAGCATGTATATATTAATTATATTATAAGGATCAATTGGATTGGTCATAATAATAAAATTAATATATTCTATTGGCTCTTCATAATTAATTGGATTAATTATGAAATTATTTTCTAGGTGGAAATATTCATATGTATGGGTTTACATATGATTTTATTTTGTGTAGAGTTAATTTTAATTTGATGGATTAAATCAATTGTCAAACTAATTTTAATTTAGATGTAAATAATATATTACTTGGAGTAATATGTTAAATACATGGGTATATTAAAATTGGGCTTGAAATTAATTTAAACCAGAATAATTAAAATTAGACTGGGCCCAAATTAAAACATGGAAGCCCGCACAGAATAGACAGGAGCCAGGATGGGCCTGAATCCACTTGAGGAATTCGGCCAACCCTAGGTATAAATACCTAGGGTTAGAAAAATTCGGCCACCCCAAGCTTATACACTCCTAGCCAAAATTTTCTTAGCTCCTCCTCTCCATTGCTTTGTCTTTCCGACGCTAGCACGGGTTGCATTTGCCAAGCGTTCGTGTACGTGAGAGTGGAGGAATTCTCAATTGAATTCTGCAGTCATCATCCATCTTTAGAAAGAGATTTTTCTGGTAAGAAATTTAATCCCTTTCTATTTAATTTTAACTTTTTCAATTTCCACTTCAATTGCTCCTGGGACTGGATTTGAGGAAATCACCGCGTTCTTCCGCTTTTATCGGGTGATTTCCGGTGAAAAATCCCAACAAAAATAAGTGAGGATTAGTAGATTTGTTGCCCAAACCCTGAATCTCTGAATTGGGTACCGTGTCTACACTTGGTAGGGAGCTGTACTGGAAATTCCCGGATGAGCTGATCCGGGTGGCGACTGTAAGCACTAGAATTTTCCATCCTTAAAAAAAAAAAATCACACGTGTCACATGACTGTAACATACCGTCGTGCGACTGTAATTAAAAAAATTACAGTCGTACGACTGTACGATCAGAGCAGGTGCAGAAGACCATACCCATGATATAAGAAAGTGAGGAGGATTTCAGAGCAATTAATGCCCGATTCTGAAGGAAGCAAAGGCAGGAAATAAAGAGAAGAAAAGAGGGAAGAAGGGAGACTTTTGACATTTTTGATTTCTGGTTTTTAGAGAGAGAATTTAGAGAGAAAAGAGAGAAAAAGACAAGGAAAAGAAAAACACAAACCACAAGCTCTTTTCCTCTTCTTTTTCTTTTAATTCTCAATTGTTAGGTTTAAAATCTATTAGAAATCAATAGGTTAATAATCTGACACTTTAAATTCAATCAAATTCGGACTAAAATCATCAGAATCCTTAACATTTGGAAATTTTTCTGACCAAACTTCTCAACCTCAACTAAAGGAGAAAAAGAGCAAATTTAAGTGGATTGGTGCGACGCCAGGGGTCATTCCTACGGTGGATTAGCGCCTAAGAAGTAAGCACACTTCATCCTCTCTTTTTTCTCATGCTTTCTGGGTGATTGGATGTGATTTGGTGCATTTTATTTCAATTTTCTCGTATTCTATTTCTGGAAATCAAGAACAGCCGTACGACTGTTCTTGAGTTGATGAACAGTCGTACGACTATAGTTACAGTCGTGTGAGTGTTCTTGATTTCCATTAATTTCTCAGTTTTATTTTGAATAATTTTGGCAAAATCCTAAAATTGGAGGATTTACAGTTACAGTCGCATGACTTCATTGCTCGTCCAATTGCAGAATTTCCAGAATAACCTTGAAAAGTTTCTAAAAATCCATAAAAATTCAAAAAATCCCAAAATCACCAAAAATGAATTTTGTTGTGTGCATTCACGACCTTAGATTTAATATTTGATGTATTTGCATTTAGAACAATATCACGACGGGGACCCGATTCTCCCGAAAACCGACCCACCTCACATGCTAAAATTACATTAAACCAGAAAATAAATTGTTTTCAAAATGAGTTTCTCATAAAACCAAAATACAAGGATGTTTCAAAATGTTTTCCAGGTCTAATCGGGCTGGCTAGCCGAGCCGATCCGGTTATCACCCTAATTGCATGTTCCCAAATTCTTAAAATCCTATTCTCTCTTACTTGAGTCCTATTTGTGGCATGCTGTATATTGTGTTAACCCTTTGTTTTGCAGCTTTTTATTTTTATTTTTGATGTATTTAATAGAATTACTCGTGTATTTCAGGCGATTGTAATTTTTAGATAAATCGTGTATTTTAAGCGGTTGTAAAGTGAGGATGAGAGTTTTTCTTTTTTATTCAATTGGGTTGTATAATCAGCCTCTATTTTTTTTTGTATATTTTGAATGTATGATTTAATTTCCTGTAATTTATTTCCTGCATTTTGCTTTAGCATAGGATAATTAAAATAAACAAATTGGGGTTAGAGAAAGATAGTAAAGCAAATTAAATATGGTAATATAAACTGTAAAGTGAAAGCAAGCTAGAGGTTAAGTAAGTCACTTGCCCAAACCCTAAATCTCTAGATTAGTTACAGCAGTCTGTCCTCGGTAGGGAGCTGTACTGGAATTCCCGGATGAGCTGATCCGGGTGGTGACTGTGTCACTGATCTCGGGATTTAAGTTTCGAGGTCTTTAAGTTAAAAACGGGATAACGTTTTCTACAAAAGAATTTCCAAATTAAATCCACAATTTTCTAACTTAAGATAAACAAAACCCGTTTTCCAAAATAAAATCAAAACTAATCATCTTTTTCCATGGTTCGCTTCACCGCGTCCCGTTTTAAAAGGTCATCCGCTCACAGTGGTGACTCTACTGGGAAGGAGGTTTCTAAAAAGTTTTCATAAAAACTTAAGGAACTTCGGCAACTACCGAAGTAAAACCTCGCTTGCAGTCACTTCACTAGTTCATATTACCAGGTTTATTTGCACATTGCATGTCATGACATTTTCTTCTTCTCAATCCCTCCAACACACTTATCAACCCCGGTTTATCCAGGAAGGTGGACTACCTCTTCCACCAGGATTGGAGACACCCGATGGGGTAAACCACTCATAGCACCGCATGACCTTGCATTTTGTGTGACATAAGCATTCATATTATTTCACATAAGTTAGAGGCATTCCAAGGATGCCCACCACAATCATATCATTCCATCATATATCAGGTATCCTAAAATACCCGTGTTCTGCCAATGTACCGGATTGCATTCGGCCACTTCACCAAATCATTCAATAGAGACCACAATGGTCCTAGGTCTATTTTCGTGCAACGATCTATATGACACATTTCACGACAACATACTCATTTATCATATAGCATTGTGATCCACATCGGGTTACTTCATGACATTACTACATTATTCAAGGCACTCCTCGAGTGCCAGATTAGTACACATGTAGGGGCATTTCATAACATCCCAAATCATGAAAGGTGTTCCCCGAACGCTGGGCCTCTGTCCGTGTCTCCTGTGGCGCGTGACTTTCTTACAACATCATTTCATATCATACGCCCCAAAAGCATCAGAACTCTGTCCAAGGGACGGTCCCATGTGACCATTTCCTATCATCTCATAGACCTTAAAAGCATCGAAACTCTGTCCATGTGTCGGCACATACGCGATCATATCACAAAAATCATTAGGTACCCCAAAGGCACCGAACCCTTGTCCGTGTGGTGGTCCATGCGTTATCCTTTTGCATAGCATTGGGTGTTCTTAGAATGTCCGAAAAAAAAGTAGAATAATAAGTGGAAATCACTTTCATCATCATTTCATGCATGACATCACTCCATTCATTCTTCATAAGTATTTTCAATTTCTCACTCTTCATGACATCATTCCAGACATTGACCCTAAACATTTCTCGATTGATGTCAAGCAGAATAAGCTGGAGCGACCTTGGACAAGATCTCAGGCTTTGAGGGCTATTAGGGAACCGAGAGCAGTTGAGACAGAAAGTGATTCTAATTCTAGGGAAGAAGTAGAGATGACTAATCCAATATCAAGCCTTGCTGATGCTTTGAATGATTTTCTAAAATCATAAAACTTTTGTGATATGTTGAAGGAGGAAGTGCGGACAGTAGTGAAAGAGGCTGGAGAAACTGGAGGTAGTGGGGCCGGAAAAGAGTAGGAGGCCGAATAATCCCAGTAGGGTGGTGATACCTTGGCTAGTCTGGAAAAGCTGCAGAAAATAGAGGCAGCCATGGAAAGAAAGATGAAGGTGAAATGCTCAGAATCGGAGGAGGCGGTGGCTCAGTTGAAGAAAGGGGCTAGTGTCAGTGCAGAGTCTAAGAAGGGTGTTAACATTGATGCCATGATTAGCAGGGGCATCAAGACTTTTCCCTTCGGATTCCAAATGCCAAGTGTGCCTTCTTATAAGGGAATGGGTTCACCAGAGGCCCATGTAAATCTTTACGCTCGGGTCATGCTGACGGTGGGCGCCACTAAGCAACAGGTGATTAATCTTTTCCCCACTACCTTGGAGGGAGGAGCATTGGGATGGTATAACTCGTTTTTAGAGGAGGAATAGTTAGATTAGGAGGTTTTGTCAGTAGCCTTTATTAAATATTACATCTTCAACACCAAGATTCAAGTGAAGCTGTATGATTTAGAGCGGATCAAGCAGAAGCCCAATGAGCCTTTTGATGAGTATTACCAGCAGTGGATGACTAAGATGATCCTTCTGAAGAACCACCTGAATGAAGATGAACTGATACAAAAACTAATTGATGGCAGTAAGGACATCTTCAAAAACAATATGAAATTTCATCCATTCAATGAGCTTAGTGAAGTCTACAGTATGGTGATGAAAATCGAGTGGGACGAAGAAGAGAAGGCACCAAGCCATAAGGGTGGAAGAAGTTCAGGTTATAGTTTTGGGTATAGATCAACGACTACAGCCGGGTCTGGTGGCGGTTTTAGCTCAAATTCTGGCAGAAAAGGGGGGCAGACTTCAGAAGTAAAGCAGATTGAAGTTGCTACGGTGACCCAGTAACAAGGCAATCAGAACAGGAATCCAGGAGGACAAGGAATATCACCCTGAACTCTTCCCTTCGTGAAGATTTTTGCTAAGTGCAGAAACGGCAGGTTGCTACAGTCCCTGAGGCCATTTGAAAAACCCGCTGAGGCAGATAAAGATAATTTCTACACGTATCATGTTGTTACTAGCCACAGGACCAACAATTGTTACAAGCTGAGGGATGCCATTCAAAAGCTGATATATGAAGGGAAACTGCAAGAACCAGCTAAGCCCAGCACAAAGACTAACCTGCTACCAGCATTTGAGAAGCGGGTCAATATGGTACATTCGGGATTGCTGGCCAATTTCATCTTTGCTCAAATTCTTTAAGCAAATCCCACAATCCAGACTGTAGCAATAGAGGAAGCTGACGTGGGGTCAGAATGTGAAAATAAGGCTGAATAGAAAGAGATTACGTCGATAAGTTTGAACGACCTTGATTCTGAAGATGAATATGAAGAGTTTGGTGGAGAGGAGTCAGTTAAGCCTCCAGCCATTAAGAATCTGAAAGTTCAGGAGGTCCAGAATGTGACCCAAAGTGGTAGGGTGTACCAACCAATAGATCAAGTGAAGGACAAAATCCCGATGACTGGGTCGGGTAGTACATCAACACCAGAGGAGGTTGAAAAAGAGGACTTAGTTATTTCCCAGTTAAAGAAGACTCCTGCAGAAGCTAGCCTATGGCATCTGCTTTTGACTTCTAAGGAGCATCGGGCAGCCTTAGTAAGGAAATTGTCGGAGATTGAGGTCTCCCCTATTGCTTCCCCGAAGGCCATGTACTGTCTGTTGGATAAAGTCCATTCTGGGACTCCTGACATCATTTTTTCTGAGAAAGATCTGCCTAGTAAAGGAAATGCTCACAACAAGGCCCTTTACATCAGGGCCCATGTGATGGATAAGGTGATGCCGTGTGTGATGGTGGATGATGGCTCAGCTCTGAATATATGTCCACTGAAGATGCTGCCATGTTTGGGCCTAAATGAAGATTTTCTGAAAAAGTCCTCAACAGTAATCCGAGCATACGGTGACTCCAAGAGAACAATGATAGGGACTTTTGAAACTGAAGTAGAGATTGGGCCAATCAAGTCAATGGTCGTTTTCACGGTGATAGATATCCTGATCACCTTCTCCCTACTATTAGGTAGACCATGGTTTCACCCTCTGTGGTCGCCGAAATAGCCAAGATCATGGAAAATGCTAAGGCACAGGTGGCTGAAAAAGAAGTCGAAGCAGCTGCAGACTTGGATGATGCTTTGAAGATGAAAGTGGAAGCTGAAGAAGTACAAAGCCCTCCGCCTATGGAGGATGAAAATGATTTTGTTATATCTGTTTCTTCCATTTTCAATATGAATGATGTACTTTATGATAAGTTTAATGTAATGAAATCTCAGTTTGCTTACTTATGTGATGTTTAGCCTGATAATTCTGTGCATGCATTTAAATCACCATCAAGCATATTTAGCATACATGACACTGCATTGCATGAAATCAACATAAGTACAGATGAAAATCCCAAAATGGTATTCATTTCACGTGAGCTAAAATCTGAAGGAGAGAGAGAATTAATAAGAATACTATAAAAACATGTTAAAGCTTTCGCTTGGTCATATAAAGACATGCCGAGTGTAGACACAGAGATAGCAGTGCATAAGATCCCAATGGACCCTATGTTTAGGCCGGTAAAGCAGAAGCTGAGAAGATTGAGGCCAGAATGGGCTACACTGGTGAAAGAGGAAGTGGCTAAGTAGATAGACGCCAAATTTCTCGAAGTGGTAGAATACATAGAATGGCTAGCTAACATCGTCCCAGTACCCAAGAAGGATGGAAGGGTCAGAGTATGTGTTGACTACTGGGACCTGAATAAGGCATGCCCTAAAGATAATTTCCCACTACCCCACATTGATGTCCTGGTCGATAGTGCATCAAAAGCAGCGATGTATTCCTTCGTGGATGGCTCTTCGGGATATAACTAGATCCTGATGGATGTGATAGATAAAGTGAAGACATCATTTATCACAGAGTGGGGTACTTTCTGCCACAGAGTAATGCCCTTCGAATTAAAGAATACTGGAGCCACTTATCAAAGGGCTGTTACAACTCTGTTACATGATATGATCCATAAAGAAGTTGAAGTGTACGTTGATGATATGCTTGTCAACTCAACAACCCAGGAGGAACATCCTGTTATCCTGGATAGATTTCTTACTCGCATCGGATAGTATAACTTGCGACTTAATCCCAAGAAGTGCATATTCAGGGTCACGTCAGGGAAGCTGTTGGGCCATGTAGTCAGCTAGAGGGGAATAGACATGGACCGAGATAAAATCAAAGCCATCCGTGATATGCTAGCTCCAAAAATAGAAAAGGAAGTCCGATCATTTCTGGGTTCCTACAATATGTCAGTCATTTCATAGCGCGGTTGACTTCCACTTGTGAGCTAATCTTCAAGCTACTGAAGAAAGATCAGCCCATTGTGTGCGACGACAGATGTCAGCTAGCATTCAAGAAAATCAAAGCTTATCTGGTAAATCCACCAGTCCTGAGCCCACCAATTCCAAGGAAGCCTTTAAGTTTGTACTTGGCGGTTGAAGATTCCTTTGTAGGGGCAATGTTGGCACAGGAATTAGATGACAGAAAAAAGTATCCCATTTACTACCTCAGTAAGAAGCTGCTGGAATATGAAACCAAATACACGCTAGTGAAGAAGACATATGTGGCAATGATTTGGCTGACCAAGAAGCTGCGCCATTATTTCTAGTCATACAAAGTATAAGCCTTCGCCAAAGTAGATCCAATGAAGTATCTGTACGAAGCACCGATGCTAGTTGGGAAGTTGTCTAGGTGGATGCTACTCTTATCGGAATTCGAAATAGAGTACATCACCAAGAAGACCATCAAAGGGTGAGCCGTAGCGGAGTTTCTGGCAAGTCAACCACTGGAATTGGATTATACAGAAAATTTGGAGTTTCCAGATGACCAGTTGGCCATGGTGGAAATAAAGAGATGGGTTATATGCTTCGATGGTGCAGTGAACAGAAAGGGTGCTGGAATTAGGGTACTAATAGCAACGTCGGACGGTGAAATCATTCCTTTATCAAAGAGGTTGAATTTTCCCATAACCAATAATGGGGCAGAGTATGAAGCATGCTTGTTCGGGATGGAAGCTCTGTTAACCCCAGGGGCAAATGATGTCTTGATCGTCAAAGATTCACTTTTAGTGATAAGACAAGCTCAAGGTGAATGGGAGTTGAAAGAGGAAGCCTTACGGCCTTACCTGGAGTTGCTACAGTTCAAAAGAGAATTATTCAGCCAATGTGAATTCAGACATGTCCCCAGGGATTAAAATAAAATGGTTGATGCACTAGCGACTCTATCCTCTATATGGGAAAATCCAGAAGAAACTCAAGTACAGCCACTGGTTATAGCAATTTCCAGACAACCTTGCTTCGAAGTGCACGAAGTAATGGAGTTGATAGTTGAAGAAAAGCCATGGTTCTTCGACATCTACCAGTATGTGAAGGAAGGAAAATACCCAGAGGGAGCCAGTACTGCTGATAAGATGTCATTAAGAAAGCTAGCCAGTCACTTCAAAATATTGAGGACAAGTTATATAAAAGAACGGCAAATGGGGTTCTTTTAAGGTGTCTGAGAGAACAAGAAGCAGAAGCAGTGATGCAGCAAGTACATGCAGGATCCTATGGGTCGCATATGAATGGACTAGCTATGGCTAGGAAGATAATAAGACAAGAGTACTTCTGGATGACTATGCAAGTAGACTGCATAAGAAAAGTGAAGAGGTGTCATGAGTGTCAGATATATGCGGACATCAGTCATCTTCCTCTGCTCGAATTACAGAACCTGGCGACCCCTTGGCCATTTTCAGCATGGGGGATCAATATGATTGGTGAAATTCATCTTGCAGCGTCTAATGAACACAGATTCATAGTCGTGGCAGTTGATTACTTTTCCAAACGGGTGGAGGCAGAATCCTTCGCTAATGTAACAGCCAAACAAATGGTCAAGTTCATCCAGAAGAATATTTTTATGCGGTACGGGATTCCTCACCACATAGTGACTGACAACGGAGTGCAGTTTCAAGGGGCAACAGCTGAGCTGCTTGCAGAACATGGCATTGAGCATCATAAGTCTTCTCCGTACAGACCACAAGCTAATGGTTGGGTTGAAGCAGTTAATAAGGCAATAAAGAAGATTTTATCGAAGATGGTAACCACCTATAGAGATTGGGCTGACAAACTACCATATGCTCTTTGGGGTTACAGGACGAGCGTTAGAACACCAACAGGGGAAACTCCTTATGCCTTGGTCTACGGGATGGAAGCAGTATTGCCAGTGGAAATAGAGCTCAAATCACTCAGAGTTGCCCTGGAAGCTTAGTTACTAGAGGCTAAATGGGTTCAAGCTAGATATGAACAGTTAGCAGCGCTAGATGAAAAGCAGTTGAAAGCACTGGATCATCTACAGATGTACCAGTGCAGAATGGCCAAAGCCTATAACCAAAATGTGAAATACTCCAAGCAATAGTTGAAAGCAGGAGATTTAGTGCTAAAACAATTAAGGCCCTCGAATGTCGATGTCAGGGGCAAGTTCAGACCCAACTGGAAAGGACCCTATGTGGTGAAGAAGGTGCTATCAAAAGGTGGTGTTAGCATCATGGACATGGATGGAAATGAATTCACCAACCTTATCAACCAAGACCGACTGAAGCTTTATCATGTATAAAAAAAAGAAGAAGACGTCTGCTAGGCTGAAAACTCGAAAAGAGCGGTCTAGGAAAAAGTTAAGATACGAGAGAAAATGATCAGTCGGAAAACCTGAAAAGGATGATTGGTAAAGGATGCTGGCTCTGTGTGGAATGTGTACCATTTGGGAATCAATCGTTTCGAATGTACTCATCTTGATTTTATCGATAAAGTGGAGTGTTTGTTTAAATATATTTGCATGGTTATGAAAAATGCATAAACAAAGTTATCTTGATTAAACATACATGTAAAGAAAGCACTTTGCATTTAACTGGTCGAACATATCATGTTATTCAATAATGAAAATGTACTAAATACATACAATCTGAAATCTTTTATCGTACTCTAAATCCAATTCAGCTTTCTAAAAGAGCGACAGTGATTGTCCAAGAACTTCCTATTTCAATCGGTCTTTACTTAAAAAAAAAAAGAAAAAAAAAGAAAAGAGCTCGCTGGGGTGAAAACCGAAAAGGCGCCCTAGGAAAAAATTAGAGCAGCTCGCTGGGGTGAAAACCGAAAAGGCACCGCAAGCAAAAATTAGAGCAGCTCGTTGGGCTGAAAACCCGCATTGGGCAACCCATGTAAAATTTAGAGCACTTCCAGATTCACCAATTACGAGGGTGAGAAGCTAAGTCTTCCAATCATCTCCCCAACAGGATTCTCTACATCACTCCTCAGCGAAGCATTTACAAAGGACACTATTATTCTTTTCCCCAGCATCGTCACGCATTCCTAACAATTATCTCATTTCTCCAGCAGTCCTCACATATACCTTCAACAAGGGGAAGCCTTATGCAAAGAGCGTCTTCCACCAGCTAGGGGCAAAACATACCTTCCCCAGCAGAAAGAAGAGATATCAATCTCACACAAAATAATAAGAAATACATCACTTAATCTCCATGTGCATATACATTGTTATGCATGCATACATAGCATACACAAATCATTCATCCCTAACTAGTCTTCATTCTTGATCGAAGGGGCAAAAATTTTTGTTCAAAATCTCTCGATCAAGGAATGAAGACTTGCCATTTCAAATGCAGGAACTCATCATCCTCAGCTTCACATCTTCAGCAGATCCACCTCGGGTAATGTAAACCCTGTATCAGCCCAGATCGGCTTCATCTCAAGTTCTCTAGTAGATCCACCTCGGGTAATTTAAACCCGGTATCAGCCCAGATCGGCTTCATCTCAAGTTCCCCTTCAGATCCACCTTGGGTAATGTAAACCTAGTATCAGCCCAGATCGGCTTCATCTCAAGTTCTCCAGCAGATCCGCCTCGGGTAATGTAAACCCAGTATCGGCCCAGATCTGCTTCACTCCAAATCCCCAGCAGATCCACCTCGGGTAATGTAAACTGGGTATCGGTCCAGATCGGCTTCACTCCATATCTCCAGCAGATCCGTCTCGGGTAATGTAAACCCGGTATTGGCCCATATCGGCTTCATCTCAAGTTCCCCAGCAGATCCACCTCGGGTAACATAAACCTGGCATCGGTCCAGATCAGCTTCACTCCATATCTCCAACAGATTTGCCTCGGGTAATGTAAACCCAGTATCGGCCCAGATCAGCTCCATCTCCAAGTCTCCAGTAGATCCACCTCGGGTAACATAAACCCGTCATCGGTCAGATTTGCTTCACTCCATATCCCCAGCAATCCTTGCCTCGGGTAACCTAAACCCAGTATCGGCCAATCCGTTTTCCATCTTCCTTGCCTCGGGTAACCTAGACCCGGTTGCGGCTTATTTCTTCCCCAGCTTTGCCTCGGGTAACCTAGACCCGGTATTGGCTTATTTCAACAGTGGGTTCTTTCCTGTGTTTACGGCGCTTTGATTCGTGCTGTCAAATTCATTATCTCGGATATTTTAAACCTGGATTCGGGTGTCGAATTTGATCACGCGAGGGGTAGCTGTAAGCGCTGGAATTTTCCATCTTTAAAAAAAAATCGCGCGTGTCACACGACTATAACATACAGTCGTGCAACTGTCGTTACAGTCATGCGACTATAATTAAAAAAATTACAGTCGTATGATTGTACGATCGAAGTAGGTGTAGAAGACCATACCCATGACATAAGAAAGTGAGGAGGATTTCAGGGCAATTAATGCCCGGTTCTGAAGGAAGCAAAGGTAGGAAATAAAGAGAAGAAAAGAGGGAAGAAGGGGGACTTTTGACATTTTTGATTTCTGGTTTTTATAGAGAGAGAATTTAGAGAGAAAAGAGAGAAAAAGACAAGGAAAAGAAAAACACAAACCACAAGCTCTTTTCCTCTTCTTTTTCTTCTAATTCTCAAGTGTTAGGTTTAAAAATCTATTAGAAATCAATAGGTTAATAATCTGACACTTTAAATTCAACCAAATTCGGACTAAAATCATCAGAATCCCTAACATTTGGAAATTTTTTGAACCAAACTTCTCAACCTTAACTAAAGGAGAAAAAGGGCAAATTTAAGTGGATTGGTGCGACGCCAGGGGTCATTCCTACGGTGGATTAGCGCCTAGGAAGTAAGCACACTTCATCCTCTCTTTTTTCTCATGCTTTTTGGGTGATTGAATGTGATTTGGTGCATTTTATTTCAATTTTCTCGTATTCTATTTCTGAAATCAAGAACAGCCGTACGACTGTTCTTGAGTTGATGAACAGTAGTACGACTGTAGTTACAGTCGTGCGAGTGTTCTTGATTTTCATTAATTTCTCAGTTTTATTTTGAATAATTTTAGCGAAATCCTGAAATTGGAGAATTGACAGTCGCACGACTATAATTACAGTCGTACGGCTGTAATTACAGTCGCACAACTGTATTGCTCGTCCAATTGCAGAATTTCCAGAATAACCCGGAAAAATTTCCAAAAATCCATAAAAATTCAGAAAATCCCAAAATCACCAAAAATGAGTTTTGTTGTGTGCATTCACAACCTTAGATTTAATATTCGATGTATTTGCATTTAGAACAATACCACGACGGAGACCCGATTCTCCCGAAAGCCGACCCACCTCACATGCTAAAATTATATTAAACTGAAAAATAAATTGTTTTCAAAATGATTTTCTCATAAAACCAAAATACAGGGATGTTTCAAAATGTTTTCCAGGTCTAATCGGGCCGGCTAGCCAAGCCGACCCAGTTGTCCCCCTAATTGCATGTTCCCGAATTCTTAAAATCCCATTCTGTCTTACTTGAGTCTTATTTGTGGCGTGCCGTATATTGTGCTAACCCTTTGTTTTGCAGCTTTTTATTTTTATTTTTGATGTATTCAATAGAATTACTCGTGTATTTTAGGCGATTGTAATTTTTAGATAAATCGTGTATTTTAGGCGGTTGTAAAGTGAGGATGAGAGTTTTTCTTTTTTATTCAATTGGGTTGTATAATCGGCCTATATTATTTTTTTTTTTTTTGTATATTTTGAATGTATGATTTAATTTCTCGCAATTTATTTCCTGCATTTTGCTTTAGCATTGGATAATTAAAATAAACAAATTGGGGTTAGAGAAAGATAATAAAGCAAATTAAATATGGTAATATAAACTGTAAAGTGAAAGCAAGCTAGAGGTTAAGTAAGTCACTTGCCTAAACCCTAAATCTCTAGATTAGGTACAAC
The DNA here is from genome assembly GCA_039660915.1 of Euphorbia tirucalli. Lineage (NCBI taxonomy): Eukaryota > Viridiplantae > Streptophyta > Magnoliopsida > Malpighiales > Euphorbiaceae > Euphorbia > Euphorbia tirucalli. Next base: position 48,823,286 of record CM077632.1, on the reverse strand, counting down.
AGTCTATCCTCGGTAGGGAGCTGTACTGGAATTCCCGGATGAGCTGATCCGGGTGGTGACTCTATCACTGATCTCGGGATTTAAGTTTCGAGGTCTTTAAGTTAAAAACGGGATAATGTTTTCTACAAAAGAATTTCCAAATTAAATCAATAATTTTCTAACTTAAGATAAACAAAACCCGTTTTCCAAAATAAAATCAAAACTAATCATCTTTTTCCTCGGTCCGCTTCGCCAGGTCCCGTTTTAAAAGGTCGGCTGCTCACAGCGACTCTGTATCTAATTTCAAAATTTAGGTTTCGAGATCTTTAAGTTCAAATTGGGATTTTCTAAAAACCTATTTTTCCAAAATTCACACTTACAATTAGGTTTTCTACAAAAAAGTTTTTCCAATAAAATGAAAGATTTTCTTAAGAAAGATTAAAGACCCGTTTTCAAACCACATCATCACACTTCAAAAAGAAAGTCCCCGGTTCCCGCTTCACCGCGCGTTCTGTAAAAACTTCGTCCACTCAAGGTGGCGACTTCCCTGGGGATTAACGGTTTCTTTTAAATGTTTTCATAAAAACTTAAGGAACTTAGGCAACAATCGAAGTACATCCTCACTTGTAGTCAATTATTAAATCATTATTTTATGTTTCATTCACATTTGCATAAGCATGACATTTTCTCTTCTTGAATCCCTCCAACACTCGTTTAAGCTCGTTTTATCTTAAAAGGTGACCTACCTCTTCCGCTAGGATTGGAGGCACCCGAGGGGGTAAACCACTCATAGCCTCGTACGAACCCCTTCATTTGGACCCTTGAGTGGGGAGAAGTGAGGAGTATATTTTTGCTATGGGGACTTGTACGACCCTTGGCTTGACTCATACCTTCATGTAATGGCCTAGCAACTTCCCCTTAGGGTTACCAAAACATATATTTGAAAATGGACATTGAGAGTGCGCCTTTGGTATCCCCAGTTGATGCCAAAGAGACCCAACACCTAGGAAGAATGTGAGACCAATCAAGGAGGAATAAGGTTGGAAGGGTGAGCATATTGTTACGTGTGCTAACGTTTGTTCTATGGTGGTTTCATTTTTTGACTTTCACATGCAACATCAAACACACATCATCCGGGTGTCATTTTCTAACCACATCTTTATGCAGCCATACACAAGCATCATCATACGTGTGGTATTATACTAACCACGTTTTCTTGTAGCCATGACATCTTACTCATGTGTCATATACATCTTATGTCCTTACATTTCATAAAGCATACATGACATTATCTCATGTGTCATGCATCCTAACCACGTTTTTGTGCTGCCATTTGCATTCTGTATGACATGGGCATTCACATCATTTCACCCCATCTAAAATGAAGGATGTTCTAAGTATACCCCTTACAACATTTCATTTCATGACATATTGAGAGTCCCCAAAATTACCCGTGTTCACCTATGCACCGGATTGCACTTGGCCATTTCATTACATCATTGCACCATTAGAGGACCACAACGGTCTTAGGTTCGTGTTCGTGTGGTGGACCACACAATACCATTAGATGACATCATATCCATTCATCATGGTGTCATGGCGACACTAACGTCTTATTTGGTGTGTCAGAATCCACATCAGATTGTTTCATAACAATGAAAGTTCATTCAAGGTACTCCACGAGTGCCAGATTGGAACTCGTACTAGGACATTTCATAACATGCCTAAATCATGCAAGGTGTTCCATGAATGCCGAAATGCTATCCATGTCTCAAGTTACACGCGACTTGTTTGTGACATCACCTCATCTAAGATGCCATAAAAGCATCGAACCTCTGTCTATGAAACGGATCCTATATGACCATCACATGTCACTTCATTGACCTACAAAGCGTCGAACCACTGTTCGTGTGTCGGTACACATGTGACCATTTCACGACATCTGCTAGGTGCCCTGAAGGCGTCGAATTTCTGTCCGTGTGCCGGCCCACACGTGACATTTCCTTTTGCATGGCATGTGATATGCTTGGAACATCCAAAACAAAAAGAAAGAAAATACAAAAGTCATTTTCATCATCCGCATCCATAAAGCATCATCTGATCATGAACATGAACACACCATACATGTCATTTAGGGTGTCGAGTCTAGGTCCATGACATCCATCCGTGACTCTAACCTTGTGTTGAATGTGCAGTTTGGAGACAAACCTCAAAGCGGTTAGTTCGTGTCGAGTTAGTGCCAAACCCATCAGTTCAATCAGTTCAATCAGAGCTGGTCACCGTGGAGGGGATCAGTTCAGGGTCAGACTCAGATCAGGAGATCGAAATTCAATTGCCTACTCTACCAGTTGATAGTCAGATTTTGTTAGAAGAAGCTGATAGAGCGGAGATGGCCAACGGAAACAATGGAAACTTGCCTTTTGACATGGCTGCTTTTATGAGGAGCTTTCTAACCTTAGATGAGTTCAAGGCTACTCTTAGGGAATAAATGTAAGCTGTGATAAGCACCATCCCCGTTCAGACTGTTCCACCAGCTCAGACTTCTGTTGGAAGTGAGGGACAACCGTTTGTCCAAATTACTAATGGTGCCACAGGAAGCCTTCCTAGAGGAAGTGGTGGAGTGGTTAACCACACAGAACCTGATCATCAGTCCGAAGAGGATGAAGCCTTTGAGAAGGTAAGGGAAGCCTCAATTGAGATGATGCTAGAGAAGCGTCTCAATCAGAAATTTTCTGATATTGAAGCTATGCTACCTAAGCTGAAGGAGATAGTCCACTATAACCCTGTTAAGTATGTCAACCCGACTACTTTGATGGCTGATAGAGGAGAGCCACTCCCAGCTGGTTTTCAGATGCCTTACCTGCCTCCGTACACCAGTGAGGGCCCACCAGAAGCCCATTTGGATAGTTATGTGAGGTTGATGACTAGCATGGGGATTGGGAAAGGTCATCTCTTAAATCTGTTTCCGACTACACTGAGGGGTGCTGTGGCAAAGTGGTATATGAAGATACCTCTCTACACCCCTTCTACTTAGGAGGACCTATCTGAAGCTTTTGTAAAGCAGTACGCTTACTGTGAACACGAAATTTTCATTTTCATTCAAAAAAAAAATGACCGTTGGAACCACGACTGTAGTTACAGTTGTGGGGGTCTGGTTATAGTCGTACGAATGTAACTTAAGTACAGTCGTACGACTGTCTGTTCGGGGGTAGGTTGCAGAACACATAGCCCTAAATTAGAAATTAGGGGAAAATCTTGAGCATTTAATGATCAAGATTTTACGGGTGAAAAGAGATAAAAAGAGCTAGAATGACAGAGTGAGGGGGACTTTTGGCCAACTTTCTGATCTGAAGCAACATTTTTAGAGAGAGAAAAGGAAAGAAAAAGAGAGAAGAGCAAAAAACTAAAAACCTCACTTTCTTTAATCTTGTTCTTCTTAATTTTAGAATATTAATATCTAAAACGGATTAGAAATCATAGGTTAACACTCACACATAAAATCCAATTTGTTTCTGGGCAAAAATAAGCTTGAATCCGTGACTTTTGGGAGGATTTTTGGACCCCTCTTGCAATCTTAACACACAAAAAAAAAGAGCAATTTCACGTGGATTGGTGCGTTACCAGGAGTCATACCAACGGTGGATCAGCGCCAAAGAGGTAAACACACTTCAACTCATCTCATTTTCATGCTTTCTGGGTGTTTTGGTTGATTTTGTGCATTTTTATTCAACTTTTTACACTTCTGTTTTTGGAAAATTAAGAACAGTCGTACGACTATTCTTGTCACAAAGAACAGGGGCACGACTATAATTACAGTCGTGCCATTTGATATATAGTCGTACTACTGTTCTTAATTTTCCCGGTTTTAGTCCTTTATTTTAAGTTTTTTGGCGATTTCTGCTTAAGGTAGGACTACAGTCGCACGACTATAGTTTACAGTCGTACGACTGTAATCACAATCACACAACTGTAGTTCTCGGCCAGAAACAGAAATCCCTAAAAATCCAAAAATAATTCATAAAATCCTAAAAATTTCATAAAAATCAGAAAATTCAAAAAAATAAAAAAATCTTGAAAAATAAAAAATCATCAAAAATGAATTTTGGAGTGTGTATTCACGACCCTAGATTTATTTTCGGTATTTTTGTATTTAGAATAAAACCACGACGGAGACCCGGTTCTCCCGAAAACCGACCCACCTCGTATGCTAAATTAAAATAAACTGGAAAAATGTTTTCAAAACAATTTTCTCATAAAGCCAAAAATACAGGGACGTTTCAAAACTGTTTTCCAGGTCTAACCGGGCTGACCCGGTTACCCCCAAATGCATGACCCCGAACTCTAAAATTTCCAATTCTGTCCAACTTGAGTCCTACGTGTGGTGTGCCATATGTCTATGCTAACAATCTGTTTTGCAGCTTTAATTTCTTTAATTTTATTTTTTATGTATTTAATAGATCAACTCGTGTATTTTAGGCGATTGTACATTCTCTTAGATTCTCGTGTATCTAGGCGATTGTATTGTGAGGCCAAAAGTTTTTATTTTTCATTCGATCGGGTTGTAACCCTTTTAAATATTTATTTCTTTACTTTTACTTTGTATTATTTATGTATGCGTGCCGCATGTATTTATTCAATAAAATCAATTTTAGCAATTTAAGGTGTCATTATAGAACATTGGCCAATTTATTTTGATTAGACATGAAATAAGGGACTTGTCCAAACCTAGATCTCTGAAAAGTGTGGCAGTTCCTGCTTTGGTTCAGCTACACTGTAATTTCCCCGTTGAGTTGAGCCGGGTGGCAACTCCTATACTTTTTATCAAGATTTAGGTCTCGATTCTTTTACGAAACAATCCAATTTTCTAAAAAATGAATTTCTAATCCAAAAACCCCCATGCGAGGGAGGACCCCGCCCAAAATCGAGGCGCCCCTTCTGAAAGGGAGTCTCACGTCCCGTCGAAAATGCGTCGTCCGCTCACAGTGGCGACTCCGCTGGGGATTTCTCAAAAGTTTTTCAAAAACTTAAAAGAATTTGACAAGCCTTGAAAAATGTCTAATCAAAATAAGGCGGATGATTCTTGTATGGCATTTTATGTATTTTTGTAGTTAGACATTCTTGCATTAGGTTAAGTATCCATTATTTAGCCCGGTGAATCATTGAAGTGTCGCCTAAGTTCCTCTTGGTCTTGGGGGCACGGATACGAAACACCACCCATAGCCTCGTACGAACCCCTTCGTTTGGACCCTTGAGTGGGGAGAAGTGAGGAGTATATTTTGCTATGGGAGCCTTGATGTTATCCCGACTTTGGAGCGAACTCATTTAAGCAACCCTAGTTGGATTCCCTTAGGATACCAAAATAAATCATGTGAATAAAATAAATTACGCCTTCATCATCCCCGGTTGGTGATCGAAGAGAACCCTTCCTAGGACTCGATTAGAATTTTATCGACTTGACCACGTTTGGAGGAATAAGGTTGGAGGAATACGCTTCGTGTGCTATATGCTACGTGTTTCTCGTCCCTTCATAACATACCATCATCCACATTTTTTTCACGAACATAACATACCACATGTAAAGCATTTGTGTGACACTAACTCACATCTTTTGTACAGCCATATCCATTATTTTTCACGTGTAAATACATTATTCGCCTGTGTGACCTTTACACTAACCAAATTTTTTTTTGCAGCCATACATCTTTTCATTGTGTGAAAAAACATTAATTCACATACATCATTTGAATGTCATAAGCATTAACCAATTTGTCTTGTAGCCATGTGGAACGCGTGTCATGCATAAAACATTCATGCGGACCTTGAAAAACCTCACAAGGGTCACACACATTACGCCGCCTACCAAGTAGGAAATCATTTAGGTGCTCCACAAGTGTCGACAAAATTCATTTCATTTCATTAAATCATTTAGGTGCTCCACGAGCACCGAAAAAATTCATCACATTTCATTCAATCATTTAGGTGCTCCACGAGTGCCGAAAAAATTCATTTCATTTCATTAAATCATTTAGGTGCTCCACGAGCACAGAAAAAATTCACTTCATTTCATTAAATCATTTAGGTGCTCCACGAGCACCGGAAAAAAAAATTCATTGCTTTAAATCATTTAGGTGCTCCACGAGTGTCGACAAAATTCATTTCATTTCATTAAATCATTTAGGTGCTCCACGAGCACCAAAAAAATTCATCACATTTCATTCAATCATTTAGGTGCTCCACGAGTGCCGAAAAAATTCATTTCATTTCATTAAATCATTTAGGTGCTCCACGAGCACAGAAAAAATTCACTTCATTTCATTAAATCATTTAGGTACTCCATGAGCACCGGAAAAAAAAAATTCATTTCATTAAATCATTTAAGTGCTCCACGAGTGCTGAAAAAAATTCATTCCATTTCATTAAATCATTTAGGTGCTCCACGAGCACAGAAAAATTCATCACATATCATTTAATCATTTAGGTGCTCCACGAGTGCCGGAAAAAATTAGTCCATTTAAGTGCTTACCGAAAAATTTCATACACCAAATCATTTAGGTACTCCCCGAGTGCCGAAATTCCCATCGTGCACCACGCACACATTCGTTTCACTTCACATTACAAAAACTCAAGGTGCTCCCCGAGCACCGGAACTCTATCCATTCACCAAAGAACGCATACATTTCACATCATGATGTGGAAATCAAGATACTCCCCGAGTATTGAAATTCTGCTCGTACATCAAGCACGAGTTCATTTCATATCATCAAAAATCCAAGGTGTCCCCCGGACACCGAAATCCCGACCATGTGCCATGCGCATGTCGATCTCACATCACAAAAATCCAAGGCACTCCCCGAGTGCCGAAACTCTGTCCGTTCGCTAAGAACATTTATCTCATGTCACAAAACCTGAGGTACTCCCCGAGCGCCAAAGGCTTCATCCATGCATCAAATACTCAAATCATGATTCATAACATAAGTCAATAGAAGTTCATGCATACTTCACCACCCAAAGGATTAGTTGTTCAAGGTTCGAGTACGAGATCATTTCATACAACATCCACACGTCATTCATCCAACACGCCATGCATACATACATATCCCCTAAAGTTCATGACTCTTTAGGTGGTCATCTTTTACTAACCCTCGTTCAATATGTTTTATAGTTTGGCTCAGATCGAGATGCAGACTCGTGAATTGGAGCATAGTGGTTCGTCACCTAGTGAGTTTGAGGAGGCTGTTCAGTCCGGAGAGGTTGGGATAGCATCTGAATCAAGTGCTGAGTTTTTACCAGAGTTCGAACAGTTACGACGAAGCTTTCAAGACATGGCACTCACACCAGAAGCTATGGCCGCTATGATGGCCACTACTGCCATCTGGGAATTCATGAACTCTGATGAATTCAAGAACCTTATCAAGAATCAAGTTCAGAGTGCACTAAAAGAGTCGTCCAATCAACGACCAGAAAGGGCTGCCCCGAGAGGAGAGTAGTGGGGGAAGATTGCATAAATGGGCAATCGGATGCAGAAGAGGGCCGAAGGGATAATACTAAACGACCCGTGGAGTTTACTTTGGAAAGGAAAATGAAGGAAATGGAGGAAACTATAGCAGAATTACGTGTAAACTCCAAGATCCAATCTTCTAAGCGTATTGATCCATCCACACTCATAGCCGGAGGGATTGAGATGTTACCTGTAGGCTTCCAGATGCCTAGAATTGCACCTTATATCCGGAAGAGTCCTCCTATGGCTCATTTGAACCAATATGTGCGGATCATGACCATGGCGGGGCTTACAATGAATTAATTGGTGGGACTGTTCCCCACTACTCTGGAAGGAGGAGCTATTACATGGAATAACAAGCAGCCCGAGAGTGTGCAAGGTGATTGGGCTGCGCTGTCTGATGCTTTCATAGAGTATTTCAGTTTCAATACACAGCTAGAGGTCAAGCTACAAGACTTAGAGGCGGTGAGACAGAAACCGAATGAGACCTTCTCGGAGTACTATCAAAGGTGGATGGATAAGATGATCCTCCTCCATCAGAAGCCATTGGAGGATGAACTGATTGTGAAGTTGATTGATGGGAGATTAGAGGTCTATCAGAATGTGATGAAATATCACAAGTTTCAGTCCTTTGTGGAAGTGCACGAGTTGGCCCGTAAAGTGGAGAAATACTAGATCGATCCGGCCCATAATAGTTCTGGGGGAGGATACCGAAGCCGGATGTATTCCTCAAGGTATAAGAGCAATAGCAATCTTACAGCCTCTTCATCGAAAAGTGCCAAACCGAGTCAGCCATCTGCCACCGTCAAGCAAGTAGAAGTAGCGGCAGTGGCACAAGGGGAAAATCAACAAACAGCTGGAAAAGGGATTTCTCTTTGGGAGGATTCTCTTGGGCGGATCTTTTTGAAGTGCAGAAATTTGGGCTTTCTTCAAAGCCTGAAACCGTACACGCCTCCGGCTGAGGCAAACAAGAACAATTTTTGCTCTTATCATGTAACCAAGGGGCATCAAACTAATGAGTGCCATGCATTGAAAAAGGCAATTCAGCAGCTGATTGACAAAAAGAAGATAGAAAAGCCTCGCCCAAAACCTAATGTTCAGAGCAATCCATTGCCTCAGTTTGAAAGGAGAGTGAACATGGTACAGTCAGGGTTGTCTCCTAACTTTGTCCTTGCTCAGATTACAAAGGCTAACCCTGCAATACAAGTGGTAGTGGGTGAGGATGCTTAACCATCTGTGAAGGAGATCAAGCCCATGAATCTAGACGATGTGGAGTTGGATGACGATGCGGATGAGTTCGAACTAATGAGTAGACCCAAGCCTATGAGCCAGACAGCACCTGTTTATCCCGTTTGCACCAAGGACGGGATGTACATAAGAAAGGAGGATGCTCCTGTGAACAATGTCACGAGGAGTGGAAGGGTGTATCAACCCGAGCCGCAACGGTTAGGGGAGCCAAGCAAAAGAGCCGAAGCCCCAGTCCAAGATTACTTACCGGTCAAGGTGGATGAAAAAGAAGACTTGGTGGTAGAACAGCTAAAAAAGATGCCTGCACGTGCATCTGTGTGGCATCTACTTATGGAATCCCAAAGGCACCGGGCTGCGGTGGTGAAAAAGCTTATGGAAATGGATGCTAATCCGTTAATGTCTCCTGAGGAGGTGTGCATGGTAATTGGGAGTACCAAGAGTCAACGACCTGATAGTCCCAAGGGGATCACTTTCACTGATGATGACCTACCACCGGAAGGAACTAATCACAACCGGGCCTTGTACTTGAAAGTTAAAATGATGGACAAAACTTTGCCTTGTGTAATGGTTGATGATGGGTCAGCACTGAATATCTGTCCCTTGAAAGTACTTCCCAGTCTTCACATGTCTGAAGAAGCACTCTCCCAATCCAACATAGTAATCCGGGCCTACGAAGATTCGAAGCGCACTATGATTGGTACTTTTGAGGCGGAAGTGGCGATTGGATAAGTTAGATCAAATCTGCTATTCATTGTCATCGATATTCTGGTGACATTTTCTTTACTTTTACGAAGACCCTGGTTTCATGCACTGGAGGTTTACCTTCAACCCTACATCAGAAGGTGAAAATCCCAGTAGGAGAGAAGATTGTGACCCTCGAAGCTGACAAATCATCTGTGGTAGCTGCATTGAACTCATTTGAACAACCCCTGACTAGCTTTCAGGTAGCAGTTGTCTCAGAACAAAAGGAGAAAGATCTGGTGTTTTCTCCATGGATCCATAAGTACTTTCAAAGGCAGAATTTCATCCCAGGAAAGGGGCTTGGAGTCCACCAGCAAGGGGTTGCAAAATGTGATGTCAGTATGGGCCAGTCACACTAGGGAGGTCTTGGTTACAAAGGTGCTCGAAAGAAGGAGGTCCCTGAGTCAAAGAAAGTCCATCTCTTGGATACTTTTATTCGAGCAAGTGACAAGTCATATGATGGTAAGCCGGAGCCCATGATGATTGATGGGGAAGCAGTCCCCGGGTTTGAGATCTTTGCTGATGTCGTCGACTTCTCGAAGTATGGGGTCGGTTTGGTGGAAGAAATGCTTAAGCTTGAAGCTGTGAAAGAGATCAATACTCCTCCAACAACCCGAGTTGAAGTAGTGGCCCCATCATTCTGAAGGAGCAATCAAAAGAAGATACAGATCCCCTGGTAGATGCCATCACTAAGGCATTTTCTGCTTTGCTGAAGAAAGGATTAAAAGAGAGCCCTGTGAGAAAGGAAGCTGTTTCGGGACAGGCAGAGTTGGTAGAAAAGGCTGTTGCTGAGCTCACCAAGATGATGGCTAAGGGTAAAGCAAAGAAAGAAGAAGATGTTCTGTCAAAGGCACAGAAAGAGACCCTCGAGGCTGACCTGAGCGACTTATTCAAGGAAGGACCTGCTGATCCGGAAGACCTTGCTGCTGAAGACCCTCCTCATATGGAGGAGGAAAATGATTTCTTTGTAAACTTATCTTATGTATTTGATGTGAACAATTCCGCCTATAAGGCAATGAATGAAATGAAATCTTACTTTGCTTATCTGTGTTATGTTTTTCCTAATGGCTCTGTGCATACATGCAATCATTCATTCAATGTCTTCAGCATTCACGACACTGCATTACATGAAATTAATTTGGGCACAATTGAAAATCCTAAAATGGTATCTATCTCTAACGAACTCACTCCTGAAGAAGAGAGAGAATTAATAAAAATGCTCAAAAAACATATGGGAGCGTTTGCCTGGTCTTACGACGATATACCAGGGGTTGACAGAGGGATAGCAGAACACAGAATCCTAATAGGTCCCAAGTTCAGTGCAGTAAAGCAAAAGCTCAGGCATCTACGTCCAGAATGGGCCGAGAAAGTCAAAGAAGAGGTAGCAAAGTAGATTAAGGCGAACTTCCTAGAGGTGGTAGAATATCTTGAATGGTTAGCCAATATAGTCCCAGTTGCCAGGAAAGATGGAAGAGTCAGAGTTTGCATGGATTATTGGGATTTGAATAAGGCCTCCCCAAAGGATGATTTCCCACTCCCTCACATTGATGTCCTGATCGACAGTGCAGCAAGGGTAGTTATGTACTCGTTTATGGATGGATTCTCTAGATACAAACAAATCTTAATGAATTGCATTGCTAAAGTCAAGACGGCCTTCATCACCGAGTGGGGGGTGTACTACTACAGGGTAATGCCTTTCGGGTTGAAGAATGCTGGGCCAACTTATCAGATGGCGGTCACAATGTTGCTACATGACATGATCCATAAGGAGGTCGAGGTATATATTGATGATATGCTGGTGGAATCCATGACCCGGAAAGAGCACCCTGCCATCCTAGATAGATTCATGACCAGGATCAAAAAGTATAACTTGCGGCTCAATCCGAAGAAATGTGTATTTGGAGTTACATCGGGAAAACTATTGGGGTACATTGTCAGTCAGAAAGGCATTGAGATGGACCCATACAAGATTAAAGCTATTCAAGATATGTCGGCACCGAAAATAGAAAAAGAAGTCAGATCCTTCCTGGGGTCACTTCAGTATGTCAGCATATTCATTGCCAGATTGACCACTGTTTGTGAGCCCATTTTCGAGCTTCTTTGGAAAGAACAGCCCGTCGTGTGGAATGACCAGTGTCAGGTTGCATTCGATAAGATCAAAGAATACTTGACCAATCCACCAGTGCTGAAGCCTCCAACTCTGGGAGAGCCCTTGATTCTGTACTTAGCCATTGAAGAGACCTCCATAGGGGTAATGTTGGTTCAAGAATAAGATAATAAGAGGGATCATGCTATTTACTACCTCAGTAAGAAGCTGCTAGATTATGAGACTTGGTACACCGTGGTGGAAAAGACTTGCACTGCTATGGTTTGGCTGACGAAGAAACTGAGACACTATTTCCAATCCTATAAACTACAAGCTATGGCAAAGGTTGATCCGATGAAATACCTCTGCTCTGCCCCATCTTTAACAAGAAAACTGTCCCGATGGTTACTTTTGCTATCAGAATTCGACATTGAGTATGTGACGAAGAAGGTGATCAAAGGAAGAGTGGCTGAATTCCTAGCCAACTAGCTGCTTGAATCTGATTATGTGGAGAACCTGGAGTTTACGGATGAACAGTTGGCCATGGTGGAAGTGGAGGTCAAAAAATGGATCATGCACTTTGACGGAGCCGTAAACAAGAGAGGAACAGGTCTTGGAGTAATTATTGTAACTCCTAAGGGGGAGATAATTCCTTTGTCAAAACGGCTAGAATTCTCGGTAACTAACAACGGCGCAGAATATGAAGCCTACTTATTTGGCATTGATGCTCTCATCACACTAGGGGCAAATGATGTGACCACTGTTGGAGATTCGCTGTTGGTGATCCGTCAAGCCACCGTTGAATGGGAAATCAAAGAAGAATCACTTCGCCTATACTTGGAGATTTTATGGGAAATGGTGAAAGTATTCGGGCATATTGAATTCAGGCATGTGGCTAGAGATGATAATCAGATGGCCGATTCGTTAGCAACCTTATCATCCATGTGGGAAGGACCTCAGAAGGCACCAATGCAGCCCTTAATCCTGGAGACCGCTAGAATACCATGTCATCGTTCTAGTGATGTCCTGACATTAGTAGCAGATGATAAGCCCTGGCACCAGGATATAGTTGACTTTCTACAAAATGGCCAATATCCCGAAGAAGCAGATGCATCAGATAAGGCCACACTAAGGAGATTGGCAGCTCAGTTCAGATGGTTTGATGGACAACTTTTCAGAAGGACCACCGATGGATTGTTGTTAAAGTGTCTAACGGAAGCAGAAGCAAAGAGGGTTATGCAAGAAATGCATTCGGGGATCTATGGTCCGCATATGAATGGTTTAGCTCTGGCAAAGAAAATCATGAGGCAAGGGTACTTCTGGCTTACTATGCAAACAAATTGCGCCGAATAAGTGAAAAAGTGCCACGAGTGCTAGATTTACGGGGATATCAGCCATCTTCCACCTATGGAGTTATAGAATCTCATGACTCCTTGGCCATTTGCAGTGTGGGGTATAGACATAATTGGTGAAATTCGGCCTCCGGCATCAAATGGACACAGATTCATAGTAGTGGCGGTGGATTATTTTTCCAAGTGGGTTGAAGCCGAGTCTTATATCACAGTCACGGCTAAAAACATGGCTAAGTTTATAAAGAAGCACATCTTCGCGAGGTACGGTATACCACATCACGTGGTGACTGAAAACGGAGTGCAGTTTCAAGGGACCACAGCCAAATTATTCGAAGAATACAATGTAGAGCATCGTAAGTCTTCACCTTATAGGCCACAAGCCAATGGAGCAGTAGAAGCGGCGAATAAGTTTATTAAGAAGATCTTATCCAAGATCACTTCGACCTACAGGGATTGGGCAGATAGATTACCTTATGCTATATGGGGATACAGAACCAATGTTAGAACGCCAATTGGAGAGACACCGTATTCGCTGGTTTATGGGATGGAAGTAGTCCTTCCTATTGAAGTGGAATTGAAGTCACTAAGGACAGTTTTGGAAGCCCAATTGCCTGAAACATAATGGGTAAAGGCGAGGTTTGAACAACTGGCTATGGTAGACGAAAAGCGCCTCAGAGCTCTAGATCATCTACAGATGTATCACCAAAGGATGGCTAGGGCCTATAATCGATGGGTTCGTCATCAGAAACATCCTCTAAAGACAGGAGATCTGGTGTTGAAACAGATGAGGCCAACTAACACGGATGCGAGGGGCAAATTCAAAACCAACTGGGAAGGGCCGTATGTGGTTAAGAAAATACTCTCCAAAGGTGCAGTAAAGATTATCGACATGGACGGCAACGAGTTCACCAAGTCGATTAATCAAGACCACCTCAAACACTACCATGTGTAAAAAAACAAAAACCTGTTAAGTCGAAAACCCGCAAGGGCGGCTTAAGCAAAAATTAGGGCAACGAGAGTTAGCTTATCGACCAGAAAACCTGTATAGGATGGTTGATAACAAGAATGAGTTCGTTCGAGATATGTACTAATTTTGGCATTTTTAATTGATAAAATAATTAAATTTCATTAATGAAGTGCGTTTTGCTCAACATATTGCATGAATGTTCGGAGTATGTTACATGATTCATTCGTCGAAACATCCAGATAAACAAAGTCATTCATGCACCTAAGTATGCGAATTGTGAACATCATCCATTCATTCACAAAAAAAAGAGAAGAGAAAGCCTGTTAAGTCGAAAACCCGCAAGGGCGATTTAAGCAAAAATTAAGGAAAATAAAAAAAAGGAGAAAATATATATATAAATAATAATAATGATAGTCAATACATGAATAATAATGAAAATCATGTTTCTTTCATGTTCTTCTTTTCTTGACAGGAAGTGATCTCGCGGCCTCAGAAGAAGCCAGCCAGTGGAAAGTCGCACGCTCACGTGCATCGCGGGTCGGCAAGTCCTGGATCTCAGCCAACCACTGCTTGTACCAGTCATCTGTCTCTATGGGAGCAAGAGAAGCATAGCTCAATGCCATATGGCGAGTATCCCTAGCCTAGTGAAGTCTGATGTGATCTGGCCAAGAAGCAGTGTACTCCTCACAAGTAGTGACACAAGAGCACTGGGGGATGTTCTATAGATGGCCATACTGTCGGCAAAGGAAACTTGAAGAATAAAATGTTACAATGGTCAATCCCAACAACTGCACACCATATGCCCACATATCCACAATCACGTGGGTAATCTTCCACCAGGGGCACACCCACCTAATTCGGTCGTCAGTCAGGCGAGATAACAAGTACCCCACTCATCAGCAGACATTTCAGTATAGGAGTCAATGGAGAAGCCTCTTTCCTTGAAGTTGGCCGGATGATATTTCTTAAAATTCCCCCTTGGGATCTTAAGAATTGACAGCTTCTCCAGCAACCAGATCTGTAGTATGATATGAAGCAAGGGTTAGAAGCTCGTTTGGTCCCTGGAATACACAATCCAATAAGGAGATTTACCTGGAGCAGTATAAGATAAGGGCCAATGTGGAAGACACCGCTTGTCTTGGATGTGTGCAAATTCATCAGTGTCTCAGCAAGTGCAAAAGGAGCCAGAGACGCTCCCACAGCCATTTGGGGGATAAGGGAGACAGCTCTGAAGGAGACAACCCCATCACTAGGACCACAAAAATACCAGCTCACCAGCAACAGGCTAAGCATACAAGCCCAGCTAATGTGGTCCCTAGGGGCATTGATGCACCACTCTAGTATGGAATCCAAGCTTAATCCGGGAGAAGAGGATCCGATGGAAAGAAGAGCTTCCACCTCGGGATTGGGAAGCCCAAACAAGCTCACCAATGAAGAAATGTTGCCGAAGGTGAACTCGGGAACGGCAATGTCTACCCCTTTGTGACACGAGATATTCAGGATGGCGCCAAATTCCTCATACAAGGGGCAGAGTTCTTGGCACGAGAAACCAAAAACATTATCCATCGGATCCCAGAAGCGACAACAGGCATTCAACAATTCAATGTTCCAGGGATGTTTGTAACAGGCTTTGATGTTCCACAATCCGAAAGGCTTCAACTTGAGCCAATCGGAATCTTGTAACGATTCTAAGAAATTGTAAAAGCCTGGATAAAAGGAAGCAAAAATTGAAAAAAGAAGAGAAGGGGTGAATTCTCAAAAATTAATAAAATAAAATCCCATAATATGAAATACGCAGTTCATGATGTGTGTAGAAAATCCAATACAAAAAAAAAGTGTGTGAAAAACATAGCACTCAATCTAGCTCTCATCCTCTCCCTCATCCTCCTCCTCGGACTCACTCTGATGCGTATCCCTATAGGAGTCAAAGTCCTCCCGCACTCGGGTCAGCTCAGCCTGTAGCTTGGCTACGTCAGCTCTCATCCGGTCCGCCTCCTAGGCCGAAGCCAAGGCCCGAGCCTCAAAAGCGGTAGCCTGTCTGGCCTGGTCCTAGAATATCTGCACTCGAGACTGCAAAATAACAACATAATTAACATGCATACATACATACGTACACATTCATGCATTGCATAAATAATCAGATAATTTCAGAAAATGCAGAATCCTTACTGCCCAAGCGGCACTCTCCTGGACCATGAAGTCCCCTAAGCCCATGTACTGATAAGCTATATCCTCCACCTGAGCCCGAGGAACCTAGAACATACCAGAAAGAAAAAAAAAAAAAACTTAGATAAGTGGTGTCCGCTGGAGCAAATGTAAGTGGCTGCTCATGGTGAACCGGCCACGACCTATAGGAATAGCTGCCATCTAGCCCCATCATGCTGAAGTCGGTCCTAAGCTCAGTCATCAAGTGACCCTCCACCACACCAGCAGCCTGAGAAGCTGAGGCTGCGGCGCTGCCAGCATAGACAGGGTGGCCCCTATCCTGAATCGGGGCATGCCCACCAATCGTGGAGGTCTCAGCACTCTCGCCTGCCGGGTCACTCGGCCGGGTGGAATTGGATCCCTACGCCTCTTGACCTACAAACAGAAGAACATTAAAAAAAAGAAGAAGAAGAAGAAGAAGAGGAAGAAGAAGAAGAAGAAGGGGAAGTAAGTACCTGACGAGTGGGAGGGGCCACCGATGCGTCACCTGCAACTGGCAGCAGACACTGCTGGATACAAGTCGAATAATCCCTGCCGACAGGGTCAACGCTGTAACCCTCTCCGAAAACGTCGCGGTCTACAGCGGGATCAGCCAAGTAAGGCCAGAACAGAGCGAGTGGAAGCAGTGGAAGTACAAGCCAACCAGCTGGGCCATCCACGTGGTCAGAAAGACTGAGGCGCTCACCTAGATACCAATCCTAGGACATCGGGCACTCTAGGATAAATCGGCGGTGGTCAAACCGCGTGGATGTCTGCATGAATAAAGAGATGGCGCCCTGATCTCGCCACGGATGATGCTGGATCTGCAAAATACAACAAAAGAAATTCAACACAGGTAAGTAAAAGTTAAATTAAATTATTCTTACTAACGAACTTCGTTTGCTTACCCTCTGCCAGGAAGCATCAAGAAAACCCTGCCTAACCTCTCGTAAGTCGCGGCCAATGCCCTGCCACCCCTGCGTCCAGCAACACAGAACGGTCAGCTGGGCATGGTCCTGGATGTCTCACACTTACAATACCCAAGTAGAGACTACCCTCAAAGACCTGGAAAGAATCCGCCAGAAGCCAAATGAGTCCTTCCCTACTTACTACAAACGGTGGATGAATGTGCAAGTTTTGGTGGATGGGGCACCAAAGTTGGAGTCGCTCATTGTGAAGTTGGTAGATGGTAGTCTTCCCCAATACAAGGATAAGATGAAGCTGAAAAGATTCCACTCCTTCAATGAGGTGGTGGAGTTTGTCAAACATATCAAGCGATACAAGGAAGAGGAGCAGAGGGGCAGACAAAGTTTGGGCTCCTACAAAAGCAATCAGGGGTACTCTCAAGGGTACAAAGGCAATAACTCTAAGGCTACTCTAGTGGGGTCCAGTGCTAAGTTGACTCAGAATGTAGCCCCGATCGAAGTGCAATGGGAGGACGTGGTCGCTATGAACCTGGGAAGATAGACTCCTCAAAGGGTCATTAGTCCATGGGCTGAGTTAGTAAGCCAAATTTTTGCTAAGATTAGAAAGGCTAGATTATTACAAAGCTTGACGCCATTTTCACCTCCAGCTGAGGTAGATAAAGATAACTTCTACACTTATCACTTGATGACGGGTCATAGTACAAATGAGTGTACCCAGTTGATTAGAGCCATCAAGCAGTTGGTCATTGATGGAAGGATCCTCGAGCCAGCTTTGAAACCTAGCATTCAGAGTAATCCTTTGCCCAACCTTAGATGATTCGGCTATAGAAGCTATTGAGGACCATGATGCTGCAATAAAAGAAGACCCTTCGCATGTGGAGGATGATAGTCATTTTGATGTTTTAGTATGTTTTATTTTTATTATCTTTATCCTTTATTCTGTGAACAATTCAACCTCTCAGTGTTTAATTTAATACAATTTGATTTCAATTACTTGTGCGATATTTTTCGGATGGAACTGTGCATGAATCCAAACATTCATTTAATGCCTTTAACACACATGATGCATCAGTGCATGAAATGAATTTGGGGACAAATGATGACCCAAAAATGGTATCCGTTCGAAAAGTTTTCACACCTGAAGAGAGAAAAGAAGATCGCAACAGTGCCACGAAAGAACATGGAAATCTTTGCCTGACTGAACGATGTCGCGTGGAGATTGATGGAGAAATTACTGGATACCAAGTTCCAAAGGATTCAAAGATGAAATCAGCGAAGCGAGCTCCATAGACTCAAACTAGAAAAAGGAGGGTTGTCACAACATGGGGAATTGATAGTGTCAGCAAAGTAAGGCAACTAGCATCGAACGGACATGGTCGCAACCGTCAACTGCTTCTCAATGTGGGTAGAACCAGAACTATATATGAATGTCACTTCTAAAAAAAAAAAAAGAAAAAAGAGAGAAAAAAAAAGTGCTATTATGTCATGACTGATGATGGAGTACAATTCCTAGGGGCAATAACGCAGTGCTCCAAAATAAAGGGCTAGGCATCATAGACAATCTCCGTATCTCTCACAAACCAACGGGGTGATAGAAGTTGCCAATAAATCCATCAAAGGGATTCCGTCAAAAGTGGTAGTTACTAACAAAGTTTGGGTTGACTTATTACCATTTGCTTTGTAAGGACACAGAACTAGCATCAGAGTGTGCACTGAAGAAACATCATACTCCTTTGCCTACAGGATGGAAGCGGTTCCACCAGGGGAGACAAGCCCATGAACCTAGACAAGCCCAGGAGCTATTACGTGTTTAAAAAAAAAGGGGTTCGATGGGTCACCAAAAAGGCGATCCATGCAAAAATCAGGACAGTCCAATGGATAGAAAACCGAAAAGGCGGTCCATGCAAAAGTTAGGACAGAGAGGCGAGCACCATCAGTGGGAAAATCTGCGAAGCCCAGTTGGTGACAGGTGTGGGACCGGTCGAGACGGATACCATTATTGATTCTGTCCTTAGCCTCATTTCATCTTTAATGTGCATTGTGCTAAAACATTATAAATGAGTGAATGAATGAATGCCATTTTCTGTTCAGTCAAATGTCCCAAGTTTGCTTGAGATTGAACTCGTATGAATGTGCACATTTTCTGTTTACATGCATCTCACCTAAAAAAAAATGTCTGATGGATTGAAAACCGAAGAGGCGGTCCGTGCAAAAATTAGGACAGTCCGATAGATAAAAAACCCAAAAAGGGCGGTCTATGCAAAAGCTAGGGCATAAAATAAAGTCTACTGAATTGAAAACCCGAAAGGGTGGTTCAGGCAAAAATAAGGACAGTACGGTAGGCCGAAAACCCAAAAAGCCTGACCTATGCAAAAATTAGGACAAGCAATGAAAATAAAACAAAAGTCATATAGTAGTATCAAGCTCAAACAACTCTAATCTTATAAAAACCGAGGTACATCAAAGCCAGTGCCTCACGCCCACGCCTCATGGAGCAAGCAATCAGGTCAATCAACCAAACTTCAATGCGATATCCCACCAAGGACAAACCCATCTGGGCATCCCAATCGTCCGTCCGGTCCCTGAAAGTCTAATTCATGACCTCCAGCTCGGTGACCCACTGACGCAATTGATCAACCTCTGTTCTCAAATGAGCAAACTCAGGGCGCTTAATCCCAATCACTGTCTACACCAAGCAAACCATAAAAAGCACCATAATCATATGCATATGCATCTAAGACATGAACATACACATACACTCAAAACATACACACACACATACATACACGCATCAATATGTACTTAAGTACAGGTACATGCTGTCATCATCAGGCTGTCTCGAGCCATGAGTACTTCGGAAGCGGAAATAATCTGACACTGGGGCATCCTCAAATCCTAAGTAAGAGACTTTTCTCAATTTTAGAATTCATCTTTACACTAATATAATCCCTAGAATGGTATTCCTTGTCTTTTGCAGGTATCCAGGGGCAAAACAGTGAAGCCGTATTTATTCTTGATTGAAGAGGCAAAAATTTTTGTTTCCAAAATTATTGATCAAGGGATAAATACGCACTCCTGATCCAATTTCAATGGTATTGCTCCACAACAAAGAGTTGATTTCAGCGGTATTGCTCCACCATTGAGAGCCGATTTCAATGGTATTGCTCCACCAACAGAAAGCTGATTTCAATGGTATTGCTCCACCACAGAGGGCTGATTTCAATGGTATCACTCCACTACAGAGAGCCGACTTCAATGATATTGCTCCGCCACAGAGAGCCAACTTTAATGGTATTGCTCCACCACAGAGAGCCGATTTCAATAGTATTGCTCCACCAACAGAAAGCTGATTTTAATGGTATTGCTCCACCACAGAGGGCCAATTTCAATGGTATCACTCCACCACAGAGAGCCGACTTCAATGATATTGCTCCGCCACAGAGAGCCAACTTCAATGGTATTGCTCTACCACAAAGAGCTAATTTCAATGGTATTGCTCCGCCACAGAGAGCCGATTTCAATGGTTTCAAGGGGCAAGATATTCAGTCCATATTCATTCTTGATCAAAGGGGCAAAAATTTTCGTTTAATTGTTGATCAAGGAACAAATATGCGCCCAAAACAACTGCAAAGCTTCGAGAAGGGTGATCAAATTTCTCAAATCACCAATGCATTTTTTTTCCTCGGATACATTAATTTCACGGGAAACACAACTACTCTTCCCTTCAGTGACATAGGCATCACTAGAAGTGAAATGACCAAAAATGCCCTCCTGTTAGGAACTGAACTACAGGATGGCCAAATAAATCATGGCACCCTTTAAAATTGGGAGAGCTAAATTTTAAATTTGTGACAAACCAAATTTTAGTGGGAGCAAAATTGTTAATTTTGCATTAATGGATGTTATCCATTGAGCCTTTATGGGCCTTTGTCGCATTTATTGAAATTGGTGATTTCACCTTAAGTAACTCGGCTTAACATTTATATTTATAATTTGGAATGCCATGATCATGCATCATATGGGTATGTATGTGCACGGCAGATACTTTGTTTGAAATGGTGTGTTTAGTTCTATCGGCTCTAAATTATTATCGGTTGTAATTAATTTTTGGGAAATATGGCTTGCGTGCCATTTCTTTTAATTTGATTTAATTTTAGAATAGATTTTATTTTATAAAATTATTGTAATTGCATCAAGTATGGAGGAAGGCTCGGATGGAGCAAGCCCATGGTGGGAGCCCAAGATGCCTAGTGGACTTGTTTTGGAACTAAGAAACTATTATTTTGTACCTATGATGTGTAGGCATATTATTTCTATTTCTTTGTTGGATATTTCTGGTTTTGTATTAAATATTGGACATGGTAGAATTTCTATGCAATGTGGCAATATTATTTATGGAACAACATTTCTTGAAAATGGTTTATATATCCTTGATCTAAAATGTGAAAGTTCAATCTATAACATAAATACTAAAAAGATTAAACAAAATGAAATTAATCCTACATATATTTGGCATTGTCGACTTGGCCACATAAACGAGAAGCGCATAGCTAGGCTTCACTCTAGTGGAGTGCTAGGGTCATTTGACATTCAGTCTTATAACACATGTGAGTCTTGTTTAAGAGGCAAGATGATAAAGACACCTTTTAGCAAGGCTGCTGAAAGGGTCTTAAAGCTATTGGAGCTGATACATTTTGATCTTTGCGGCCCAATGAGCACTAGTGCTAGATCAGGTTTTATGTACTTCGTTACCTTCATGGATGACTTTAGCAGATACGGTTACGTGTATCTGATGAAGCATAAGTCTAAGACTCTTCAGAGATTCAAGGACTTTAATAACGAAGTAGAAAACCAACTTGGAAAGAAAATAAAAGAACTTCGTTTTGACCATGGGGGTGAATATTTGAGCCAAGAGTTTAACTCATTTTTTAGAGAGTGTGGGATTGTAGCCCAACTCACTCCTCCTGGTACACACCAATGGAATGGAGTGTCAGAAAGGAGGAATAAGACCTTGCTAGACACAGTCCACACTATGATGAGTTATGCTACACTCCATGTCTCTTTTTGGGGATATGCTTCAGAGGCAGCTGCTTACATACTTAATAATACACCAAGCAAGGTAGTTGAGGGAACATGATATGAACTATGGAAGGGTTAAAAGCCCAACGTTTCCTTCTTGAAGATTTGGGGCTGTGATGCACATGTCAAGAAATTCACAAGTAGCAAGCTTGAGTCCAAATCTATCAAGTGCTAGTTTAAGGGTTACCCTAAGGAAACTAAGGGTTATTACTTCTACGATCTGATAGAAAATAAAGTTTTCATAGCCAGGAATGCAGTCTTCTTAGAGAAGGAATTCCTTTCCAAGAGAGACAGGGAGAGTATTGTTGAACTTTCTGAAGTTCAAGACTCATAAACTCCTACAGCTACAGCTGAGGATGCTTTGGGAACCGAACTAGCGACTCAAGAAATTGAGGAAGCTGAATCGATTACACAGGACCTTAGAAGGTCTAGTAGGACACATCATCAGCCAGAGAGGTACGGCTTTCTCGTGACTGATGATGGGGACCTTATGGTTGTTGACCAAGAGGAGCCCAAGAATTATCAGGAGGCTATTGAAAGCCCACACTTAGATCAATGGCGCAAAGCCATGGATGCTAAGATGCAATCTATGCATGATGACCAAGTATGGAACTTGGTGGATCCACCTTTGGCTGTTAAGGTGATAGGTTACAAGTGGTGTTTCAAGTTAAAAGACAACAAAACCTTCAAGGGGCGATTGGTGGCAAAAGGATTCAGGCAAGTTCAAGGAATTGACTATGATGAAACCTTTTCACCAGTTGCCATGCTCAAATCTATTAGGATACTACTAGCCATAGCTACATGGTATGATTATGAGATATGGTAAATGGACTTTAAGACTGCTTTCCTTAATGGAAAGCTACTCGAGGATTTGTACATGGCACAACCTAAGGGTTTTACCAATCTGAAGTATCCTAATCGGGAATGCAAGCTTTAAATATCCATTTATGGATTGAAGTAAGCGTAAAGGTCATGGAATCAGAGATTCAATGAGGCCATCACAGAATATGGTTTCACATAGAATCCTGATGAGCCCTGTGTGTATAAGATTGTTAGTGGAATGTTTCCACTTTCCTAGTGCTATATGTTGATGACATCCTTATTATTGGAGGTGACATACCAACACTGTAAGGGATTAAGCAGTGGTTGAGTAAGTTCTTCACAATGAAGGACTTAGGCAAAGGTGAGATGATCTTAGGGATCAAGATCTACAGAGATAGATCCAATCGGCTTCGAGGCCTAAGTCAAGCCACGTACATTAACAAGGTTCTAAAAAGATTCAGCATGGATAAGGCAAAGAAAGGATTTTTTTCCTATACGCCATGGGTTGAACTAAGTAAGAAAGATGGTCCTAAAACAAAGAAGGACCAGGAGAGCATAGAGAAGATCCCTTATGCATCTGCTGTAGGATCTATCATATACTCCATGTTGTGTATGAGGCCTGATGTTGTGTTTGCACTAAGTATGACTATTGGGTACCAGTCAAAACCCGAGGAGGAACACTGGAAGGTAGTCAAGGCAATACTAAAGTACCTTAACCAGACTAAGGATGCTTTGTTAGCGTATGGAGGTCAAAATGAGCTGGTAATGTCAGGTTACACTGATGTAAGCTTTGAGATCGATGAGGACAAAAACCAGTCACAGTCTGGTTATGTTTTTTTCCTGAATGGTAGAGCCATTAGTTGGAAGTCGTCAAAGCAAGCCACCATTGCTGACTCTACAACGGATGCTGAGTACATTGCTGCATGCGAAGCTGTAAAGGAAGCCATTTGGATCAAAAAGTTTGTAACTTAGTTGGGAGTAGTACCCACTATCCTGGACCTAATTGATTTTTTTGTAATAACAACAGGGCCATCGCACAAGCTAAGGAGCCTTGGTCACACAAGAGATCCAAACACGTGCTTAGAAAGTTTCACCTCATTCGAGAGATTATGAACAGAGGTGACATATCATTGCAGAGGGTTGACACCAAGAATAATGTCGCTGATCCGTTGACCAAGGTGCTGCTGCAAACACAGCATAATGGTCATACCAGATCTATAGGAATTAGGGCAATGCCTACTTGGAACTAGTGCAAATGGGAGATTATTGGTGTGCCCTAGTTCTTAGGGCATTGGATTCTTGCATTTTGTATTATACATTAAGACTCTTTATATGTATGCATTCACATTAAGAAAGGAAATAATCTATTTCATTTATATCTTGTGCTATAACATGAATAGATTATCCATTGACGGATAATCATAAAACATATCCGAAGTTTATTCTAATTGTGGGAATGAATAGAATCTCAGACTTGTACATGCGATGACTGTATGGTAGTTCTTAACTAGCCATAGTACTTATTAAATTAGTCATGTATATAGGTACCGTTGACATGGGAGTGGATCGATCCGCAGAAGAAAGCCACATGGTTGTCATGTCATATGTCTTTCTTGAGTAGGTCTCTTTTATCCTCAGAAAAGATTTCATTATAGTATCAATATGGAATCTAGTTCACTTTTAAATATGCCTAACAGGTCTATAAAAGGATACTAAATATGGGTATGATTCGGTGAACAGGTGAACATATTGATATTGATGATGAAGTGATGGAATTGCCACTTGGGCAACACCAAGATGATATCACTAGCCACTTGATGAGTGGGACTGATGAGTGTATGGCCATACCCAAATAAGTCGGTTGCTTTTTTAATTAATCAGTCAACTCAAGATCAAGAAATATAATAAATAGTAGAAGAGGATGACGGTCATCGTGCCTCTTGTTTATTCATATCGATATGATTTGGCAAAGGACATAGTGAGATTACTACTAGGTGAGTGTCTTCTAAAGACTGCTGCATTTCTGTCTTAATTGAGGCTGTAACAGTTTGCTAGAACTCACTTACAGTCTGTAGGCCTTGGGCCCACTGCCAACATAAAGACAGACCCGTAGGATCATGTACATTGATCAACTAAGCCGGAACTTATAGAAATTGTACATGTAATATACATTGGAAGGAATAGGTTAATTAATTAGTTGACATTCGGTGTCAAAGTAATTAATTAACATTGGGTTGTTTTAATTTAATTAATAAGTTTACATAATGTGATTAATTAATAAATAAATTAATTGAATCACATAAAGTAAATAATTAATTAAATAATTTTCCTAAGTAGGAAATTAAAATACATGTATTGTATTTTCTTAAGTGTGATTCAATTTTAATTTAGGGGTAATTAAATTCAGCCTAGTGGGATTAAATTATATAGTATGAACTTTTAATTAAAGTTTATTTATATACTTGTAATCCTAGTTGGATTGGGTTTAATTAACCTAGTCAAAACCCAATTAGACAAGGAGTTTATAAAAGGCACACTTAAGAATAAAAAAATAGCCCTAACCCTAATTATTGAGCTGGAAATTTCCCGTTCCTTCGCTCTTCGGCTAGCACAGCTTCCTGCTCGATAGTTGATTGTGCACCAGACTTTGGAGATCACAGTTTCAAGAAACGATTATGGAGCAGTATCTAGAAGAGACGAATCTGGTGAGTTTAACCTCTTTTGATTCAAATTGGTTTTTTTAATCAATAGTAATTGGACACGATAGGTGGATTCTAGGAAAACTTTAAATGGTGTAATACCGTTGTGCCATGTTATTTTTCCGATGATAAATCCCAACAAGTTTACAACCACTAATGTTAAAACAAAATCCCTCAATATCCAATACAGAAACTAAAATAATATTCCTGCTCTTGGTAGGTACAAAGTAATGGTTTTTCAAAATCTGCTCTAACCCAGATGGCATCTATAGGTGTGTGAGCAGAAAATGTTTCAATAGACGCAGTAAAGCGAATCGCGGAGGTTTTGATAAGTGTAGAATTTATTTTGATGGAAAACGGGTTTGATGATTTCACTTAAGAAAACTAGTTGCTGTGATTGAAAATGCCTTGCATAGAAAATATCATTTGGAACATAAGTTTTGAGAAAACTAGTTTTACTCTTTTATAAAATCCTGTTTTATTAGTTTAAAGACCTCGAAATCCGAATTTCAAGATCAATGATGTAGTCGCCATCCGGATTAGCTCATCCGGAAAATTCTGGTATAGCTCCCTACCAAGTGTAGACTGCCATACCTGATCCAGAGATTCAGGGTTCGGGCAACTTACCTATTCAACCTTAAGCTTGTTTTCATTTAAAATTTCATACTTTTCATTTAAAAGTTCATACCATCATATTATACTCTCTTATTCTCTATCCATTTTATCTTTTAATATTAGCCGATGCTCATTCAAATGACATAAATAAATAGCATAAAATTAAAGGATGAAAAAGTAAACCATACATCCAAACCAAACAAAAGGATAGAGGCCGCATATTACAACCAAATCAAAAAAAGGATAAAAACTCTCATCCTCACCTTACAACCTCCTAGATACATGAAAATTTATAAAAAGTACAATCGCCTAGAATACACGATTTGATCTATCAACTACATCTAAAATAATAATAATAAAAAAGATAAAAGCTGCAAAACAGATGGTTAGCACGATTATATCACAAACATATGTAGGACTCATAACAGGACAGAATGGGGAATTTTAGGAAACGGAAGCATATATTTAGGGGGTAACCGAGAAGTTCGAGGCGACTTTCTCGATTCGACCTGGAAAACCGTTTTAGAAACAACCTTTAGGTTTTTATGCTCGAAAACAATTTTGAAAACGGTTTTGCTCCATTACATGCAAGTTTCTCTATTTTCAGTGAGTTGGTTATCCCGAAACTTGGGGTTCCATTCGTGGGTGTTTCCTACCTCAAACATCCATCTAAGGTTTAAAGCAGTAAACACATCGAAAACAGTTTGAATCCGAAGACAGCATCATGCGACAACATCCGTGGGAGTCGTCCCGAGATTCTATCTCCTTCACAACTATAGCTGTGTGGCTCTAGTTAGAGTCGCACGACTATAGCCACTGCAGTCGTACGGCTGTACCGTATAGACCCGAAGTGGTTTTCTTTTTTGCATTCATAGATCACTATTTTGACTCGTTTTTTATTATTTCCAAAGATTTTAGAATTCCGGAGGTCCGCTAAAGCTAAACCGAGAATCCTATTTGGATTAAACAACTCCAGATTCTGAAAATCAAAATCACCAAAAACTTAACTCTCGCATCAATTGTTATCGGAAATCTGAAAACCACAACTTTGAATATAATGGATGCTATTTGACCGAAATCATTCATAATAGAATAATTAAAATGGGAAACTAACTGTATTAGATCATTTTAGGGCATTTTGGGCTTTCTGCCCTAAAGAACACAGTTGTGCGGCTATAGATGTACAGCTGCACAGCTCTGTTCTAAGGAACGATAGCCGCTCGGCTCTAGTTAGAGCCGCACGTCTATAGTCTTGCAGACAGTTTTTGGGTTTTTGTTTAAACATAAAAACGCATACCACAGAGCAATCAATTACGAGTTTAAGGCCTCTCAGAGTTAACCTGGTTTGTGTTCTAGTGTATTTGATGACCGAAAGTGGATTTGAATGCTGGAATACGCTTAGAATCCTACAAACGTCCTGAAATTTCAAACACGAACCTCAAACCGATTCGAACAAACCTAAAATCAATCCGAACGAATGGGAAACACAAAAACTCTTGTTCTCAGTGTTCCCCAAGTCTATCCCTTTTCTCCCTTTTTCTTTCACTTTCCCTCAATTTTTCTTACTTTTTCACACTTTCTCTCTCTAAAACCTCTCTTTCTCTCTCTAGAATTCTTCCCCTTTCCCTCCACCTGCTCCCCCCTTTTGTTTGATCTTTCTGCCCTTTTTTCCTACTCCTCCCCTGCTCTAATTCCTTTAATTAAGGCAAAAGAATGTAGGTCAAATAATATGGTTGGTTTATTTTGGAAATAATCTGGTCAACCTTTAGAGCCGCGCGGCTCTAATGTTATAGTCGTGCCACTCTGATGTTATAACCGCGCAGCTGTAGTTATGAAATTATAGCTGTGTGGCTCCAACTAGAGCTATCATGGCTTTTCCTAAATCCTACACTCACATCTAAGCTTTCTAACCACTCGAAGGACCTTTTTCGGGGTTTCGGATCGAGGACTGTTCTGTTTTTCGGAGCGTTTGAGAACATTCTGGGCATTATTCCACTCATTCTCAAACCCGACTCACATTCATCTGTCTAACAGTTAACATAGGATTCTCATCACAGAGGTCGAAAAAGCCCCTGCTCATATGGTGGTAGTCCCCAACATCAATGGCAGCCACTCTTGCCCTATTGCGACAAATGTGAGGACCACATCCGGTATCCAATACCCAAGATGTTGGAAGAGATAGATTTACTTCAATAACAAAAATACCTGAAGTGGAAGCAGCGTCCTTGCCCTTTCTCAGCTCTTCTAGGTAGAAGGGATAATGCCTCCTCTAATGCCCTGGCTGGTGGCAATGGAAGCAGGGCTCCTCTAAGCGGGCCTTGGCCTTAGGCTTAGGCACATGGGCAGGCTACTTTCCTTTTGGCATAGAACCTTTCTTACTAACAAGGGTAGTCTTAGCCTTGCGCTTTCCCTTTGACATAGAACCTTTCCTGCCAACAAGGGCAGTCTTAGCCTTACGCTTTCCCTTGCCAGCTTACCATAAGGATTGGATAATACACTATTCTATAGTCTTAAGCATGCCATACAACTCAAAGACAGTCTTTTCCATCCATTCCATAATGTAATGGAGGATGAACTGGTTGAACGAGTAAGGTAGTGATGCCAGGACGACATCGGTTTCCATCCCTCATAAGAGTGGAGTACCAAGCCTAGAGATTGTATCAATATACCCCTTCATCTTCAGTAGATAAGCCCTGAAAGATGACATTTGCTCCATCTTGCAACTATATAGAGCCTTTGGAGTTAGGAACTTTCCTAATGGGCTTGTACTTGGAACACCTCCTTGAGACTTTCCATGATGGTGTGTGCCTCCATATCCATGAACTACTACTGCAGCTCAGGAACCATGGTGGATAGCATCAAATAAGTCACATCGCGAGAGTCTCTAATGTGAAGGTCATATTACTCCACCACCTCAGCTAAGGAATTCCTTAGCAACCCCCTAGGTAAGGCCCTATCTAAGACTTACTCCTTAAGATTCCTTGACCAGTCCAAGTAGTTAGGCCAAATAACTTGTCCTTCTTAAGGACATATCAGAGTGAGCATGTGTTGTTTGCCATTATTGATCTACAGGGAAAAATTTTTCCACTTAAATGAATAAAATTCCCAAGTCAATTATCCGGGTTGGTTAATGCTCTTAAATGGACCAAGATCCTTATATGGCCAAGACTTAGTCAAGCTGAGCTTGTACACCTAAGCCTTAGTTATTTAGGTAGGAATACATCTAATCCACATCATATGTGACTCTTGGTTTGGTGGGATTATTGGCACTTCCCCACCTATGCCCTCAGGTCTAGACATTCCTTTCCCTTATTAAGTCAAACCATTCTCTAAGTGTTAAAACACCACATTTGCCTTTAACCCTAGCCTCATGTGAGATAGCCCAAATGCACCCTACTTTTGTTCCACCTATATTTAGATGATCGATGCCTTGATAAGGTTTAGTTATAGGAGGCATTTAGACAACTTAATATTAGTGAGATTAAATTGTTTAAACAGGCTTACATGCAAGCACGAGTGATCTGGAGAATATAAATGGACATGCATAAAGGAAATATGTAAACGTGACAAATTATGGGCCCAAACTACATCATAATGGAAGAACTAGTAAGCTATACTAGCAGTTTTCATCAGCAGGCTGGGGTTGGACACCATCTCTAAGCTACTACTTCATTTGGGCTTGGGCTGGAAATTATAACTGATATAATGCCTATTACAATTTTTCTAACTAGACTAACAAAAGAAAAATTACAATAATAAAAAAATGGCACGCAAACCATAATTACCAAAATCAATTAATTACAACCCATCTTCAGAATAAGGCCCATGAAATACACAAACTGATCCAATCACATACATAAAACACAACATCCAACCAAATGAAACTTATTAGAATAAAATGCATGATGAAATTAACTAGTTTTATTTGTCTGGCCGTTATGGAAATGGCTAAGTTTGGGATTCTTGATTTAAGCCTTGTGACAGGAATGAGCCCTAGGCCCATTGACCAATCCTATTATCTCCCACTAGAATGGGGTGACTAAGAAAAAATCGAGTTAGCCATTCAAAGATTCATGTCAAAAATCCTCGAATCAATTTCCTTTACCAATTTAATTTTAACATATCCAATATGTAAAATCAACAAAGAAACTATATGCATCCAATGCAGTGATTTAAATACTCATAAAATTCAAAATGTTTTTAACTTCACATAAACGGGCCCAAAAAAAATAAAACTAAAAACTCGTGATATCTAAAATTGGGCCCAAAAATCCCCGTGTCGGCATTGCTGTCTAGGATAGTAGTGTTGGCAGCAACCTATAAAGGGCTACTGCCAATAGTAGCTGCTGTGCATGAAGCACATAGCTGCTGCTGCCAATACGGTTGCAAGCATTGGTTGCTACCACTACTGTTGCAGAGGGCAGCAGCCAGTAGGGGTAGCTGTTTGCTAGAAACCACTGCTCCTGCTGGCTAATCCCAAAGAATAAAAAATTATTTTTTTTAATCATGATTAGAAAAATTAGGTAAAACAAATAAAACCCTAAAACCAATCAAAAAGAAATTAGCGTTCCAAAAGATTTTGATTCAAAACTAATTTTAATAAAACATCAAACAACCATGAACCCTAATCTGACTAAATTTCCCAAATTAAGAACCCAAAAGCTTTGATACCACTGTTGGAACCCATACCTGTGACAAATAAAACAAAGATAGAATCATTTGTCTCTCACTATGATTCGTGTCCAAGAATCTTGCTCAGATTAGGGGAAATAAAACAAAACAAAGAAGGAAGGAAAGATGATTTCTCATCATTGCCACCCCCGAGTGAGAGTGTTTCTACTACAAATTGATGTTGATAGAAAATGCACTTCCTAAAATTGAAATCCAATCTTTGCCATCCAAAATGGAGCTACAGATGTCAAGAACCTCTAGTTAAAATTTCGGACTGATCTGATGGTCCAATCTCTGGGAAATTGTGAAACATTGAGTACTGGTTAAAATTAAAAAGAGGCTCAAATGTCCATCCTCTACGTTCACACATGCGAAGCAGTTACGGGTAGATTGAGTGCTAGCGCTAAACCGATTAGTGCACACCTCTCTTCACTTAGTTGTAGCCGAAAAAACCTAAAAACCTCTCTGTATTTCATGTCTTCTTACAGAGAAAAAGGAGAGGGAAGGAGAGAGTTATCTTGTTGGATATGCTCTAGTCCTGAGGCATTGGTCCTCATATTTGTATCATACATTTATACTTTGTTATGAGATTTATATATTATACAATTTGTGTCATTAAATAAAGGTATGAATCTATTTATCATAGACCTTGTGCAATATTGTAAATAGAATATCCTATAGACATATTCATATCCATGTTGACAAGTGTCATGCACTTGGCAGTAAAACCATGTATAGGGAAAATGATATGACCATAAATTTATCTGTTGTCCGTTCCAATCACATGAATGACTGGAACTAAAGACTATCATAAGCTTGGTTGTATGGTGGTGTCTTACCGGCCATTGGACATGGGATGTCAACCAAGTTAATAGGTATATGCAAAGGGGTGTGGTGCTGGATAGATCCACTAAACGAGAAATCCACATGGTATAGTCTCATAAGTGATTCTCGTGTAGTACTTGTATGGATTCTTTGACCTGACCATATCATAGTGCTACATGCGAAATGACGTACTTTGGTGTACGCCTAAAGGGCCTGTAACAAGGTGCCAAGTATGGGTACGTTCGGGTATGTTAGTAAACATGGCAAGGCTATGGATATGCAGAATGGAATGTCACTCAATAGTCCACTGAGAAGATATCACCAGCCGCTCAATGAGTGCAACTGATAAGAGTGTGGCCATACCCAAACAAGTTGGAACTTGTTTGTGAGCATTAGTTCATTCGGGATCAAGTAAATGTCTAGACGCAAAAGAGGATATGGTTTAATATAATGACATGTACATAAAATTAAAATTGAATTGAAATTAAATATTAACCTATGGTAATTAATTTTGACCCATTCAAAAAAGCAGAAAACCCTAAGCCAACTAGAGTCTTTGTGTTCAGCCAAAACTCTACTACTTAGAAGCAGAATTTCGGCCAAACACTAACTTAAGGGAGACTGAAAATTCTGGCCAGCTTTAGAGGAAGAGAGGTAGAAAATTTCAATAAGAAAAATTCATTCTTTTGAAGGTCTAATCGCTAGCACGAGTTAAAGTTTAATAGCCATTCATGTACTGGATCGTGGAGGATGTCGAATTCGATTTCTGCAGCCATCTCTAGATGAGATATCTCTGCTGAGAAACTCAATCTTCTCTTTTGAATTTTTTTTGTTTTGATTTCCATTTCAATTGCTCCTGGGCATGGATTCAAGAAAATCGATAGGAGCTTCCGCTTTTATCGTTTGATTTTCTATGAAAATCCCTTCATATCTCTAGGTTCAAATTCTATTATCTGATTTTCTTATGTTAAAGCTGTTTAATAAAATTATTTAATATCTTTTCAAATCTGATTTAAAAGATATTAAGTCCATAATAACTCTGTTAATATCTAATTTAAATAACTCAAATATTTTAATTAGACATGGGCTTGGTTTAGTTTACAAGGTCCTTAACCATTTGGTTTAGTTTACAAGGTCCTTAACCATTTAAGTCCGATAAAGTAAAGCAACCCAATAAGTGCATAAATAAAACAAATATGTATATCCAATATACATATTTATCCAACATAAATCTATCCAGACTTCTATATGTCTGCTTCTGTAGGTCCATTCATATATTGGCAGTAGGCCCAAATTAGCATTTGGCCCACATATTATAATTGGGCTCTAGCAAGCCATTACAACCCCTAATTAGGATAAATATGTCAAAATCTAACTGACATATACCTATAGTATTCTTATATGATCCCTTGCACATTTAATAATGATGTCCTACACAAGGTATGGCTCTGCATCCTTTTATGTGTTAGGACTTCTCTTGACATTTAAGTAGACTGAAGTACTCAAATAAATAATTAACCATTAATCATTTTATTTGGGTATGGCCATACACTATTCAATCTCACTCATCAAAAGGCCAGTTATGAGCGGATGACCTAAAAAGCGGAACGCAGTGAAGCGAACTGGGGATTTTTGAAAACGTGTTTCGGTGATGTTTTGGGAAAAAGGTAGCGGGTTTATCTTCTTTTAGGAAAAATTGTTTATTTGTTTTAGAAGTTCTTTTTGTAGAAAACATTTTTCCATTTTATTACTCAAAAACCTCGAAACCTAAATTTCGAGATCAGTGATAGAGTCGCCACCCGGATCAGCTCATCCAGGAAATTCCGGTATAGCTCCCTACCAAGCGCATACTGCCGTACCTAATCCAGATATACAGGGTTTGGGCAGCTTACCTATTCATCCTTAAGCTTGTATTTAGTTTATAATTTATATTACCATATTTATTCAAGTTATTATCTTTCTCTACCCGATTAAGTTTATTTTATTAGCCTGTGCTCAAGCAAATGACAGAATTAAATTGCGAAAAAATAAATCATACACACAAATTATACAAAAGAATAACAGAGGCCGCTTATACAACCAAATTAAATAAAAATAAAAACTCTTGTCCTCACATTTACAAGTGCCTAGAATACACGAGGATCTAAAAATTACAAACGCCTAAATACACGAATTAATCTATTAATTACAGTAAAAATAATAAAAAGGAATATAAATGCTGCAAAATAGATGGTTAGAACAGTTTACGGCACAACACAGATAGGACTCAAATCTGGACAGAATTGGGATTTTTAGGATAGGGGGCATGCATTTAGGGGGTAACCGGGTCGACCTAACCGGTCGGACCGGTTAGACCTGGAAAACAGTTTTGAAATGCCCTGTAGATTTTTGTGCTGAAAAACGATCTTAGAAAATTATTTGGCTTGATTTCGTGTAAATTTCAATATTTCAGTGGGCCTGTTGCTCAAGAACTCGGGGTTCCGTTCGTGCGAGTTTCCTAATTTTTACAAACATCTAGGGTCCGAAAAGCAATAAACACGCCAAAAACAATCCGAATCTAAAAATAGCATCACGCAACGACGTCCGTATGGGTCGTTCCGCGATTCTATCTTTTCCGGGAACTACAGCTGTGCGGCTGTAACTAGAATCGGGCGGCTGTAATACCCGAACCTGAAACCGGTTTTCTCGTTTTTCGAAAAATCATTATTTTACTCATTTTCGGTGTTTCCCGAAGATTTTATAGGGTTCAAGGGTTCGCTGATGCTGGACTACGGATCCGATTCGGATCGAACAACCCCGAAAAAAAAATCTAGGAAAAATAAAAAATCCAATATTCGTACACACAAAAATCCGAAAACCGAAGCTAAAATAACGTACGAATATTTTCGGGCTGAAAAATATCACAACAGGATGCATAAAAAGGGAAAACGGGCTATTTTCGACCGATCGAGCGTTTTCGGGTTTTCGCACGGGAGGAAAGAGCCGTGCAGCTCTGTTCAAGAAAGACAGAGCCGTGCGGCTCTGTTCTTTGGGAACAGAGCCGTACGGCTATATCCAAGTAGCTGATTTTTCGAAAATTGAGAAAACAGAGAAAAATCACACGGAAAATGCAATGTACACAAGTTTAAGGCCTCTTAGAGTTTGCCTTGATGTTGTTCCAGTGTATTGGATATGCAGAAACAGATTTAAAATAAAGAATGTGACTTGAATCCTCGAACAGTCTGAAATCCCGAAAATGAATCCGAACGAATCCAAAACGAAACCGAAAATGTATACGAACCAATGAGTAAGATTGGGGCGACTTATAGAACGAATAAGCAACGAGTTCTGGGTTTGAAAATCAAGTTTCCCTTTCCCTCTTTCTCTCTTCTTCTTCTTCCTCAATCTCAGTTTCACTCTCTGTAACTTTTCTTCTTCTTATTTTTGCTTACTTTCTGCCGAATCAATTTTCTCCCCCTCATTCAATTGATTTTTAATTTCCTATTTATATCTCACAATTGAAGAAATCATTTCATGAATTAAATGCACCGTCTTTGATTTTTTCAATTTCAGCCGAAATCGCTCGTTTCAGGGCAAGTTGTTCTTTGCAGAGCAACTTGCCCAACCCACTAGAGCCGGGCGGCTCTAGACCTACATCCGGAGGCAAAAATTGCAAAATCCTGATGTGCACCCTAAAAACCCTAAAACTAATCGAGGGACCTTTCTCAAGGTTTCAGATTAAGGATTATCCAGTTTTCAGAAAGTTCGAGGTGTTCCAGGTGACATTCTACTCTTTTCTGGGTCCGACTGCTTCATAGAGGTAGCAAAGAGTTCTCATCACAGAGGTCGGGAAAACCCATGCTCACAGGCTGCCCCTCGCGGGACCAAAGTCGACTCATGGTCGGTTGTGAAGCCTAGATCGAGTTTGGCCTCGCGATTGGGAGGGTAGTGAGAAAGGATAAGAAGACGCACCTGATGCCCCTCGTTGGGGGTGCTGGTTATGGTCTCGAGCCGACTCACTGTGGTGGGGTGTGTCCGTGCTATTGACTCACAAAGGTGGAGTGTTGCCCCTGGAATTCGGTTCTCCGAGTGGTGGGGTACACGAATAAGATTTTTCTTTTTCCTCCGTGTGGTGGAGTACCCGATAAAAGTGATTCTCCATGTGGTGGAGTACCCGAAAGGCTGATTCTCCGTGTGGTGGAGTGGACCAACGAGGTTAAACATAACTGTTGGAATTGGCTCTCTATGGTGGAGAATACCTATTGAAGTTGATTCTCCGTGTGGTGGAATGGACTGTTGAAGTTGAGTCGAAAGCGCGTATTTATTCCTTGATCGACAATTTTGGAAACAAAAATTTTTGCCTCGTCGATCAAGAATAAATACGGCTTGGTTATTTTTGCCCCTGGATACCTGCAAAAGTGAGAAATACCCTTCTCAGGATTAAATTGGAATAAGCAGAAATTACGAAAAATCGAGGAAAAAAGCATACTTAAAGAATCAGAGACGCGAGGTTCTAGTGGGTGGGAAAGGAGAATAAAAGGGGGCCGGCGCCCCTTCTCCCTTTCACCTAAACATTTTTCTTCTCTCTGCACTCCTTTCCTTGAAAATTCTCTTTAGAATGTTTCTATCAAGATGAGGAAAATGCGAAGAGCTCTTCGCCCAAACACTCCCGCACAACTCTCCCCTCATATGAGGTATGCATTACCTGAAGGGGAATTTTTTCTACCCACTGAGTCTATAGTGGACGTGTACGGATTACCGGAGACGGTTGCTTATTGCGGGGTTAGGAAAGACGATCTTGTACCCGTGACTCTGAAACCGTTTACAGATATCATTCAGGATTTGGTTAGTTTTTTCCAACTTCCTCATTTTTCTCCATTTTTGAATTTCTACAATATAGAAAAAATTAGATGAAATTACAGGAATTGATGCATGTTTAGAGTAGATTATGCCCCTAGAAGTCTTAATTGATGATTTAAAGTTGATTAGAATCAATTTTAGGGTGAAAAATTGCAAAACCTAGGTTTAGGAACAAAACTGTCGATTTCCCCGAACAGAGCCACGCGACTCAACGTTAGAGCCGGGCGGCTTTGTTCTTCCCAGAACACAGCCGGGCGGCTGTGGTTAGGGTAGAGCGGCTCTAGTTCGACAGAATTGAGATTTTTTGTGTTTTAATTTTATTCTAAATGCTTCCAGTCAATTTATTCAAGCAATGCACAACATAAATAACTCATAAAACTCCCTGTTTATTATTTTACAGAAGTGGCCCCATAACCGGGGGGCCAGGTCCGTGTCCAACGCACTGGTTTGGTACCGGAGGCTCCTTAACGAGGTGCGGGAGATTGTCGACTTGACTGATCTAGACTGGTTTGTCTGCTCTATGTGCGAGGTCCCACCCCGGATGAGCAGGGGTTTACTGATGGCGCTTCTGGAGTGGTGGATGGATTCCACCCACACTTTCCACTTCCCAATCGGGGAGTTCACTATTACGCCCGAGGACTTCATGGCCATCACAGGGCTATCTTTTGGCGGGTGCACCATAGAGTTTAATCAGACTCTGGAGCGAGGGGGCTTCAGTCTAGATCTCGTCGCCATGCTGATCAGCCTGACCCCTCTGGGCAAGCGGGTCCAGGGGAGAACACTGCAGGATCACTAGTTGGCTAGGCAGAACAGCCTTCCCGAGGGCTCCGTGTTCCCTCCTAGGGACGCAAGGTGTTATGCCCGGGCGTTTTTGTTGTACGCCCTGAGTACTTTGCTGTTCCCTACGGGTCAGAGTGACCTGAACCTGGCAGTGCTCCTTTCAATGATACAGCTGGAGGATGTGGGGAGCTTAAACTGGGGACAAGCTGGGTTGGCACTGCTGTACTACGGCCTCGACATTTGCGCCCACGGGAGGCAACGAGAGGTGAAAGGAGCATGGATAGTCCTTCATGTGAGTTTTTTTTTTAACCAATTTCCTCATTATACATATTTGGGCGTATGAGTACGCCTTTGCTCCTCAGCTGAAGTTGGCAATACCGGTCAATGCTGAGCTTCTAGACTTCCCTGGGCTGTGGCGGTGGTTGGGCTTCTGTTGGAGTGAGATGGACACTGACCTTTGGATCTGCCGCCAACTCTTGGCGGGTATGAGCTTCGAGTAGGTACACTTTTTTTTCTTTTTTTTATAACATTCTGCTTTTAGGTCATAAAGGAGCTATGGGGGAAAGCTGTATGGTCCCCGGAGCTGATAGATGCTCGGAGGTTGAAGCCCCGACGGTTTGTGATGGAGAGCCCGTTCAGCTTCGAGTGGTATCTTGGAGAGAGGGTCACCAACTGGTGTGTTAGCCCTAGGGAGCGCAAGATCCTACCTGCACCTCCCGTTGGACTATTCTGGCCTCACCTGCTGTCGGTGGAGGACCACTTGGATCTATTTGGGTCCGGATATGTGGTTATAGGGGACGACGGCGACTATCCCTAGTTTATTAGCACACAGCTTCTTCCTCCCAC
This sequence comes from Euphorbia tirucalli, assembly GCA_039660915.1. Taxonomy (NCBI): domain Eukaryota; kingdom Viridiplantae; phylum Streptophyta; class Magnoliopsida; order Malpighiales; family Euphorbiaceae; genus Euphorbia; species Euphorbia tirucalli. Next base: position 48,785,129 of record CM077632.1, on the reverse strand, counting down.
CGGGACTGCACCGACAGAGGATGTGCCAGCTGGGGTACGTCTTCATTTTGCTTTTATCCTTTGCTTATTTGGACCATTCTGCTACTTGCTGACCCGTTTCTTTTTTTTTTTACAACTGTCTGAGAGGGGTAAGCACCCTCGCACATCATCAGGCAGGCATTCCATTGGCCGCGGGTCTGGGACCGCTGGCGGCCGGGGAGATGGAGGTTCTTCAGCTCATACTAGGTGTGCCTAGTTCTGACACTGAGGCGGGGTACACTGAGCCTGTTCCCCCGGTAGTGCCTCCGGTGGTCCCTCTTGTTGGCTTCATTCCCGGCCATCTAGAGTATCTGGTGGAGCTGTGGGTCATGCTGCATAATGAGGCTGGGCAACTTTATCAGGCTGATTTGTACATCGAGGCACACCCCCCTCCTGCTGCTATTCCTTCTGATATGACATATGTGAGTATCCTTGCCCCTGCTTATTTTTGACCGTTACTGTTGCCATGGGTCTGACCTGTGCGTTGTTTTTTATGCAGATTTCAGTGACACACGGGATGGCTCTATGCCAGGCGACTTCTGCTCTCAGGTCCCTCTCACTTCGGGATAACGGGGCGATGGCGGTAAGTACCTGTATCAATATGTATATATGTGTGTATGTATGTTTCAGATGCATGTATATGTATGACATGATGTCTATGTTTATTTGATTCTTGACGTAAGCTGCAGTCGTCGCACGTCGGCGTGAGGAGGGTGGCATGAGGGCAGAGATAGAGGAGCTACAGAGGACCGTTGCGGACCTCAGATTCATGAATGGGACTCTTCGCACTCAGTTGAACGATTGGGAGACCGGCCGGTGTGTCTTCGGTGATGATGGCGGGGCTGAGGGCGAGGAGGAGGATGATGAGGGGCAGCCGTAGCCCTTCTTTTGTAGTTTGTGTTGATGCAACCCGGCTGTGGGCTTAGACTTGATGTTGTTGGACATGTTGCCCGCTCGTGGGCTTTTTCTTGTTATGTGACTATTGACTGTTGAAACTGGTGTACAGTTTGTGTTGACATTTTATGGAACTCTTTACCCACTTCGCTGTTCTGGTACTTTCCCCTGTTGGACTTGCTTTTCTGAGTGCATTTTATTTATTTTCACTTTTTTTTGTCACCGTCTGGCATGACTTATGCTTCCTCGAAGCTTTATTCCGAGATTCTGGGGTTGATTTCAATCGGATACCGATTCCGAGTAGCAGAGCCGCGCACCTCTGGATTTAAGATTCTGTATGAAAGTATATAGTGCGTGCTGTTGCCAAACCAGAGCCGCCTGACCCAAACCAGAACTGCCCGGCTCAGACTAAAGCAGTCCGACCCAAACCAGAGCCACCCGACCAAGCCTAGAGCCGCCCAGCTTTGCTTGCATTTCAGCCATTTCTTCTTCTTTTTGTGCCCTTTTTCGAATGGATCAACTCCGTAACCGCCTCAGAGATTATTGGGGAACATCCCGCTCTTCCAACTAGCCCTTATTAGCGCCCTATAGTCTGTATTTCATACGGTTCTATATGAATCTGACTCTGAACCGGACCTTCCTGGCTGCTACAGCCAGCTTCTGGGATCCGATGGATCATGTCTTCCGATTTTTTGGGCAAGAGGTGTGCCCCATGGTTGAGGAATTCAGGGCCATCCTCTATGTTCCTTACCCAAGTTGAGTCAGGGTAGCTATCCCTGAACCCGGTTTAGACAACCTATAGACACTTCAAAGGCTAACTGCGTTGGACACGGCACATTTAGACCGTTTGCTTCCTAAGGGGCTGCCACTAGGAGTCTCAACCTGTCTGCTATTATAGACCTGTGCTCTGCCCTGGACACCTCTGCCTTTAGTTGGGCTTTTCTAATGAGTCTGCTGCTGATGTCTCTCTATCTGTGCGAGTCAAGAGATGGGACCTGTGACTTCCGGTTAGTCCCGGTGGTGGCCCAAATGGCTGATGGTGCTTCACCCATGGGGGTCATTTTGGCTGAAACCTTGATTTATCTGGATTCTGTCCACATTGGTCACCCGGTCGAGACCAACGGGTCTCCTCTTCTACTTCAGGTTTGTCCCTAACCCATGTTTGACATTCTGATTAATTCTGCACCCCACTGATTGGCTATCTTTCTTGCAGATTTGGCTACTAGAGACACTAAATCTCCTGAGTGTTCCTTCACCTCAACCGAGATACGTCCCGAAATGTTTTTGGGTCTGGGGTGTCGAAACTACAGACTTTGCCAGCCGGACTATAGAGGAGTGCCTTAGTTGGTTGAGAGGAAGGACGAACACATCCATCCGTTGGATTTGCCCCTGGTGGGACATTTCGTATGTGACTACAGAGACTTGGGCAGGAGGTGTGCAGCTATTCGGACTGTCCAAAGTGACATTTTACTCTCATATGCAGTTATTCAGACAATACGGGCAAGTATAAGGGGTGCCTCGTTCCTTGTACATGACCGAGTGCGGGGAATTCACACAACGATAGTCCCGACATGTGCAGCAGCAGTGGATGAACCCCATCCATTCTGAGGTTTTGAGATATGGCAATGTAGCTTCGGCGGAGATGGATGGTTGTTAAAGGGCCTGGCTGGATGACTTAGTGACCTATCCTACAAAAAGCGAGCGTGAGATCCTGACCCTGAGATATCTCATCTTGTAGGTTTCTTTCATGTTGTATAGAGTTATTGCTGGATGATTTTTATTTTGCTGTTTTATTTTTTGTCCTCACTTTTGCATAGACTGCCCTTGTGGGTTTTCAATCTATCGGATTGTCTTAACTTTTGCCTGGACCGCCCTTTCGGGTTTTTGACCCAGCAGACTTTTTTTTTTAGAATGCGATGCATGCGAAACATGGAATGTGCACAATCATATATACATGTATAACAAAAATCCAATTTTAGGCAAACTCAAGACATTTAAGCGAACAGAAAAAACATTCATTCATTTATTCATTAATAATGTTTTAGTACAATGTGTATCAATAATGAAATGAAGCTAAGAACAGAGTCAACAATGGTATCCGTCTCGACCAAACCCACGACTGCCACCAGCTAGTCTTTGCAGATTTTATGGCCAATGGTGCTCACCTTTCTGTCCTGACTTTTGCATGGACCGCCTTTCCGGTTTTCGATCCATCGGACTATCCTAATTTTTGTACGGACCGCCTTTTCGATTTTCGATCCACCAGACTTTTCTCTTTTTTTTACACATAGTACTGTCTAAGATTGTCTTGATTGATGGGGTTGATGAACTTGTTCCTGTCCATATCCATCTTCTTTACAGTCCCCTTCGAAAGTACCCTCTTCACCGCATACGAACCTTCCCAGTTAGGCCTGAATTTTCTCCTTATGTCAGTGTTGACATGTTTCATTTGCTTTAGAACCAATTCCCCGACCTTGAGTAGGTGTTTCTGACTGCGGACTTTGCTATTGTAAGCCCTAGCCATTCTCTGCTGATACATCTGTAAGTGATCCAATGCCTGGAGACGCCTCTCGTCAATCAGTGCCAACTATTCATATCTTGATTGAACCCATTCGGATTCTAGTAACTGTGCCTCCATAACCACTCTCAATGACCTAATCTTGGTTTCCACTGGTAGTACAGCTTCCATTCCGTAGACTAGGGAATACGGTGTTTCCCCGGTGGGGGTTCTGACACTGGTTCTGTAACCCCATAAAGCAAACGGCAACATATCAGCCTGACCCCTATATGTAACCACCATTTTTGAGAGAATCTTTTTAATGGATTTGTTGGTTGCTTCTACGGTACCATTAGCTTATGGGCGGTACAGAGATGACTTGTGGTGCTAAATCCCCTTATCTTGAAACCACTGTGCCGTGACCCCTTGAAACTGTGCCCCATTATCTGTGACAACATGATGTGGAATCCCGTATCATGTGAAAATACTCTTTTCAATGAACTTGGCCATTTTCTTGGCTGTAACATGTGTAAATGATTCTGATTCCACCCACTTCGAGAAATAATCAACAACCACAACTATAAATCAGTGTCTGTTTGATGTAGGTGGCCTTATTTCTCCGATGAGATTTATCCCCCAAGTAGCGAATGGCCACGGAGTTGATGATATCTGAAGTTCAAGCGATGGGAGATGATTGAGGTCTCCGTACACTTGACATTCGTGACATCTTTTCACCTCTTTGATACAATCTGCTTGCAATGTAAGCCAGAAGTAGCCCTACCTTAACACTTTCTTAGCCAGGGCTAACCCATTCATATGTGGGCTATAAGTCCCTGCGTGGATCTGCCTCATGACTTCTTTGGCTTCTCTTTCCATTAAGCACTTCAGGAGCAGGCCGTTGGTGGTTCTCTTAAAGATCTGACCCTCAAATAATCTAAACTGCATTGCTAACCTCCTGAAAGAGATCTCATCTGACTCACTGGCATCTTCAGGGTACTGACCATTCTGAAAAAACTATAGAATATCATGATACCAAGGATGTTCTTCCACCGTTGCTATAACGCTGACTGACAAGTAGCAAGGATTCTGCATGTTTCCACTACTACTGGCTGCATAGGGTGTTTCCGGGGTTCCTCCCACATCGACGAGAGTGTGGCTAAAGAGTCTGCCATCTGATTCTCATCCCTTGGCACGTGCTTGAACTCACACAATCCAATTGCTTCCACCTTATCCCAAACCAACTGGAGGTATGGCCAAAGCGACCCTTGTTTTACCTCCCATTCACCGGTGATCTGATGGATTACTAGTGCTGAATCTCCAATTATCAATACTTCATATGCCCCTAGTGTGATCAGAGCATCAATCCCGAATAGGCAAGCTTTATACTCTGCCTCGTTGTTAGTCACTGGGAATTTAAGGCATTTAGCTAGGGGGATGATTACTCCATCAGGTGTGCCAATGATTACTCCCAGTCCTGGCCCATGCTTGTTTACAGCCCCGTCAAAGTACATTATCCATCTGCTCGGTTTTGTCTCTATTACAGCTAACTGTTCATCAGGAAATTCTAAATTCTTAACATAATCTGACTCCAGAGGTTGGTTGGCCAGAAATTCCACCATAGCCCTTCCTTTGATTGTCTTCTTGGTCACATATTCGATGTCGAATTCAGATAATAGGAGTGGCCACCTTGATAACTTCCTAGCTAATGCGGGGGTTTGGCATAAGTACTTCATCGAATCAACCTTTGCCACTGCCTGAACCTTGTACGACTGGAAGTAATGCCTCAACTTCTTAGTCAGCCATACCATAGCAGCACAGGTCTTTTCTACTACAGTATATCTGACCTCATAGTCAAGCAGCTTCTTACTCAGGTAGTAGATTGCGTGATCTCGCGCGTCTTCCTGTTCCTGAACCAACATTGCTCCTGCTGAAGCATCTTCAATAGCCAAGTATAGGACTAAAGGCTTGTTCGGCATTGGAGGTTTAGGACTGGTGGATTCATTAAATAAGCCTTTATCCTGTCGAAGGCCAATTGACACTGATCATTCCACTTTGCCGGCTGATTCTTCCTTAGGAGCTTGAAGATGGATTCACAGACCATTGTCAACCTTGCAATGAACCGGCTGACATATTGCAACAATCCCAGAAATGATCATACCTCTTTCTCTGTCTTTGGCGTAGGCATGTCACTAATAGCTTTGATCTTATCTGGGTCCATTTCAATTCCCCTCTGACTTACCACATGGCCAAGGAGCTTTCATGAGGTTACCCCAAACACACACTTCTTGGGATTGAGGTGGAGGTTGTACTTTTCAACCCTAGTCAAGAATCTATCCAAGATAGCAGGGTGCTCTTCTCGGGTCATTGATTTGACTAGCATGTCATCCATATAAACCTCAACCTCTTTATGAATCATGTCGTGCAACCGTGTCGTGACAGCCCTCTGGTAAGTGGCTCCTGCATTCTTCAATCTGAATGGCATAACCCTGTAGCAGTAGACCCCCCACTCTGTGATGAAGGCTGTCTTCACTTTGTCAACTATGTCCATGAGGATCTGATTATACCCTGAGAACCCATCCATGAATGAATACATTGTGGCCCTGGCAGTACTATCGATTAAAACATCAATATGTGGCAACGGGGAAGTCATCCTTAGGAGAAGCCTTGTTCAGATCTCCATAATCCATACAAACCCTAACTCTACCATCCTTTTTGGCGACCAGCACTATGTTGACCAACCATTCTAGATATTCCACGACTTCCAGAAACTTTGCTTTTATCTGCTTGGCCACTTCCTCCTTAACCTTTTCTGCCCATTCTGGCCTGAGGCTTCTAAGTTTCTGTTTGATGGGCTTCATTTTCGGATCTGTTGGGATTTTGTGTTCTGTGATTTCCCTGTCAACCCCAAGCATGTCGTCGGAGGACCATACGAAGGCTTTTATGTGTTTTAGGAGCACATTCATAATTTCTTTTCTCTCTTCAGGCTTGAGGTCTTTCGAGACGGATACCATTTTTGGATCATCATCTATTCCTAGATTCATTTCATGTAATGATGTATCATGTATGCTAAAGACATTAAATGAATGTTTGTATGTATGCACAGTTCCATCCGGAAAAACATCACAGAATTAAGCGAAATTAGATTTCATTGCATTAAAAGCCTTGTAGGCTGAGTAGTTTACATCAAAAACAGAAAAAGTAGATATATTAAAATGATTATCATCCTCCTTATGTGGAGGGTCTTCTCCTATTGTAGCCTCTTCAACTTCCTCAAACAGGTCCCCCAGGTCACCCTCAAGGGCTTCTTCCTGGTTAGCAGATAGTTCTTCTTCCGTCATCTTGGCCTTCCCAGCCATCATTAGGCCAACTGCTTCACATCTTGATTCATTAGTTCTTCCTGAGTCTTTGGCTTAGCTGCTTGCTTCTAATCAGAACCTGTGTTGACTTTCATCAGTGCAGCCAGTGCCTTGGTGATAGCTTCCATGGCCACCTCAGCTTCCCCCCTTCCTTGGTTTGCCTTCTCAGCAGATTCCCCTTTGTTTCCAAACTCAACACTGACTCGGCTGACTGCTGTTCCCTGCTTTTTCAGAACTTTTCTCTTATCATCCTTAGCTTCAATACGGAGCATGTTGACAACTGGCTTGACCCCGTACTTCTCAAAATCCACAACATCAGAAAAGATTTCAAATTCTGGGAGCTGACCCCCTCGACTTCTATCGGCTCCGGAGCCCAATCATACACTTTCTCAGTTGGACGCACAAACGTGTCAACTAAATTCACAGATCTCCTACTTGGCCCATCTCCCTTCTAGTAGTAGCCAAGTCCGTGCTGACGGTACTTCCCTGGTTCAATGTCGAATTTAGGGACACCCTGTTGTCTTGCCCCTAGGCCTTTGCCGGGCTCAATTTTCTACTTGGCAAAGTATTTATATATCCACTCCAGAAACTTTAGTTCATCACCACTTTCCTCTATCGCAACTGCCACCTGAAAACCTATTATTAGTTGCTCCATAGTGTTTAAAGCAGCTACTACCGATGGCTCATCTGCCTCCACAGTCACCACCTTTCCACCTATCAGGAACTTCACCTTTTGATGCAAAGTGGAAGGCACTCCTCCCAGGGCATGAAACCATGGACTTCTAAGGAGTAGGGAAAATGTGATAGGGATGTTAATAACTGTGAATAATACTTTGGATTTCACCTCCCCCAACTGACTTCGGCTTCAAATATGCCTATCACCGATCTCTTATTGTCATCATAGGCCCTGATTATAGTACTAGACTTACAAAGTGCTTCTGTGCTAATACCCAAGTTTGGCAAGACTTTGGAGGGGTAGATGTTTAGGGCCGAACCATCGTCGACCATCACACAGGGCATTACCCTATCCATGATTTCTACTTTCAAATACAAAGCCCGATTATGATTCACACCCTCTAGCGGCAAGTCAGATACTCCAAAACTGATCTCCGGGGCCCGGTTGGCCTTTAGATCAACCCCTTTAATCACAACACATACTTCATCCGGGGACATAGTAGGGTTTGCTTCCATTTCAATCAACTGCTTCACTACCGCCTCTCGGTGTCTTTTGGATTCCATGAGAAGGTGCCATATGCTTGCCCGGGCAGGTGTTCTTTTCAACTACTCAACTACGGCATCCTCTTGCTTACTCTTCAACCCCTGAGCAGTGGTGTCTATTTCTACAACTGGGTTGTTCCTTCTGGGTGGCAATAGAGGAGCCACATTAACAGGTTGGTAAACCCTGCCACTCCGGGTGATGTGCATGACTGGGCCATCTTTTAAGACCATTGTTCCCTTCCTTGTCTCCACCGGGTATATCAGCTTCGGTTCCTCGAACCCAAAGTCTTCGTCATCATCCCCCAAATTAATGTCATCCAAGTGAATCGGACCTTGCTTGTTCTGTACCATAGATGTCTGCGCGTCAGTTTCCTCTGGCTCTTCCTTCCCTTCTTTAGCTGTAATTGCATGGACACTCAGATTGGCTTTAATTATCTGAGCAAACACACTGTTGGCCGGTATCCTAGACTGAACCATACTAACCTAGCCCCCAAAATTCAGCAAAGGGTTTTTCTGAACATTCGGTTTCAATGCGGGTTCCATAATTTTCCCTTCAGTGACTAGCCGTTGAATGCCCTTATTAGACCGGTACATTCATTGGTGCGATGACTTGTTGTCACATGGTAGGCGTAGTAATTGTCTTTATCTGCCTTAGAAGGAGGAACATACGACTTCACACTCTATAACAAACCAGCCTTTCTGCATTTGGCAAAAATACGGCCTAAGGTGTCGACCCACGGGTTCGTAAGTCTTGGAGGGGCCCTTGACTGCCCGCCTTGGGCTACTGCTGCTACATCTGGGCCAGTTTTGAACTAGACCCTGACGGGGTGGTTGTGGAACTACTGGCCCTGTACCCCTGAGAATATCCCCAGCTGCCCCGGTAAGTACCTAAACCCTATCTGTTCATCTGATCTTCCTCCGCATACCTCTCAATGCGCTTAGCAAAATCCATAACATCATTGAAGGAGTGGAACCTCTTCAGCTTCATTTTCTCCTTGTAAGGCGGTAAACTACCATCAACAAGCTTCACAATGCGAGATTCTAGTTTAGGAGCCCCGTCCACCAATACTTGCACATCCATCCATTTCTTGTAATATGCTAAGAAGGATTCATTAGGCTTCTGATGGATTCTTTCCAGCTCTTCCAGTGTAGTTCCAACCTAAGTATTGTAGGCATATTGTTTTAGAAATGCCTCAGACAGATCCTCTTAGGTGGAACGGGTGTGAATTGGTGTCTTCAAATACCACTTAGCGGCTGTACCTCATAAGGTAGTAGGAAACAGATTCAGCAAATGGACCTTTCCAATCCCCAAGCTAGACATAATTCTCACATGGTTATCCAGGTGAGCTTTCAGCGGACCTTCCCCAGTGTGCGGGGGTAAATACGGCATCTGAAACCCAACTGGGAGCGGCTCTCCCCCCTCTACCAATAAAGTAGATGGATTCATGCACTTAACAGGTTGATAATGTACCATCTCCTTCAGCTTCAGCAATAGTGCTTCAAAGTTAGAGAATTTCTCCTTAAAGCGCCTTTCTACAGCTGTCTCAATTGAAGCCTCCCTAGCCCTTTCAAAGGCCTCGTCCTCCTCAAAATGATGGTCAATTTCCCGATGTGGGATAACCACCCTGTTACTACCAGGGACATTCCTTCCTGAATTAGGACCCCCTTCAATGACATTCCCTTCGTTCTCGACCGGGGCTTAGGCCTGCTGACTAGTCTGGTCCACAGCGACAGTCACCACAGTCTACACTTGCTCCATGATGGTAGCCTTAAACTGATCCGAATTCAGAAAAGCAGTCATGAATGCATTCATGTCAAAGGGTGGATTTCCACCATTCCCACCTTGAGCCATTTTTGTTCTGCTTGTTTCTTCCAACACAAACTGATTATCAACTGGCAAGGAAGGCAACTGTTCCGCAAACTCTTACTCTAAATCTGAATCTGAATCTGAATCTGAACGGACCCTAACCTTCTCCACGGTGTCTAACTCTTTCTGAACTGACTGAACTGATTGACCAGACCCTGAACCGGACCGTACTAGTCGCTTCGAAGTTCGACTCGAAATTACACATTTGGCATAGGGTTAGCGTCACGGATGAATGTTATGCCCTAGACACAACATACTAAATGGCATGTATGGTATGGTCATGGGATGATCGTGGTTGGATGATGTTTTGTGAATGAAGATGATAATGAATGTGGTTTCCTTTGTTCCTATTTCAGACATTCCGAGAATGCCCAAAACTATTCAAAAGACAATGCAAGAATCATCACGTGTGGATCATCACACGAACAGAGGTTCGGCGCCTTTGGGGCACCTAATGGATGTTATGAAATGGTCACGCATGTAGCGACACATGGATAGAGGTTCGACGCTTTGTAGGTCAAAATGAACTGGCATGAAATGGTCACGTGGAAGCCGTTCCACGGATAGAGTTCTGATGCTTTTGGGGCATCAAATATGGAATGATGTTGCAAATAGTCGTGTGTAAGCAGGGACACAGATTGTATGAATTATTAATGTTATGAAACGTTCTTATGTGCATAAAAATTCGGCACTCGTGGAGTACCTTGAATGAGTTATTAATGTCATGGAACAAATCCAATGTGGATTGTGATACACAAGCAAGATTTCGGCATCACTGAGACACCATTGATAAGTGGTCATGAAATAGGGATGATGTAATGTTATGTCGTCGTGCGACTTGCCACACAATGAGGCCTAAGATCTTTGTGATCTTCTAGTGAATGATATGATATAGTGAGAAGGCCGAGTGCAAACCGGTTCACAGGCGGACTACGGGTAGTTTTGGGTACCCGATATGGTATGAAATGAAATGGTCATGACAGGTATTCTCAAAACGTCCCTTATTAGATGAAATAAAATGGCATGAATGTGTATGTCACGCAAAATGCAAGTGGCTGCAGAAAATGTGGTTAGGAATGTCACACGGAATGATGTCATACATGTTCTATGAAAATGTTAGCACACGAGATATATATGGCATGCGAACAAAATGTCATGGCTGCACGAAGACGTGGTTAGCACAAATGCCATACATATGTATATGTAAAAAGATGGCTGCACGAAAAAATGTGATTATAAATGGCACGTGAATGATTATGCACATTGATGCTTCGTGAAAAGGTAAAAAAAAAATCACCACGGAACAAACGTTAGCACATGCAAAAATATGCACTCCCTTCCAACCTTATTTCCCCTTTCGATTGGTCTCGCATTCTTCCTAGTTATTGGGTCTCTTTGGCATCAACGGGGGATAGCAAAGGCACACACTCAATTATTCAATTTTAATTTTAAGTTTTGGTAATCCTAGGGGAAGTTACTAAGCCATTATATATGGGTCAAAGTCAAAACCAAGGGTCATACAGGTTCCCATAGCGAATATACACTCCTCACTGTAGAACACAATGTAAGGTCATGCGGTGCTATTAGTGGTTTACCCCGTCGGGTGTCTCCAATCCTGGCGGTAGAGGTAGTTCACCTTCTTGGGTAAACTGGGGCTGATTAGTGTATTTTAGGGGCTGAGAAGAAGAAAATGCATGATATGTAATATACGAATAGATATGGCATTTATAAATCGACAAATGAATACAAGCGAGGTTATATTTCAGTATTTGCCTAAGTTCCTTAAGTTTTTATGAAAACTTTTAAGAAAACTTTTAGAATTCCCCAACAGAGTCGCCACTATGAGTGGACGACCGAAAAAGCGGAACGCCGCGAAGCGAATCTGGGATTTTTGAAAACGTGTTTGATGTTTTAGGAAAAAGGTAGTGGGTTTATCTTCTTTTAGGAAAAATTGTTTATTTGTTTTAGAAATTCTTTTTATAGAAAACGTTTTTCCATTTTATTACTTAAAAACCTCGAAACCTAAATTTTGAGATCAGTGACAGAGTCGCTAACCGGATCAACTTATCTGGGAAATTCCAGTACAGCTCCCTACCAAGCGCAGACTGCCGTACCTAATCCAGAGATTCAGGGTTCGGGCAACTTACCTATTCAACCTCAAGCTTGTATTCGGTTTATAATTTATGTTACCATATTTATTCAAGTTATTATCTTTCTTAACCCGATTAAGTTTATTTTATTAGCCCGTGCTCAAGCAAATGACAAAATTAAATTGTGGAAAAATAAATCATACACACAAATTATACAAAAGAATAACAAAGGCCGCTTATACAACCAAATTGAATAAAAATAAAAATTTTTGTCCTCACATTTACAAGCGCCTAGAACACACGAAGATCTAAAAATTACAAACGCCTAAATACACGAATTAATCTATTAATTACAGTAAAAATAATAAAAAGGAAAATAAATGCTGCAAAACAGACGGTTAGCACAGCTTACGGCACAACACAGATAGGACTCAAATTATGACAGAATTGGGATTTTTAGGATAGGGGGCATGCATTTAGGGGTAACCGGGTCGACCTGACTGTTCGGACCGGTTAGACCTGGAAAATAGTTTTGAAACGCCCTGTAGATTTTTATGCTGAAAAACGATTTTAGAAAATTATTTGGCTCGATTTTGTGCAAATTTCCATATTTCAGTGGGTCTATTATTCTGAAACTCGGGGTTCCGTTCGTGCGGGTTTTCTAATTTTTACAAACATATAGGGTCTGAAAAGCAATAAACACGCCAAAAATAGTCTGAATCTGAAAACAGCATCGCGCAACGATGTCCGTAGGGGTCATTCCGTGATTCAGGCTTTTCCGGGAACTACAACCGAGCGGCTGTAACTAGAGCCGGGCAGCTCTGGTTAGAGCCGGGCGGCTCTAAACCCAGCCAGGTGGCTGTAATACCTAGACCGGAAACTGGTTTTCTCGTTTTTTGAAAAATCATTATTTTGCTCATTTTCGGTGTTTCCGGAAGATTTTATAAGGTTTGGGGGTCTACTGATGCTGGACTATGGATCCGATTCGAATCGAACAACCCCGAAAAAAATAAAATAAAATTCAGGAAAAACCAAAAATCGAATATTTGTATGCACATAAATCCAAAAACGAAGCTAAAATAACGTACAAATATTTTCGGGCTGAAAAATATCACAACAGGATGCATAAAAAGGGAAAATGGGCTATTTTCGACCGATCGGGCATTTTTAGGTTTTCGCCTTGGAAGAACAGAGTCGCATGGCTCTGTTCTAGAGAGACAGAGCCGTACGGCTATATCCGGGTAGCCGGTTTTCTGAAAATTAAGAAAACAGAGAAAAATCACATGGAAAATGCAATGAACACAAGTTTAAGGCCTCTCACTTGATGCTGTTCCAGTGTATTGGATATGCAGAAACGGATTGAAAATCAAGAATGTGGCTTGAATCCTCGAATATTCTGAAATCCCAAAAATGAATACGAACAAATCCGAAACAAACCGAAAACGTATACGAACCAATGAGTAATGATTGGGGCGAGTTATAGAACGAATAAGCAACGAGTTCCGGGTTTGAAAATCAAGTTTCCCTTTCCCTCTTTCTCTCTTCTTCTTCTTCCTCATTCTTAGTTTCACTCTTTGTAACTTTCCTTTTTCTTGTTTTTGCTTACCTTCGGCCGAATCAATTTTCTCCCCCTCTTTCAATTGATTTTTAATTTCCTATTTATATCTCACAACGAAGAAATCATTTCACGAATTAAATGCGTCGTCTTCGATTTTTTCAATTTCAGCCAAAATCGCTTGTTTCAGGGCAACCACTATTGCCGGGCGGCTCTAGACCTACAGCCGCCCGGCTCTCGGTAGAGCCGGGGGAAAAAATTGCAAAATCCTGATGTGCACCTTAAAAACCCTAAAACTACCCCGGGGGACTTTTCTCAGGGTTTCGGATTGAGGATTGTCCGGTTTTCGGAAAGTTCGAGGCATTCCAGGTGACATTCTACTCTTTTCCGGGGTCCGACTACTTAACAAAGATAACAAAAAGTTCTCATCACAGAGGTCGGGAAAACCCGTGCTCACACCAGTGGTATAATCTCTTCAGTGGAGAGATAAGCAATTTCTTCACATTACTTTGAGTCCCAATATGATTCCTGATATGCCCAAAGTATACGAGGTCACATCCAGGAGTATACTAATATTAGGTCTAAGGATCCAATATAAGCAATATGTGAGAAGCACTTATGACACTGGACCATGTAGTGTTCCCACAAGCGAATCGATATGATACACTATTCACTAACATGTGCTTATGTCCTTGATTGACTTTCTAATTCCCATGGTTGGTAAGACACCATCCATCTCACAAGAAAACATATTAATTTTTAGTTCCATTTATTTTCATGATTATAATAGCTTTAAAATTGGGTTCTCTAAACTCATGGTTTTACTTGTTCACTATATGCTACTAACAAACATGAATGAACACCAGCTACGAATTCTCTTTATTTATTAATTGCATAAGTAATTCAATAAATAGGATTACACCTTTTATTTAATATTTAGAAAATGTATTCACATACATAAATAATAGAGTACAACATCTATGAACTAGGGCATACACCAACAGCATCATCCTATTACCTGTAAGAGGGAGTTGATAGTAAATTTTGCAATTTTTTGCAACAAAAATTACAAAAATAATGCATTCCAGATTTTGCAAGTTTTTGCTGCAAATTTTATAAAATGATGTATTCTAAATTTTGCAATTTTTCACTGCAAAAAATAAAGAGCAAGTGATACGACCATCACCGAAACAAAATGAAGCATCATCTCATCTATAACAGGGAGCTAAAAAACATGCCTTTTGTTACCTATGATTTTTCCTCGCCAAATTCAGAGAGCTAGGTGATATGACCATCAGCAAGAAAGCATTTTGTAATTACAATTTTTTGCTACAAAAGACAGAGATTGGCTCTTCTTGAAGATTGCCTATGTTAGGCATTAGAAAAATAACGCGGTGCAGTGGAAATTACACCGTTAAAATTTTCCAAGAATCCACTTATCGTGTCCAATTACCATTGATTGGAATAAAACCAATTTGAATCAAGAGAGATTAACTCACTAGATTCGTCTCTTCTAGAGACTGCTGTAGAATCGTTTCGTGAAACTGCGATCTCCAAAGTCCGGTGCACAACCAACTATCGAGCGGGAACCAGTGCTAGCCGAAGAAGCAGAAGGAATGGAGAATTAATTGCTGTAAATTGTGGCTGTTTTAGGGCTGAAATTTCCAGCAAATAAAATAGGGTTAGGGTTAGGTTTTCTTCCTTAAGTGTACCCTTATATAGACTCCTTGTCTAATTGGGTTTTAATTAGGTTAATTAAACCCAAGCCCACTAAGATTATAATTACATAAATAAACTTTAATTAAAAAGTATATACTATGTAATTTAACTCTATTTGGCTAAATTTAATTACCCCTAAATAAAATTAAATCACACTTAAGTAAATACAATACATGTATTTAATTTTCCTACTTGGAAAATTATTTAATTAATTTTTTACTTTATGTAATTCAATTAATTGATAAATTAATTAATTACATTATGCAAACTTATTAATTAAATAAAATCAACCCCGTGTTAATTAATTACCTTGACACAAAATATTAACTAATTAATTAACGTGTTCCTTCCAATGTACATTACATGTACAATTTCTCTAAGTTCCAACTTAGTTCATCTATATGCACAATCCAATGGGTTTGTCTTTATGTTGGCAGTAGGCCCAAGGCCCACAGACTGTAAGTGGATTCTAGCAAACTATTATAGCCCCCAATTAAGACAGAGATGTAGCAGTCTATAGAAGACACTCACCCAGTAGTAATCTCATAGTGTCCTTTGCCAAAAGATATCAATGTGAATAAACAAGAGGCATGGTGTCATCATCCTTTTCTACTGTTTATTATATTCTTGATCTTGAGTTAACTAATTAATCAAATAAACAACCAACTTATTTGGGTATGGCCATACACTTATAAGTCCCACTCATCAAGTGGCCAGTGATGTCATCTAATTGTTACTCGAGTGTCAATTCCATCACTTCATCATCAATATCAATGTGTTCACCGGTCCACCTAATCATACCCATATTTAGCATTCTTTTATAGACCTATAGGCGTATGTCAAAGTGACTCGGATTCCATATTAATACTATAATGAAATATGGTATGAGGACAAAAGAGACCTACTCAAGAAAGACCTATGATGCAACAACCATGTGGCTTTCTTGTGTGGATCGATCTAGTCCTATATCAACAACATGTACCTTTATTCATGATTGACTATACAAGTACTATGGCTAGTTAAGAACTGCCATACAGTCATCAAATATACAAGTCTGTGGTTCTATTCGTTCCCACGATTAGAACAGACCTAGGATAGGTTTTATGATTATCAATCAATGGATACTCTACTCATATTATATTTCAAGATATAAATGAAATAGATTAATTGCCTTTATTAATGTGAGACAAATAACGTATTCATATAATGATTCTTAATGTGTAATACAAAATACAAGAATCCAATGCCCTAAGAACTAGGGCACCCCAACAATCTCCCACTTGCACTAGTTCCAAGTGGGCATTGCCCTAATTCCTTTATATATGGTATGACCATCATGCTGTGTTTGTGGTAGTGCCTTGGTCAACGGATCAGAGACATCATTCTTGGTGTCAACCTTTTGCAATGATATGTCACCTCTGTTCACAATCTCCTAAATGAGGTGAAACTTTTTGAGTATGTGTTTTGATCTCTTGTGTGATCGGGCCTTCTTAGCTTGTGCGATGGCCTCGTTGTTGTCACAGAAAACATCAACTGGGTCTAGGATAGTGGGTACTACTCCCAACTCAGTTATGAACTTCTTGATCCAAATGGCTTCCTTTACAGCTTTGCATGCAGCTATATACTCAGCCTCCGTTGTAGAGTCAGCAATGGTGGCTTGCTTTGAGGACCTTCAACTAATGGCACTGCCATTTAGGAGAAAAACATAACCAGAATGTGACTGGCTCTTGTCCTCATCTGTCTCAAAGCTTACAACAGTGTAATCTGACACTACCAACTCATCTTGACCTCCATACACTAAGAAAGCATCCCTAGTCTGGTTAAGGTATTTTAGGATTGCCTTGACTACCTTCCATTATTCCTCACTGGGATCCGATTGGTACCGGCTAGTCATACTTAGTGCAAATGCGACATCAGGCCTTGTACATAACGTGGAGTACATAATAATGCAATAGCAGATGCATAAGGGATCTTTTCCATGTTCTCCTGGTCTTTCTTTGTTTTAGGACCATCTTTCTTACTCAGCTTCAACCTATGGCGCATAGGCAAGAATCCTTTCTTTTCCTTGTCTATGCAGAATCTTTTCAAAACCTTGCCAGTGTACATGGTCTGACTTAGGCCTAGAAGCTGACTGGATCTATCTTTATAGATCCTGACCCCTAAGATCGTCTCAGCTTTGCCTAAGTCCTTCATTGTGAAGCACTTACTCAACCACTACTTTACCCCTTGCAGTGTTGGTATGTAGCCTCCAATGATAAGGATGTCGTCAACATACAACACTAGGAAGGTGGAAATGCTCCTACTAACCATCTTATACACACAAGGCTTATCAAAATTCTATGTGAAGCTATATTCCGTAATAACCTCATTGATTCTCTGATTCCAAGACCTGGATGCCTGCTTTAATCCATAAATGGATCTTTGAAGCTTGCATACCCGGTTAGGATACTTCGGATCAATAAAACCCTTAGGTTGTGCCATGTACACATCTTCAAGTGGCTTTCCATTAAGGAAAGTGGTTTTAACGTCCATCTACCATATCTCATAAACGTACCATGTAGCTATGGCTAGTAGTATCCTAATGGATTTGAGCATAGCAACTGGTGAAAAGTTTTCATCATAGTTAATTCCTTGAACTTGCCTGAATCCTTTTGCCACCAATCACCCCTTGAAGGTGTTGTCGGCTTTTAACTTGAAACACCACTTACAACCTATCACCTTAACACCTGGAGGTGGATCCACCAAGTTCCATACTTGGTTATCGTGCATAGATTTCATCTTAGCCTCTATGGCTTTGCTCCATTGATCTGAGTGTGGGCTTTCAACAGCCTCCTGATAGGTCTTGGGCTCCTCTTGGTCAACGACCATAAGATCCCCATCATCAATCATGAGAAAGCCATACCTCTCTGGCTGATGATGTGTCCTACCAGACCTTCTAAGGTCCTGTGCAATTGGTTATAGTTCCTTAATTTCTTGAGTAGTTAGATCAATTCCCGAAGCATCCTTAACAGTAGCTGTACGAGTTTGTGAGTCTTGAAATTCTAAAAGTTCACCATTACTCCCACTGTCTCTCTTGGAAAGTAATTCCTTCTCTAAGAAGACTGCATTTCTGGCTATGAAAACTTTGTTTTCCACCGGATCGTAGAAGTAATAACCCTTAGTTTCCTTAGGGTAACCCACAAACTGGCACGTGATAGATTTGGACTCGAGTTTCCCACTTGTCAATTTCTTAACACGTGCATTAAAGCCCCAAATCTTCAAGAAGGAAACATTGGGCTTTAACTGCCTTGCTTGCTGTATTATTAGGAATGTAAGCAGCTGTCTCTAAAGCATATCCCTAAAAGGAGACAGGGAGTGTAGCATGAGTCATCATCGAGTGGACCATTTCTAGCAAGGTCCTATTCCTCCTTTCTGACACTCCATTCAATTAGGGTGTACTAGGAGGAGGGAGTTGGGATACAATCCCACACTCTCTCAAAAACGAGGCAAACTCTTGGCTCAAATATTCACCTCCTCGGTCATACCAAAGTACTTATATTTTCTTGCCAAGTTGGTTTTCTACTTCGTTCTTAAAGTCCTTACACCTTTGAAGAGTCTCAGACTTATGCTTCATCAGATACACATAACTGTATCTGCTGAAGTCATCCGTGAAGGTGATGAAGTACATAAAACCGAATCTAGCACTAGTGCTCATTGGGTTGCATACATTGGAATGTATTAGCTCTAATAACTCTGAGGCCCTTTCAGCAGTCTTGCTTAAAGGTGCCTTTGTCATCTTACCTCTCAAACAAGATTCGCATATGTTGTAAGACTGGATGTCAAATGACCATAGCACTCCACTAGAGTGAAGCTGTGAGCAGACGACCTTTCGAATGAACGAAAGTGGGATGCAGCGAAGCGAACCAGGGAAAAATCTATGGTTGAAGTTTTGATTTTGAAAAACGAGTCTATATCTTGTTTTAGGAAAACCATTGATTTATTTCGAAATTCCTTTTATAGAGAACCTTTTTATTTAAATATGAGTTTTGGAAAACTAGTTTTACATTTTAGAAAATCCCATTTTATTACTTAAAGACCTCGAAACCTAAATTTCAAGATTAGTGACAGAGTCGCCACCGAGATCAGCTCATCCAGGAAATTCCAGTACAGCTCCCTACCGAGTGTAGACTGTCATACCTAATCCAGAGATTTAGGGTTCGGGC
Source organism: Euphorbia tirucalli (assembly GCA_039660915.1). NCBI lineage: Eukaryota > Viridiplantae > Streptophyta > Magnoliopsida > Malpighiales > Euphorbiaceae > Euphorbia > Euphorbia tirucalli. The sequence continues at coordinate 48,765,713 of CM077632.1, read as the reverse complement.
AAATTACCTATTCAACCTCAAGTTTGCATTCATTTTATAGTTTATACTACCATATTTTATTCGCTTATTATCTTAATCTACCCATTCTTATTTTGTATTATTTCCCGATGCTCATACGGATGACAGAAGTAAATTACAGAATAGCAAAGTGCGGAAAAGTAACCATACACCCCAAATAGTCGAGAGAAATAGAGACCAGCATATACAACCAAATCGAATAAAAAGAAAAGCTCTCGTCCTTGCATTACAAATGCCTAGAGAACACGAATATCTAAGGAAAATTACAATCACCTAGGATACACGATAATCTATCAAAATACATCCAAAGTGAAATAAACAATAAAGAAAGAAATAAAGGTGGCAAAACAGATGGGTTAGCACAGTTTATATCGCAAATACAAGCAAGACTCGCAACATGAAAAAATTGGGCTTTTAGGAGCGAGGGCATGCATTTAGGGGATAGCTAGGTCAACTCGGCCAGTTGGCCTAACTAGACCTGGAAAAAGGTTTTGAAATGCCCTATAGGTTTTATGCTAGAAAACAGTTTTGAAAAATGATTTGGCTCGGTTCATGCAAATTTCTCCCTTTCAGTGGGTCAGGTATCCCGGAACTCGGGGTTCCATTCGTGCGGGTTTTCTAATTCCGACATACATCTAAGGTCTAAAGATGATAAACACACAAAAAACAGTTTGATTTTGAAGTCAGCATCACAAGACGATATCCGTGCGGGTTGTCCCGTGATTCTGCCTCCTTCTGGAGACTACAATCGTGCGGCTCTAACCACTTCAGCCATGCGGCTGTAATACCCAGAACCCAAAATTGGCTTTCTTGCTTTGAAAATCACTATTTTGCTCATTTTTATGTTTCCTAAGGACTTTTGTGGAGTCCGGGGGTCCGCTAATGCTGGACAACGGATCCGATTTGGATCAAACAACCCCGAATTCTAGAAACCAAAACTAAGGAAATCGAAAATCTCACATCCGCATAATTAGAAATCTAGAAACCAAAGTTTTGCAGTGCACAGATGTGTTTGGACTGAAATAGATAATAATAGGATGAACAAAATGGAAAATGGACTGCTTTCGGTCGTCTCAGGGCCTTTCAGGTTTCTGCCTGGAAGAGAACAGCCGTACGGCTATAGTATTAGGTTGCTCAGCTCCATTCTATAGAACTATAGCCGCGAGGCTATATTCAAGGTAAATATAGCTGTGCGGCTATAGCTGGGTAGTCAGTTTTTTGAAAATTTGATGAAACAGAGAAAAATGCAGAACAAAAGAAATGAACACAAGTTTAAGACCTCTTAGAGTTTACCATGTTGTTGTTCTAGCGTATTAGACGATTAGAAATGGGCTTGAGCACCGGAGTATGCCTAGAATCCTGAAGACAATCCAAAACACTGAAAATCAACCGTGAATCGATTTGAATAAACCCGAGAACGGATCCGAATGAATGTGATACAACCAGGAACTTAGCACCCTCTGCTTCTAGTGTGTTTTATCCCTTTTTGTTCTAGCTTTTCTCCCTTTCTTTCTCTCTTCCTCTACTTTTTTTTATCTCTCTATTTTTTTTTCTAATTTCAATCGATCCTCCATCTTGGGAAACCTCTCCAATTTTCTTTTAATCCCCTTTTGCTGCCTTATGTTATCTCACATTTAATTCTCCTGCCCAAAATTTTCGACAAAATTTTTTGGAGCCCCTCACCCTTACAGCCAACTTCTTCTAGTTTCTGCCAGGTAACTTGGCCGCCGTCAGACTGTGCGACTCTAGGAATTATAGTTGCGCGGCTCTGGTTCTACAGCCGCGCAGCTGTGGTCCAAAAACTACAGCCGTGTGGCACAAACTAGAGCCATGACGAATTCTCCTAAATCCTACACTTAATTCTAAGCCCTCTAATCTCTTGAAGAACCTTTCTCGGGATTTTAGATCAAGGATGATTCGATTTTCGGAGCATTCGAGACATTTCAAGCAGTATCCTGCTTATTCTCAAGTCCAATTCACACATATCCACTTAAAAGGTAACATAGGATTCTCATCATAGAGGTTGGGAAAACCCTTGCTCATAGGCTACCCCTCACATGATCAAAATCGACTTATGGTCAGGCTATTGTGCCTGGTTCGATTTTGGTATCGCGATAGAGAGCACGGTGAGAAAGGAAACAAAAATGCACCTGATGTCTTGGTTTATTGAGGAATTGGCGTAACATCTAGCTGGGGACGTTGGCTTTGACACTGAAGTCAGCTCTCTGTGGTGGAGCTATACTGTCGAAATCGGCTCTCTGTGGTAGAGCTATACCATCTAAATCGGCTCTCTGAGCATTGATTTTGAAGTCGGCCCAGGGGGTGTTGGCTTGCAGTTGGCACTAGGGGGTGCTGATTTGAAGTCGGCCCAGGGGGTATTGGTTTTGAAGTCGGCCCAGGGGGTATTGGTTTTGAAGTCGGCCCAGGGGGCTTTGGTTTTGAAGTCGGCCTAAGGGGCATTGGTTTAAAGTTGGTCCAGGGGGCATTGATTTTGAAGTCAACCCAGGGGGCGTTGGTTTTCAAGTCGGCCCAGGGGTGTTGGTTTTCAAGTCGGCCCAGGGGGCATTGGTTTTGAAGTCGGCCCAGGGGGCGTTGGTTTGATGTCGGCCCAGGGGCGTTGGTTTAAAGTCAACCCAAGGGGTGTTGGTTTGAAGTCAGCCCAGGGGGCATTGGTTTTAAAGTCGGCCTAGGGGGCGTTGATTTTGAAGTCGGCTCTGGGGGCGTTGGTTTTGAAGTTGGCCCAGGGGGCGTTGATTTTGAAGTCAGCCCAGGGGGCGTTGGTTTTGAAGTCGGCCCAGGGGGCGTTGGTTTGATGTCGGCCAAGGGGCGTTGGTTTGAAGTTGGCCCAGGGGGCATTGATTTTAAAGTCGACCTAGGGGGCATTGGTTTTGAAGTTGGCCCAGGGGGTGTTGGTTTTGAAGTTGGCCTAGGGGGCTTTGATTTTAAAGTTAGCCTAGGGGGCGTTGATTTTTGAAATCGTGTCGGGAATGCGTATTTATATCTTGATCGATAATTTTGGAAACAAAAATTTTTGCCCCATCGATTAAGAACAAATATGGCCTGGTTGTTTTGCCCTTGGATACCTGCAAATGGCAAATAAGCGGACAGAAGCCTCATTTAACACAAATAACATTTTCTTCTTCTCTTCTGCCTCCTTTTTTCTCTCAAATTCTTTTGCACCCAAGCTCGAACCTTCAAAATGATGAAGAAGCTCAAGAAGGTGCTTCGCCCAGCTGCTCCCTCACAGGCTGCCCCTCACACGAGATATATTCTACTGGAGGGGGATTTTTTCTTGCCCACTGAGACTACAGTGGATGTATATGGGATCCAGGACTCGGTCACATATTACGGGGTCAAGAGGAATGATCTCATACCCATCACACTTTAGCAGTCCACGCATGCGTCTCGGAAATTGATTAGTTTTCCTAATTTTCTCCTTTTTTCAATGTTTTTCAATTCCTGCAAATGTAGACAAAATTATGTGAAATTAGGTGAAATTGATGCATGTTTAGGGTAGATTTTGCCCCTGGGAACTTTAATTGATGATTTGGTGATGATTAGAGTTGATTTAGGGTTGAAATTATGAATTCTAGAGTTTTTCTTCGAAACTGTGGGTTTTCAGATAGAGCCACGCGGCTCTATGTTATAGCTGTATGGCTCTGTTCTTGAGCCTAGTTGAAAAATGCTTGAACAGAGCCGCGCGGCTCTATATCTGATGATCACAGCCACGCGGCTGTAATACAGCTGTGCAGCTATAAGAGACAGAATAGAAAATTCATCATTTTTTTCCTTTAATTTCAATGCTTTTATTTGGTTCGTGTGATTCAAGTGTAACCCTGTAACTCATAAAAACTCCCTATTCATTGTTTTGCAGGATCGGTCCCATAATCATGGGGCCGAGGCATTGTCGGACACTTTGAGGTGGTATAGGTGACTTCCAGACACGATGAGGAGGATGGTCGACGCTACCGAGCTGGATAGGATGGTGTGTTCTATGTGTGAGCATCTTCCCCGGACTAGTCATGGTCTATTGATGGTGCTGATTGAGTGATGGATGGATTCCATGCATACCTTCCACTTCCCAACTAGGGAATATACCATCACGCCCGAGGATTTCGCAGTTATTACCGGGCTTTCTTTCGGTGAGCACGTCATCGACTTAAACCAGACTCTGGAGAGAGGAGATTTTAGTCCTGCGAACATCAGCATGTTGATTGGCTTGGTTCCTCGAGATAGGAGGATCCAGTGTAACACCCTCCGAGACTACTAGTTGGGGAGGGAGGCTGAGCTTCCCGAGGGCTCTACTTTTCCACGTGAGGATGTGAGCCGCTATGCTAGGGATTTCCTCCTTTACGCCCTTAGCACCCTAGTTTTCTCTACATGTCAGAGCGACCTGAACTTGGCTGTCCTCCCCTCACTGAGCCATTTGGGCGATGTGAGGGACTTGAGTTAGGGATGAGCTGGCTTGGCTCAGCTATACTATTCCCTTGATATATGTGCCCGGGGGAAGCATAGGGAGGTGAAGGGCCTTTGCATCGTCGTTCAAGTGAGTTTTTCTAACTTTTTTTTTAACTTTCTTATTATGCACCCTTTGCAGATTTAGGCGTATGAGTACGGGTTCATCTCCCAGCCGATGGTACACATTCCTGAGACCACAGAGCTCCCTGACTTCCCCCAACTGAGACGGTGGTTGGCTTTCAGCTGGGGTGAGGTGGACAGGACCGTGGAGGACTGCCGACTGTTCCTAGCACAAATAACATTTGAGGATGTATACATCTCCCTCTTCTATGTATACTGAATTCTGGTATTTCACCACTGTTCTCTGGTTTTCTAACTTCTGGTCTTCTGATTTCAGCTAACCAAGGAGCCATGGAGGGGAGCTGCGTTGCCCCAAGAGGTGGTGGATGCCGAGAGGCTGACGCCTAGAAGGTTTGTTATGGAGTGCTCGTTCGGTCTGGCGTGGTATCTTGGAGAGCAGGTCTTCGATTGGCGTGTAGGTCCTACAGAACGCAGGATCCCGACTGCTCTACCTGTAGGACTATTTTGTCCATACGTCCTGTTGGCAGTGGACCATCCCGACCTCTTTGGGTCAGGGTATGTGGCAGATGGAGTGGAAGGAGACTACCTCCATTTTCCCACCACACACCTCCTCCCTCCTACCAGAGCAGTGCATGTAGGGGTATCTTTCTTCTCCCACTTTCTGTTTATCTGTACTGTATTACTGTTCGATGACATCTCTCTTCTCTTTTTTGTTGTTGTTTTTGTTTTTGTTTTTTTTTTTTGCTTTCTATAGCCATCCGTGAGGGGCAAGTACCTTCGTACATCATCTGGCAGACGCTCTAGTGGTCGAGGATCCCAGACTACCGGTGGTCAAGGCGATGGGAGCTCCTCTGCGTATGCGGTTGAGTATGATGCTGATGCTGGGATGGAGAGCGATGTACTTGTTCATCCAGACTGTCGGTGGTCGGGGTGAAGGGAGCTCCTTTGCGTATGCAGCTGAGTACGATGCTAATACTGGGATGGAGAGTGCTCAACCTGTTCCTCCAATGGAACCCCCTGCTGATTTCATTCCTGGACGACTCGATTTCTCGAGAGAGCTGTCCATCCAGCTACTTGATGAGTTCGTGCGTTCGTATTAGACCGACCTGTTTCTCCAGGACCACCTTTACCCTACTGATATCCCTTTTAATACCACTCATGTGAGTACCCATGCTTTTATCTATTTTTTGATCCTCACTGTTGCCCTTTATCTGATTTGTGCAGCTGTTTCCCGTGCATATTTCGGTATCTAAAGGGATGGCTGTGTGTTAGGCCATTTCCGCACTCAGAACGCTTATGATCCAACACAACACAACATTGACAGTAAGTACCTGTATTTGAGTTAGCATTGATGTGTATATGCATGTGTGTGTGTGTATGTTGCAAGTGTATGCATATCTGTGACATGATGTTCATGTTGTTGATTCTGGTACAGTCTGCAATTGGTGCTCATCGACGCAAGGAGACTCGCCTGAGGTCAGAGGTGGACCAGCTATAGAAGCATTGCTTAGATCTAGAGCTTATGAACTAGACCCTCCGCATGTGGGTGGACGCATGGGAGGCTGAGGATGCCATCTCTGAAGATGAGGATGAGTTGGACGATCAGGACGACGGGGGATAGTCTTAGTCTTCCTTTGTTTTGGTTTTTTTTTCTTTGTGACAGCCCACCTGTGGGTTCAGCTCTCTGTATTGTAGTACATTTTGCCTGTCTGTGGGCTTCACTCTATTGTACTTGTTCATTTGACTTGGTATATTGTGATACTTCTCCCGATATCCAGGGCTTTTCTTTTCTGCAAGGTTTGTATTTTTGAATGAACGCTCTTCGACTATACTCGCCTTTGCTGCTATTTGAATCAATTTAACACTTCTCAGGTCTTAATGCGCTGCTGTTGGTTGATCTTTATTTCCCCCCCTTTTTATCTCCTTATTTTTGCATAGACTACCCTTACGGGTTTTCAATCTATCGAACTGTCTTAACTTTTGCCTGAATCGCTCTTTTGGGTTTTCGACTTAGCAGACTTTATTTGCATCCTAACTTTTACATAAACCGCCTGCTGGTTTTCAGTCTATCGGATTTTTTTTGAAGCGGGTGCCTACAAACAGAGAATGTGCATAGCCATATATGTGATACGAACTCAATTTCAATCAGACTCAAAACATTTAAATGAATAGAACAAGCATTCATTCATTCATTCATTCATCCATTAATAATAATTTAGCATAATGCACATCAAAGATGAAATGGAGCTAAGGATAGAATTAGTAGTGGTATTCTCCTCAACCGAATCCACAACTACCGCCAACCGGTCTTTTCAGATTTTCCTGCTGATGGTGCTCACCTTTTTGCCTTAACTTTTGCATGGATCGCCTTTTTGGTTTTTGATCCATCGGACTTCTTCTTCTTGTTGTTTTTTTAGGCAGTATCACCTAAGCCTATCTTGGCTGAGGGGGTTTAGGACTTGGCCTCTATTTTCATTGGTAGAACCACTTCCACCCTATAGGCTAATGACTATAGCGCTTCTCCAGTACATGCTTTGATGCTAGTTTAGCGTCCTTGCAAGGCAAATGGTGCCATGTCGATGTAAACTCTATAGGTAACGACCACTTTTGATGGAATCTCTTTGACTGATTTATTGGCTGCTTCTATCACCCCATTAGCTTGTGGGAGATGTGGAGATGATCTATGATGCTCCACCCCCTTTATTCTGGAACACTGTGTTATTGCCCTTTGGAATTGTAGTCCATTCTCAGTCACGACATGACATAGAATTCCACATCGTGCAAATACATTCCTCCTTCTGAACTTGGACACACATTTTTGTTTTTAGGCTGTGACATTTGTATATGACTCTGCTTCTACCCATTTTGAGTAGTTGAAAGTTACGAATGTGAACCGACGTCCGTTCGCAACAAGTGGCCTTATTTTTCGGGAGATATCAATTCCTCATGCCGTGGCTACCCCTCTTCATCTGGTCTAAGTCTACGAAGTTTCTGCTTGGCCGGTTTCATCCTTAAATCCTTTGGAATCTAGTGTTTAGAAATTTCTCTGTCAACCCCAGGCATGTCATCATAGGACCAGGTGAAGGCTTTTATGTGCTTTTAGAGTACCTTCACAACTTCTTTCCTCTCGTCAGGCGTGAGATTTTTCAAGAAGGATACCATTTTCAGACCATCATTTGTCCCCAGATTCATTTCATGCAATGATGTATCATGTATGCTAAAGACATTAAATGAATGTTTGTATGTATACACAGTTCCATCCGAAGAACATCACACAAGTAATTGAAATCAAATTGCATTGAATTAAATGCCTCATGGGCTGAATTGTTCACATAATAAATAAATAAAAAGAAACAAATACATCAAAATAACTATCGTCCTTTACATATGGAGGGTCTTCCGTTGTTGCAGCATCATGGTTCTCAATAGCTTGTGCACCCGGGCAAGCCGAAGTTGGGCAGCGGATTGTTCTGAACGCTCGGCTTCAAGGGTGGTTCCACAATCTTCCCCTCAGTGATTAACTAACAAATGGCCTTTATCAGCTGAGTGCAATCATTGGTGCGGTGACCTAGCGTCACGTGATAGGCGCAGAAGTTGTCTTTCTCTGACTCAGCGGGAGGAACATAAGGCTTCAAACTCTACAGTAAACCAGCCTTCCTACACTTGGAAAAAATACAGCCCAAAGGTGTGACCCGTGGGTTAGTGAGCCTCTGAGGAGTCCTTGGTTGCCCGCCTTAGGCCATTGTCGCCACATCTGCTTTTCTTACCTGATCTGATACTGTAGCCTAAGCTAGTTTTGAATTAGACCCAGTCAGCGTGGTCATGGAGCTACCAGCCTTATATCCTTATGTATACCCCTGGCTACCTCGATAAGTGCCCGAGCCCTATTTGTTCACCTGTTCTTCCTCTTCATACCTCTCTATACGCTTAGCAAACTCCACAACATCATTAAAAGAGTGGAATCTCGGCTAAAACTAAAAATACTTGGCTACAAAGATATTTCATTACAGAAAAGAGAGATAAAAGGATCGATATATATGAAAACCAAAATGTTGGGATTTTTGACCGGAAATCACCCGATTAAATGCGGAAAAACGCGGTGATTTCCTCAAATCTGTGCCCAGGAGAAATTGAGATGAAAATTGCAAAACTTAAAATTTAAATAGAAGAGATTAAACTCTTACCAGGAGTATTTCTTCTAGAGATGGCTGCAGAAATCAATACAGATTCCCTCCTCTTTCACGTACATGAACGCCTTTGAAACACAACCCGTGCTAGCGTCAGAAATCAAAACTTTTGAGAGGAAGAGAGGGAAGATTTCGGCTATGGTGTTTTTCACAAAACCCTTGGCCGAAATACCTAGGATTATTTTAACCCTAAGTGGCTGCAATTGGCTTCATTTTGTGTGGGCGTTTCCATTTTATTTTTAGGCCCAAATCTATTCTAATTCACTTAGTTCAAATTAAGTTCAAGCCCAACTTTAATTTTAACATGTACATAATATATTACACCATGTAACATATTATTTACATTTAATTAAAATTGATTTTATCAATTAATTTAATCCATGAAATTAAAATTAGATCTTCACAAAATAAATTCATATGTAAACCTATACATATGAATATTTCCACCTATGAAATAATCCCATAAATTAATTCATTGAATTAATTATGAGATTGCCAATGCTAATATTAATTTTATTATTATGATCAATCCAATTGATCTTTATAATATAATTAATATAATCCTCTCTCTCTAGAGTGTATACTCCAAGTATACAAGTGATTCCTTAAGTCTGTGTTCAGTCGCTGAATGTGTACAATCCCGTGGGCCCATCTTTATGTTGGCAGTGGGCCTATAGCCCACAGACTGCAGGCTGGCTCTAGCAAGCCACTGCAGCCCCTAATTAAGATGGAGATGGCAGTCCAACTGTAATCATAACCCTGTAGTTTAAACTTGTATATCCCATGTCATTGATATCGGTGTCCAACACAGAGGCATGGATTGATCACCTTCTTTTGTGTCCGGACATATACTTGATCCCAAATGTACTGATGCTCACAAACAAGTTCCAACTTGTATGGGTATGGCCACACTCTTATCAGTCATATTCATCAAGAGGCCTGTGATATCTTCTCAGTGGACTACTGAGTGACAAATCCCTTCTGCATATCCATAGCATTGCCATGCTAAGTGACATACCCGAAAGTACCCATACTTGGCACCCTATTACAGGCCCTTTAGGCATACCCCTAACTATGCGACCTCGTATGCAACACCATCATATGGTCAGGTCAAAGGATCCATACAAGTACTACACGAGAATCACTTGTGATACTATACCATGTGGATTTCTCGTTTAGTGGATCTATCCAGTACCATGCCCCTTTTGCATGTACCCATTAACTTGGTTGACATCCCATGTCTAATGACCGGTAAGACACCGCCATATAACCAGGTTAATGATAGTCTCTGGTTCCATTCATTCCCATGACTAGAATAGACTACGGATCTCTTTATGGTAATATCGTTTACCCTATCCATGGTCTTACTGCCAAGTGCATGACACTTGTCATCATGGATATGGATATGTCCATTGGATACTTCATTTAAGATATTCCAGAAGATATATATATATTAAATGAATTAATACCTTTATTAATAACACAAATACAAGGTCTAATGCCTCAGGACTAGGGCATATCCAACAATCTCCCACTTGCACTAGTTCCAACTAGCATAGGCCTAATCCCTATAGATCTAGTATGACCCTCGTGCTTGGGCTGAGCCAGCACCTTGGTCAAAGGATCTGCAACATTATCCTCGGTATCCACTCTGTGCAATGCAATGTCACCTTTCTCCACAATTTCTCGTATGAGGTGAAACTTCCTGAGCACGTGCTTTGTGTTCTTGTGTGACCGAGGCTCCTTAGCTTGTGCAACGGCCCCATTTTTGTCACAGAAGATATCAACTGGGTCTTGGATAGTTGGCACTACTCCTAACTCAGTGATAAACTTCCTTATCCACACAGCTTCCTTAGCTGCATCACACGCTGCGATGTACTTAACTTCTCTTGTAGAGTCCACGATGGTTGGCTGCTTTGAGCTCCTCCAGCTTACAACACCACCATTTAGCAAAAACACATAACCAGACTATGACTGGTACTCATCCTGGTTGGTCTGGAAACTTGCATCAGTGTACCCAGTAACTGATAGCACTTCCTGACCTCCATACACCAAAAAACTATCCTTAGTCCGGTTAAGGTACTTGAGTATTGCCTTGACGGCCTTCTAGTGATCCTCCCCGAGATCCTGCTGGTACCGGCTTGTCATACTTAGTGCAAAGGCAACATCAGGTCTCGTACATAACATGGAGTACATAATTGATCCTATAGCCGAAGCATATGAATTTCATGTTCTCCCTATCCTCCCTTGTCTTAGGATAGTTCTTCTTACTAAGTTTCTGCCCATGACCCATTGGTAGGAAACCTTTCTTAGCCCGATCCATGATGAACCTTTTCAGAACTTTGTCTATGTATGAGCCCTGACTTAGGCCCAGAAGCCGATTTGATCTATCCCTGTAGATCATGATCCCTAGGATCATCTCAGCTTTGCCTAAGTCCTTCATTGCGAAGCACTTACTCAGCCACTGCTTTACTCCTTGCAGTGTAGGTATGTCACTTCCAATGAGTATGATGTTGTCTACATAAAGTACCAGGAATGTGACAATGCTCCCACTAATCCTCTTATACACACAAGGCTTATCTTGATTCTGTATGAAGCCATATTCCTTTATGGCTTCATTGAATCTAAGATTCTAACTTCGGGATGCTTGCTTCAGTCCATAAATGGACCTTTGAAGTTTGCATACCCTTCCCAGATACTCTGGATCGACAAAACCCTCAGGTTGTGTCATATACACATCCTCGAGTAGCTTTCTATTAAGGAAAGCGGTTTTGACATCCATTTGCCAGACCTCATAGTTGTACCATGCGGCTATGGCCAGCAAGATCCTGATGGATTTGAGCATGGCTACTGGTGAGAAATTTTCATCATAGTCTATTCCATGGACTTGTCTGAAACCTTTCGCAACCAGACGCCCCTTGAAGGTATTATCAGCTTTTAGCTTGTAGCACCACTTGCAACCAATTACCTTAGCACCCGGAGGTGGATCAACCAAGTTCCAAACCTGGTTATCATACATAGATTACATCTCTGCCTCCATGGCTTTATGCCAATTTGCAGACTGTGGGCTTGCCATAGCCTCTTGGTAGGTTTTGGGTTCTTCCTCATCCAAGATGAGAAGAGTTTGATCATCGGTGACGAGGAAACCATACCACTCTCGTTCCCGACAATCCCTACCAAACCTTCTAGGTCCTTGTATGGCCTGCGTCGGTGCTTCCTCCTGTGGAAGCTCCACCTGGGCCTCTAAGTTATCCTCTTCAAGAGCTTGTGGACTTTGAACTTCCCTGAGTTCAACATTGCTCCCACTATCTTTCTTGGAAAGGAATTCCTTTTCTAGAAAAACCCCCTTCCTTGCCACGAACACCTTGTTTCGGTAGGGTTGTAGAAGTAATACCCTTTGGTTTCCCTAGGGTAGCCCACAAACAGGCATTTATCAGTTTTGGGCTCCAGCTTGCCACTAGTCAATCTCTTGACATATGCTTCGCATCCCCAAATCCTTAGGAAAGACACATTGGGCTCCTTGCCAGTCCATATCTGATATGGGGTCTTTTCCACTGCCTTAGTCAGAGTATTATTTAAGATAAGAGCAGATGTCTCAGGGGCGTGTCCCCAGAAACTTATTGGGAGAGAGGCTTGACTCATCATTGAGCGGACCATGTCCAACAGGGTCATATTCCTCCATTCGGACACCCCATTCCATTGTGGTGTTCCTAGAGGAGTGAGCTGTGGAACTATTCCATGCTCTCTCAAATATGAGTCAAACTCTAGGCTCATATACTCACCTCCTCGATCTGACCGAAGGGTTTTGATATTCCTCCCTAGCTGGTTCTGTACTTCGTTCCTAAATTTCTTGAACCTATCAAGGGTCTTAGACTTATGTTTCATCAGATAGACAGAGCCATATCTGCTGAAATCGTCCGTGAACGTGACGAAGTACAGATATCCACCTCTAGTCGCTGTGCTCATAGGCCCACATACATCTGAATGTATTAGGTCCAATAAGCCAGTGGCCCTTTCAGCCTTCTTGCTAAAAGGCACCTTAGTCATCTTGCCTCGTAAACATGACTCGCATATATCAATTGACTCCAAGTCAAATGACCCTAAGACTCTAGCTTTGTGAAGCTTAGCTATGCACTTCTCGTTTATGTGGCCTAAACGACAATGCCATAGGTAGACAGGTTTAAGTTCATTGGGCTTAATCCTTTTAGTGTTTATGTTATAGACATGATTGGTTTCATTTAAGTCCAGGATATATAGGCCATTATTTAATAGAGCATCTCCATAAAATAATCCCTCTCTAGATAAAGAAATTCTACCATTCGAAATAGTAAAATAAAATCTAGAAATATCCAACATGGAAACTGAAATAATATTCCTGCACATAGCAGGTACAAAATAACATTGTTCCAAAATCAAAACCAATCCACTAGGCATCATGAGGTGATATTCGCCGATCTTTATGGCAGCAACCCTTACTCCATTACCGACTCGTAAGTCCACCTCCCCCGATCCCAGTGACCTTCTGTTCTTAAGTCCCTGCATATTGCAACAAATGTGAGAACCACATCCAGTATCCAATACCTAGGATGTTGAAACAGTAAGGTTAATGTCTATGACATAAATACATGATGAAGCCGCACTTGGGTCCTCCTCTGCTCTCCCATTAGCTTGGGACACGATCTCTTCCAATGGACTGCCTGCTTGCACCGGAAACAGACATCCTCGAGACCTGCCTTCTGCTGGGCCTTGGGCTGGGCCTTGGCCTTCTTAGCCTTGGCCTTGCCCTTGCCCTTGGCAAGAGGAGGTTTCCCTTTGTTGACCAGCAGCACCGGTGGACTCTTCTTGATTGACTGTTCCGTGAGCTTAAGCATCCCATGCAGCTCAGTAACAGTGCGGTTCATCCCTTGCATATTATAGTTCAGGATGAACGAATCGTAAGAATCCGGTAAGGATGTAAGGATTGTCCACCACCAACTCCTGAGAGATGGGCGATCCGAGACGGGCCAATGTATCCAAATAGCCCTTCATCTTGAGCACGTGTGCGCTCACAGATGTCCCAGCCCCCATCTTACAAGAGTGGAATGCCTTATTGGTCAGGTACCTTTCCTGATGAGCTTGCTCTTGAAACATCTCATTGAGAGTTATTATCATAGCATAGGCTTGATGGTCCATGAACTGCTTTTACAGCTCGGGGACCATGTAGGCCAACATAGGGCATGTCACATCCCTATTATCCTTGACATGCACCTCGTATTCCTCCAGCTGGGTAGCCGGTGGATTACATCCCTAAGGCATAGCCGGTACAGGCCTTTCCAGTACGTACTCTTTAGACTCTTGTCTTAGAACTATTCTTAAGTTCTTAGACCAGTCCAAAAAGTTGGAACCAGAAAGCTTGTCCCTCTCTTGGATTGATCACAATGAAAGTGAGTTGTTATTTGCCACTTTAGAGTTTCTACACAGAAAAACATTTGAGAGTGTTAATAAAGGACTTTACTTTGTTATTCCCATATACAATTAATAATGAATCAAGTTATTAATTAATCCAAGTTGTTGGGCTCATGGGTCGAGATCCATATTTCATTAAGATATAGCCAGACGAGGGCATGGTACAACTATACCCTAATTATTTAGGCAAGAACGCTGTCCAATCCCAACCTAGGGACTCTCGGTTTGATGGGCTTATTGGAACTTGCCCATCTGTGCTTAGAGCCAGGAGAATCCTACTACCCATGCTAAGTCAAAACCTCCATCCAAGTGTTAGAGTATCCCATACCCTAACCCAATACAAAATGACGATACTCCAGTGTATCCTGCGAGGGCAAGCTCTACAACTGGCCTATCCCCACTTCGAGCTAGTTTTGAATGAGGGAAGCACTTTTAAGCGACTTAGTAATTTCCATTAGGTTATTAGATTCAATTAATAACGGCTTACATGCATAAGGCGGGTAAAACTGGCTGTTGGATCATAGATTCACACATGCAAATAAATATAAGGCATAATTAAATAAATAAGTAAAATGGACTGTTATGGGCCTATAATACATCCTAATATTATTTTAGTAAACCAATACTAGAAACAAATATCAGGTGGGCCTCCATCTTCTTCCTTTTTGGGCTTGCACCTCCACTTGGGCTCACCACTCCATGGGCTTCTTCTTTTACAAATTTTATAATTAGTAAATGAAAAAAAATTATATTAAAAAAAGAAAAACGACATGCAGCCCTATTTACCTAAAAAGAAAATACAACCTATCTTGAATAAAGGCCCAATAGCATCCAGCTATACAAATATTTAATCACACATATGCATCCAATACATAAAATTTACAAGCATGTTATAATGCATAATTAAGCCCGTTTCAATTATGTCCAAGCCATCATTTTGAAATCGCCAATTTTGGCCTACCATGGTTTTGATCCTTAACGGGCTTTGGGCCTCCAGCCCAGGTAGTCCAACTGCTCCCACTGGAATTGGAAAACTATGGGTTCATATCAGCCATCCAGGTAATTGTGCCAAAATTACCCCGAACCAATTTCAATTAACCATATTAATTTCCAAAATTAATATCACATGAATAAAATTAAATTTCATTCAAGAAACCATACGCATTTAAATTGCAAAAATTTAAACACACAAATTTTAAAACCAATTAAAATTTTAAAACTGGGCCCCGGGCCCAAACCCGCCAAATCCAAAAAACTGGGCCTGGCCCGCTGTGGCTAGTGATGTGATATCGGCTAAGATCACTTTTGGTGTGATAATCAGCCTTGGACTTGCGATCACTTCTCGAGTCCCGCTCTCTTGGTTCTAACCTCCATGGGGCAGAATTAGGACCCTTATAACATGATCTACCCCTTTCGGCTTCTTGTAACTGACGCTCAATTTGTACCGCCTTGTGGAGCATGTTCTCCATTGTAAATCATCTTTGCAGCTCTAGGACATTCTTGATTTCCCGTCTCAACCCTATGAGGAATTTAACCATGGTGGCCTCCTCACTTTCTTGTACATCAGCCCGGATAAGTGCCATTTCCAAACGTTTGTGGTAATCCTCAACGGACTGATTACCTTGTGTCATGGTCTGAAGTTCAATCAACAACTCCTTATAATAATACATTGGCACAAATGGTTTCTTCATGAGTCGTTTCATCTCTCTCCAAGTTGTTACGGGTTCATCTCCATCTCTTTGCCTTGTTCGCTTCAACTGATCCCACCAAATAGCAGCATAATCAGTCAATTCAGAAACAACAAGCTTAACTTTCTTGTCCTCGGAATATTCATGAATGTCAAAGACAGCTTCTACTTTCCGCACCCATTCAATATACGCCTCCGGATCACTAACACCTCGGAATGTTGGCATTTTTATTTTGATAGCATTGAGGTTACTATCTTTTCGGTTATGTACTCGTCGCCTTGAATTGGACTGCACTTCTTCATCGGATTCAGATACATCATCCTCCGTATTGAATATCCCAACATTTCTTGCATTCCTTTTGGGTTGTTCTTTGCATTGCTGTCGTTCAAACATCAAATCAGCAACAATGTTACCAATTCATTTTAATTCACCTGTAACAGCTTGTTGCCACAAATCTTGATCAACCTTTTTAGAGTTGTCTCCACAGGATTTGTCAGACATGATAAATAATAAAAGAAGCGAAAAAAGCTAATCTAAAGGAAGAAAAGAAAGAAAATAGAAGAAATGCCTCCAAATCGGTTCAGTCACTCTTTTGTATTTATCTTGATGGATCACAAGGATCAATTCAGGTAATTCGAATGCCACAGAAGCAACAAAGATGACAAAAAAAAGGTAGGCAGGATTCTAGATGCAAAGATGACTAATAATTGAAACGAAAAGAAAATAACGCACACTAGGAACAAGAATAAAAGACAATTTTCAAAGAAAAGACAATGGCTGAAAAATACTCAGGAGTGTGTATTAGCATGCAAATTTATTAAGTTCAAAGCATAAGTGCACAAATCACTCAGTTGCATATATTTTCAAACTTGCTTTCTTTCTCCGTTTTTGGTATATAATGAATCACCTTTTTTTTTTTTTTGTAACTTGTTATAGGCAATCAAGACAACTCACTTTGACTCACATGCAAATAAAAAAAATTAGAATGGTAGAAATAATAAATTACAATCAGCTTAATTAGAGCATACACACAAGGTAGTGAATAAGAGCAGAGTCCAAAAAATAATCCAAATGCTACTACTATGAACCTAGTAATCTAGATGCAAAAGTATGAGCAACTCGATCAACAAATTTGACTCTAGAAGAGCTGGTTCGTTTTTAGGGTTTTCGGACGCATAGAAACCACGTTGATGGTTTCAGATTTAGATGGAAAAACAAAATCCTCAAGAGCCAAGGCTCTGATACCAATTGATGTGATATCGACTAAGAAACCGAAATCAACAAGTTTCCCCGATCTATCTTGAAGGATTTAAAGCAATTGAACAATGAATCAGAATTTGAGGTTTAGGTTCTTGTTCAATAGAATCTGTTCAATTGCAGCAAAGTATATAGAATAATGAATTATAATCACTAAGGACAGCAATATATAATTCGAATTTCACAAGCATGACACAAAGATTGGTGATAGCAAACCAATCCTAAGGTGTTTAAACGACAATGAAAGGGATTCAAACCTGACACCTTCGATTAAGCATTCTTAGAACCTGAATGTGGACGATTCACAAGTACCTTACCAAAATACTTGTTCACGATCAAGATAATATCGCAAGAATGAAGAACTCGATCTCTCAAACTCACAATATTAAAATCAGCCCCGGGCTGAAATCTCAACAAAGAGAGAAAAATCTGAAAATTTCAAAATGCAATTGTATTAAATTTCATATATCCCTTTTCAACTATTACATTGGTGTTTAAATAGAAAAACCTAAACCTAAACTATTAAGGAAAAGAAAACCTTATTTGACTAGGAAAAGAACAACAAAGAAAAAGGAATGGCCAGATTTCAGCCTTAAACTTAGGAAAGTCAAACCAACACAAATAAGGAAAACTTTAAATCAATCCTTATGCAATAAGGATTGAAAAACGTGCTTCCCTTTAGCATGTGGTTTATGGGCTGATTTGTGAGCCCAAAACAGCTCACTTATTGTTAAAACTAACATTTTACTAAAGACACCTAAACCCAAATCAAAATCCATACATATTCCCTAAGGGTGCCTTAAGTGCTAACACTTAATTGTCCTTAGCTCATACATAGAATTCCAATTATGTCCATTTTAACTAATCATTACAATCAGACCCATAAACATCACATTCTTGGACTTGAATACAACACAAGACTGAATTGTATCCATATGAGTTGTTAGGTTTGTTGTGATCAGCCTCAATCTCCATACGTTGAAATAAGGGTATAACTAGACCGTTAAGCACTTGTTGCATCTTCTTTGCATGGTTCCTTGTTATTGGACCAATGGGCAGCTCCAAAGGGTCTCTCTTGCCTCCTCGCTCCATGCCTCCATGTCCTTGTGGTGTGATGACCGCATCAGCTAGGGCAACCTAGTTGCCCTAGCAGCAGTCGCATAGCGGCAGCCTGCTGCTGCCGCTGTTCCCGCCGCAGGCAGTCCCGCACACTAGAAACAGCTCGTGGATTTTTTTTTAAATTAAAAAAATTGCAGCCATAACAAAAATCCACCAAGAAACTCATCCAAACAATAAAAATTAAATAAACATAAACCTATATGCACAATTAATTTCAATTGCAAAAATCAATGGGAAAAAATTACAAACCCCAATCCAGGAATCCCAAATTAAAAAATCCAATTTTAAATCCAAGGGATTCAATCCAATTAAGTAATTTCCATGGATCAAAAGCCCGCTCTGATACCACTGTTGGGATTTTCACCGGAAATCACTTGATTAAATGAGGAAGAACGTGGGGATTTCCTCAAATCTGTGCCTAGGAGCAATTGAGATGAAAATTGCTAAACTTAAAATTTAAATAGAAGAGATTAAACTCTTACCAGGAGTATCGCTTCTAAAGACAGCTACAGAAATCAATGTAAATTCCCTCCTCGTTCACGTACACGAACGCCTTTGGAACACAACCCGTGCTAGTGTCGGAAATCAAAACTTTTGAGAGGATGAGAGGGAAGATTTCAGCTATGGTGTTTTTCACAAAACCCTTGGCCGAAATACCTGGGGTTATTTTAACCCTAGGCCCAAATCTATTCTAATTCACTTGGTTCAAATTAATTTCAAGCCCAACTTTAATTTTAACAAGTATATAATATATTACACCATGTAACATATTATTTACATTTAATTAAAATTGATTTTATCAATTAATTTAATCCATGAAATTAAAATTAGATCTTCACAAAATAAATTCATATGTAAACCTATACATATGAATATTTCCACCTAGGAAATAATCCCATAAATTAATTCATTGAATTAATTATGAGATTGCCAATGCTAATATTAATTTTATTATTATGATCAATCCAATTGATCTTTAAAATATAATTAATATAATCCTCTCTCTCTAGAGTGGATACCCCAAGTATACAGGTGATTCCTCAAGTCTGTGTTTAGTCGCTCAATTTGTACGATCCCGTAGGCCCATCTTTATGTTGGCAGTGGGCCTATGGCCCACAGACTGCAGGCGGGCTCTAGCAAGCCACTGCAGCCCCCAATTAAGATGGAGAGTCCAACTCTAATCATAACCTTGTAGTTTGAACTTGTATATCCTATGTCATTGATATCGGTGTCCAACACAGAGGCATGGATTGATCACCCTCTTTTGTGTCCGGACATATACTTGATCCCAAATGTACTGATGCTCACAAACAAGTTCCAACTTGTTTGGGTGTGGCCATACTCTTATCAGTCACATTCATCAAGAGGCCGGTGATATCTTCTCAGTGGACTACTGAGTGACAAATCCCTTCTGCATATCCATAGCATTGCCATGCTAAGTGACATACCCGAAAGTACCCATACTTGGCACCCTATTACAGGCCTTTTAGGCGTACCCCTCATTATGCGACCTCGCATGCAACACCATCATATGGTCAGGTCAAAGGATCCATACAAGTACTACACGAGAATCACTTGTGATACTATACCATGTGGATTTCTTATTTAGTGGATCTATCCAGTACCATGCCCCTTTTGTATGTACCCATTAACTTGGTTGACATCCCATGTCCAATGACCGGTAAGACACCGCCATACAACCAGGTTAATGATAGTCTCTGGTTCCATTCATTCCCATGACTAGAACAGACTACGAATCTCTTTATGGTAATATCATTTACCCTATCCATGGTCTTACTGCCAAGTGCATGACACTTGTCATCATGGATATGGATATGTCCATTGGATACTTCATTTAAGATATTGCATAAGATATATAAATATTAAATGAATTAATGCCTTTATTAATAACACAAAATAAGTATAATACATAAATCCAATAAATGTGTAATACAAATACAATGTCCAATGCCTCGGGACTAGGGCATATCCAACACAAAAACCCTAAATGGATATTTTCAACTTGGTAATAGTCACAACTGTCCTTTATCTATGCGATCAGATCAAGTGTTGCAAGTTAGTTGAGATTAGAGCAAAAATAAAAGTGAGAGAGGGAGGAAGAAACCGTTTTAGAGAAAGAAATAGAAGGGATTGAAATTCGAAAAATTAAGTTAAAAAAATTCAAAAAATGAGATAGTATTTGCCAGTTACTTCTTAGAATAATGGGGAAAGGAGAATCACTTTTAGCATTTTGTTTTAGTGATTTACTTGAAAATATATATTATTAATTAGATAATTAATTAACACTTAATTGAAATAACACAAAAAAAAATCTGAGAATTTGACACACAAGCTCTAGGGTAATTGGTTTAGTATATATATAGATAACTACTCGGATAAACATGAACTACAACTATAATTTAATTCGAACATGCGAAAGTTACCTAGGATGCAAGGAATGTGCCAAGCAATGAAATGGAGTGTTTCTTTTATTCCAATGATTTGCTAAGATTTTATGAACTACATCATAGAATGTAGAATCCTCCAAATCTTGCTTCTTCTCATGTGAATAAATAACAACTTATATCTTTTCAATCATTGTGTCCCACATATCATAGATCAAGTGAACGGATAGCTTGTCGATGTCAGCAAACTTTAGCATATCATAGATAGGTAATGTATAGTCAAGTATGTGTTTGATCTTGTCCCACCAAGTATCATCCAATACTTTCTTTTTAAACTATGTAGCTTTTCCCTATCTTCATCCTTAAAACTATCCCACTTCTCACTAACAACTACAAGTGTAAGCCCACGTTTGATATTTTGCATTCTTCGAAACATCACAATGATAGAAGCAAAATGTGTAGGTTCAATTGCAAAAATCTTTAGAGGCACAAATTCATTGTAAATGGCATTACTTATGCTATGATTAGTGATAAAATTTTTCATTTCAAATGCATCATTTGCAACTTTACTAATTGACTTGCATTCAATATATTATCTCTTCATTAGATTTAGTATTCTTGGTAGCACAAATTGCCAAATTCTTCAATATATTATCTCTTCATTAGCCAAATTAAAAGTGTGAACCATGCAAGGTGTCCAATAAATGGTTGGAAATTCAATTTCCACCAATAACCCTGCAGCTCTACAAAACAGGTGCATTATATGTGATAACTTAGACAACATTTGCTTCTGCTACCATTCTAATTTAGCAATTAAATATTTATCTTTGTACTCATCTTTGTAGTTTACAACTTTAAAAAACATAGGTCTACTGATGATGTAGCTATAAAGGTAATGATTGGCATTCTTTTAGGGTTTGTCCATCCATCACTAACCAAGCTTAAGCCATTCTCAACCCATTTTTGTTTTGTTGGCTACAACAGTCATTCAATATTTGCTTTCTTCTTTTGCAATAACGTAGTACACAAGATGTTGTATCCCGGTGGCAGATAGCCATATTATTGGCTACATATGTGTAAGAAATCACATAATATAGGTTCCTAGCAAGATGAAATGGCAGCCCCCCATAGTAGAATATCCTTGTAATTTCATTGTGTAATTGTTACACCTATTCATCATTTGCTAACTTTAAAGGACTTGAAATAGCTAACTTCCACTTTTTTTAATCAAATGGTGTGACTTCTTCCACTTTATAAGGTCTAATCCCTAATGTACCACATAAAAGGATGGAATAAGAAGCAATACTTTGTGTTTTAGAGGTGGAGGATGCATAAAGAACTTGCTT
Source organism: Euphorbia tirucalli (assembly GCA_039660915.1). NCBI lineage: Eukaryota > Viridiplantae > Streptophyta > Magnoliopsida > Malpighiales > Euphorbiaceae > Euphorbia > Euphorbia tirucalli. Next base: position 48,743,709 of record CM077632.1, on the reverse strand, counting down.
AGGCTAATTTACTCTCTCAAATTCATCTGCCTCTTCTTGCAATTGAGATAAAATCTCAGTGGTAACCTTGGAAGATTTTCAAATTCCAACTTGTCGAGCCTTTAACAAGTGAGATTTTGTTAGGTATGCCCTAGTCCCAAGGCAATGGTTCTTGCATTGTATCATACATTTTGTATCTTGTAATGAGATATATGTATTATATATTTGTGTTAATGAATAAAGGCATTAATCTATTTATTATTTACCTAGTGCAATATTATAAATAGAGTATCCAAGGGACATATCCATATCCATGTTGACAAGTGTCATGCACTTGGTAGTAAGACCATAGGTAGGGACAACGATATGACTATAAAGATATCCATAGTCTGTTCCAGTCATGGAAATGAAAGGAACCAAAGACTATCATTAGCTTGGTTATATAGCGGTGTCTTCCCGGCTATTGGACATGGAATGTCAACCAAGTTCATGGGTACATGCAATGGGGTATGGTACCATATAGATCCACTAAACGAGAAATCCATATGGTATAGTATCACAAGTGATTCTCATGTAGTACTTTTATGGATCCTTTGACCTGACCATGTTATGGTCTTGCATGTGAAGTGACATACTTTGGTGTATGCCTAAAAGGCCTGTAACAGGGTGCCAAGTATGCGTACGTTCGGATGTGCTAGTGAGCATGGCAAGACTATGAACATGCAGAAGGGAATGTCACTCAATAAACCACGGAGAAGATATCACCGGCCTCTTGATGAATGCAGCTAATAAGAGTATGGCCACACCCAAACAAGTTGGAACTTGTTTATGAGCATCGGTTCATTCTGGATCAAGTTAATGTCCGGACACAAAAGCGGGTGATGATACCATGCCTCCGTGTTGGACACCGATATCAGTGACATGGGATATATAAGTTTAACTATAGGGTTAAGACTTCAATTAGACTGTTGTCTCCGTCTTAATTGAGGGCTGTAATGGCTTGCTAGAGCCCGCCTACAGTCTGTGGGTGTCGGGCCAACTGCCAATATAAATATGGGCCCAGAGGATCGTACACATAAAATGTCTGAGTTTGAACTTGTCGGATCACCCTTATACTTGGAGTATACAGACTGGAGAGATAAATATTAATTAATTAAATTATAGATCAACTGGATTGATCAATACAATTTAATTGATATATATTAATTGAGAATTTATTTCCGGGTGGAAATAAAATACATATATAGGTTTATATGTATTTTGATTTAAGTTGAATCTCAATTAATTTATTGGGTCAATTTAATTGGCAAATCAATTTTAATTTAATGACATGTATATTATATAATATGTTTTATATAAATACATGCATGAAAATTAAAATAGAATTACATTAACAATTAATTTGGATTTAAGGATTTATGGTATTAAATCCCAACTTAAAAGTTAATTAAACTCAAGGCTTAAATCAAGGCCTTGATTTGAGCTAAGAGTTAATTCTCTTAAATGAAAATTTCAGCCATAAAGAAAAATAGAGGTTTAAATTTTCGGCCAACATATGATTTCCTCTTTTGATCCGCCGCTAGCACGGGATCTACTAGAGAGACATTCGTGTACGAGTAGTGGAGGGAATCGATTTCGGTTTCTGCAGCCGTCTCTAGAAGATACATAGAAAGGTGAGAATCCCATTTCTAATCTTTGCATTTTATGTTTTCGATTTCTACTTCAACTGCTCCTAGGTCACGGATTTGAGAAAATTGATTCGAGCTTCCGCTATGATCGGTTGATTTTCTATGAAAAATCCCTACAGTGGTATCAGAGCAGGCTTTTAATCCATAGAAATCTTAAATGGCTTGAATCCCATGGTTTTAAAATTGGGTATTTTGATTAGGGATTCATGGATTTTGGGTTTTAATATTTTTTCCCCTATTTGATTTTCAAATGGAAATTGGAATTTGTATATTAGGTTATATGTATTTATTTCTATTTGTTTATTTTTTTGTTTTTGTTTTTGTTCATTGGTTGGATGTTGGATTCACTTTTCTGTTTTTGATTTAAAATCATATTTATAAAAAAAAAAATATAAGGCTTGTTGTTGCGTGTGTAGCAGCTGCTGCTGCCGCTGCAACGGGTTGCCCGGCAGGCCAGTTTTGGATTTTATAGGTTAATTTTGCTGTCGGGCCCTTTTTTTTAATGGATTTAAAAAAAAATTGTGTGTTTAAATTTGGTATTTAAATGCGCATGGTTTCTTGAATGATTTATTTTGTTCATGATATATTAATTTAGAAAATTAATATGGTATACTGAAATTGGTTCGTATTTTCTTGGTACGATTAACTGGATGGGCTAATTTGGATTCATGGTTTCCTAATTCCAATGGGAGTAGTTTTCTACCTAGGGGTAGAACTGTGATGGCCAAATTGGTGATTTTTATATAATGGCTAAGTATGTAATTAATTGGGATTAATTTCATGCATTTTAACATGTTTATAAATTGATGTATTGGATTATATGTCTATGTGATTAAATATTTAAATGGATGCTATTGGGCCTTAATTCAAGATGGATTGTATTTTTTTCTTTTGGGTAAATACGGCCTGTGTGTCATTTTTCTTTTAATGTAATTTTATTTTAATTTTATTATTATTATGAAATTTATGTAAAAGAAGCCCATTGGCGAGGCAAGCCTAGAAGGAAGGAAGGAGGCCCACCTGGTGTTTTTCTAGTATAGGTTTATTAGAATTATATTAGGTTTTAATATAGGCCCATAGCATTCCATTATTTATTTAATTATGCATTTATTTATTTCAATGTTATATGCCATGATCCAATCCCATTTCATCCGCTTATGCATCTAAGACATTATTAAAATTTAATCTAAACCAAATGGTAATTACTAAGTCACTTAAAAGTGCTTCCCTCATTCAAAACCGACTAGAAGTGGGGATAGGCCCATTGTAGCCCCTGCCCTCGCAGGATACACTGGAGTATCGTCATTTTGTATTGGTTTGTAGTATTGGTTACTCTAACACTTGGATGGAGGTATGGACTTAGCATGGGTAGTAGGATTCTCCTGGCCCTAAGCACAGATAGGAAGTGCCAACAAGCCCATGAAACCGAGAGTCCCTAGGTTAGGAATGGACGGTGTTCCTACCTAAATAATTAGGGTATAGTTTTTCCAGGCCCTCGTCTAGCTATATCTTGATGAAATATGGATCTCAGCCCATTAACCTAATAACTTGACTTAATTAATAACTTGGATTCATTATTAATTAAATATGGGAAAAACAACTAAGACCTTTATTAATACTCTATAATTTTTCTGTGTAGTAATCTAGTGGAAAATAACAACTCTTTATCACTGTGTTCGCTCCTTGAGAAGGACAAACTCTCAGGGCCCAATTTTCTGGATTTGTCTAGGAACTTAAGAATAATTCTAAGACATAAATCTAAGGAATATATACTAGAGAGAGCTATACTGCCTGCACCTACCAGGCGTAATCCACTAGCTGCACAGCTGGAGGAATACGAGGTGCATGTTTGGGACAACCGGGATGTGACTTGCCTGATACTGGCATGCATGGTCCTTGAGCTATAAAAATAGTTCATAGACATCAAGCCTTTACTATAATAACAACTCTTAATGGGATGTTTTAGAAGCAAGCACGTCAAAAGAGATACTTGACCAACAAGGCATTCAACTCCTGCAAGATAAGGGCCGGGACATCCGTGAGCACTCATGTGATGAAGATGAAGGGCTACTTGGATAGTTTAGCCCGTCTTGGTTGCCTGTCTCGCAAGAGTTGGCGATTGACACAATCCTGGCGTCCTTACCAGATTCTTATGATCAGTTCATCCTGAACTATAATATGCAAGGGATGAACCGCACTGTTAATGAGCTGCATGGGATGCTCAAGTTTGCTAAATAGTCGATCAAAAAGACTCTGTTGGTACTATTGGTCAACAAGGGGAACCTTCCTCTTGCTAAGGGCAAGGCCAAGGTGAAAGCCAAGGCTAAAGTTAAGAAAGCTAAGGCCAAGAAGGCTAAGGCCAAGCCCAAGGCCGGTCCTGAGGATGTCTACTTCCTGTGTAAGCAGGCAGGACACTGGAAAAGATCTTGTCCCCAGTTGTTGGGAGAGTAAAAGAAGAGCCAAGGTGCATCTTCATTAGGTATTTATGTCATAGACATAAACCTCACTATTTCAACATCTTGGGTATTGGAAACTAGATGTGGTTCTCACATTTGTTGTAATGTGCAGGGACTTAAGAATAGGAGATCACTGGGATCTGGAGAGGTGGACTTGCGGGTCTAAAATGGAGCAAGGGTAGCTGTTATAGAGATCGGCGAGTACCATTTTATAATGCCTAGTGGATTAGTTTTAATATTGGAACAATGTTATTTTGTACCTGCAATGTGCAGGAATTATTTCAGTTTCAGTTTCGGATATTTCTGAATTTAATTTTACTATTGGTAATGGTAGAATTACTTTATCTAGAGAGGGATTATTTTATGGAGATGCTCTGTTAAATAGTGGCCTTTAGATGTTGGATTTAAATGAAACTAATCATGTCTAAAACATAAATACTAAAAGGATTAAGCCTAACGAACTTAATATAGTCTACCTTTGGCATTATCGTTTAAGCCATATAAACGAGAAACGCATAGCTAGGCTTCACAAAGCTGGAATCCTAGGATCATTTGACATAGAGTCACTTGATATATACGAGTCTTTTTTACAAGGTTAAATGACTAAAGCACCTTTTAGCAAGAAAGCTGAAGGGCTACTGGCTTATTAGACCTAATACATTTAAACATATGTGGGCCCATGAGTGTAACTACCACAGGTGGACATCTATACTTCATCACTTTCATGGATGATTTTAGCAGATATGGCCATGTCTATCTGATGAAACATAAATCCGAAACCCTTGATAGGTTCAAGGAATTCAAGAACGAAGTACAGAACAAACTAGGTGAAAATATCAAAGCCCTTTGCTCAGACCGAGGAGGGGAGTATATGAGCCTAGAGTTTGACTCATACCTGAGAGAGCATGGAATCATTCCACAACTCACTCCTCTAGGAACACCATAATGGAATGGGGTATCTGAAAGGAGGAATAGGACCTTGTTGAACATGGTCCGCTCAATGATGAGTCACGCCTCTCTTCTAATATGTTTTTGGGGATATGCTCTCGAGGCAGCAGCTCTCATTTTAAACAATCTGACTAAGGCTGTGGAAAAGACCCCATACAAAATATGGATGGGCAAGGCACCCAATGTGTCTTTCCTGTTGATTTGGGGCTGTGATGCACATGTCAAGAAATTGACTGGGGGCAAACTAGAACTCAAAACCGATAAGTGCCTATTTGTGGGCTACCCTAGGGAAACCAAAGGCAATTACTTCTACAACCCCACTGAGAACAAGGTATTCATGGTACGAAAGGGGGTCTTTTTTGAAAATGATTTTGTTTCCAAGAAAGATAGTGAGAGCAATATTGAACTCAGGGAAGTTCAAAGCTCACAAGCTCCTGAAGAGGATAACTCAGAGACCAGGGAGGAGCTTCCATAGGTGGAAGCACCAGCCTAGGTCACACAAGGACCTAAAAGGTCTGGTAGGGATCATCAAGAACCTGAGAGATATAGGTTTCTCGTTACTGACGATTACACTCTTCTCGTCTTATGAGGAAGAGCCCAAAACCTACCAGGAGGCCATTGATAGCCCACAGTTTTATAATTGGCATAAAGCCATAGAGGCAGAGATGAAATCCATGTATGATAATCAGGTTTAGAACCTGGTTGATCGATCTCCGGGTGCCAAGGTCATAAGTTACAAATGGTGCTACAAGTTGAAGGTCGACAACACCTTCAAAGGGTGGCTGGTTGCAAAAGGTGTCAGATAAGTTCATGGAATAAACTATGATGAAACTTTCTCACCAGTTGCTATGCTCAAATCCATAAAGATCCTGTTGGCCATAGTCGCTTAGTATGACTATGAGGTCTGACAGATGAGTGTCAAAACTTCTTTCCTTAATGGGAAGCTACTCGAGGATGTGTACATGGCACATCCTGAGGGTTTCATCAATCTAAAGCATCCTGGAAGCATTTACAAGCTTCAAAGATCCATTTATGGATTGAAGAAAGCATCCCGAAGTTGGAATATTAGATTCAATGAAGCCATAAGGAACACGGCTTCATACAGAATCAAGATGAGCCTTGTATGTATAAGAAGATAAGTGGGATCATTGTCACTTTTCTGGTGTTATATATAGACGACATCCTTCTGATTGGAAGCGACATACCAATACTGCAAGGAGTTATGCAGTGGTTGTGTAAGTGCTTTGCAATGAAGGACTTAGGCAAAGCTGAAACGATCCTAGGGATCAGTATCTACAGGGATAGACCCAATCAACTTCTGGGCCCAAGTCAGGCCACGTACATGGACAAAGTTTTGAATAGATTCAGCATGGATCAGGCCAAGAAAGGTTTCTTGCCAATAAGCCATGGGTTAAAACTTAATAAGAAAAACTATCCTAAGATAATGAAGGACAGAGAGAACATGAAGTTAGTTCCATATGCATCAGCTATATGATCAATCATGTACTTCATGCTATGTATAAGACTTGATGTTGCCTTTACACTGAGTATGACAAGTCGATACCAGCATCCTGATGAGGACCACTAAAAGGCTGTTAAAGCAATCCTGAAGTACCTTAACCGGACTAAGGGTAGCTTCTTAGTGTATGGTGGTCAGGAAGAGCTATCAGTTGCTAGGTACACTGATGTAAGCTTCTAGACTGACCAAGATGAGTACCAATTGCAGTCTGGGTATATGTTTTTGCTAAATGATGGTGTTATCAGCTGAAAGAGCTCCAAGCAACCGTCCATCACGGACTCTACCACAGAAGCTGAGTACATTGCAGCGTGTAATGCAGCTAAGGAAGCTGTATGGATAAAGAAGTTTATCACTAAATTAGAATTAGTACCAACTATCCAGGATCCAGTTAATATCTTCTATGAAACCAATGGGGCTGTTGCACAAGCGAAGGAGCTCCGGTCACATAAGAACATGAAGCATGTACTCGAAGTTTCACCTCATATGAAAAATCATTGAGAAGGGTGACATTTCATTACATAGTGTAGACACTGAGGACAATGTCACAGATCCTTTGACCATGGCGTTGGCTCAGCCCAAGCACAAAGGTTATACTAGATATATAGGGATTAGGCCCATGCCTATTTTGAACTAGTGCAAGTGGGAGATTGTTGGGTATGCCCTAGTCCCAAGGCATTGGTCCTTGCATTGTATCATGCATTTTGTATCTTGTAACAAAATTTATGTATTGTACATTTGTGTTAATGAATAAAGGCATTAATCTATTTATTATTTACCTTGTGTAATATTATAAATAGAGAATACAATGGACATATCCATATCCATGTTGACAAGTGTCATGCACTTGGTAGTAAGACCACGGATAAGGAAAATGATATAACCATAAAGATATCCATAGTCTGTTCTAGTCATGGGAATGAAAGGAACCAAAGACTATCATTAGCTTGGTTGTATAGTAGTGTCTTATCAGCTATTGGACATGAAATGTCAACCAAGTTCATGGGTACATGCAATGGGGCATGGTATTGGATGGATCCACTAAACTAGAAATTCACATGGTATAGTATCACAAGTGATTCTCGTGTAGTACTTATATGGATCCTTTGACCTGACCTTGTTATGGTCTTGCATGTGAAGTGACACACTTCGGTGCACACCTAAAGGACCTGTAACAGGGTGCCGAGTATGGGTACGTTCGGGTGTGCTAGTGAGCATGGCAATACTATGAACATGCAGAAGGGAATGTCACTCAGTAAACCACTGAGAAGATATCACTGGCCTCTTGATGAATGCAACTGATAAGAGTGTGGCACACCCAAACAAGTTGGAACTTGTTTGTGAGCATCAGTTCATTCGAGATCAAGTTAATGTCTGGACACAAAAGAGGGTGATGATACTATGCCTCTGTGTTAGACACCAATATTAGTGACACGGGATATAAAAGTTTAACTACAGGGTTAAGACTTCCGTTAGACTGCTCTCTCCTTCTTAATTGGGGGCTGTAATGGCTTGCTAAAGCCTGCCTATAGTCTATGGGCCTCGGGCTCACTGCCGACATAAAGACGGGCCCACAGAATTGTACACATAGAATGTCTGAGTTTGAACTTGTCAGATCACCCGTATACTTGGAGTATGCAGACTGAAGAGATAAATATTAATTAATTAAATTATAGATCAATTGGATTGACCAATATAATGTAATTGATATATATTAATTGGGAATTTATTTCCGGGTGGAAATAAAATACATATATATGTTTATATGTATTTTGATTTAAGTTGAATCTCAATTAATTTATTGGGTCAATTTAATTGGCAAATCAATTTTAATTTAATAACATGTACATTATATAATATGGTTTTATATAAATACATGCATGAAAATTAAAATAGAATTGCATTTAATTTTACCCATACTAATTAATTTGGATTTAAAGATTTATGGTATTAAATCTTAACGTAAAAGCTAATTAAACTCGAGGCTTAAATCAAGGCCTTGATTTGGGCTAAGAGTTAATTCTCTTAGATGAAAATCTCAGCCATAAAGAAAAATAGAGGATGAAATTTTCAGACAACCATTGCTCTCCTCCTTTGATCCGCCGCTAGCACGGGTTCTACTCGATAGACATTCGTGTACGTGAGAGTGGAGGGAATCGATTTCAGTTTCCGCAGCCGTTTCTAGAAGAGACATGGAAAGGTGAGAATCTCATTTCTAATCTTTGTATTTTATGTTTTTGATTTTTACTTCAATTGCTTCTGGGTCACGTCTATGAAAAATCCCTACAGATTTGACTCAGGATAAGGAATCCTTGAACTTGATGTTGCAGAAGCTATATCTAAACCTCACATTACCTCCCCTACCTAGGGACTTCCCAAGTACAGTAACATGATTCCAAAGAGGGTTAGCATCTGGTGCTTGTTCTCTTACTCCTCTAGTACTTCTAGATGAAGAATCCATGGGTGCTGGAGACATCAATTGGAGGCATCAATTGTTTTGGTGATGAGACAGGATGAGTGATTTGTTAAGGTTTTTACTTTTTAATTTTTTGGAAAATTACAAAATAATTTTCCTTTTATAAAGTTTTTTTGAACCCTAAAGACTATCCCCGCAAAAAAAAAAAAAAAAAAAAAAAAAAAAAAAAATTGGAAGACCATGTTCGCCATGTTGGACACGTGTGCCATCGTGTGCCATGTTCCCGGAATGTCTGACATGGATATGTTGACCTCCTAGGAATATCAGTACTTCATAGGAGTAGACTATTAATATCTACATCTTTAGACGGATTTTTGAAAGGTTAGAAGAACATTTAGAAAGTAAACCAACAATTAAGCTCTTTTTCTCTATTATTCCCTCTTAGGATGGTCTCGAAAAAGTTAATGGATCATATAAATTATAAATTTCTTTAGTTTTTTTTTTTCTTCTTCTTTTTATGGATTCTGTCTTGAAATTTTCATCTATTGAAATAATTAAATTTTAGAGATTACTTAATGAGTCGCAGTTGGTATACTAAATGAATTTACACAATGACTAGCTAAAATCAATGAGTTTATATTGTATTTGCTAGAATTTTGGATCGAAAGACTTCAATAAAATAATTTTTTTTTGACTGAAAACGGTAAAGAGTTTATTCAATATGAAAACATAAATTTTGGCTAAATATTGTTAGGCTTAAAACGGTTATTAACTAACATTACCATAAAGCAATTAAACTTCCAAGAATTTCCCTCATTCAACAACTTCGGCCACAACAATATCACATTGGGCTTTATGCCATTAACCATTTAGTCGTATTAATTCAACTACTTCCGAGGCTTGGAGTTGGACTCATGCTTTAGTTTCAATGTTTCATAAACAATTAATTAATAATTATGTATAATATGTTAAATTGGGGATTACATGAGCCATCTCCAATTCGTCTCCTGTGCTATATATATATAATCACAAGTATTTTTTTTATTGTGATACCATGATCGGTCGAAATTAAAGTTCTTCACCCCTTTCTATGGCTCTTATATTATTTATACATACACTTATTGTTATTGGTGTTTGGAAGTTATAATTGGATAAATGTAAATCTATTCACCATGTGGGGGTGGGGTAGGGTGGGCTGAGCTGAGCTGGAATCAGGTTGGACTAGTCAAACTTTTTATTAAAAATATTAGTCCTAGATTGGCCTAATCCGTTAAATAATTTTTCGAGCTTAGGCTTGTTAGACTCGAAATTTAAAATCAGTTTTCAAGTTCGGTTCAAGCTCACTCATTTTTTTTCATATATATATATATATATATAACCGTATAAAATTCAATATATAAAATGAAGAATTTCAAATTCATAAATTAAAAAAATATGAACAAATAATATAATGTAGTTTCAAAGATTATGAAACATTCACAAATAACATGACTTAGTTTAATTTTATTTTATAATAATATAATATATATTGAGCCGAGCTGGACTAAATGAGGCTTCTTTACAAGAATCGAAGCCTAACCCATGTAAATTTGGATTTATTCAAATCTTACCTGGACCAGGCAAATTTAAATTTTAGGACAAATTTCAAAAACATACCATGTGGTTTCGCTCATTTTCAAAATGAGGACTACGTAATTTAAAAAAAAAAAAAGGAAACAATGATTTCAAAACTTAGTAAAAAAAAAAAAATATAACCAAAATTAAGTCATGGGATTGCAGAGGGTATTTTTGTTCATTTTTATTTGAAATTTTTTAAGTTGATTATAAAATACAATAGATCTTAGTTACAAAATTTTGAAAATTATCAAGAAGTGTAGATAGTTTTCTTTATTAAATAATGATATTAAATTTAAAAAAATACAACAAAATGGAAAATTCCAAAAAGTATTCAAATCTTATTATAAAATTTTTAAATAATATGGATAAGTTATTGAAATGCTAAATAGACAAAAATATCTTCTATTACATTATCATTTTTAATAAAAAAAAAAGATGTTAATTATCCTTTTTATGATAACTTTTGAAAACACTGTCTCCATTTTTAAAAACAAAACTGCGCAATTCACATTTTGAACATGAGCAGAAGCATAATACATCCAAACCTAGTTTAGTGTTCCGACCCTACAAATGTTGACTGCCTTAAACTTGAAGCATTATCACATATTTAATATTTTTTCTACTAATTGTGACATAATTTTGAAAATATGTGACAGCCTATCATAATTGTACGGAGCAGCCAATGCCCTACCACACTCTCCTCAATCTACAATGGCCCATTAAATTCTGAATATGTCATTATGTACATACTCATCTGGTTTTTGGACCGTTTTATTTTTTAAAATGGTGTGTGAAAGAAAGCATGGGCCGACAACATTCTGAGCCCAACAGCATACCTATATGATTGTTTTTTCTTACTAGGGTTATCAAACGGGTGGTAGGAACCCCGTCCAGACCGGAACAGAAAATCTCTAATTAAAATCTCCGCAGGGCAAGAACGGGGATAAATTTATCACCGTTTCTTAATCAGAGACGGAGATAGTAATAGCTTTACTCGACCTGCGGGCCTCGTCCCCATCCCCGTTCAAAACCCGCAGGGATCTCCGGTAAATTCCCTGGTTAAACACTCAAATCCCCGATAATTCCCCGTTTATATTATTAATATTATTACATTACATTATTATTATTTATTATTTATAATTTTATAAACTAAGTCTCATGAATAATTATTAATTATATATTAGTGTATTTGAGAATTGAGTTTTGAGAATTTTATGTCTATAGTTTAATGTACATTTGGATAAGTTATATGATGATTATAAGGCTTTTTTTTATAAAATTAAAAATTAGCTTAACGGGAACGAGGATTCCTGTAGGGAACCGATTCCCCGCCAAAATCGGGAATGAGACAGAAATTTGTCCCCGATTAATAAACATGGCGGGGACGGGGATGAGAAGTGAAATCCCCGCCCTGCCTCGCGCCATTTACAACCCTATTTCTCACCCATTAACAATTCAACTAAACAATTTATTACTTTCTATATTTTTACCTATTATACTAATTAATCTATAAATATATTTTAAGATCATTAAGTTTTATCTCAATAAATTTTTTAGTCCTTTCCTTTATTTTTGCATATGAAAATATAAAATTATCCTTGGTTATATGTTAAAAATTTATCTTTTATTTTTCAAAATTAACCAAAGTATTTCTAATAAATTTTTTTTGTAATATATACACTCACACCAACATTTCTATATATATTGATTATAAAATTAAAAAATATGCTATTATTTATTCTCTTTCATATATATTATCATTTGCATAAAGTGAAAGCAAATGACTCTTTTTGTAATTTGCACAACACACACACACACACACACACACACACACACATATATATATATATATATATATAAGAGAGAGCCACTAAAAAATGCATCAACAATCTCAAATCGATTAATCAATTATTAAACAAAAAAAATTAGGCTTATGATTTTCATCGAAATTAAAACTTATAATTAAATTTGTTAGTCCCAAATAAGCTAGAGATCACTAGAAGGGGGGGTGAATAGTGTATATATTAGGGGGGTGCATAGTGTGTATATCCAAATAAAAATCTTATGTGAAAAATCTTTTTATTCAAAAGTAATTTTGCCCAAAAAACAAGTTCTACCTAAAAATGCGGAATAAAGTAATTTGTAAAACTTGTAAATATATTTTCTTTTGAATAACTTAAATAAAATCTCTAAAAGACTATTACTGCTAAAAATAAATCCATAAATATAAATGGTAATTAAAGAGAGTAAGAATAGAAATATTGGTGACACGGAGATTTATACAGGTTTCGACCAATTGTTATACTCCTGTCCCCAAGTGAACCACCTAACATTTTCCACTACAATTTCTATAACGGTAAGAATTAAACTAAGTGATCTTTCTTTTGTCTAAAATCGAGACGATCAATCCTACTTCTGTCTAGGATTAGGACAACGATCCTTTTTCGGTCTAGGATCGAAATAGTCGGTGCTTTTTGCAAACTCAAACACCAAACTTTTACAACTTATTATTTTTCAAAGATCAACAACCAAGCTTTTACTAAACTTTGTTGATAAAACCTTAACAATAAAGCTCCCCCTCACACTACGATCCCTTTTTGTGATTTTACAATTCACTCAAAATATTGAATTTGATTGTGTATGAATTGCTTTGATGAAGACTTGAATTTCTTTCAATTGCTCTCTTTGAAGTTTGTTGAAAAGACTACTTAAGAATGCTTTGATTGCTTAGATTGTATTGTATACTTCACAAATTATCTTCCCAAGTTGAAATGTTTGCAATTGTCTTTTATTTATAGGTATTGGAGAAGTGGTTTGGAAAAGATATTCAAATTCTGTTTAGGTCTCTGAAAATAGTCGTTGCAAAGTATTAAGCTCTCTGGAGGTTTAATTTTGATTTTCTTTAGGTCTCTGAAACTAACTATTGCATAATGTTTACCTTTGAAGATTTGTAAAGAGCTGCTTTAGGTCTTTGAATATAATCATTATACAGTGTTCAGGTCTCTCAAGATTTGAATTGAATTTCTTCAAGAATCTGAATGTGGCCGTTATACAGTTTTTAGGCGTCTGAAGATTTGTAACAAAATTTCTTAAGTTTTCAACCTCCTGAAGCAATGTTTATCTTTATTACTCCAAAATTTTTATCTTCTTTTTGTAATATCCTTCCAATGTCTTTCTTGTGAGTCTTCATATTATACTTTGTTAACTAATTAAAAATAAAATCACATTTATTTTTAATTAATTTTTAAAGTATTTATTTATATTTATTTTCTTCAAATATAAAGTTGTTTTCATCAAACGAGGTTCTACAAAATTAATTAATACAATTCTATATAAATTTGAATGGTGTAACTAATTTTTTTAATTAGATATTATTAATTAGTTTGAAGTTGATTAGAACTTAGTGGTCTATCTGTCATTGTGATTCTTGGCGCACACTAAGAATTGAACTTGAAACTTCACTTAAAGAACTAAATACCTTATCTCTCATGTTAATCTAAATCACTAGTCATACAATTGATCAATTCTATTCCTGTTAACATAATTGAACTCCAGTTTAGGAATGACAATGAGTAAGGCAATTGCAGAAATATGCATTGCATGTTTCGATACCCCGTTGATTAAAACTACCAATATAAGAAAATGAAGAAAATACCAACAGATTAACAAGATAAAACATAAATAAAAATAAACACAAAATTTTGGTTGCTAATTAAAAATTTTTCTTTGCAAATTAACTATGGGTAAAAAGTTCGGCTGGCAATAATCTCCTCACCAATTAGCAAGGAACAAATTACAAAGGAAACTTTTACCACATCTAAAGTAAAGTTCTTCAAAATCCATTATTATTTTTTAATTTTCTTGGAGTGTACTATAAATCTTGCATTTCCCATAACCCATACATATACACGTTAATCTGATTTTCATCTCACATAATTTCAGGATACCTGTTAATTTGCTTGTTCTGTTTAATATAAAATTAAAATAACAAACACATAAATAAACAAATCAATCAATAAAATCTATCAATATGCAAATTTAATATTCAATAAATTTTACTAACCATTCTGAAGCTTAACAAATAAGTCTTATTCAAACTTCTAAATTTTTAAATAAATATAACATATAAAAAAGGGTAAACTTCAAAAATAAACTATGTGGTTTAGCTCATTTTCAAAACGAGAACGATATTTCTTTTTTCTGCAAAAAGAAGTTATGTGGTTTCTGACGTTATCGAGAAAAGGACAACTAACATTTGTACGTTAAAAATGATGATGTGGCTAAGGATATTTTTGTCCATCTAGCATTCCAATAGCTTACCCCTATTATTTAAGAATTTTACATCAATAACTAAATATTTTTCGGAGATTTTCGATTTGTTGTGAATTTTTTAAGTTGTTATTATTATTTAATTAAGAAAAATATTTGCGCTTCTCGAAAGTTTTCGAAATTTTTCACTAAAGTCTATCGTATTTTTGTTAACCAATTTGAAAATTTTCAGTTTAAAATTGATAAAATACCCTCTACAATGTCATGATTTAATTTTAGTTGTCATTTTTTTGATAACGTCACAAACCACATGGTCTCTTTTTGCAAAAAAAAAAAAAAAAAAAAAGAGCAACACATACTGATAACTTGATTTCATATAGTTATTCATAAATGCATTTCATTGTAGATTCTTATTAATTCATGCATTATTAATATTAGTTTTAGTTATTTATTTATTATTTAGTATATTTTGTTTCTTTTGTTGTTATTAGGTGTTTTCTTTTATTTTAAGTGCAAAATAGGAGATTTTGCTTCAAAAAGGAATTCTAAGTGAAGAAAGATTGATGTAGGGAGAATTTCAACTGGAGTTTTGAGATAGTTGGAGATTGATTTAACTTTAGATTTTTTCTATAAAGTTGTGTGTCTATCCGTCAGCTATTTGCGCCAATCAGATTTAAAACAAAGAAGATATATTGGATTTACTACAGCTGATTATAAACCTGCGGATCAAAGTTTTGGTTGACTTTTTCTTCTCCAAACTCAAGCTTTTCTATTGGAATTAAAGTCCCTAAAAAGAGGATGACTTCTAAACACTATTTTAGCAGCAATTTATAATTAGGAAGAGTTTTAATTAGGTTAATTTAGGGACTTTTTTCCTAATTAGATCTTTTTAATTAGTTTTACTGCTTTTTGGTTTACGAGATTGTCTCTCCTATAAAAGGTACTTTTTTTTTTTTTCAATTTAGGGATTCGATAACTTAGTTTACTTTTGTGTTTTTGAGAGAAATTCCAGCGGTTTAGTGTAGGTGACAATGCGAAGGAATTTTACGAAGACATCTACACTAACCTTAGAGTTTTCATTTCTTCTCTATATTTTTATTTCTAATTTGTTACTTGTGCGTTTTTGATATTACGAGTAACTAAACTCTATCTACCTAGGATATTGATAAAGTATAACATAATTAATTTATGAAATTATTGCAGTATTTTTAGTTTATTTGTGCAAATTTTATGATCTTGCTTAATGCTTGCCTTTGCTTGATCACTAATTGCATGATTTTAGATTGAAATAATATAGAGTACCAAAAGGGAATACTATATTGAAACCGGAACTAAGATAATAAAATCATAAGTTTATATTTGCAAGAGAGTAATATAATTTGAACTTCTATGAAGTTTTTGAATGATTTGTGCTTAATGAGTTAACTATAGGTTATTAATTACTACTGAGAGATAGGGTTAGTGACAAATATTTAGCATTGAAAATATATCTTGAGAAAAATATTATTAACATCAAATCATTTTCCGTTACATGAGTAATTAAATTGTTTGAATATACAATAGATTGATTAGGCTAAAGAGTTGTATGAAATCAATATCCTAAGTGTTTCTCTTATTGAATTTTCTCTAATTAACTTACTTTAAATTGCTTTTATTTTCTTTCAATTAAATTCTTAGTTTAATATCAATCAAATCATTATTCACTATTTGCTTAGATAATAGTTTGAGTAAATTAATTGGTAATTGGTAAGTAATTTTTGTGGAAACGATATTTACTTAATACTTTATTACTTAGTATGATTTTGTATACTTGCAAATTCTCACATCGGTATACCCGTACTCTACCTATCACGGTTGTACCAGTGGCAGATAATCTTTTAAATGTCATTGTTTTATTTTCAAAATTTAAACTTATATCTATTAATCATTCAATGCTGTAAAAAATGGCTTTTTTATTTAAATTCTTGAATATAAGGGACATTCTGTTATAGTGACGAAACTAGAACAATTTTTTTTAGAAAGGTCCATATTATAAAATTGTTTACGTAGTTCCAAATCACTGGTGAAATAATTTACGTTGAATTTGACATAAGCTTGGTTTCTAATATTTACATGATTAGGATTCATTAGATTTTTTTTTTTTTTTTAGATAAATCTTCTCTATATTCTAGAATGTATAAATTAATTTAGTTAATGGATATCAATTGATTATTTAGTAATTTATTTTAAAAAAAATTATTAAGATATTGAGTTCTGAAATATTTTAACATTTTATTGATTTGATACTAGATAATACCATCATCAGTAGTTGAAAAGATTAACTAAAATTAAATGATCGGCGAGAATAAGTTTAAATCCGACAATTAAATTTTTTTTCTTAAGTCAAAATTCAAGAATAGAAACTCATACAAATAACAAATTTCAATGTTCACATGCTTTTAAATTGGACATTTTCTTTAGAGAATCAAATTGGCCAATTTGTAATGCAGAATCTATTTATTTTCTCACGGACCGCCTAATTGCAAGGTTAAAATTTTCCTTAATAGGTTCATAAATTGGTATAAAATGGTTTTTGGGCCAAAACAAGCCCAGTCTAGCGTGCTGACAATTACCTATGGAATGTTGCTGCTGTTCCATTTCTGTTCCATCTCAGAATATGCTAGAGGGTTCGAGATCCGTCGATGAATTTCAAGAAAGGATGAGATTGGTCGCTAAATCTCTAGAAGGGTCTAGAATAGTTAGGAATCAATTGGTAACCGTCTAAAGTGTCTCTAATTTGTTCTAAACCGCCTCTAAGTGTTGGGATTTTTCACCGGAAATCACCCGATAAATGCAGACGAACGTGGTGATTTCCTCAAATCCGTGTCCAGGGGCAGTTGATGTGAAAATTGTAAAACTTAAAATCAAATAGAAAAGAATAGATTTCTCACCAGAGATATCTCTTCTAGAGATGGCTAAAGAAACCAAAATTGACTCCCTCCGCGTTCACGTACACGAACGGCTATCGAACACGATCCGTGCTAGCGATGAGATCGAACGAAAGTGAGAGAGAGGGGGCTGTAATTTTCGGCTATACCACTTTGGTGTGTTGGCCGAATGGTCTCCTAGGTTTTTAACCTAGGGGGCCGAAATTCCCATAGGGAATTCTAGGCCTAAACCGATTTTTATTTCATGTAGGCGTTTACCTCTTTAAGCCCATGTCCAATTTTAATTCTTATGGTCCAATTTAATTTCAAATTCAATTTCTATTTACATGCATATCATCATACTATACCATATAATATATTACATACATTTAAATTGAAATTAATTTGACCAATTAATTTAACCAAGGAATTAAATTTGACCGTACTCATGTAAAATATTTCCACCTAAGAAATAATCTCATAAATTAATTCATTGAATTAGTTATGAGAAGGCTAATACAAATATTAATTATATTATTTTGATCAATCCAATTGATCGTCATAATATATTAATATAATCCTCTCTCTCCTGTGTGTATACTCCAAGTATACAGGTGATCCCTTAAGTCCGTGTTCAGACGTTTAATGTGTACGATCATGTGGGCTTATCTTTATGTTGGTAGTGGGCCTATCGCCCATAGACTGCAAGCGGACTCTAGCAAGCCACTGCAACCCCTAATTAAGATGGAGATGGCAGTCCAATTGAAATTATAACCCTATAGTTTAAACTTGTATATTCCATTCCATTGATATCGGTGTCCAACACAGAGGTATGGATTGATCACCCTCTTTTGTGTTCGGACATTTACTTGATCCTAAATGTACTGATGCTCACAAACAAGTCCAACTTGTTTGGGTGTGGCCGCACTTTTATCAGTCACATTCATCAAGAGGTCGGTTGTGAGCGGATGACCTTTTATGTAAAACGGAACGCGGCGAAGCGAACCGGGGATTTTCGAAAACGGGTTTTCGTGATGTTTTGGAAAACGAATTTTGTTCAGCTTGCTTTAGGGCAAACTATTCATTCATTTAGAAATTCTTTTTGTTTAGAAGTTACCTTTTGTAGAAAACGTTTTCTCGTTTTATTACTTAAAGGTCTCGAAACCTAAATTTCAAGATCAGTGACAGAGTCGCCACCTGGATCAGTTCACCTGGGAAATTCCGGTACAGCTCCCTACCGAGCGTAGACTGCCATACCTAATCCAGAGATTTAGGGTTCGGGCAACTTACCTAATAAACCTCGAGCTTGTATTTAGTTTATAATTTATATTACCATATTTATTCAATTTATTATCTTTCCCTACCCAATTAAGTTTATTTATTAGCCCATGCTCAAGCAAATGATAGAAATAAATTGCAGAAAAGGAAATCATACATCCAAAATATACAGAAATAATAAAGGCTGCTTATACAACCAAATCAAATAAAAAGGAAAACTCTCGTCCTCATATTTACAAGTGCCTAGAATACACGAGGATCTAAAAAGTACAAACGCCTAAATACACGAATTAATCTATTAATTACAGCAAAAATAATAAAAATAGAAAATAAATACTGCAAAACAGACGGTTAGCACAGTTTATATTACAAGCATAAGTAGGACTCACAGCAGGATAGAATTGGGATTTTTAGGAACGAGGGAATGCATTTAGGGGGTAACCGGGTCGACCCGACCAGTCGAACCGGTTAGACCTGGAAAACGGTTTTGAAACGCCCTGTAGATTTTTGTGCTGGAAAATAATTTTTGAAAACCGTTTGGCTCGGTTTCATGCAAATTTTCACATTTTAGTGAGTGTTATCCCAGAACTCGGGTTCCGTTCATGTGGCTTTTCCTAATTTTTACAAACATCTAGGGGCCGAAAGCGGTAAACACACCAAAAACAGTTTGAACCCGAAGACAGCATCGCGCGACGATGTCTGTGTGGGCCGTTCGGTGATTCTGCCTTATTCTGGAAATCACAGCCGTGCGGCTATGGCTTCCAGAACCCGAAAAATGGTTTTCTCATTTTTAAAAATATCGTTTTTCTCATTTTCGATATTTTCCAAGGATTTTGTAGGGTTCGGGGGTCCGCAAATGCTGGACTATGGATCCGGTTCGGATTAAACAGCCCCGAAACTCAAAAGATAAAACCCAGGAAAGACCGAAAACCTAACATCCATGCGTACAGAAATCCGAAAACCAAAGTTTTACAACATACAGATGAATTTGGGCCGAAATCGATCACAACAGAAAGCGTAAAATGGAAAACAGACTATTTTTGGCAGATCGGGGGCAGTTTCGGGAATCTGCCCTTACAGAACACAGCCGTGCGGCTCTGAGTGCCAGAGCCACCCGGCTTTGTTGAAGACAAATACAGCCGTGCGGCTGTATTCAGGTAGCCCACTTTTGGAAAATTTGTAAAAATAAGAGGAACACAAAGAAAAAAGCAATGCACGTAGGTTTAAGGCCTCTTAGTGTTTACCTTGATGTTGTTTTGATGTGTTTAACGTCCAGAAACAGATTGAAAAATTGAAATTCTCCTGGAATCCTCAACCGTATCGAAATCCCGAAACTAATCCGAGTCGATCTGAAATGAACCCGAGATGAATCCAAGTGAGTGTGTTAAGGTCAAGAGATCCTTCCTCAATGCTTAGGTATTAGATTAGTGTTGAGTTTTAATTCTCACTCACTCTCTTTTTCTTCTCTGTGTTTTTCGGTCTCTCTCTTTTCTTTCTTTCTCTTTCTGTTTTCTGAGAACTCCAAAAATCCTCCTCCCAAAAGTCCCCTCTCTCTTTCTGATTTCTGTTTTTATATACCTCTGTACACAATCATCTCGAGACATTAAATGGCTGTCACTCTTTCTCTAAATTCAGCCGCCCATACCTTGCTCAGTCAAGTTGTTCTGCTTTCCACACGGCTTTAGTGCAAACTAGAGCCACCCGGCTCTAGTTTGCACTAGAGCCGTATAGATCTAGACCTACAGCTGCCCGGTTATAGTTTGAAAACTATAGTCTTGCAGCTAGGTAGAGTCGGGGTCGAAATTCGCAGAAAAAGTCGACATCCACCCTAAACCCTAGAACCACTCGGAAGACCTCTTTCGGATTTCGGATCGCGGGTAGTTCAATTTTCAGGACGTTTGAGATATTCCAGGTGGCGTTCTAGTCATTCTCAAGTCCGAATCGTGTTCGTCTGCTTAAGTAAGGTAAAAAGAAATTCTCATCATAGTGGTCGGGAAAAACCCGTGCTAACATTGGTGATATCTTCTCAGTGGACTACTGAGTGACACATCCCCTATGCATATCCATAGCACTGCCATGCTTAGTGAACTCGAACGTACCCATACTTGGCACCCTTTTACAGGCCCTTTAGGCGTACATCAAAGTATGCAACTTAGCATACACCACCATCATATGCTCAGGTCAAAGGATACATACAAGTACTACATGAGAATCACTAATGATGCTTTACTATGTGGATTTCTTATCTAGTGGATCTATCCAGTACCATGCCCCTTTTGTATGTACCCATTAACTTGGTTGACATCCCATGTCCAATGGCCAGTAAGACACCGGCATACAACCAGATTAATGATAGTCTCTGGTTCCATTCATTCCCATGACTGGAATAGACTATGGATCTCTTTATGGTCATATCGTTTTCCCTATCCATGGTCTTACTACCAAGTGCATGACACTTGTCAACATGGATATGGATATGTCCATTGGATACTCAATTTAAAATATAGCACAAGATATATAATAAATAGATTAATGCCTTTATTTAATGACACAAAATATGTATAATACATAAATCCAATAAATGTACAATACAAATACAAGGTCCAATGCCTCGGGACTAGGGCATATTCAACAATCTCCCACTTGCACTAGTACCAACTAGGCATGGGCCTAATCCCTATAGATCTAGTATGACTCTTATGCTTAGGCTGAGCCAGCGCCTTGGTCAAAGGATTTGCGACATTATCCTTGTTGTCCACTCTATGCAATGAAATGTCACCCCTCTCGGCGATTTTTCATATGAGGTGAAACTTCCGAAGCATGTGCTTTGTGTTCTTATGTGACCGGGGCTCCTTAGCTTGCGCAATAGCCCCATTGCTGTCACAGAAGATATCAACTGGGTCCTAGATAGTAGGCATTACTCCTAACTTAGTGATAAACTTCCTTATCCACACATCTTCCTGCTAAGATTCATCACGGGAAACCAACCGACAAAAGTGCGGAAACACGCGTCGATTTCCTCGAATCCGGGTCCCGGGAGCTTAAGTAGTGAAAATCAAAAAAACAAAACACAAAGGAGGAGTATAAATGTCTTACCAAGATATCTCGGAAGAGATAGAAGAAGACTGCAGAAATCAAGTATAGATTTCCTCCACCGATGCGTACACGAACGGCTCTCGGACTGAAACCCGTGCTAGCGACTCGGAAAATTCAAGAAGAGAGGGAGAGAGCAATTTTGGGAAGCCAAGAGTATTTGTTAGAGTCCATTGGTAGAATGATATTTTTTCCTTATATATCGTACCAAAGAAGAAGGCAAAATATCCAAGTAAGCAAAGTCCCACTTTGCTTACCAAAAAGTCAACCATGACTCACCAATTCACTCATCACATTTTGTCTCAAAATGAGTCATCTTCCTTGCCACATCACATGTAGAATTCGGCCAAGAGGTGATCAAAAGGATGGGATATTTTTCTCATTTGTCTTTAATCATAATGACCAAGAATATCCAAGTTAGTAAAGTCCAACTTTGCTAACCAAAAGTCCACCATGACTCACCCATTTGATCATTACCTTTTGTCCAACAATGACTCACTCTTCTCATCTTAAATACTCATCAGTCTTGCCTTAAAATCCACCATAAATTTCGGCCAAGACATGATGAATGAGTGGGCTTACCATTTCAAGCCCTAGCCCACTTTAATTCTTTGGTTTTTATTTGATTTCAAATAACATTTTATTTCAACATGTATGTAAGGATATTATACATGTATGTATGATACAAAGACAAGGACTAATGCCTCGGGACTAGGACATATCCAACACTTCCTTAGCTGCGTCAAACGCTGCAATGTACTCAGCTTCTATTGTAGACTCCGCGATAGTCAATTGCTTTGAGCTCCTCCAGCTTACAGCACCACCATTTAGCAAAAACACGTACCTAGACTGTGACTGGTACTCATCCTGGTCAGTCTGGAAGCTTGCATCAGTATACCCAGTAACTGATAGCTTTTTCTGACCTCCATACACTAAGAAGCTATCCTTAGTCTGGTTAAGGTATTTGAGGATTGCTTTGATAGCCTTCTAGTGATCCTCCTCGAGATCCTACTAGTATCGGCTCATCATACTTAGTGCCAAGGTGACATCAGGTCTCGTACATAGCATGGAGTACATGATTGATCCTATAGCCGAGGCGTTTGGGACCAACTTCATGTTCTCCCTATCCTCCCTTGTCTTAGGATAGTTCTTCTTACTAAGTTTTAGCCTATGGCTCATAGGCAAGAAACCTTTCTTAGTCTCGATCCATGCTGAATCTTTTCAGAACTTTGTCTATGTACGTGGCCTGACTTAGGCCCAGAAGGTGATTGGATCTATCCCTGTAGGTCCTGATCCCTAGGATCGTCTCAGCTTCGGCTAAGTCCTTCATTGCGAAGCACTTACACAACCACTGCTTTACCCCTTGCAGTGTTGGTATGTCACTTTCAAAAAGAAGGATATCCACATATAATACCAGGAATGTGACAATGCTCCCACTAATCCTCTTATACACACAAGGCTCATCTTCATTCTGTATGAAACCATATTCCTTTATAGCTTCATTGAATCTAAGATTCCAACTTTGGGACGCTTGCTTCAGTCCATAAATGGACCTTTGAAGTTTGCATACCTTCCCAGGATACTTTGGATCAACAAAACCCTCAGGTTGTGTCATGTACATATCCTTAAGTAGCTTTCCGTTGAGGAAAGAAGTTTTGACATCCATCTGCCAAACCTCATAGTCGTACCATGCGGCTATGGCCAGCAAGATCCTAATGGGTTTGAGCATAGCGACCGGTCAGAAGGTTTCACCATAGTCTATGCCATGGACTTGCTTGAAACCTTTTGCAACCAGACGCCCCTTGAAGGTGTTGTTAGCTTTTAGCTTGTAGCACCACTTGCAACCTATTACCTTAGCAGCCGGAGGTGGATCAACCAGGTTCCAAACCTAATTATCGTACATAGATTGCATCTTTGCCTCTATGGCTTTACACCAATTTAAAGACTGTGGGCTAGCCATAGCCTCTTGGTAGGTTTTGGGTTCTTGCTCATTAAATATGAGAAGAGTGTGATCATCGGTAACGAGAAACATATCTCTCCGGTTCCCGACGATCCCTATCAGACCTTCTAGGTCCTTGTGTGACCTAGGTCGGTGCTTCCTCCTGTGGAAGCTCCACCCTGGTCTCTGAGTTATCCTCTTCAGGAGCTTATGAGCTTTGAACTTCCCTGAGTTCAACATTGCTCCCACTGTCTTTCATGGAAATGAAATCCTTTTCTAGAAAGACCCCTTTCCTTGCCACGAACACTTTGTTCTCGATGGGGTTGTAGAAGTAATACCCTTTGGTTTTCCTAGGGTAGCCCATAAATAGGCACTTGTCGATTTTTAGGTTCTAGCTTGCCCCCAGTTAATCTTTTGACATGTGCATTGCATCCCCAAATCCATAGAAAAGACACATTGGGCTCTCTGCTCGTCCATATCTCATATGGGGTCTTTTCCACTGCCTTAGTCGGAGTATTATTTAAAATGAGAGCGGCTGTCTCAAGGGCGTATCCCCAGAAGCTTATTAGGAGAGAGGCATGACTCATCATTGAGCGGACCATGTCCAACAGGGTCCTATTCCTCCGTTCGGACACCCCATTCCATTGTGGTGTTCCTGGAGGAGTGAGCTATGGAACTAATCCATGCTCTCTCAAATATGAGTCAAACTCTAGGCTCATATACTCGCCTCCTCGGTCTGACCAAAGGGTTTTAATATTTCTGCCTAGCTGGTTTCTTACTTCGTTCCCAAATTCCTTGAACCTATCAAGGGTTTCAGACTTATGTTTTATCAGATAGACATAGCCATATCTGCTGAAATTGTCCGTGAACGTGACAAAGTACAGATGTCCACCTCTGGTAGCTGCGCTCATAGGCCCACATATGTTTGAATGTATTAGGTCCAATAAGCCAGTAGCCCTTTCAGCTTTCTTGCTAAAAGGCGCTTTAGTCATTTTGCCTCGTAAACATTATTCGCATACATCAAGTGACTCCAAGTCAAATGACCCTAGGATTCCAGCTTTATGGAGCCTAGCTATGTGCTTCTCATTTATGTGGCCTAAACGACAATGCCAAAGGTAGATAGGATTAAGTTTGTTAGGCTTAAACCTTTTAGTGTTTATGTTATAGACATGATTGGTTTCATTTAAGGATATATAGGCCATTATTTAATAGAGCTTCTCCATAAAATAATCCATCTCTAGATAAACCAATTCTACCATTAGAAATAGTAAAACTAAATCCAGAAATATCCAATACTGAAACAGAAATAATATTCCTGCACATGGCAGGTACAAAATAACAATGTTCCAATATGAAAACCAATCCACTAGGCATCATGAGGTGATATTCGCCGATCTCTATGGCAGCAACCCTTGCTCCAATACTGACCTGCAAGCCCACCTCCCCCAATCCCAGTGACCTCCTGTTCTTAAGTCCCTGCACATTACAACAAATCTGAGAACCACATCTAGTATCCAATACCCAAGATGTTGAAACAGTAAGGTTAATGTCTATGACATAAATACCTGATGAAGACACACCTTGGGTCTTCCTCTTCTCTCCCAACAATTTGGGACATGATCTCTTCCAATGCCCTGCCTGCTTGCACCCGAAGCAGACGTCCTCAGGACTGGACTTAAGCCGAACCTTGGGCTGGGCCTTAGGCTTCTTGGCCTTGGCCTTAGCCTTTTCCTTGGCTTTGCCCTTCACAAGAGGAGGGTTCCCCTTGTTTACCAGCAGCACCGGTGGAGTCTTCTTGATCGACTGTTCAGTAAGCTTGAGTATCCCATGCAACTCACTAACAGTACAGTTCATCCCTTGCATATTATAGTTCAGGATGAACTGATAGTAAGAATCTGGTAAGGAGGCAAGGATTGTGTCCACCGCCAGCTCCTGTGAGATAGGCGATCCAAGATGGGCTAAGGTATCCAGATAGCCCTTCATCTTGGGCATGTATAGGCTCAAAGATGTCCCAGCTCCCATCTTACAGGAGTGGAATGCCTTATTGGTCAGGTACCTTTCCTAATGAGCTTGCTCTTGGAACATCTCATTTAGAGTTGTTATCATAGCATAGGCCTGATGGTCCATGAACTGCTTTTGCAGCTCAAGGACCATGCATGCCAACATAAGGCACGTCACATTCCTATTGTCCTTTACATGCAACTCGTATTCCTCCAACTAGGCAACTGGTGGATTGCTCCTTGAGGAGCAGCCGGCACATGCCTTTCCAGCACATACGCCTTCGACTCTTGTCTTAGAACTATCCTTAAGTTCCTAGACCAGTCTGAGAAGTTAGGGCTGGATAGCTTGTCCCTTTCCAAGATAGATCGCAGTGAAAGTGAATTGAAAGTGAACTGTTGTTTGCCATTTGAAATTCTACACAGAAAAATTTTAAGAGTGTTAATAAAGGACTTTATTTTGTTTCCCATATATAATTAATAGTGAATCAGTTATTAATTAATCTGAGTTGTTGGGCTTATGAGCCGAGATCCATATTTCATTAAGATATAACCATACGAAGGCCTAGAAAAACTATACCCTAATTATTTAGGTAGGAACGCCGTCCAATCCCAACCTAGGGACTCTCGGTTTGATGGGCTTGTTGGCACTTACCCATTTGTACTTGGGGCTAGGAGAATCTTACTACCCATGCTAAGTCAAAACCTCCATTCAAGTGTTAGAGTAACCTATACCCTAAGCCAATACAAAATGACGATACTCCAGTGCATCCAGCGAGGGCATGGTCTACAACTGGCCTATCCCACTTCGAGTTGGTTTTGAATGAGGGAATCACTTTTAAGCGACTTAGTAATTTCCATTAGGTCATTAGATTCATTATATAAAGGTTTACATGCATAGGTGGGTGAGAATGGGTTTGGATCATACATTCACACATGCAAATAAATATAAAGCATAATTAGATAAGTAAAATGGACTGCTATGGGCCTATATTACAACCTAATATAATTCTAGTAAACCTATACTAGAAAATACATTAGGTGGGCCTCATTTTCCTTCCTTATGGGCTCGCCTCTCCATTTGACTTCTTCTTTACAAATTTTATAATAAATAAATAAAATAAAAATTACTTAAAAAAAGAAAAACGGCGCGGCAGGCCGTATTTACCCAAAAAGAAAAATTACAGCCCAACTTGAATAAGGCCCAATAGCATCCAACCATACAAACATTTAATCACACAAATGCATCCAATACATCCATTTATAAGCATGTTATAATGCATGAAATTAAGCCCATTTCAGTTATGTCCTAAGCCATTATTTTGAAATCACCAATTCTGGCCTATCATGGTTCTAGCCCTTAACGAGCTTTGGGGCTCCAGCCCAGATAGATAACTGCTCCTATTACAATTAGGAAACCATGAGTCCATATCAGCCGCCCGGGTAATTGTGCCAAAATAACCCAAACCAATTTCAATTAACCATATTAATTTCCAAAATGTATATCCCATGAATAAAATTAAAATTTTATCCAAGAAACCATGTGCATTTAAATTATAAAATTTAAACATACGAAATTTTAAAATCCATCAAAATTCCAAAACTGGGCCCTGGGTCTGAAACCCGCCAAATCCGAAAAATTGGGCTCGGCCTGCTGCAACTAGGGGCAGCAGTGGCCCTGCTGTCGTACAGTGGCCGCCCAGCGGCAGTGGCTACATAAGCAGCTGCTGTTTCTGCTGCGTGCGGCGGCGTTTCAACTGCCGGCAGTCCCGTATGCACGGAAACAGCCCGTGATTTTCTCTGGAAAAAAATTGCAGCCAAAAATAATAAATCACTAAGAAATATAATCCAATCAATAGAAAATTAAATAAACATAAACCTATATGCAAATTAGTTTTCACTTGGAAAATCCAAGGGGAAAAAATCACAAACCCTAATCCACGAATCCAAAATAAAATCTCCAATTTCAAAACCAAGGGATTCAAACTAATATTTGTTGGGAGTCGTCACGGGAAACCGACCAATAAAAGCGGAAATACGCGTCGATTTCCTCGAATCCGGTCCCAGGAGCTTAAGATGTGGAAATCAAAAACTAAAGCACAAAGGAGAGAGTTTGAAAAACTTACCACAAAGTTTCTCTAAGAGGCGGGTGCGGACTGTAGAAATCAAGTGTAGATTTCGTCCACTGATGCATACATGAACGGGTCTCGGACTGAAACCCATGCTAGCGACTCGGACAAATCAAGAAGAGAGGGAGAAAGGGGCGCACCAGATGGATGGAACTGATGACTTAGTTTTTATTTTCTTTTTCAGAAGAATAAAAAACTATGCCAAATAAACAAAGTCCAACTTTGTAACCATTTTGTCAAAACCCATATGACACATCACTTTACCACCTTAAATGCATAAGAAGCAAAATCTTACTTTGCTTCCTTAAAGGCAATATCATGACTCACCAAAGCCATGAAGTACACGGCCAAAAGAGTGATGAATTGGATGGATATTTTTCTCATTTTATTACCATAATAATGACCAAAATATCAAAAGATGCAAAGTCCAACTTTGCAACCAAAAGTCAACCATGACTCAACATTCCCATCATCTTCTTTTGTCCTAAAATGACTCACCATTCTTATCAAGAATGAGTCATCTTCCTTGCCCAAAACCAAAATTTCGGCCATCACAAGTCCAACATCATGTGGGCTTTTCCATTTTAAGCCCAAGCCCAATTTACATTCCATTGATATAATTAAATTCAAATACAACTTTAATTTAACATGTATGCAGATATATTATGCCATATAATACATTGCATACAAATAAATTAAAATTCATTTGACCTATTAATTTAATCAATGGATTAAATTAGACATACATAAAATGAAATACATGTAAACCTATACATGTATAAATATTTCCACCTAGGAAATAATCTCATAAATTAATTCATTGAATTAATTAAGAGAATGCCGAAATAAATATTAATTATATTATTTTGATCAATCTAATTGATCTATAATATAATTAATAAATCTCTCTCTCTCTTCAAACGTGTATACTCCAAGTACACACTTAATCCGACTAGTTAAAGTATATACGTTCAATGTGTTCGATCCGATGGGCCCGTCTTTATGTTGGCAGTGGGCCAAGGCCCACAGACTACTAGCGGGCTCTAGCAAGCCACTGCAACCCCCAATTAAGACGGACATAGCAGTCAAACTGTCATCGTAACCCTGTAGTTTGAACTTGTATGTCCCATGTCACTGATATCGGTGTCCAACACAGAGGCATGGTTGATCACCCTCTATCTGTGTCCGGACATTTACTTGATCTCGAATGAACTGATGCTCACAAAAAAGATCCAATCTTGTTTGGGTGTGGCCACACTCTTATCAGTAACATTCATCAAGAGGCCGGTGATATCGTCTCAGTAAATTACTGAGTGACATTCCCTTCTGCATATCCATAGCACTGCCATGCTCACTGATACACCCGAACGTACCCATACTTGGCACCCTTTTACAGGCCCGTTAGGCATACACTAAAGTGTGCCACTTCGCATGCATCACCATCATGTGGTCTGGTCAAAGGACTTATACAAGTACTACACGAGAATCATTTGTGATACTATACCATGTAGATTCCCGTTAAGTGGATCGATCCAGTACCATGCCCTTTTTGCATGTATCCATTAACCTGGTTGCATCCCATGTTCTATGACCGGTAAGACCCCGCCATACAACCAGGCTAATGATAGTCTTTAGTTCCATTCATTCCCATGATTGGAATAGACTATGAATGATTTTATGGCCATATCGTTTTCCCTATTCATAGTCTTACTGCCAAGTGCATGACACTTGACAACATGGATATGGATATATCTATTGGATACTCTATTTAAAATATAGCACAAGACATATAATAAATAGATTAATGCCTTTATCTCTTGACACAAATTATATAATACATAAAGTTCACATTAATGTACAAATGTATTATACAAAACAAGGACCAATGCCTTGGGACTAGGGCATTTCCAACAATATTAACAATTTTCATGGAGCAAAAGCCCGCTTTGATACCACTATTGGGATTTTTCATCAGAAATCACCCGATAAATGCGGAAGAACGCGGTGATTTCCTCAAATCCGTGCCCAGGAGTAATTGATGTGAAACTTAAAATCAAATAGAAAAGAATAGATTTCTCACCAGAGATATCTCTTCTAGAGATGGCTGCAGAAACCAAAATTGATTCCCTCCGCATTTACGTACACGAACGGCTATCGAACACGACCCGTGCTAGCAATGAGATCAAACGAAAGTGAGAGAGAGGGGGTTGTAATTTTCGCCTATACCACTTTGGTGTGTTGGGCGAATGGTCTCCTAGGTTTTTAACCTAGGGGGCCGAAATTCCCATAGGGAGTTTTAGGCCCAAACCGATTTTTATTTCATGCGGGCTTTTACCTCTTTAAGTCCATGTCCAATTTTAATTCTTATGGTCCAATTTAATTTCAAATTCAATTTCTATTTAACATGTATGTCATCATACTATACCATATAATATATTACATACATTTAAATTGAAATTAATTTGACTAATTAATTTAACCAAGGAATTAAATTTGACACTTCATGAAATTAAATACATGCAAACCTATACATGTAAAATATTTCCACCTAGGAAATAATCTCATAAATTAATTCATTGAATTAATTATGAGAAGGCCAATACAAATATTAATTTTATTACTTTGATCAATCCAATTGATCATCATAATATATTAATACAATCCTTTCTCTCCTGTGTGTATACTCCAAGTATACAAGTGATCGCTTAAGTCTATGTTGAGACATTCAATGTGTACGATCCTGTGGGCCCATCTTTATATTGTCAGTGGGCCTATGGCCCACAAACTACAGGCGGGCTCTAGCAAGCCACTGCAGCCCCCAATTAAGATGGAAATGGCATTCCAACTGAAATCATAACCCTGTAGTTTAAACTTGTATATCCCATGTCATTGATATCGGTGTCTAACACAGAGGCATGGATTGATCACCCTCTTTTGTGTTCGGACATTTACTTGATCCCGAATGTACTGATACTCACAAACAAGTTCCAACTTATTTGGGTGTGGCCACACTCTTATCAGTCACATTCATCAAGAGGTCGGTGATATCTTCTCAGTGGACTACTGAGTGACACATCCCTTCTACATATCTATAGCACTGCCATGCTTAGTGACATACCCGAAAGTACCCATACTTGGCACCCTTTTACAGGGCCTTTAGGCGTACACCAAAGTATGCGGCTTCGCATGCACCACCATCATATGCTAAGGTCAAAGGATACATACAAGTACTACACGAGAATCACTAGTAATGCTTTACCATGTGGATTTCTCATTTAGTGGATCTATCCAGTACCATGCCCCTTTTGCATATGCCCATCAACTTGGTTGACATCTCATGTCCAATGGCCGGTAAGACACCGCCATACAACCAGGTTAATAATAGTGTCTGGTTCCATTCATTCCCATGACTGGATCAGACTACGGATCTCTTTCTGGTCATATCGTTTTCCCTATCCATGGGCTTACTGCCAAGTGCATGACACTTGTCAACATGGATATGGATATGTCCATTGGATACTCCATTTAAAATATCGCACAAGATATATAAACAGATTAATGCCTTTGTTTAATGACACAAAATATGTATAATACATAAATCTAATAAATGTGCAATACAAATACAAGGTCCAATGCCTCGGGACTAGGGCATATCGAACACTAAGGCCTTTAAGACTTGTAAGGTTTTCTTGTTTTAATAAAGGCTTTCTTCATTTGTATCCTTGCATGCTTTATTCACTTTACCACTTGCTTAGTCTTTGTTAGCATTTGAGAAGGCTGACTAGCAACACATTTGGGAGGTTGTATTGTTGGTGCCACATATCACAATTGGCAAGGAGTTGTGCAGGTGACAGTTGGTATCATAGCTTTGGTTTGAGAATGGAAAGTGGTGACGAGGGAAGCAACCAAATTTTAGTGGAGTCTAGTGTTACTGCCATACAAGTTGAGGATGCTTGGAAGACCAAGGCTAGGAGGAGTCAGTCAAAGTCAAGGGATTCGATGGATGAGACCTTGACAGATATCAACGGTTAGCTGGAAAAGGTGGAGCTTGCTATAGCCAGAGGTTAGGATCAATACCTCGATAAGTTTAAAGAGGTTAAGAGGCACCTGGAAGAAATCGAAGGGGATGAGTTCCAAGAGGAGGTGTGGACCACTTTGAACAAGGTCATCACTGATGGGGAAGACCATGTTAAAACCTTAGAGGGTGTCTTTCGATCTGAGATTTGCTCACTAAGGCAAGAGTTGGAGAGAGTTCTTGCTGAGTTAATCGCTACAAAAGTAGAGATTTTATAGATGAAGGAAGAGTTAGCCCTTTGCAAGAAGGCCATTGCAAATGGGGCTACTTCGTTGGGTTATTCTAGTCTTTAACGACTAGATGTTCCAAAGCCAAAGTTATATAATAGCTTAAGGGACTCAAAGGAGATTGATAACTTTCTTTGGAGTTTGGAGAAATATTTCAAGGCACACTCCATAGTGAACGATGCCCAAATGTTGGACACCGTATCACTTTACCTTGAGGACGTTGCTGCAGTATGGTGGCGAACAAAAGAGCTAGAGATTAAGAATGGGAAGTGTTTGTAGGCACATGTGATGACTTTAAAAGGGAGCTCAAGGCCTAGTTCTACCCCGGGGCTAGTGAACTAGAAAAGAGAGCTAAGTTAAGGCACTTCAAACAATAGGGAAGCTTTCGTAAGTATATTAAGGAATTTTTCAAGAGTCTTTTAGAGCTTCCTGGGTATCCTCAAGAAGAGGCTTTCTATCTCTTCTTGGAGGGACTTCAACCATGGGTAAGGTTAGAGTTCAATGGAGAAATGCTACTAACCTTTCCACCTTGATCGCCATAGCTGATTCTTTAATAGAGTTCCATAAGTCCGAGAAGCCCAAGTCTAACCAAGACCAAGGTGACAAGGACGAGAGTGAGGGAGATAGTAGTGAAAAACCAAACACTTACAATGCAAAAGACTGGAGGCCATCTAAGGGGAAAGATGACAAGAGCGAGGGACGTCAAATTAATTGTTTCCTTTGTGATGGGCCACATTGTTGGTGTGCCCTAGTTCTTAGGGCATTGGATTCTTGTATTTTGTATTATACATTAAGACTTATTGTATGAATACATTATTCGTGTCACATTAATAAAGGCAATTAATCTATTTCATTTATATCTTGAGCTATAATATGAGTAGAGTATCCATTGATTGATAATCACAAAACCTATCCCAGGTCTGTTCTAATTGTGGGAACGAATAGAACCACAGACTTATATATTCGATGACTATATGGTAGTTCTGAACTAGCCATAGTACTTGTGTAGTCAGTCATGAATATACGTACATGTCGTTGACATGGGACTGGATCGATCCGCACAAGAAAGCCACATGGTTGTCGCGTCATAGGTCTTTCTTGAGTAGGTCTTTTTTATCCTCAGACCAGATTTCATTATAGTATCAATATGGAATCCGGTTCACTTTGACATATGGCTAACAGGTCTGTGAAAGGATTCTTAATACGGGTATGATTAGGTGGATCGGTGAACATATTGATATTGATGATGAAATGATGGAATTGCCACTCGGGTAACACTAAGATGATATCACTGGCCACTTGATGAGTGGGACTGATAAGTGTATGGCCATACCCAAATAAATTGGTTGCTTATTTGATTAATCAGTCAACTAAAGATCAAGAAATATAATAAATAGTAGAAGAGGATGACGGACACCATACCCCTTGTTTATTCATATCGATATCTTTTGGCAAAAGACACTATGAGATTACTACATAGACTGTTGCATCTCTGTCTTCTATAGACTGCTGCATCTTTGTCTTAATTGGGGGCTATAACAGTTTGCTAGAACCCACTTATAGTCTGTGGGCCTACTGCCAACATAAAGACAGACCCATAGAATCGTGCACATAGATCAACTGAGCCGGAACTTAGAGAAATTGTATATGTAATGTACATTGGAAGGAATGCGTTAATTAATTAGTTGACATTCGGTATCAAGGTAATTAATTAACACTAGGTTGATTTTATTTAATTAATAAGTTTGCATAATGTAATTAATTAATTTATCAATTAATTGAATTACACAAAGTAAACAATTAATTAAATAATTTTCCTAAGTAGGAAAATTAAATACATGTATTGTATTTACTTAAGTGTGATTTAATTTTATTTAGGGGTAATTAAATTTAGCCGAATGGAATTAAATTACATAGTATATACTTTTTAATTAAAGTTTATTTATGTAATTATAATCCTAGTGGGCTTGGGTTTAATTGATCTAATTAAAACCCATTTAGACAATGAGTCTATATAAGGGTACATTTGGGAAGAAAACTTAACCCTAACCTAAATTAATTGTTGGAAATTTCAGCCCCATTGCAGCCCCAAAAATAGTCGAAAATTTCAACAATAATTCTCCATTCCTTCCACTTCAGCGCCTAGCACCGGTTCCCGCTCAATAGTTGGTTGTGCACCAGACTTGGGAGATCACAGTTTCAAGAAACGACTCTGCAGTAGTCTTTAGAAGAGATGAATCCAAGTTAATCTCTCTTGATTCAAATTATTTTTCATTCTAATCAATGGTAATCGAACACGATAGGTGGATTTTAGAAAATTTTAAACGATGTATTTTCCGCTGCGCCATGTTATTTTTCCAATGACGAATCCTAACAGTGGTATCAAAGCCTAGGTTTTGTCCATTAGATTGATTGGAATTAGTTCTTGAAAGCATCTTGAAGAAAGGATGAGTTTGAAGAATGTGATTTTAGGGTTCTTATTCAATTGGTTTTGGTTTTTGATGAACCCTAGAATTTCTGGATTGGGTTTTTGATTATTTTTCCCCAAACGGTTTCCATCTAAGATTGTTGTTTTTATTGATTATTTATTTTTGATGGCTGTTTTTTTTATGATTTAATAATAAATTAAAAAGAAAAAAAGGTTTGGGCTGCAATTTGTAATTGCAATTGCCATTCCAAATTGCAGGCGTTGCTGCTTGCCGCAGCAGGCGTTGCTGCCGGCAGTAGGCTGCCATGTGGCAGCGTTGCTATCCTCGGACAGAAGTGCCGCGTGCGGGGTTCAGGTCTGATTTTGGATTTTGCGGGTAATTTTTTATCCTGGGCCCGTAATACAAATTAAATTAAAATGTTTTATTTTTAACTAATTTGTATTTAAATTATTTATTATGTTGGCATGCATATTTAATTTAATTGTTTTATATATTAAACTGAATATGGACTTTGTGAAATTGGCCCAATAAACCATGACACAAGTTAAAATTGGGAGAGCTAAATTTTAAATTTGTGATAACCCAAATTCTAGTGGGAGCAAAATTGTTAATTTTGCATTAGTGGATGTTATCCATTGGGCCTTTACGGACCTTAGTCACATTTGTTAAAATTGGCGATTTCATCCTAAGTAACTCGGCTTAACATTTATATTTATAATTTGGAATACCATGATCATGCATCATATTGGTATGTATGTGCACGACAGGTATTTTTTTTGAAATGTGATGTTGAGTTCTATGGGTCCTAAATTATTATCGGTTGTAATTTGATTTTGGGAAATATGGCATGCGTGCCATTTCTTTTATTTTGATGTAATTTTAGAATAGATTTTATTTAAAATAAAATTGTTGTAATTGTATTAAGTATGGAGGAAGGCCCAGATGGAGCAAGCCCATGGTGGGAGCCCAAGAAGGATTGCAATCCGGCCCATGATGAATTAGATAGGATATTTAGTTTTTCAATAGGTTAATTAAAGGCCCATATGATCTCATTTATTTTAAATTAAGTATGCTACTGCATTTGTTATATAATATGGATGTATGGATCACTAGATGATAACCCGCGTATGTGCATGCTAAACCGTATCACTTAATTTTAATCCGGAAATTAAAGCATTAAGTCGTTTAAAAGTGCTTTCCACATTCACACTGCTTCCTCCCATTGATGCTATAAAGTGCGCCATGCTGTAGCTGGGTACATTGTAATATTCGGTGGGCCGTCGAGGGTTAGGATACTTGGTATGGTTAACATGTGAATGGTAGTTTGACTCAACATGGGTAGTATTAGCTCATAGAGGGCCCTAAGCACAGATGGATAAAATGTCAATAAGCCCATCAAACTAAGAGTCCTTCATGGAAGGATTGGATAGGTTGTCCTACCAAACAAATCAATGGTGCTCGGGTTCAGGACATGGAGATTGAAGATTGTTTCTTAGAGATGCCTAGTGGACTTATTTTGGAACGAAGAAATTGTTATTTTTTACCTGTGATGCGAAGGAATATTATTTCTGTTTCTTTGTTGGATATTTCTGGTTTTGTATTTAATATTGGACATGGTAGAATTTCTATGCAATATGGCAATATTATTTATGGAACAACATTTCTTGAAAATGGCTTATATATCCTTGATCTAACACGTGAAAGTTCAATCTAACATAAATACTAAAAGAATTAAACAAAATGAAATTAATCCTACTTACATCTGGCATTGTCGACTTGGTCATATAAATGAGAAGCGCATAGCTAGGCTTCACTCTAGTTGAGAGCTAGGGCCATTTGTCATCTGGTCTTATGACACATGCGAATCTTGTTTGAGAGGTAAGATGACAAAGGCGCCTTTTAGCAAGACTACTGAAAGGGCCTCAGAGCTATTGGAGCTGATACATTCTGATGTATGCGGCCCAATGAGCACTAGTGCTATATCTAGTTTTCTGTACTACGTCACCTTCATGGATGACATCAGCAGATACGGTTACGTGTATCTGATGAAGCATAAGTCTGAGACTCTTTAAAGGTTTAAGGACTTTAAGAATGAAGTAGAAAACCAACTTGGCAAGAAAATAAAAGCACTTCGGTCTGACCGAGGGGGTGAATATTTAAGCCAAGAGTTTGACTCATTTTTGAGAGAGTGTGGGATTGTATCCCAACTCAATCCTCCTAGTACACCCCAGTGGAATGGAGTGTCAGAAAGGAGGAATAGGACCTTGCTTAACATGTTCCACTCGATGATGAGTCATGCTACACTCTTTGTCTCCTTTTGGGGATATGCCTTAGAGACAGCTGCTTACATTCTTAATAATACACCAAACAAGGCAGTTGAGGGAATACCATATGAACTATGGAAGGGCCGAAAGCCCAATGTTTCCTTCTTAAAGATTTGGGGCCATGATGAACATGTTAAGAAATTGACAAGTGGCACACTCGAGTCCAACTCTATCAAGTGCTAGTTTGTGGGCTACCCTAAGGAAACTAAGGGTTATTACTTCTACGATCCGGCTGAAAACAAAGTTTTCACAGCTAGAAATGCAGTCTTCTTGGAGAAAGAATTCCTTTCCAAGAGAGATAGTGGGAGTAATGTTGAACTTTCAGAAGTTCAAGACTCACAAACTCCTACAGCTACTGCTGAGGATTTTTCGAGAACCGATCTGACTACTCAAGAAATTGAGGAACCAGAACCAGTTACATAGGACCTTAGAAGGTCTGGTAGGACAAGTCATCAGCTAGAGAGGTACGGATTTCTCGTGACTGATGATGGGGACCTTATGGTTGTTGACCAAGAGGAGCCCAAGACCTATCAGGAGGTTGTTAAAAGGCCAGACTTAGATCAATGGCGTAAAGCTATGGAGGCTGAGATGCAATCTATGCATGATAACCAAGTATGGAACTTGGTGGATCCACCTCCGGGTGTTAAGGTGATAGGTTGCAAGTGGTGTTTCAAGTTAAAAGCCGACAACACCTTCAAGGGGCGATTGGTGGCAAAAGGATTCAGGCAAGTTCAAGGAATTGACTATGATGAAACCTTTTCACTAGTTTCTATGCTCAAATCAATTAGGATACTACTAGCGATAACTGCATGGTACGATTATGAGATATGGCAGATGGACGTTAAGACTGCTTTCCTTAATATAAAGATACTCGAGGATCAATACATGACACAACCTGAGGGTTTTATTAAACCGAAGTATCCTAACTGGATATGCAAGCTTCAAAGATCCATTTATGGATTGAAGTAGGCATCCAGGTCTTGGAATCAGAGGTTCAATGAGGCCATTACGGAATATGGCTTCACACAGAATTTTGATGAGCCCTGTGTGTATAAGATGGTTAATGGGAGCATTTCCACCTTCCTAGTGTTGTATGTTGACAACATCATTATCATTGGAGGCAACTTACCAACATTGCAACGGGTTAATCAGTGGTTGAGTAAGTGCTTCACAATGAAGGACTTAGGCGAAGCTGAGACGATCTTAGGGGTTGGGATCTACAGAGATAGATC
The DNA here is from genome assembly GCA_039660915.1 of Euphorbia tirucalli. NCBI lineage: Eukaryota > Viridiplantae > Streptophyta > Magnoliopsida > Malpighiales > Euphorbiaceae > Euphorbia > Euphorbia tirucalli. Next base: position 48,705,191 of record CM077632.1, on the reverse strand, counting down.
CAGTCGGCTTCTAGGCCATAGTCATGCCATGTAAATTGACAAGGTTCTAAAAAGATTTTGCATGGACAAGGCAAAGAAAGGATTCTTGCCTGTGCGCCATGGGTTGAAGCTGAGTAAGAAAGATGGTCCTAAAACAAAGAAGGATCGGGAGAACATGGAAAAGATCCCTTATGCATTTGCTATTGGATCTATCATGTACTTCATGTTATGTACAAGGCCTGATGTCATGTTTGCACTAAGTATGACTAGTTGGTACTAGTCGAACCCTGGTGAGGAACATTGGAAGGCATTAAAGGAAATCTTGAAGTACCTTAACCAGACTAAGGGTGCTTTCTTAGTGTATGGAGGTCGAGATGAGCTGGTAGTGTCAGGTTACGATGACGCAAGCTTTGAGACCGATAAGGATGAGAACCACTCATAGTCTGGTTATGTTTTTCTCCTAAATGATGATGGCATTAGTTGGAGGTCCTCAAAGCAGGCCACCATTGCTGACTCTACAACGGAAGCTGAGTACATAGCTGCATGCAAAGCTACAAAGGAAGCCGTTTGGATCAAGAAATTCATAACTGAGTTGGGAGTAGTACCCACTATCCTAGACCCAGTTGATGTTTTCTGTGACAACAATGGGGCCATCGCATAAGCTAAGGAGCCTCGGTCACATAAGAGATCAAAACACGTGCTTAGAAAGTTTCACCTCATTCGGGAGATAGTGAACAGAGGTGACATACCATTGCAGAGGGTTGACACCAAGAATAATGTCACTAATCCATTGACCAAAGTGCTACCGCAAACACAGCACTACGGTCATACCAGATATAAAGGAATTAGGGCAATGCCCACTTGGAACTAGTGCAAGTGGGAGATTGTTGGTGTGCCCTAGTTCTTAGGGTATTGGATTCTTGTATTTTGTATTATACATTAAGACTCATTGTATGAATACATTATTTTTGTCATATTAATAAAGGCAATTAATCTATTTCATTTATATCTTATGCTATAATATGAGTGGAGTATCCATTGATTGATAATCATAAAACTTATCCCAGGTCTGTTCTAATCTTGGGAATGAATAGAACCACATACTTGTATATTCAATGACTGTATGGTAGTTCTGAACTAGCCATAGTACTTGTATAGTTAGTCATGAATATTGGTACATGTCGTTGACATGGGACTGGATCGATCCACACAAGAAAGCCACATAGGTCTTTCTTGAGTAGATCTCTTTTGTCCTCAGACAAGATTTCATTATAGTATCAATATGGAATCTAGTTCACTTTGACACATGCCTAACATGTCTATAAAAGGATGCTAAATATGGGTATAATTGGGTGGACCAATGAACATATTGATATTGATGATGAGCTGATGGAATTGCCACTCGGGTAACACCGAGATGATATCATTGGCCACTTTATGAGTGGGACTGATAAGTGTATGGCCATACCCAAGTAAGTTGGTTGCTTATTTGATTAATGTGTCAACTCAAGATCAATAAATATAATAAATAGCAGAAGAAGATGATGGACACCATGCCTCTTGTTTATTCATATCGATATTGTTTGGCGAAGGACACTGTGAGATTACTACTAGGTCAGTGTCTTCAACAAACTGCTGAATCTCTATCTCAATTGGGGGCTGTAATAGTTTGCTTGAACCCACTTACAGTTTGTGGGCCTAGGGCCTATTGCTAACATAAAGACAGACCCATAGGATCGTGCACATAGATCAACTGAGCCGGAACTTATAGAAATTGTAAATTGGAAGGAATGCATTAATAAATTAGTTGACATTCGGTGTCAAGGTAATTAATTAACATTGGATTGATTTAATTTAATTAATAAGTTTACATAATGTAATTAATTCATTTATCAATTAAATGAATTACATAAATTAAATAATTAATTAAATAATTTTCCTAAGTAGGAAAATTAAATACATGTTTTGTATTTACTTAAATGTGATTTAATTTTGTTTAGGGGTAATAAATTTAGCCAAATAGAATTAAATTACATGGTATATACTTTTTAATTAAATTTTATTTATGTAATTATAATTCTAGTGGGCTTGGATTTAATTAACCTAATTAAAACCCAATTAGACAATGAGTGTATATAAGGGCACACTTAAGGAAGAAAACCTAACCCTAACCTAAATTAATTGCTGGAAATTTCAGCCCCATTGCAGCCCTAAAAACAGCCGAAAATTTCAGCAATAATTCTCCATTCCTTACAATTCTTTGGCTAGCCCCAGTTCCCGCTCGATAGTTGGTCGTGCACCAGACTTTGGAGATCGTAGTTTCAAGAAATGATTCTGTAGCAGTCTCTAGAAGAGATGAATTCGGTGAGTTAATCTCTCTTGATTTAAATTGTTTTTCATTCTAATCAATGGTAATCGGACACGATAGGTGGATTCTAGGAAATTTTAAATGCGCCATGTTATTTTTCCGATGATGAATCCCAACACACATAAGGCAAGGGATTGTCCCTGGAAGTCGAAGCTATCCACTTTGATTAGAGAATTTAAGCAATAAAAGGAGGAAGAGGACCAAGAACTAAGGGTGGGATCCTTACAACTCCTCAATGCGATTAAGGGCAAGTTAGAAATGCCTAAGACCGAGAGGAAGGGTCGATTATTTGTGGAAGCCAAGGTAGGAGGCAATGCGTTAAAAGGATTAGTGCACACATGAGCTACCAATAACTTCCTCAAAGTGAAGAAGGCTGAAAGGTTAGGCATTTGCTACAATAACGAATATGGTTGGATGAAAGCCGTCAACTCTACACCTAAGGCAATCCATGGTATAGCTAAAGGAGTTCGAGTAAACCTAGGTACGTGGATTGGCCTTATTGATTTTTCAGTTGTGACTATGTATGACTACCTGATAGTACTTGGCATGGAGTTTATGGATCAAGTACAAGTTATGCATGTTCCCTTCGCCAACACTATATTGTGTCTTGGAGAAGGGTAACATATGCATAGTGCCATTGGTTCTAGAGAGCCTATCGAAGGCCAAGCGAATGTCATCATTGAAAGTTATTGAGGGTTTGGAGCTAGAAGAGCCCATGTTCCTTAAGCATAACAAAGAAGGATTGGACAAGAGTGTTGTCCAAGTGATGCCTAAGGAAAATATTAACATCTTGGAGGGTTCCAAGGACGTGATGCCACCAAAGATCCCGAAGAATGTTCCACCAAGAAGGAGAGTGGAGCACAAGCCTTTGACAGAGTAAGACCAGCAAACCAAGAGTTTGGGAAGATGGGTGAAGTATGGGAAGACTCGTCAACAACAGCTTGAGGATGAGTTGCTACATACAAAGGGGAGCCATATTGAAGTGCTAAAATGGCAAGGGACAATGATGACTACTCGAGGAGCATCGTCAAGTGGCAACGAGGGTGTTGTCCGATTGAATGGGGGAGAATCTCATGGACCGCCCAAGTGCAAGGTTAAAATTCCCCCTAATAGGTCTACAAATTGGCATAAGAATGGTTTTTGGGCCAAATCAAGCCCAGCCCAGTATGTTGATAGTTCACCTATGGAATGTTGCCGTTTCATTTCTGTTCCATCCCAGAATATTTTAGAGGGTTTGAGATCCATCTATAAATTTCAAGAAAGGATGAGATCAATCACTAAATCTCCAGAAGGGTCTAGAACAATTGGGAATTGGTTGGTAACCACCTGAAGTGTCTCTAGGTTGTTCTAAACCACCTCAAAGATAGGAATATTCTTAGAATATGCCTTGTAAATAATTATGAGCCACAAAATAGAAGGTGCATTTCTAGCCACATATTGTGGAGGCGGAATACCTATAAATAGAAGTTAGGGATATTAGTATAAGTGTCTTAGGAAGTGTAAGACGTTTAAGACTTGTAAGGTTTCCTTATTTTAATAAAGACTTTCTTTATTTGTATCCTTGTACCCTTCATTCACTTTGCCACTTGCTTAGTCATTGTTAGTATTTGAGAAGGCTGACTAGCAACACATTTGGGAGGTCGTGTTGATAGTGCCGCATATCACAATTGGTAAGGAGTTATGCATGTGACAATATATACTTAATTAAAGGTAAAAAAATTCAAAGATTTTCACATTTATTATAAATACAGTTCACATCTAACAAAAAGGAGACTTAACTGGTCTTTATTAAAATTACAAAAAAGGAAAAGAGAAATAAATAGTTCATTTTAAAGAGAGAGCAAACATAAAAGACATTGTTTGAGATAAAGGGGAAAAAACGATAGAAAGACGAATAAGACAACTCTATTAATGAATGTAGGTTCTTTATTTAGTTTTCCCATTAGAAACATGCATTAAACACTTATGTTTTCGAAATTGAAACTAAATTAGGTCAGATGTGGGAGGTTATCTTCAACCTCTTATGCATCCACTATAACAGTGCTTTACTTTGCCACGGTGGACAAATTTGTAGTAGGTGCCCAAAGGAGAAGGTCGTCGCAATTTCTGGCTAGCATGTGCTATTGACCATGCTGCCCCTCCCACCCTTCAGCTTCGCCCTTGGGTCCTCGTGCTATTGAACCTAAGCATTTGCATAAAATGTTATATCGTCATCCTCAATTTAGCACATGTACCAACATAAAGAATAAGAAAGCATTCAGCATACGCGCTATGCAACCATTGAAACCCTTAGATATAAATGCAAATCACATGGTCTATCTCATTGCTAATTTACATGTGTTGGGTCATGTTTTGATGATAACAACTAATTGAAAAGTTGACATATAAGAAAAAGAGAAAATCATATTTCCTTTAATATTATTACAAATTATTTTGCAATTAATGAAGAAGTAAAATGTGGTTAAGAGTGATGAACCTACCAAGGATGTTTTTAAGGGAATTTCTGGCTAACGTGTGCTATTGACCATGTGTTGTGAGCATAAACTGCTCATGGTTCATGTTATTTTATCTTCATAAATATTTGTGTTTGTAAGTTTTTATTAGGATTTCCTATTCTATGTGATGCTTTTTATGTGTTTTTGTGACATTAGGAGTAGCGAAAATCAGTTGGGGAAAGATCGAACGATAAGCGGAACAATCATGCAAAAATTCAACAAAGGAGTGCTAAAAGCAACTATGTCGCCGGTGCGACTCCACCTACGCTCGCCCTCAGAAAATTTTTTGGCCGTATCACCGGTATGACCAGCCCAATTCCAGTAACTCAAAGACATGTCTTCACCCAAAAGTCATGCCTTTATGTAGTGACATCTTCACGAACCATTGTGTTGCTTCGTTACCATTTAAAGGCGTGAATTTGTAGCCAAAAGAGGATATGATATACAGAGATAAGAAGAGATAGATACCAGAGATTTGTAGAAATCAAAGGATCAGATTAGAGAAAGAAGAAGTATGAGAAAAAGATTGAGCGTAATTTAGGAGTAAAGGATTGAGAAATTCTTACTCTACCTTTTTTATCTTTCCTGTACTCTTTTATGCATACTACTTGGTTTTGTGAATAATGATTTATTCTTTTCTATGCTAAGTTATTTTAATAAAAGTTCTTATGCCAGGTTTTTCTTATATTTGGTTTTGATATAAGTTTAATATTGAGAAGTATACTCTTATGTATGCCAAGTATGATTTCTATTTTGGTTCTAACATGAGTTTAATATTGAGAAATATATTCTCATAAAAGTTTGTAAGAATTCATAAGTATGATAGTAGATGAGAGATCACGTATTATACTAATCAAGTTGCACTTCAACTTAAGCATATTAGTGTTAATAGAATTGGTTCAATAATGAGAATTAGGAGTCATGTTTAATAAGAATATGATCAAGTAAATCTATATATTTTTTGAGAGAAATTACGCAGGAAATTAGTATAACTTGTCTAAATAACTTAAACATAGATTTGAGAATAAGTTTGCAAAACACTTATGGTTATCTTCTTACTCTAATTAGACCCACATTTGGATTAGCTTAATTTAGTTGTTTGATTAGATTAAGAAAAACAAATGAATTCTTAATTTAAGTGCAAACAAAATCAAAAATCAGAACCCAGTGTGTAATAACAATCATTCGTCACGGGAACGATATCTTTTGTACTATAACAGTAACCGTATATTGCGGGAAAACAATCAACAAGTTTTTGCCTTTTTACTTCCTTCTTTATGCCTTTTTTTATCATTCTCTTCACTCTTTTTCTTCCTATTCCACCTTTTTCTCCTTCTTCTTCTTCTTCATTTTTTTTTCTCCATTTTTACTTAAACTGAAATCTCTCTCTCTCTTCTCCATTTTGTCTCCATAAGTATCAATTTCTTAGTTTTTATTTCTCAAAATCCTTCACAATTCACCATGGTTAGAATAAAGAGGGCTTCAACCAAAGGCAAAGGAAAAGCCACTTCCTCCACTCAAGGTAATCCTAATCTTACTAATGAATATAATTGCCCTTTTCCCATTTTTAATACTAATGAAGTTAATCATTTTCAAATTTTTCAAAATGCGGAATTTGTTGGTATGTTATACCTTGATTTTGCAATGTTGAAAGAATTTGGATTTCTTGAAAGGTTTAATGACTATTTTCATTTATTGAAATGAGATCATTTTGTACAAATGTCATTACTGATTAGGAAGAATTGGGCAATGGAATTTTTTGTAACTTTACAATATATGGATTTTAAGAAGACTAGATTTAAATTTAGGCACCAAGGTATAGAATTTGAATTTGGATATGAAGAGATGCATGATTGGTTTGACTTTCTGTTAAATGGTATACATTATGATGCTAACCAATATACTAGGAATGCATTTTGGAGGCGAATTTCTGGCCTTGATAAATTTGAACCAAAGAATTCTAGCAATAGGTTTATGAGGGATAATTGCTTGTTGCTTCTTCACAAATTTCTTTGCCAAGCTTTGTTTGGATGAGTTGAAAACAACAAAGTCCAAAGAAAGGATTTGTTTGTTCTTTCTTTGTTACAGGAATGAAGGACCCCATGCTCTACTTCTTTTATTTTTTATGGGTTGGAAAATGTCTATAAATCCAAGAACAGGGCAAATTTGACGGTTGGAATGGGTCATATAGTGATTGGCATCATCTTGGGTTGTTTGGGATCCTTGGGTGGCTTTGAACATGATGGTAGGGAGACCGTTCCAATGTTAAATGTTATTTATCTCTAACATGCTCATCTCTTGACCTGACGAGGCCCTTTTGAATGGGTTCCTTATAATGAACGGGTGGCTAAGATATTGATAGGGAAGGGGGTGTTGAGGATGATGAATTTGTCAGCCAATTTTCTCCAACTAGCCCCCCCGGTTCACAAAGTAGCGTCTGTAGGTGCCAATGTTAGTGAGGAAGGAAATGTTGCAGGTTGGAGGCAAGTTCTTATCCATTTCGACACCATGGAGGTAAATCATCAAGCATTGAGTACCAATGTTGATACTATGGCAAAGGATTTGAAGGTAATCAAGAAGAGCACGACTGGTTTCAGACGTAAGTTATTATCCTTTATCCACAAAAGCAACATACGATCCACTCCTTCTCCACTCGACTCTCCGAACGGTTCCATATGAGTCTGTTCCTTGCTTCTCCCTCATTGTTTTCTTTTTATTTATGTTTGTTGTTTTGGGGTATTTTTCACAATGAGGACATTGTGTCTTTCAAGTGGGGAAGATACATGTTTTCATTAATATATTGCTTGTTTGTTCTTATTTTTGTATGTTTTTAGGTTGTTTAGTTTATGTAGTATCCAACAAAAGTTTATTTGACTTTGGTTAAGTGCTTCATATATAAATCTCCAATTTTATGCTTAATTGATACAATTATTAAGTTGCTTGTAGTTAGTCATTAAGTTTGCTCTACTATATCTTTTGGATAGTTATCTTTAATATTTTTAGAATTTTTAGTCAAACTTCTAACTCTTCTTAAAATTGGGGATGGCATGATTCAAAATTGGTACCTTTAGATAAGGATAGTTTTTAGGAAACTATAGCCATAATACACATTTTGCTTTTCAATAATGGATGAGGACATACAATTTAGTTTTATTTAATTCGTTTAGTTTATCTTTTTCTTCTGCTCCAATGTCTCTTATGAGATATGAGTATGCAAAGTACTTTGAAAGAGTGAAGTGTTGAGTAACTAGAGGTACGCACCAAAAAGTGCGAGACAATCACGTAAAAAGGCACTTGACTTAATCAAAGAAAAAGTTATTTTTATAAAAAAAATCTACGGGATGGAGCATAAAATACACCCATTAGAAAAAAGAAAAAGAAATAATTAAGTTAGGGTGTCTAAAAATGCCATGAGAATTGTAAAAATGTGCGTGCTTAAAAACTAGTCACAAAGCTATGTTTTATCTTTCACCTAATGAGTTTGGAAAATGTTTATCCTAAGTTTGAAGATTATTAAACTTTTATTAACTCTATATTCTTAAACTTTGATATATGATGATCTAAAGGCAAGCGTAGCAAATTCAGTGACTTGGCTATGCAACTTGACTCAAATTTATCATTGTTGAGCATTAAAATTAATTCATTAAAAAAGAGCACTTAGTCAAGGTATAGGTAAACTTATGGATACTAAATTATGTTTGGTAGTTAGGTTGTCTTCACTTGTATTTTTGCTTGAGGACAAGCAAAGGTTCAAGTGTGGGGAATTGTTGTGAGCATAAAATGCTCATATTTCATATTGTTTTATCTTCATAAATATTCATGTTTATAAGTTTTTATTAGGATTTCCTGTTCTATGTGATGGTTTTTATGTGTTTGTGTGACGTTAGGAGTAGCAGAAATCGGTTGGGGAAAGATCAGACAAAAAGCAGAACAATCATACGAAAATTCAACAAAGAAGTGCAGAAAGCAACTATGTTGCCGGTGTGACTCCACCTGCGCTCACCCTTGGAAAATGGTTTAGCCATGTAACCAGCATGACCAGCCCAATTCCAGTAACTTAAAGACATGTCTCTTCATCCAAAAGTCATCTCTCTTCACCTAAAAGTCATGCCTTTATGGAGAGACATCTTCACGAACCATTGTGTTGCTTCGTCTACTATTTAAAGGGGTGAATTTGCAGCCAAAAGAGAATACAATATATGGTGATAAGAAGAGATAGATACCAGAGATTTGTAGAAATCAAGGGATTAGATTAGAGAAAGAAGAAGTATGAGAAAGATTGAGCGTAATTTAGGAGTAAAGGATTGAGAAATTCTTACTCTACCTTTTTTTTTATCTTTCTTGTACTCTTTTATGTAGACTACTTGGTATTGTGAATAATGATTTATTCTTTTCTATGCTAAGTTATTTTAATAAAAGTTATTATGCCAAGCTTTTCTTATATTTGGCTTTGATATAAGTTTATTATTGAGAAGTATACTCTTATGTATGCCAATTATGATTTCTATTTTGGTTCTAATGTGAGTTTAATATTGAGAAATATATTCTCAAGAAATTTTGCAAGAATTCATAAGTATGATATTAGATGAGAGATCACTTATTATACTAATCAAGTTGCACTTCAACTTAAGCATATTAGTGTTAATAGAATTGGTTCATTAATGAGAATTAGGAGTCATGTTTAATAAGAATATGTTCAAGTAAATCTATATATTGTTCGAGAGAAATTACATAGGAAATTAGTAGAACTTGTCTAAATAACTTAAACATAGATTTGGGAATCAGTTTGCAAAACACTTATGGTTGTCTTCTTACTTTAATTTGACCCACATTAAGATTAGTTTACTTTAGTAGTTTAATTAGATTAAGAAAAACAAATGAATTCTTAATTTAAGTGCAAACAAATCAGAAATCGAAACCCAGTGTGTAATAACAATCATTCCTCGTGGGAATGATATCTTTTGTACTATAACAGTAGCTGTATACTTGCAAGAAAGCAATCAACACCATACTACCCCTCCCCCCTTCAGCTTCACCCTTGGGTCCTCGCGTTATTGATCCTAAGCATATGCACGAAATATTGTATGGTCATCCTCAATCTAGCAAATCTCCAACATAAAGAATAAGAGAGCATTTAACATACGCGCTATGCAACCATTGAAACCCTTAGATATAAACGCAAATCACATGGTCTGTCTCATTGTTAATTTACATGTGTTGGATCATATTTTGATGATAACAACTAATTGAAAAGTTGAAATATAAGACAAAGAGAAAATCATATTTACTTTAATATTATTACAAATTATTTTGTAATTAATGAAGAAGTAAAATGTGTTTAAGAGTGATGAAGCTACCAAGGATGTTTTTAAGTCTTGCAAATAAGAGGATAAAAGCTTATACACGAAAATTTCATTATTGATCAAGAGATAGCCTTGCTTATGAGCTAACAACGTTTTGGTCTATAATCTTCACAGCCTCCAACGATTATATTGCTGGTGTGCCCTAGTCCAAATGGCATTGGTTCTTGTATTGTATCATAATTTATATTTGGATATTTTATATTATACGTTTTATGTTGAAATAAAGGCATGAATCTATTTATTCATATCTTGTGCTATTTATAAATAGAGTATCCAATGATTATAACCATACTAAAGTAAACAAATGTAGGCCATTGGATTATGAGACCTTTTATTAGAGTTAAAGTTACAGTCATAAAGATATCCCTAGTATGTTCTAATTATGGGAATGAATAGACCTAAGGGTCAGCATATCTTTGACTAGATGGCAGCAATGTGAGACAATGATATGGGTACATGTTGGATTGTATGGTACTAGATCGATATGCCACAAGAACACCACCTGGTTCGATTGTCATAGGTGTTTCTTAGGTAGGTCTTGCTATTATCCTTAGACCTGATATTCGCTATGGCGAAAACACTTTTGGATTTTTGCAGCAGTCTCTAGAGAAGACGTTTAAGGTGAGAAAATTTTATTTTCTTTCCGTTCTTTATTTCATTCTATTAATCTATATGAAACCTGGACTATGGAATCGAGAAAAATTTTAATCGGTATTCCGCCTTACGTTTAACTTTCCTCGTGAGGATTCCCTATAGTGGTATCAGAGCATAGGCTCATGTTCCCATTAATAGAGTGATTGGAATTAGGGTTCTTAGTGTCTGATTTATTTTATTTAAATTGGTTTTTTTTATTGATTTTTCTTGGAACCTTAATTTGGTGATTTGGGGTTTTTACTAGATTTTTCCCAAATTGATTTCCTGTTTTTAATTGATTAAAAAAAAGTTAGGCTTGCGATTCCAATTTTAGGCCCTTGCTACTGCTTGTCGCAGTAGGCAAATTGCCTATTGCGGCACACAGTAGCTACTGCCGGTAGTAGGCTGCCACGCGGCAGCACTGTTGTTTCCAGACGGCAGCGCCGACATGCTACCTCGGGTCTGATTTGGATTTTTACTCTTATTTTGATTTTTCCAGCCCTATGTGAATTTTTAAATTGGTTCTAAAATTAGCATTATTTAATTTTCACGATTGGTTTCATGTGGTTTCTTGAGTGACTAATTTCATTCATGTGGTTTAATTTTTTGGTAAAATTAAATTGATTAATTGAATCCACTTAGCCCTTGGCACGGGTTAGAATTGGACAGCTAATTTGGGTTCATGACTAAGCATTGGTCATGGATGCTAGAATCGGCGATTTCACAAACATGTGGACATAATAAATAAAAATTGGAATTGCCATGTTCATGCATTTTATTACATGTATATATATTGATATTTTCTATGTATATATTTTTTTCTATGCTTGGTTATGTGGATTTGAGCGCTATTAGACCTTAAATGAAGTTGGGTTGTAAAATTTATTTTGGGAAATACGGCCTGTATGTCATTTTATTTTATATTTTGTTTACATTTTGTAAATTTAATTGTAATTGCATCAAGCCATTGGAGAGGAAGCCCATTGGTGCCAAGCCCAAGAGGAGTTTGCAAGCCCGCCAGGTGGATATCTAGTATAGGCTCACTAGTTATTCATTAGGTTGTAAAATAGGGTCCATATTGTCTCTTTTTTATATACATATTTTATGCTTATGTCAATTATATATATATATGTATGAATGTATGTTAAGCCAGTACAATCACCCACGATTATGCATGTTAAGCCGTAATTCATCAATCTAATAAAATATTTAGTCGATTAAAAGTCCTTGCCACATTCAAACCTTGTCGGTTTTCTAATAGTGCAATGTGAGCTGTGCCTCCACTGGGTGCATTGTGTTATTCATTTACTATATAGGGTTAAGATATTGGGTACGCTTAACACTTGAATGGTGGTTGGACTCAGTATGGGTAATAGGATAAGCTCCTAGTGGTAAGCACAGATGGGTAAGTGCCAATAAGCCCATCAAACCAAAAGTCCCTAGGTTGGGATTGGAGGGAGTCCCTACCTAAATAGTTAAGGGTTGGTTGACAAGCCTTCGCTTGGCCAATTCTTATTGAAATATATGTTGGATATGCCCTAGTCCAAAGGCATTTGTCCCTGTATTTGTATCATATATTTGTACTTATTCATGGGATTTATGTATTATACAAATTTGTGTCATTAAATAAAGGCATTAATCTATTTATTATATATCTTGTGCTATGTTTTAAATAGAGTATCCAATGAACATATCCACATCCATGTTAACAAGTGTCATGCACTTGGCAGTAAAACCATGGATAGGGAAAATGATATGACCATAAAGTCATTCGTAGTATGTTCTAGTCATGGGAATGAATGGAACCAAAGACAATCATGAGCTTGGTTGTATGGCAGTGTCTTACAGGCCGTTGGACATGGAATGTCAACCAAGTTAATAGGTACATGCAAAGGGGCATGGTACTGGATAGATCCACTAAACGAGAAATCCACATGGTATAGTATCACAAGTGATTCTCATGTAGTACTTGTATGGATCCTTTGACCTGACTATATCATGGTGCTGCATGTGTAGTGACATACTTTGGTGTACGCCTGAAGGGACTTTAATAGGGTGCCAAGTATGGGTACATTCGGGTATGTCAGTAAACATGGCAGGAATATAGATATACAGAAGGGAATGTCACTCAGTAGTCCACTGAGAAGATATCACCGGCCACTTGATGAATGGAACTGATAAGAGTGTGGCCACACCTAAACAAGTTGGAACTTGTTTGTGATCATCAGTTCATTCGGGATTAAGTAAATGTCTGGACACAAAAGAAGGTGATCAATCCATGCCTCTGTGTTAGACACCGATATCAAAGACATGGGGTATACGAGTTTAAACTACAGGGTTTTGATTACAGTTGGATTGCTATCTGCGTCTTAATTGGGGGCGGCAGTGGCTTGCTAGAGCCCACCTACAATTTGTGGACCATAGGCCCACTGCCAACATAAAGATAGGCCCATAGGATCGTACACATAGAATGTCTGAGTTTGTACTTGTCGGATCGCTCAAATACTTGGAGTATACAGACTGGATAGAAAAATTTCAATTAATTAAATTATAGATCAATTGTATTGATCAATATAATTTAATTAATAAATATTAATTGGGAATTTATTTCCAGATGGAAATAAAATACATATATAGGTTTATATGTATTTTGATTTAAGGTGAATCTCAATTAATTTATTGGGTCAATTTTAATCGACAAATCAATTTTAATTTAATGACATGTATGTTATATAATATGGTTTTATATAAATACATGCATGAAAATTAAAATGGAATTGCATTTAATTTCACAATAATTAATTTGGCTTTAGGAATTTATGGTATGAAAATCCCATCTTAAATCTAATTAACAAAAAGCCTTATTTATGGCCATGATTTAAGCAAAAATCAATAAATTTCTCACTATGGAATTCAGCCATTAAGGGGAATTTGCCATTGGAATTTTATTTAATTCTAACGCAGAAATTTTAGCTCACTTTTCTCTCCAAATTTTATTGATCCGCCGCTAGCACGGGTTCTACTCGATAGGCGTTCGTGTACGTGAGAGTGGAGGGAATCGATTTCGATTTCTGTAGCCATGTCTAAAGTAGATATTTCTGGTGAGAAACTCAATTTCCTCATTTGAATTTTGTTGTTTTTGATTTTCATTTCAATTGCTCCTGGGCACAGATTTGAGAAAACGCTCCGTAGTTTTGCTTTAATAGGGCGTTTTGCGATGAAAAATCCCTTCAATATGGATCTTGGTCATTTAACCATTCATTACTAGCAAATTAATTAAAATGGATTGTTAATTAACATGGTTAAAATAATAACCCCCTTATTAATCACTTTGCGATTTTTCTACATAAAGAATCATTTAAAATGGTTGGTAATTCATTTTCACTACGACCACTCCTCGAAAAGGAGAAACTATGTCTGCCTAATTTCCTAAACTGGACTCGGCAGCTAGGAATAGTGCTGAGACAAGAGTCCAAGGAATATGTGCTGGATAGGCCCTTACCAGCTGCACCACCTTCAGGTTGAAGGGTTACTCGAGCTCAAATTGAGGAGTACGACCTGCATAGGAGGAATGATAGAGATGTGTCCTACCTTATGTTGGGCATGATGATTCTTGAGCTGTAAAAGCAGTTCATGGACTATAAGGCCTATGCGATCATGGATGATCTCAAAAGGATGTACCAAGATAAGGCACGTTAAGAAAGGTTCTTGACAACTAAGGCACTCAACACCTGTAAGATGGCAGCTGGGACATCTATGAGCACCCATGTACTCAAAATGAAGGGTTATATCGATGCATTGGCTCATCTCGGCATGCCAGTCCCATAGGAGTTTACGATAGACATCATCTTAGGATCCCTTCCTGAGTCTTATGCTCAGTTCATCATGGACAATCACATGTAGGGCATGGACAAGACTGTGGCTCAGCTACATGGAATGCTCAAGCTTGTTGAACAGTCTGTCAAAAAGACTCCACCGGTGCTGCTAGTGAACAAGGGGAACACCCCACTATCAAGGATAAAGACAAGGCTAAAGCCACGGCTAAGGCCAAGAAGGCCAAGGCTAGAATGCTAAGCAAGGACCTAAGCCCAAGGCCTCTCTTGAGGATGTATGCTTCAAATGCAAGCAGAAGGGACATTGGAAGAAGACATGTCCGAGGCTCGTGGGATAACAAGTGAAGAACCAGGGTAGTTCTTTAGGTATATATATTATTGGCACTGTCGTTTAGCCCATATAAACGAGAAGTGCATAGCTAGACTTCATAAAAGTGGAGTGATAGGGTGATTTGACTTGGAGTCTTATGACACATTTGAATCTTGTTTAAAAGGTAAAATGACAAAGGCTACTTTCAACAAGAAAGCTGAAAGGGCCAAGGGCTTATTGGAGCTAATACACTCGGATGTGTGTGGGGCCATGAACACTAGTGCTAGAAATGGTTTTCATTACTTTGTTACTTTCACAAATGACTTTAACAAATATGGCTGTGTCTATCTGATGAAGCACAAATCTGAAACCCTTGATAGGTTCAAGGAGTATAAGAACAAAGTAGAAAACCAACTTGGCAAGACTATAAAGGCACTTTGATTTGACCGAGGTGGTGAGTATATGAGCCAAGAGTTTGATTCATTCTTGAAAGAGTGTGGAATCGTCTCATAGCTCACTCCTCCTGGAACACCCCAATGGACTGGAGTGTTAGAAAGGAGGAATATGACCTTGTTGGACATGGTTCGCTCGACGATGAGTCAAAATACTCTCCCAACATCCTTTTGGGATATGTATTAGAGATAGTTGCACTCACACTTAACCGTACATCGAGTAAGGTAGTTGAAAAGATGCCATATGAACTATGGATGGGTAAGGAGCCCAATGTCTTTTTCATGTGGATTTGGGGTTGCGAGGCCCACATCAAGAAATTGACAAGTGGCAAAATAGACTCTAAAACTAAAAAGTGCCTATTTGTGGGTTACCCCAAGGAAATAAGGAGATATTACTTCTACAACTCTACTGAGAACAAAGTGTTCATAGCACAAATGGGTGTCTGTCTTGAAAAAGAGTTCATCTCCAAGAAAGACAATGGGAGAAAAATTAAACTCAGGGAAGCTCAAGATCCACAAGCACCTATATAGGATAGCTCAGAGATCGACTAGAACCTCAAGCAATTGAGGAATCTGAACTGATAAGACCTTAGAAGGCCTAGCAGGGTCAGTCATCAACTCGAGAGATATGGGCTCTTGTGAACAATGGTGGGAATCTTCTAGTCTTTGACCAAGAAGAACCTAGGACCTACCAGGAGGCTATTGAAAGCCCATAGTCAGCTAACTGGCGCAAAGCCATGGAAGCTGAAATGTAATCGGTGTACGATAAACAAGTTTGGAATTTGGTTGATCCACCTCTGGGTGCTAAGGTAAATGGTTGCAAGTGGTGTTTCAAGTTAAAGGTCGAAAACACCTTCAAAGGGCGATTGGTGTCGAAGAGATTCAGACAAGTCCAGGGAGTTGACTATAATAAAACCTTCTCACCGGTTGCAATGCTCAAATCTATTAGGATACTACTTGCCACAGCTACATGGTATGATTATGAGATATGGTAGATGGTGTTGGATGTGCCCTAGTCCTAAGGCATTGGTCCTTGTATTTATGTTATACATTTATTAGATTTATGTATTATACAACTTGTGTCATTAAATAAAGGCATTAATCTATTTATTATATATCTTGTGCTATGTTTTAAATAGAGTATCCAATGGACATATCCATATCCATATTGACAAGTGTCATGCACTTGGTAGTAAGACCATGGATAGGGAAAACGATATGACCATAAAGTCATCCGTAGTCTATTCTAATCATAGGAATGAATGGAACTAGAGACTATCATTAGCTTGGTTGGATGGCGGTGTCTTATCGGCCATTGGACATGGAATGTCAACCAAGTTAATGGGTACATGCAAAAGGGGCATGGTACTAGATAGATCCGTTAAATGATAAATCCACATGGTATAGTATCACAAGTGATTCTCGTGTAGTACTTGTATGGATCCTTTGACTTGACCATATGATGGTGCTGCATGTGAAGTGGCATGCTTTGGTGTACAAGTAAAGGGCCTGTAACAAGGTGCCAAGTATGGGCACGTTCGGGTATGTCAGTGAACATGGCAATGCTATGGATATGCAGAAGGGAATGTCACTCAGTAGTCCACTGAGAAGATATCACCGGCCTCTTGATGAATGCTACTGATAAGAGTGTGGCCACACCCAAACAAGTTGGAACTTGTTTGTGAGCATCAGCTCATTCGGGATCAAGTAAATGTCCGGACAGAAAAGAGGGTGATCAATCCATGCCTCTGTGTTGGACAACTATATCAATAACATGGGATATACAAGTTTAAACTACAGGGTTACGATTACAGTTGGACTACTATCTCCATCTTGATTAGGGGCTACAGTGGCTTACTAGAGCTCACCTGCAGTCTGTGGGCCATAGGCCCACTGCCAACATAAAGATGGGCCCACAGGATCGTGCACATTGGACATCTGAACTCGAACTAAAGGGATCAACAGTAGACTTGGAGTATATACACCGGAGAGAGAGGATTGCATTAATTTTATTATATAGATCAATTGGATTGATCAAAATAATATAATTAATATTTGTATTGGGCCTTCTCATAAATTAATTCAATGAATTAATTTATGAGATTATTTTCTAGATAGAAATATTATACATGTATAGGTTTATATGTATTTAATTTTATAAAAGTCTAGTTTAATTCCTTGGTGAAATTAATCGGTCAAATTAATTTTGATTTAAATGTATGTAATATATTATATGGTATGATATATTTAGATACATGTTGAATTGCAATAAAAATTGAAATTAAATTGGACCAAAAGAATTAAATCAAACTTGGGCTTAAAGGAAAAAAGGCCCGCATAAAATTAAAGGAGAATAGGCCGAAATTTTGCAAGAAAAACTTCAGCCATCTAGGGTTAAATCCCCTTAAAAATTTTGGCCAAGACTAAGGGAAAAACACAAAAAATTCCAGCAGAAAAAATCCTCTCTTCCGGCCGATCCCATCGCTAGCACGGGTTGAGTTCGTTAGCCGTTCGTGTACGGTAGACCTGTTCATGGGTTGGGCTGGGCTGGATTCGGGCCGGGCCTTACGGGCTTTCACCTAAAAATATTCGGTCCAAGCCTAGCCTAGCCTATCTAAAATTTTTCGACCTCAGGCTGGGCTGGACTCGGGCTTGGCTCGGGCTTACAATATATAGAGAGAAAGAGAGAAGAAGAAGAAGGAATTGGGAAATCAAATATATTTGTTGGTCTACGAAGGTTCCATGCTCGTAGCAGAGGAATTGAGATTGGAGAAAGTGAAAGAGATTGAGAAATCGAGGCTTAACGAGGTAGAAAGCAAGGGAAAATGGAGCTGCTAGATTTGATTTTGCTGTGATTTGAGTTTTACAAAGAAAAGGGAGTTTTACAAAAAAAAAAAAGGGACGTTTGTAGGTTTTGATTTATCAAAATGTACTTCTTTGGATTATAGAGTTATTCATTTAGAATATTTGATATTTAATCTATTGTTTGCAACCCAGTATATTTAGCTCTTCATCTATTGTAATTAAGGATATTTAACTTTTTTTTTTTTCTTATCTGAGAATATTTAATCCAATTTAAATATGTGAGTATATGGTATTCAATTTATAACTTTGTCCTCTTGTCCTCTTAATTAATTACAGTCCATGAGGACTAAAAAAGCTAAATCAATAAGTGAAAGATGAAATTAGTTGAGGTTTGATGAAATGGAAAATAATAATTACAGCAATTGAATCCGAATATGAAAAGGGAAGCCCACAAATTCAAAAAGATGTGCGAAGTACTGTATTTTACTTGATTAAGATATTTGTTTTTTGTTATTTTAATTATATATTTTATTAATTATATATATATATAACTATATTTTTTATTTTTTTATTAATACACAGGCTGGGTTCGGACCGGCCCACTATATTAATAAACTATCCAAACCCAATCCTATTTTCTGTGGGCTTTTACGAGCTCGGGCTTGGACGGGCCTATATTATATTTTGGCTATCCAAACCCAGCCCTTTGAGCTTAGGCTTGAGCGGGCCCCCGGGCCCATGAACAGGTCTAGTGTACAGGAACGTGGAGGAAATCTCTGTTGATTTTTGCAGCCATCTCTTGAAGAGATTTTCTGGTGAGAATCTATCTAGAAGGGATTTTTTGGTGAGAATCTATTCTTTCTCCATTTTATTATTGGTTTTTGATTTCCACCTCAATTGCTCTTGGGCACGGATTTGAAGAAATCAATGTTCTTCTGCTTTATCGGTTGATTTTCAATGAAAAATCCCAACAGTGGTATCAGAGCGGGCTTTTGATTCGTGGAAATCAATAACATGATTAAATCCCTTGTTTTGAAATTGGTTATTTTATTTGGGATTCTTTGGATTGGGGTTTTGTGATTTTCTCAATTGGATTTTGCAATTGGAAAATTAATATGCATATTGGTTTATGTTTGGTTTAATTTTCTATTTTGTGAATGTTTCTTGGTGATTACTTTTATTGCTGAATTTTTTTCTATAAAAATCACAGGCTGTTTTCGAGGATATGGGGCTGCTGGCAGTAGAATCGTCACCAACCGCCGCTGTAGAGTCGGAAACAGCGGCAGCATCCACTTCCTGCTGCTTGCGCTGCGCGGTAGCAGGGCCCCTATTGGGCGGTAGCCACTGCTGGGCAGTGGCTGCCCCTAGCAATGGCGCCTGTTGCTGCTAGGGCAACTCTGTTGCCCTAGAAGTAGTGGGCTGGGTCCTGATTTGGATTTGGCGGCTTTCAGGCTCGGGGCCCAGTTTTGAAATTTTAATGGGTTTTAAAATTTTGTGTGTTTAGATTTTCTGTAATTTAAATGCACATGGTTTCTTGAATGAAATTTTAATTTTATTAATGAGATATTAATTTTGGAAATTACTATAGTGTAATTGAAATTGGTTTGGGTTATTTTGGCATAATTACTCGGGCAGTTGATTTGGATTCATGGTTTCCCAATTCCAATGGGAGCAGTGTTTTGCCTGGGCTGGAGGCCTAAAGCCCATTGAGGGCTAGAACCATGATGGGCCAAATTTGGCGATTTCAAAATAATAGCTAAGGACATAATTGAAATGGATTAAATTCATGCATTGTAACATGTTTATAAATTGATGTATTGGATTACATGGTTGTATGATTGAATGTATAAATGGATGCCATTGGGCCTTATTCAAGTTGGGTTGTATTTTTCTTTTTGGGTAAATACGACCTGCGTGCCGTTTTTCTTTTTTATGTAATTTTATATTATTTATTATTATAAAATTTGTGAAGAAGAAGCCCATTAGAGAGGCGAGCCCAAAAGGAAGAAGAGGAGGCCCAGTTGGTGTATTTTCTAGCATAGGTTTACTATAATTATATTACGTTGTAATATAGGCCCATAGCAGTTCATTATTTATTTAATTATGCTTTATTTATTTACATGTATGAATGTATGATCCAAACCCATTTCACCTACCTTTGCATCTAAGCCATTATTAAAATGAATCTCATAACCAAAAGGAGATTACTAAGTCGTTTAAAAGTGCTTTCCTCATTCAAAACCGACTCAAAGTGGGGATAGGCCAGTTGTAGACCATGCCCTCGCTAGATGCACTAGAGTATCGTCGTTTTGTATTGGGTTGGAGTATTGGTTACTTAAACACTTGGATGGAGATTTGGACTTAGCATAAGTAGTAGAATTCTCTTGGCCCTAAGCACATATGGGTAAGTGCCAACAAGCCCATCAAACCGAGAGTCCCTAAGTTGGGATTAGAAGGCGTTCCTACCTAAACAATTAGGGTCCATCTTTTTCAGGCCCTCATGTGGCTATTTCTTGATGAAATAGGGATCTTGGCCCGTAAGCCCAACAACTTGATTTAATTAATAACATGATTCATTATTAATTAACTATGGGAAAAACAAATTAAGTCCTTTATTAACACTCTTAAAATTTTTTTGTGTAGTAATCAAATGGTAAACAACAACACACTTTCACTGCGATCTATCCTGGAAAGGGATAAGCTTTCTGGCCTTAGCTTTTTAGACTGGTTTAGGAACTTAAGGATAGTTCTAAGACAAAAGTCAAAAGAGTATGTGCTGGAAAGGCCTATACCGGTTGCACCAACAGGAAGTAATCCTCCGGTTGCCCAGCTGGAGGAATCCGAGTTGCACGTAAAGGATAACTGGGACGTGACATGCTTAATGTTGGCGTGTATGGTCCTTGAGCTGCAAAAGCAGTTCATGGAGCATCAGGCCTTTGCTATTATAACAACTCTCAATGAGATGTTTTAAGAGCAAGCTCATCAGGAAAGGTACCTGACCAACAAGGCATTCCACTCTGATAAGATGGGGGCTGGGACATCTATGAGCGCACATGTGCTTAAGATGAAGGGCTATCTGGATACTTTAGCCCATCTCGGATTGCTTATCTCACAGGAGCTAGCGGTTGACACAATCCTGGCATCCTTGCTAGATTCTTATGATCAGGTCATCCTGAACTATAACATGCAAGGGATGAACCGTACTGTTAGTGAGATGCATGGGATGCTGAAGCTCACTGAGCAGTTGATCAAAAAGACTTCGCCGGTACTGATGGTCAACAAAGGGAACCCTCCTCTTGCAAAGGGCAAGGCCAAGGCCAAGGCTAAGAAGGCTAAGGCCCAGCCTAAGGCCAGTCCCGAGGATGTCTGTTTCGGGTGTAAGCAGGCAAGGCATTGGAAGAGATAGTGTCTGAAACTGTTGGGAGAGCAGAGGAAGACCCAGGGCGCGTCTTCATCAGGTATATATGTCATAGACATTAACCTCGCTGTTTCAACATCCTGGGTATTGGATACTGGATGTGGTTCTCACATTTGTTGTAATGTGCAGGGACTTAAGAACAGGAGATCACTGGGATCTGGGGAGGTGGACTTGCCGGTCAGTAATGGAGTAAGGTAGCTGCTATAGAGATCGACGAGTACCACTTATTGATGCCTAGTGGATTAGTTTTAATACTGAACAATTGTTATTTTGTACCTGCTATATGTAGGAATATTATTTCTTTTCAGTATTGGATATTTCTGGATTTAATTTTACTATTGCAAATGGTAGAATTGGTATATCTATAGAGGGATTATTTTATAGAGAAGCTCTATTAAATAATGGCATATATATCCTGGATTTTAATGAAAATAATCATGTCTATAATATAAATACTAAAAGGGTTAAGCCTAACGAACTTAATCCTGTCTACCTTTGGCATTGTCGTTTAGGCCACATAAACGAGAAGTGCATAGCTAGGCTTCACAAAGCTAGAATCCTAGGATCATTTGACATGGAGTCACTTGATATATGCGCGTCTTGTTTATGAGGTAAAATGACAAAAGCGCCTTTTAGCATGAAGGCTGAAAGGGCTATTGGTTTATTGGACCTAATACATTCAGACATATGTGGGCCTATGAGCGCAGCTACCAAAGGTGGACATTTGTACTTTATCACCTTCACGAACGATTTCAGCAGATATGGCTATGTCTATTCGATAAAACATAAGCCTGAGACCCTTGATAGGTTCAAGGAATTTAGAAATGAAGTATAAAACCAACTAGGTAGAAATATCAAAGCCCTTTGGTTAGACCGAGGAGGCTAGTATATAGGCCTAGATTTTGACTCATATCTGAGAGAGCATGGAATCATTCCATAGCTCACTCCTCCAGGAACACCACAATGGAATAGGGTGTCCGAACGGAGGAATAGGACCTTGTTGGACATGGTCTGCTCTATGATGAGTCATGCCTCTCTCCTAATAAGCCTCTGGGGATATGCTCTTGAGATAGTAGCTCTCATTTTGAACAATACTCCGACTAAGGTAGTGGAAAAGATGTCATATGAAATATGGATGGGTAGGGTGCCCAATGTGTCTTTCCTATGGATTTGGGGATGTGATGCACATGTTAAGAAATTGACTAGGGGCAAACTAGAACCCAAAACTGACAAATGCCTGTTTGTGGGCTACCTTAGGGAAACCAAAGGGTATTACTTCTACAATCCCGCTGAGAACAAGGTGTTCGTGGCACGAAAGGGGCTTTCTTGAAAAGGATTTTATATCCAAGAAAGACAGTGGGAGCAATGTTGAACTTAGGGAAGTTCAAAGCTCACAAATTCTTGAAGAGGATAACTCGAAGACCAGGGTGGAGCTTCCATCGGAGGAAGCACCGACCCAAGTCACACAAGGACCTAGAAGGTCTGATAGGGATCGTCAAGAACCGGAGAGATATGGGTTTCTCGTTACCAATGATCACACTCTTCTCATCTTCACTGAGGAAGACCCCAAAACCTACCAGGAGGCTATAGCTAGCCCACATTCTTCCAACTAGCACAAGGCCATGGAGGCGAAGATGCAATCTATGTACGATAACCATGTTTGGAACCTGGTTAATCCACCTCCGGGTGCTAAGGTGATAGGTTTTAAATGGTGCTACAAGCTAAAGGCCGACAATACCTTTAAGGGGTGGCTGGCTGTGAAAGGTTTCAGACAAGTCCATGGAATAGACTACGATGAAACTTTCTCACCAGTCGCTATGCTTAAATCCATAAGGATCCTGCTAGCCATAGCTGCTTGGTACGACTATGAGGTTTGGCAGATGGATGTCAAAACCACTTTCCGTAACAAAAAGCTATTCAAGGATGTGTATATGACACAACCTTTTATCGATCCAAAGCATCTTGGAAAGCTATGCAAGCTTCAAAGGTTCATTTATGGATTGAATCAAGCATCCCAAAGTTGGAATCTTAGATTCAATGAAGCCATAAAGGAATACAGCTTTATACAGAATCAAGATGAGCCTTGTGTGTATAAAGGGATTAGTGCGAGCATTGCCACCTTCCTGGTATTATATGTGGATGATATCCTTCTCATTGGGAGCGACATACCAACACTACAAGGAGTAAAGCTGTGGTTGTGTAAGTGCTTCATAATGAAGCACTTAGGCAAGGCTGAGACGATCCTAGGGATTAGGATCTATAGGGATAGATCCAATCAGCTTCTGGGCCTAAGTCAGGCTAAGAAAGGTTTCTCACCAATGAGCCATGAGCTAAAACTTAGTAAGAAGAACTGTCCTAAGACAAGGTAGGATAGGGAGAATATGAAGTTGGTCTCATATGCGTCAGTTATAGGATCAATCATGTACTCCATGCTATGTACCAGACCTGATGTCACCTTTGCACTAAGTATGACGAGCTGATACCACCAGGATCCCGACGAGGATCACTGGAAGGCTGTCAAAGCAATCCTGAAGTACCTTAACCATACCAAGGATAGCTTCTTAGTGTATGGAGGTCAGGAAGAGCTGTCAGTTACCGGGTACACTGATATAAGTTTCTAGACCGACCAAGATGAGTACCAGTCATAGTCTGGGTACATGTTCTTTCTAAATGGTGGTGCTGTTAGCTAGAAGAGCTCCAACCAACCGACTATCGCGGACTCTACTATAGAAGCTGAGTACATTGTGGCGTGTGATGTAGCTAAGGAAGCTGTGTTGATAAAGAAGTTTATCACTGAATTGGGAGTAGTACCAACTATCTAGAATCTAGTTGATATCTTCTGTGACAACAATGGGGCTGTTGCATAAGCCAAGGAGCCCCGGTCACATAAGAACATGAAGCCCATGCTCAAGAAATTTCACCTCATATAAGAAATCGCCGAGAGGGGTGACGTTTCATTACATAGAGTGGACACCGAGGACAATGTCGTACCTCCTTTGAGCAAGGCACTGGTTCAGCCTAAGCACGAGGCTCATGCTAGATCTATAGGGATTAGCCCATGCCTAGTTGGAACTAGTGCAAGTGGGAGATTGTTGGATGTGCCCTAGTCCCAAGGTATTGGTCCTTGTACTGTACATTTATTGGATTTATGTATTATACAACTTGTGTCATTAAATAAAGGCATTAATCTATTTATTATATATCTTGTGCTATGTTTTAAATACAGTATCCAATGGACATATCCATATCCATGTTGACAAGTGTCATGCACTTGGCAGTAAGACCATGGATAGGGAAAATGATATGACTATAAAGTCATCCGTAGTCTATTCCAATCATGGGAATGAATGGAACTAGAGACTATCATTAGCTTGGTTGGATGGCGGTGTCTTATCGGCTATTAGAAATGGAATATCAACCAAGTTAATGTTGGGATTTTTCACCGGAAATCACCCAATAAAAGCGGAAGAACGCGGTGATTTCCTCAAATCCAGTCCCAGGAGCAATTGAGATGGAAATTGAAAAACTTAAAATTAAATAGAAAGGGATTAATTTTCTTACCAGAAAATCTCTTTCTAGAGATGGATGAAGACTGCAGAATTCAAAGCAGAATTCCTCCTCGTTCACGTACATGAGCGCCTAACAAACACCGCACGTGCTAGTGTCAAAAATCACAAAAATTCAAGAGGGAGGAGCTTGAGAGAATTCGGCCAAGATGGTGGCTACACACACATGTGTGTTGGCCGAATTCCTCCCTGGGGTTTTAACCCTAGGGCTTCCAAATTCCCTTGTTGGAATTTAGGCCCAGTCTAGCTTCTATGTCTGTGTGGGCTTCCTCCTTTTAATTTAGGCCCAAACTTATTTTAATTAGTCTGGTTTAAATCAATATCAAGCCCAATTTTAATTAACCCATGTATTTAATATATTACTCCAAGTAACATGTTATTTACATTTAAATTAAAATTAGTTTGACTAATTAATTTAATCCATCAAATTAAAATTAAGTCTTCACAAAAAAAAAATTCATATGTAAACCTATACATATGAATATTTCCACCTAGGAAATAATTTCATAATTAATCCAATTAATTATGTGAAGCCAAATATTAATTTTATTATAATGATCAATTCAATTGATCCTTATAATATAATTAATATATATACACCTCTCTCTCTCTAGTGTGTATACTCCAAGTATACATGTGATTCCTTAAGTCGGTGTTCAGTCTCTCAATGTGTACGATCCAGTGGGCCCATCTTTATGTTGGCAGTGGGCCTATGGCCCACAGACTGCAGTTGGGCTCTAGCAAGCCACTGTAGCCCCCAATTAAGATGGAGATGGCAGTCTAACTGTTATCATAACCCTGTAGTTTAAACTTGTACATCCCATGTCATTGATATCGGTGTCTAACACAGAGGCATGGATTGATCATCCTCTTTTGTGTCGGACATTAACTTGATCCCGAATGCACTGAAGCTCACAAACAAGTTCCCACCTGTTTGGGTGTGGCCACACTCTTATCAGTTGCATTCATCAAGAGGCCGGTGATATCTTCCCAGTGGACTACTGAGTGACAAATGTTGGAAATGCCCTAGTTCCGAGGCATTGGTCCTTGTATTTGTACTATACATTTATTGGATTTATGTGTTGTACTCATTTGTGTTATTAATAAAGGCATCAATTCATTTATTATATCTATCTTGTGTAATATATTAAATGAAGTATCCAATGGACATATCTATATCCATGACGACAAGTGTCATGCACTTAGCAGTAAGACCATGGATAGGGTAAACGATATGACCATAAATAGATCCATAGTCTGTTCCAGTCATGGGAATGAATGGAACAACAGACTATCATTAACCTGGTTGTATGGCGGTGTCTTACCGGTCATTGGACATGGAATGTCAACCAAGTTAATGGGTACATGCCTGGGAGCATGGTACTGGATAGATCCACTAAACGAGTAATCCACATGGTATGGTATCACAATGGATTCTCGTGTAGTACTTGTATGGATCCTTTGACCTGACCATATGATGGTGTTACATGTGAAGTCGCATACTTAGGGGTACGCCTAAAAGGCCTGTAATAGGGTGCCAAGTATGGGTGCTTTTGGGTATGTCACTGAACATGGTAATACTATGGATATGCAGAAGGGATTTGTCACTCAGTAACCAACTGAGAAGATATCACCGGCCACTTGATGAATGTGACTGATAAGAGTGTGGCCACACCCAAACGAGTTGGAACTTGTTTGTGAGCATCAGTACATTCGGGATCAAGTTAATGTCCGGACACAAAAGAGGGTGATCAATCCATGCCTCTGTGTTGGACACCGATATCAATGACATGGGATGTACAAGTTTAAACTACAGGGTCATGATATCAGTTAGACTGCCATCTCCATCTTAATTGGGGGCTGCAGTGGCTTGCTAGAGCCCAACTACAGTCTACGGGCCAAAGGCCTGTTGCCAACATAAAGATGGGCCCACGGGATCGTACACATAGAACCATAGAATGCAGACTTAAGGAATTCGGCCAATCCTAGGTATAAATACCTAGGGTTAGAAATTTCAGCCACACTATGCATTGAGCCACCTAGCCGAAATTTCCTAGCCCTCTCCTCTCCGTTGTTCTGTTTTTCCGATGCTAGCACGGGTTGCATTTGTCAAGCGTTCGTGTACGTGAGAGTGGAGGAATTCTACTTTGAATTCTGCAGTCATCATCCATCTCTAGAAAGAGATTTTTCTGGTAAGAAATTTAATCCCTTTCGTTGCCCTAGCTGCAGCGGGCCGGGCCCAGTTTTTGGATTTTGCGGGTTTTTGGGTCCGGGGCCCAGTTTTGAAATTTTAATTGGTTTTAAAATTCGTGTGTTTAAATTTATGTGATTTAAATGCGCATGGTTTCTTGGATGAATTTTATTTCGTTCATATGATATTAGTTTTGGAAATTAATATGGTTAATGGAAATTGGTTCGGGTAATTTTGGCACAATTACTCGGACGGCTGAATTGGACCCATGGTTTCCCAATTCCAGTGGGAGCAGTTGGACTGCCTGGGCTGGAGGTCCAAAGCCCGTTAAGGGTTAGAACCATGGTGGGCCAAAATTGGCGATTTCCTTATAATGGCTTAGACATAATTTAAATGGGCTTAAATCATGCATTATGACATGCTTCTGAATTGTATGTATTGGATGCATATGAATGGTTGAATGAATGTATGATTGGATGCTATTGGGCCTTTTACGAGATGGGTTGTAATTTTCTTTTTGGGTAAATACGGCCTGCGTGTCGTTTTTCTTTTTAATGTAATTCTATTTTATTTAAATTAAATATTATAAAATTTGTAAAAGAAGAAGCCCATGGAGTGGTGAGCCCAAATGGAGGTGCAAGCCCAAATTGGAGGTGCAAGCCCAGAAGGAAAAGATGGAGGCCCGCCTAATATCTGTTTCTAGTATAGGTTTACTAGAATAATATTAGGATGTAACATAGGCCCGTAGCAGTCCATTTTAATTTTATTTAATCATGTTTTATGTTTATTTGCATGTATGAATGTATGTTCCAATAGCTCATTCACCTGCTTTATGTATGTAAGCCGTTATAATTGAATCTAATAACCAAACGGAATTACTAAGTCGCTTAAAAGTGCTTCCCTCATTCAAAACCGAATCGAAGTGGGAATAGGCCAGTTGTAGACCATGCCCTCGCAGGATGCACTGGAGTATTGTCACTTTGTATTGGGTTAGAGTATGGGATACTCTAACACTTGGATGGAGGTTTCGACTTAGCGTGGGTAGTAGGATTCTCCTGGCCCTAAGCACAGATGGGTAAGTACCAACAAGCCCATCAAACCGAGAGTCCCTAGGTTAGGATTGGACGCCATTCCTACCTAAATAATTAAGGTGTAGTTGTACCAAACCCTCGTTTGGCTATATCTTAATGAAATATGGATCTCGGCCCATGAGCCCAACAACTCGGTTTAAATTAATAACTTGATTCATTATTAATTTTATATGGGAAGAACAAAGCAAAGCCCTTTATTAACACTCTCAATGTTTTTCTGTGTAGAAACACCCAAATGGCAAACACAAATACCTTATCACTGCGATCCATTCTTGAAAAGGACAAGCTTTCCGGCCCTAACTTTTTAGACTGGCCTAGGAACTTGAGGATAGTTCTAAGACAGGAGTCAAAAGAGTATGTGCTGGAAAGGCCTGTGCCGGCTGCGCCTCAAGGACGTAATCCACCGACTGCCCAGCTGGAGGAATACGAGGCGCACGTCAAGGACAACCGGGATGTGACATGCCTTATGTTGGCTTGCATGGTCCCCGAACTGTAAAAGCAGTTTATGGACCACTAAGCCTATGCTATGATAACAACTCTTAATGAGATGTTTCAAGAGCAAGCTCGTCAGGAAAGGTACCTGACCAATAAGGCATTCCACTCTTGTAAGATGGGGGCCGGGACATCTGTGAGTGCACACGTGCTCAAGATGAAGGGCTATTTGGATACTTTGGCCCGTCTCAGATCGCCTATCTCTCAAGAGTTGGCGGTGGACACAATCCTCGCGTCCTTGCCGGATTCTTATGATCAGTTCATCCTTAACTACAACATGTAAGGGATGAACCGTACTGTCAGTGAGCTGCATGGGATGCTTAAGCTTACTGAGCAGTCGATCAAGAAGACTCCGCTGGTGTTGCTGGTTAACAAGGGGAACCCTCCTCTTGCTAAGGGTAAGGCCAAGGAAAAGGCCAAGGCCAAGGCCAAAAAGGCCAAAGCCAAGAAGGCCAAAGCCCAACCCAAGGCCCAACAGAAGGCATGTCCTGAGGACGTCTATTTCGGGTGCAGACAGGCGGGCCATTGGAAGAGATCGTGTCCCAAGCTGATGGGAGAGCAAAGAAGGGGCCAAGGTGCATCCTCTTCAGGTATTTATGTTATAGATATTAACCTTACTGTTTCAACATCCTGGGTATTGGATACTGGATGTGGTTCTCACATTTGTTGCAATGTGCAGGGACTTAAGAACAGAAGGTTGCTGGGATCGGGAGAGGTGGACTTGCTGGTAGGGAATGGAGCAAGGGTTGCTGCCATAGAGATCGGCGAATACCACCTAATGATGCCCAGCGGATTGGTTTTAATTTTAGAACATTGTTACTTTGTACCTGCTATGTGTAGGAATATTATCTCTGTATCAATGTTGGATATTTCTGGATTTAATTTCACTATTTTAAATGGTCGAATTTCTATATCTAGAGAGGGATTATTTTATGGAGATGCTCTATTAAATAATGGCCTATATATCCTGGACTTAAATGAAACCAACCATATCTATAACATAAACACGAAAAGGGTTAAGCCTAACGAACTTAATCCTGTCTACCTATGGCATTGTCGTCTTGGCCATATAAACGAGAAGCGCATTGCTAGGCTTCACAAAGCTGGAGTACTAGGGTCATTTGACTTGGAGTCAATTGATACATGTGAATCATGTTTAAGAGGCAAGATGACAAAGGCGCCTTTTAGCAAGAAGGCTGAAAGGGCCACTGGCTTATTGGACCTGATACATTCAGATGTATGTGGGCCTATGAGCGCAGCGACCAGAGGTGGGCATCTATACTTCGTCACGTTCACGGATGATTTCAACAGATATGGCTATGTCTATCTGATGAAACACAAGTCTGAGACCCTTGATAGGTTCAAGGAATTTCGAAACGAGGTACAGAACCAGCTAGGCAGGAATATCAAAACCCTTCGGTCGGACTGAGGCGGTGAGTATATGAGCCTAGAGTTTGACTCATACTTGAGAGAGCATGGAATAGTTCCACAGCTCACTCCTCCTGGAACACCACAATGGAATGGGGTGTCCGAACGGAGGAATAGGACCTTGTTAGACATGGTCCGCTCAATGATGAGTCAAGCATCTCTCCCAATTAGTTTCTGGGGACACGCCCTCGAGACAGCAGCTCTCATCTTAAACAATACTCCGACTAAGGCAGTGGAAAAGACCCCATATCAGATATGGACGGGCAAGGAGCCCAATGTGTCTTTCCTAAGGATTTGGGGATGTGAAGCACATGTCAAGAAATTGACTAGTGGCAAGCTGGAGCTCAAAACCGATAAATGCCTGTTTGTGGGCTACCCTAGGTGTGAGCGGACGACGCGTTTTCGACGGGACGCGGGACTCCCTTTCGGAATGGGGCGCCACGATCTCGGGCGGGCCCCTCCCTCGCGTGGGGTTTTTAAAATGGAAATCCGCGTTTTGGAAAATGAATAGAATTAACGCATAAAAGAACCGAGACCTAAGTCTCGATGGATATTGTAGGAGTCGCCACCCGGCTCAGCTCAACCGGGAAATTCTTATGTAGCTGAACCGGACGAACGGCCGCTACACTATCCAGAGATTCGGGTCCGGACAAGTCCCTTATTTCGTGTCTAATTAAAATAAAGTTGGTCAATGTTCAAAGATGGTATTTCAAAATCTAAAGTCAATTTTATTGAAGTAAATAGACATGCAGCGCGCATACAAAATATTTAATACAAAGATAAGGAAAAGGAATAAATATTAATAGGCTTACAACCAAATCGAATGGAAAAAATAAAAACTCTCGCCTCACTTATACAACCGCCTAGAATACACGAAAATCTAAAAATAATTACAACCACCTAAATACACGATTTAATCTATTAAAATACATCAAAAATAAAAATAAAAATAAAAATAAATTAAAACCTGCAAAACAGAGGGTTAGCACAATATATACAGCACGCCACAACTAGGACTCAAATAGACAGAATTGGGAAATCAAGAATCGGGAGCATGCATTTAGGGGGTAACCGGGTTGGCTCGGCTAGCCGGCCCGGTTAGACCTGGAAAACATTTTGAAACGTCCCTGTATTTTTTTGGTTTTTTGTGAAAAAAAAAAAATCATTTTGAAAACAAGTTTTCCGGTTTACATGCATTTTTATATATTTAAGTGGGTCGGTTTTCAGGAGAAATGGGTCTCCGTCGTTGAATTGTTCTAAATGCAATTTTACTAAAAATTGAATCTATGGTCGTGATGCACATAACAAAATTCATTTTGACGATTTTCGGGATTTTCTAATTTTTTGGGATTTTTTATGGATAAAAGCTGAAATTCTGATTCTGAAATAATGATTACAGTCGTACGACTGTAGTTTACAGTCGTGCGACTGTGATCAATTCAGGATCAAAATTTCAATAAAAATTCATTTTGGACCAAAACTGAAGAAAAAAAAAATGGCTGGAAACTAAGAACAGTCGTACGACTGTATATACAGTCGTACGACTGTTCATGAAAGCTAAGAACAGTCGTACGACTGTTCTTAGTTTCCAGGAACAGAAATACGAAACTGCAGCAAAAACGCACAAAAATTCACTTCAAACACCCAGAAAGCGAGGAAAAGCGTAAGGCAAGGAAGTGACTACCTTTTTAGAAGCTATTCCAAGTCGTTTTGACCCCTGGCGTCGCTCCAATCCCAACGAATTCGCACTTTTTCCCTTGGAATGGAAGTTGGGAGTTTGAGTCCAAAAATCCAAATTTGCAAGGGATTCTGATTGTTTAAGTCCAAGTTCTTGATTTAGTTGTGTAGTTAAGTGATCAACCTAGAGATTTCTAACAAGTTTTAGGCTTAATTTCGAGAATTGAAGAAAATCAAAGAGGAGGAAAAGTGAGTTTTTTATGGTTTTCTTTTTCTCTCTCTTCTCTTTCTCTCTCTAAGTTTTTCTTTCACCAGAAATCTCCTCCCTTTCTCTTCCTTCTCTTCTTCTTTTTATCTCTCTGCCTTCCTTTGCTTGCTGCAACAAGGGAGCAATTAATGCTCCCTTTCTCTTTCCTTCATTTCTGCTGCAGAGGTATGGGACTCTGCAGTTTTTCCGATATTACAGTCGTACGACTGTAATTTTTAAATTACAGTCGTACGACTGTAACAATAGTCGTACGACTATTCTATTTTTTTTTTTTAAGTATAGAAAATTCCGGCGCTTACACTAGGGAAACCAAAGGGTATTACTTCTACAACCCCGCCGAGAACAAGGTGTTCGTGGCAAGGAAGGGGGTCTTTCTGGAAAAGGAGTTCCTTTCCAGGAAAGATAGTGGGAGCAACGTTGAACTTAGGGAAGTTCAAGGTCCACAAGCTCCTGAAGAGGATAACTCAGAGGCCCAAGTGGAGCTTCCACAAGTGGAAGCACCGACCCAGGCCACACAAGAACCTAGAAGGTCTGGTAGGGATTGTCGGGAACCGGAGAGGTATGGTTTCCTCGTCACCGATGATCAAACTCTTCTCATCTGGGATGAAGAAGAACCAAAAACCTACCAGAAGGCAATGGCTAGCCCACAGTCTGCAAATTGGCGTAAAGCCATGGAGGCAGAAATGCAATCTATGTACGATAATCAAGTTTGGAACTTGGTTGATCCACCTCCGGGTGCTAGGGTAATAGGTTGCAAGTGGTGCTATAAGCTAAAAGCTGATAATACCTTCAAGGGGCGTTTGGTCATGAAAGGTTTCAGACAAGTCCATGGAATAGACTATGATGAAACTTTCTCACCAGTAGCCATGCTCAAGTCCATCAGGATACTGCTGGCCATAGCCACATGGTATGACTATGAGGTATGGCAGATGGATGTCAAAACCGCTTTCCTTAATGGGAAGCTACTCGAGGATGTGTACATGAAAAGATTCAGCATGGACCGGGCCAAGAAAGGTTTCTTGCCAATGGGCCATGGGCTGAAACTTAGTAAGAAGAACTGTCCTAAAACAAGGGAGGACAGGGAGAACATGAAATTGGTTCCATATGCTTCGGCTATTGGATCAATCATGTACTCCATGTTATGTACGAGACCTGATGTCGCCTTTGCACTGAGTATGACGAGCCGATACCAGCAGGATCCCGGGGAGGATCACTGGAAAGCTGTCAAGGCGATCCTCAAGTACCTTAACCGGACTAAGGATAGCTTCTTGATGTATGGTGGTTAGGAAGTGCTATCAGTTACTGGGTATACTGATGCGAGCTTCCAGACAGACCAAGATGAGTACCAATCGCAGTCAGGGTATGTATTCTTGCTGAATGGTGGTGCTGTAAGCTGGAGGAGCTCAAAGCAGCCAACCATAGCGGTCTCTACAACAGAAGCTGAGTACATCGCTGCGTGTGATGCAGCTAAGGAAGCTGTGTGGATGAAGAAGTTTATCACTGAGTTGGGAGTAGAGCCAACTATCCAGGACCCAGTCGATATCTTCTGTGACAACAATGGGGCCGTCGCACAAGCAAAGGAGCCCCGGTCACACAAGAACACAAAGCACGTGCTCAGAAAGTTTCACCTCATACGAGAAATCGAGGAGAGAGGTGACATTGCATTGCACAGAGTGGACACCGAGGATAATGTCGCAGATCCATTGACCAAGGCGCTGGCCCAGCCCAAGCATGAGGGTCATACTAGATCTATAGGGATTAGGCCCATGCCTAGTTGGAACTAGTGCAAGTGGGAGATTGTTGGAAATGCCCTAGTCCCGAGGCATTGGTCCTTGTATTTGTACTATACATTTATTGGATTTATGTGTTGTACTCATTTGTGTTATTAATAAAGACATCAATTCATTTATTATATCTATCTTGTGCAATATATTAAATGAAGTATCCAATGGACATATCTATATCCATGACGACAAGTGTCATGCACTTAGCAGTAAGACCATGGATAGGGTAAACGATATGACCATAAATAGATCCATAGTCTGTTCCAGTCATGGGAATGAATGGAACAACAGACTATCATTAACCTGGTTGTATGGCGGTGTCTTACCGGTCATTGGACATGGAATGTCAACCAAGTTAATGGGTACATGCCTAGGAGCATGGTACTGGATAGATCCACTAAACGAGTAATCCACATGGTATGGTATCACAATGGATTCTCGTGTAGTACTTGTATGGATCCTTTGACATGACCATATGATGGTGTTACATGTGAAGTCGCATACTTAGGGGTACGCCTAAAGGGCCTGTAATAGGGTGCCAAGTATGGGTGCTTTCGGGTATGTCACTGAACATGGTAATACTATGGATATGCAGAAGGGATTTGTCACTCAGTAACCAACTGAGAAGATATCACCGGCCACTTGATGAATGTGACTGATAAGAGTGTGGCCACACCTAAACGAGTTGGAACTTGTTTGTGAGCATCAGTACATTCGGGATCAAGTTAATGTCCGGACACAAAAGAGGGTGATCAATCCATGCCTCTGTGTTGGACACCGATATCAATGATATGGGATGTACAAGTTTAAACTACAGGGTTATGATATCAGTTAGACTGCCATCTCCATCTTAATTAGGGGCTGCAGTGGCTTGCTAGAGCCCAACTGCAGTCTGGGCCAAAGGCCCGCTGCCAACATAAAGATGGGCCCACGGGATCGTACACATAGAACGATAGAATGCAGACTTAAGGAATTCGGCCAACCCTAGGTATAAATACCTAGGGTTAGAAATTTTGGCCACACTATGCATTGAGCCTCCTAGCCGAAATTTCCTAGCCCTCTCCTCTCCGTTGTTCTGTTTTTCCGACGCTAGCACGGGTTGCATTTGTCAAGTGTTCGTGCACGTGAGACTGGAGGAATTCTACTTTGAATTCTGCAGTCATCATCCATCTCTAGAAAGAGATTTTTCTGGTAAGAAATTTAATCCCTTTCTATTTAATTTTAAGTTTTTTCAATTTCCACTTCAATTGCTCCTGGGACTGGATTTGAGGAAATCACCGCATTCTTCCGCTTTTATCGGGTGATTTCCGGTGACAAATCCCAACAACAAATCCCTTCTACATATCCATAGCATTACCATGCTAAGTGACATACCCGAAAGTACCCATACTTGGCACCCTATTACAGGCCCTTTAGGCGTACCCCTAAGCATGCGACCTCACATGTAACACCATCATATGGTCAGGTTAAAGGATCCATACAAGTACTACACGAGAATCACTTGTGATACTATACCATGTGGATTACTCGTTTAGTGGATCTATCCAGTACCATGCCCCCATGCATGTACCCATTAACTTGGTTGACATTCCATGTCCAATGACCGGTAAGACACCGCCATACAACCAGGTTAATGATAGTCTCTTGTTCCATTCATTCCCATGACTGGAACAAACTACGGATCTATTTATCGTCATATCATTTACCCTATCCATGGTCTTACTGCCAAGTGCATGACACTTGTCATCATAGATATAGATATGTCCATTGGATACTTCATTTAATATATTGCACAAGATAAATATAATAAATGAATTGATGCCTTTATTAATAACACAAATAAGTATAATACATGAATCCAATCAATGTATGATACAAATGCAAGGACCAATGCCTCGGGACTAGGGCATTTCCAACAGTTAATGGGTACATGTAAAAGGGGCATGGTACTGGATAGATCCACTGAACGAGAAGTCCACATGGTATAGTATCACAAGTGATTCTCGTGTAGTACTTGTATGGATCCTTTAACCTAACCAAATGGTGGTGGTGCATGTGAAGTGGCATACTTTGGTGTATGCCTAAAGGGCCTGTAACAGGGTGCCAAGTATGGGTATGTTCGGGTATGTCAGTGAATATGGCAATGCTATGGATAATGTCACTCAATAGTCCACTGAGAAGATATCACCGACCTCTTGATTAATGCTACTGATAAGAGTGTGGCCACACCCAAACAAGTTGGAACTTGTTTATAAGCATAAGTTCATTCGGGATTAAGTAAATATCCGGACAGAAAAGAGGGTGATCAATCCATGCCTCTATGTTGGACACCTATATCAATGACATGTGATATACAAGTTTAAACTATAGGGTTGCGATTACAATTAGACTTCTATCTCCATCTTAATTGGGGGCTGCAGTGGCTTGCTAGAGCCCACCTGCAGTCAGTGGGTCATATGCCCACTACCAACATAAAGATGGGTCCACAGGATCGTACACATTGAACATCTGAACTCGAACTAAAGGGATCAACAATATACTTGGAGTATACATACGGAGAGAGGATTGTATTAATTATATTATATAGATCAATTGGATTGATCAAAATAATATAATTAATATTTGTATTGCCTTCTTATAATTAATTCAATGAATTAATTTATGAGATTATTTCTTAGGTGGAAATATTATACATGTATAGGTTTACATGTATTTAATTTTATAAAATTCTAATTTAATTCCTTGGTCAAATTAATTTTAATTTAAATGTATGTAATATATTATTTGGTATGATATATTTAGATATATGTTGAATTGAAATTAAATTAGACCGAAAGAATTAAATCAAACTTGGGCTTAAAGGAGAAAAGGTCCGCATAAAATTAAAGGAGAATAGGCCAAAATTTTGCAAGAAAAATTTCAGCCATCTAGGGTTAAATCCCTTTAAAAATTTCGGCCAAGACTAAGGGAAAAACACAGAAAATTCCAGCAGCAAAGATCTTCTCTTCTGGCCGATCCCATCGCTAGCATGGGTTGAGTTCGTTTGCCGTTCGTGTAGGGGATAGTGGAGGAAGTCTATATTGATTTCTATATGGCTCTAGTTGATTTTCTGGTGAGAATCTATTCCTTCTCCATTTTATTTTTGGTTTTTGATTTCCCCCCAATTGCTCCTGGGCACGAATTTGAGGAAATCAACATGTTCTTCCGCTTTATCGGTTGATTTTCGGTGAAAAATCCCAACAGATGGATGTTAAGACTGCTTTTCTGGATGGAAAACTACTCGAGGATGTCTACATGACACAACCTAAGATCAATAAAGCTATTAAGGAATATGGCTTTATACAAAATCCAGATGAGCCTTATGCGTACAAGATGGTTAGTGGGAATGTATCTACATGCCTACTCCTATACGTAGATGACATCCTTCTTTTTGGAAGTGACATACCAACACTGCAAGGGGTTAAGTAGTGGTTGAGTAAGTGCTTTGTAATGAAGGACTTAGGAGAAGCTGAGATGATCTTAGGGATCAGGATTTACAAGGATAGATCCAATCGGCTTCTGGGCCTAAGTCAAGCCTCTTACATAGACAAAGTTCTAAAAAGGTTTGGCATGGATAAGGCAAAGAAAGGTTCCTTGCCTATGCATCATGGACTTAAACTAAGTAGGAACAATGGTCCTAAGACAAAGGAGGACTGAGAGAAGATGCAGAAGATCCCATATGCTTCGGGTATAGGATCTATCATGTACTCCATGTTATGTACGAGACCCGATGTCGCTTTTGCACTGAGTATGACTAGCCAATACTAGTCAGATCCCAAGAAGGATCACTAGATAGTAATCAAGTTAATCCTTAAGTACCTTAACAGGACTAAGGATAGCTTTTTATTGTATGGAGGTCAAGAAGAGTTGTAATTGTCGGGGTACACTAATGCAAGCTTTAAGACTAATCAAGATGAAAACTAGTAACAGTTTGGTTATGTGTTCTTGTTGAATGGTGGGTACCATTAGCTGGAGGAGCTCGAAATAGCCAACCATCACTAATTCTACCATAGAAGTTAAGTACATTGCTGCATGTGAAGCTGCAAAGGAAGCTGTTTGGATGAAGAAGTTCATCACTGAGTTAGGAGTAATTCCATCTATCCTAGACCCAGTGAATTTTACAATGACAACAATGGGGCCATCACACAGGCTAAGGAGCCTCGATCACATAAGAAGTCCAAACACATACTCAAGAAGTTTCACCTCATCCAAGAGATCGTGGACATAGGGGATATTTCACTACAAAGAGTTGACACCGGGAACAATGTCACTGATCCGTTGACTAAGGCAGTGGCATAGATACAGCACGAGGGTCATACTATACCTATAGGGATTAGGGCAATGCCTAGTTGGAACTAGTGTAAGTGGGAGATTGCTAGTGTGCCCTAGTCCAAATGGCATTGGTTCTTGTATTGTATTATACTTTATATTTGGATATTTTGTATTATACATTTTATATTGAAAAAAAGGCATGAATCTATTTATTCATATCTTGTGCTATTTATAAATAAAGTACCCAATAATTATAACCATTCTAAAGTAAACCAATGTAGGTCATTAGATTATAAGACCTTTTAGTAGAGTTAAAGTTATAGTTATAAAGATATCCCTAGTCTGTTCTAATCATAGGAATGAATAGCACTAAGGACCAGTATATCCTCGACTGGAAGGCAACGTCTCACCGGCCGTTGGACATGGAATGTGAGTCAATGATATAGGTACATGTTGGGTTGCATGGTACTAGATCGATCTGCTGTGGGAATACCATATGGTTCGATTGTCATAGGTATTTCTTAGGTAGGTCTTGCTATTATCCTTAGACCCGATATTTGCTATAACATAACATGGGATCTCATACACTTTGATACGCATAACAGCCCCGTAACAGGGTGCTAAGTATCGGTATGTTGGGTGGACCTGTGAACATGTTGATGTTGATAGTGAAGTTGACGGAATTGCCACTCAGCGTCACCTGAGATAATATCACTAGCCACTTGATGAGTGGGACTGACAAGTATATGGCTATACCCGAATAAGTTAGGATACCTATTCGTTAGGTTCAGTCCACTCGGTATTAGGAAATAAATAAGCATATAAGAGGATGACAGGGCCATGCCTGTTGCTTATTATGAGCAGACGACCTTTTAAAGAAAGCGGATCGCGACGAAGCGAATCGGGGAAAAGGATTACTTATGCGAAGGGATGTTTGTTTTTGAAAAATGGGATTTTGATTATCTTGATTTGGGGAAAACCGTCGATTTATTTGAAAATCCCTTTATAGAAAACCTTTTCCCATTTTTAACTTAAAGACCTCGAAACTTAAATTTCAAGATCAGTGATAGAGTCGCCACCCGGATCAGCTCATCCGGGAAATTCCAGTACAGCTCCCTACCAAGGGTAGACTACTGTACCTAATCCAAAGATTTAGGGTTTGGGCAAGTGACTTGCTTAACCTCAAGCTTGCTTTTACTTTATAGTTCATATTACCATAGTTTATTTGCTTTATTATCTTTCTCTACCCGATTTGTGTTTATTTAGCCCATGCTCAAGCGAATGATAGGAATAAATTGTAGAATAAATAAACCATACATTCAAGCAGTTAAAAGAGTAAAAATAGATGCCGCTTATACAACCAGATCGAATAAAAATAAAAAGCTCTCATCCTCACATTACAAGCGCCTAAAATACACGAGGATCTAGAAATTATAACTGCCTAGAATACATGAATTAAATTATTAATTACATCAAAAATGAAAATAAAAAGAAACTAAAAGTTGCAAAACAGACAGTTAACACAATTATCGCATAAACATAAATAGGATTCAAACAGGACAAAATTGGGATTTTTAGGAACGGGGGTATACATTTAGGGGGTAGTCGGGCCGACTCGGCCAGTTGGCCCAACTAGACCTGGAAAATAATTTTGAAACGCCCAGTGATTTTTGTACTGGAAAAAATATTTTTGCAAAATGATTGGCTAGATAACATGAACATTTTTCCTTTTTAGTGGGTCTATTATCCCGGTACTCGGGGTTTCGTTCGTCTGGGTCTCCTAATTTCAGCATTCATCTAGGGTCCAAACGTAAACGATTTGATTCTGAAGACAGTATAGCGCGACGACGTCCGTACGGGTCGTTTCGTGATTCTGTCTCCTTCTGGAGACTACAGCCGTACGACTGTAGTTAGAGCCGTGCGGCTTTAATTATAGTCGTGCGACTTTAACAACTACAGTCGTGCGACTGTTCCAGAACCCAAAAAATGGTTTTCTCATTTTGAAAATGCCGTTTTGCTCGTTTTTGGAATACCATAGGGATTTCCGTAAAAGCCGGGGGTCTGCTGATGCTGGACTACGGATCTGTTTTGGATCGAACAACCCCAAATTTCAGAAAAATAGAAATCCAGGAAATCGAAAACCTCACATCCACATGAATTTAAATCTGAAAACCAAATTTTGATAGTGTATGGGAGTGTTTGGGCCGACATATATCAAAATAGAATGGAAAAAATGGAAAACGAGCTGTTTTCGGCCGATACGGGGTAGTTTTGGGTTTCTACCCGGAAGGACAGAGTCGTGCCGGTTTAGATTAGAGCCGTGCGGCTCTGTTCAACTGTATTCTTATCAAACACAGCCGTACGACTCTAGTTGGGCAACCAGTTTTCCAAGAATTTGAGAAACAAAGAAAAATGCGAAGAAGAAGTAATTTACACAGGTTTAATGTTTCTCAAGTTTACCTTGATATTGTTTTGATGTCTTTAACGTCCAAAATCAAATCAAAAAGTCGAAATGGTTCCCGAATCCTCAACCGTCCCGAAATCCCAAAAACGAATCTGAATCAATCCGAAAACAATCTGAAACGATCCCAATTGATTATGTAAATGTCGAGAATACTTCCTTTGATGTTTTGGTATTAGTTTTGGGTGTTGAGGTTTAGTTTTTTGTTTATGCTCCCTTTCTCTGCATATTCAGTTCCTACCTTCTCTTTCTCCCCTTTCCTTCTTTTTGTTTTTCTATAAGCTTAAGATCAATTTTTTTCCTGTTTCTGATTTGATTTTAGGTTTTTATATCTCACCCCTTGTAATCATTTCACGAATTAAATGAGCCGTTTAATTTTCTGTGAATTCAGCTGCACTTTTCCCCGTGTCAGTCAAGTTGCTCTGCTTTACAGAGAAACTTGATTGACCCACTAGAGCCGGGCCCGATGTTGCAAAAAAAAAAAAAAAACAACGTTAACCCTAAACCCTAAAATCACCCGGGGGACCTTTCTCATGGTTTTGGATTTAGGATAGCTTAGTTTTCAGAGCGTTTGAGATATCCAAGGCGACATTTCAGTCATTCTCAAGTCCTATTCGTGTCCGTCTACTCAACAGGTAATACAGGTTTCTCATCATAGAGGTCGGGAAAACCCGGCACTTACAGCTGCCCTTATCGTGATTAAATTTGATACCCGATACCAGGTTTACAATACCTGAGGGGAATTTGAGAACGTGAATTGAAGCACCGTAAATGGAAGGAAAGAAGGACGTACCTGATTTGCCAAAGTGTCATTATTGCAGTGATGGTTTGATTTGAGCTGATACCGGGTCTAGGTTACCTGAGGCGATGTTGAGATTGAGCCTAAACTGGATTTATCTGTATCCGAGGCAGTGGTGGAGTGAGCCTAAACCGCATTTATCTGTATCCAAGGTGATGGTGAACTGAGCCTGAGCCAGATTTATCTGTATCCAAGGTGATGGTTAATTTGAGCCTATACCAGGTCTAGGTTACCCGAGGCGATGTTGAGATTGAGCCTGAACTGGATTTATCTGTATCCAAGGCGATGGTGAGCTGACCCTGAGCTGGATTTATCTGTATCCGAGGCAATGGCTAATTTAAGCCGACACCGGGACTAGGTTATTGAGGTGATGTTGAGATTAGGCCTGAACAGGATTTATCTGTATCTGAGGCGGTGATGGAATGAGCCAGAGCCAGATTTATCTGTATCCGAGGCGATGGTGGATTTGAGCCGATACCGGGTCTAAGTTACCTGAGACGATGTTGAGATTGAGCCTGAACCAGATTTATCGGTATCTGAGGCAATGGTGAACTAAGCCTGAGCCGGATTTATCTGTGTCCGAGGCGGTGGTGGAATAAGCCTTAGCCGGATTTATCTGTATCCGAGGCAAAGGTGGATTTGAGCCGATACCAGGTCTAGATTACCTGAGGTGATGTTGAGATTGAGCCAGAATCAGATTTATCTGTATCCAAGACGATGGTGAACTAAGCCTGAGCCAGATTTATCTGTATCCGAGGCGGTGGTGGAATGAGCCTGAGCTGGATTTATTTGTATCCAAGGTGAAGGTGGATTTGAGCCGATACCAGGTCTAGATTACCTGAGGTTATGTTGAGATTGAGCCAGAATCAGATTTATCTGTATCCGAGGCAATGATGAACTGAGCCTAAGCCTGATTTATCTGTATCCGAGGCGGTGGTGGAATGAGCCTTAGCCGGATTTATTTGTATTTGAGGCGAAGGTGGATTTGAGCTGATACCAGATCTAGGTTACCCGAGGCGATGTTGAGATTGAGCCTGAACTGGATTTATCTGTCTCCGCGGTGATGGTGAATTGAGCCTGAGCTGGATTTATCTGTATCTAAGGCGAAGTTATTGAATTCCTGCATTTGGAATGGCGAGTCTTCATTCCTTGATCAAGAGACGTTGAACAAAAATGTTTGCCCCTTCGATCAAGCATGAAGACTAGCTGGGGATGAATGTTCTATGTATGCTACATGTGCATGCATGATGATGCATATGCATGTAGATTCTAAAGAGTGTGTTTCCTGCTATTTGCCCAATCTTGATATTCCATGTCCTTGCTAGGGACACCATGTCATGCTGTTGATTGACCGTGGCTGGGGGAACACATTCTTTGTGTTATGTAATCCTTGCGTTTTTGTTGGGGACATTTGACGACTGTCGAGGAAGTATGATGACTACTGGGGAGAAAGTGGTGACATTTTTTGTGATGGTTCCGCTAAGGAATAATGCAGAGGGTCCTACTGGAGAAAAGCAGAAGGGCTCCTTCTAGGGGATAGTGGAAGGGTTCCACCTTTCTGCCCCTAGGAATAGTGAATCTGGAAGTGCTCTAAATTTTGCCTGAACTGCCCGATATGGGTTTTTAGCTCAGCGAGCTGCTTTAACTTTTGCCTAAGGTGCCTTTTCGGTTTTCACCTTAGTGAGCTTTTTTTTTTTTTTTTACATTTGAACTTGGATTTGTTTTGAAACTTTCGGCCACCTCGATAAATAATGAGTTAGATTTGGAGGATAAGAAAAGATTATAGACTACATGTATTTAGCACATTTTCAAAGTAACGC
The DNA here is from genome assembly GCA_039660915.1 of Euphorbia tirucalli. Taxonomy (NCBI): domain Eukaryota; kingdom Viridiplantae; phylum Streptophyta; class Magnoliopsida; order Malpighiales; family Euphorbiaceae; genus Euphorbia; species Euphorbia tirucalli. The sequence goes on along the minus strand of CM077632.1, from coordinate 48,661,647 downwards.
GAGTCTTTTAACCAATTAAATGCAAAGTGCTTTCTTTAAATGGATGTTTAGGCGAGATAACTTTCTCTATGCATTCTGATATAACCATACAAATATATTTAAACAAAACATCACACTTTATTGATGAAAGTAGCATGAGTACATTTGAAAAGACTAGTCTCCAAAATGGAATACATTCTACACAGAACCATAATCTGTCACCAGTCATCCTTTGCTAATTTTCTGACTGATTATTTTCCCTCGTGTCTTGATTTTTTGCCTAGGCCGCCCTTTTCGAGTTTTCAACCTAGCAGACCTCTTTTTTTTTAAACATGATAAGGCTTCAGGCGATCTTGGTTAACAGGATTTGCAAATTCATTTCTATCCATGTCTGGGATGCTTACACCACCCTTCGACAACACCTTCTTTACAATGTATGGGCCTTTCCAATTCGGCCTAAATTTTCCCGAGTGTCAACATTTGTGGGCCTCAACTGTTTCAAAACTAAGTCCTCGGCTTTCAGCTGTCGTCTGGGATACTTCACTTTCTGATTATAGGCTTTAGCCATTCTGCTTTGATACAACTGCAAATGATCCAGTGCTTTCAGCCGCTTTTCATCTAATGCTGTCAACTATTCGTATCTAGCTTGAACCCATTCCATTTCTGGTAGCCGAGCTTCCAAGGCTATTCTGAGTGATTTAAGTTCCATTTCCACTAGCAACACTGTTCCATTCCATATACCAAGGTGTGTGGAGTCTCGCCAGTTGGTGTTCTGACACTAGTTCTATAACCCTAAAGAGCATATGGCAGCGTAGCAGCCCAGTCTCTATAGGTGGTTACCGTTTTTGATAAGATCTTCTTGATTGACTTGTTAGCTGCCTCCACCGCACCATTAGCCTGTGGTCTATATGGAGAAGACCCATGATGTTCAGTGCCATCTTCTGTGAATAACTTGGCTATTGCCCCTTGGAATTGCACCCCGTTATAAGTCACTACATGGTGAGGGATTCCATATAGAGAGATGATGTTCTTCTGAATGAACTTGACCATCTGCTTTGCTGTCACACTGGAGAAGGATTCTGCTTCCACCCATTTTAAGAAATAATCAACAGCAACTACTATGAACCTGTGCCTGTTAGATGCTGCGGGATGAATTTCTCCAATCATGTCAATCCCCCACATCGAGAATGGCTAAGGAGATGCTAGGTTCTGTAGTTCAAGTGGTGGCAGATGATTGATATCAGCATAGATTTGGCATTCGTGACACCTTCTTACCTTCTTTACATAATTAGACTGCATTGTCACCCAGAAGTATCCCTATCTCATTATCTTTCTTGCAATAGCAACCCCATTCATATGCGGCCCACAGGATCCTGCATGTACTTGCTGCATTACAGTTTCTACTTCTCGTTTTGTCAAACATCTCAGAAGAACCCCGTTCACAGTTCTTTTATATAGCTTATCTTAGAAGATTTTAAACTGGCTTGCCAATCTCCTTAATGAAATCTTATCAGCAGTACTGGCTCCTTTCGGATGCTTTCCTCTTTCACATACTGATAAATGTCAAAGAACCACGGTTTTTCTTCAGTAGTTAACTCCATTACTTCGTGCATATCAAAGCAGGGTGCCTGGAGATTACTATAATTAGAGGATGTATCTGTGTCTTTTCTGGATTTTCCCACATAGAGGACAATGTTGCTAGTGTGTCAAGCCATTTTGTTCTCCTCCCGGGGAACGTGTCTAAACTCACACTGGCCAAATAACCCTCTTCTGTACTACAGCAGCTCTAAGTAGGGTCGTAAAGCTTCTTTTCTCAAATCCCATTCGCCTTGCGCTTGCCTAATTACCAAAAGTGAATCCCCGACAATCAAGACATCGTCTGCCACTAGTGTTAGGAGGGATTCCATCCCGAATAAGCTTGCTTCATATTTTGCCCCATTGTTGGTTATGGGGAAGTCCAACCTTTTTTACAATGGAATGACCTCGCCATCCGGTGTCGCTATGATTACCCCAATTCCAGCACCCTTTCTGTTTATGGCACCATTGAAGCACATAACCCATCTCCTTGCTTCCACTACAGCCAACTGTTCGTCCGAGAATTCCAAACTCTCCAAGCGGTCTGATTCTAACTGCTGATTCGCTAGAAATTCTACCATAGCTCGTCCTTTGGTAGTTTTCTTAGTGACATACTCGATATCGAATTTCGATAATAGTAGCAGCCATCTAGATAACTTTCCAACCAACACCGGTGCCTCATACAAATATTTCATCGGATCCACCTTAGCCACAGCTTGCACCTTGTACAACTGAAAGTAGTGGTGTAACTTCTTAGTCAGCCAAATCATTGCTACACATGTCTTCTCCACCAGTGTGTATTTGGTTTCATATTCTAGCAGCTTCTTGTTGAGATAATAAATAGGGTACTCCTTCCTTCCATCTTGTTCTTGTACCAACATTACCTTTGTGGAGGAATCTTCGACAGCTAAGTACAAAATCAAGGGCTTTCCTAGAGTTGGTGGGCTAAGAACTAGCGGATTTACTAGGTAAGCTTTGATCTTGTCGAAAGCCAACTGAAATCTGTCATCCCATATGATCAGCTGATCTTTCCTTAATAGCTTGAGAATTGACTCACACACTAAAGTTTAGCGTGCTATGAAACGACTGACATACTGCAAGGAGCCCAAGAATGACCGGACCTCTTTTTTTGTTTTAGGGGCTGGCATATCTCGAATGGCTTTGATTTTTTCTAGATCCATCTCTATTCCCCTTTGACTGACCATATGACCCAGCAGTTTGCCTGATGTAACCCCGAATATGTATTTCTTGGTATTAAGTCGTAAGTTGTACTCTCCAATGCGTGTAAGAAATCTATCCAGGATAGCGGGGTGCTCCTCCTGGGTCATTGACTTAACAAGCATATCATCGACATACACCTCTACTTCTTTGTGAATCATGTTATGCAGCAATGTTGTGACAGCCCTATGGTAGGTGGCCCCAGCATTTTTCAACCCGAAAGGCATCACTCTATAGCAGAAAGTGCCCTACTCCATGATGAATAAAGTCTTCACCTTGTCAATCACATCCATTAGGATCTGGTTATATCCCGAAAATCCATCCATAAAAGAGTACATTGCTGCCATGGCTACGCTATTTATCAAAACATCAATGTGAGGCAAGGGGAAGTTATCTTTCGGTCATGCTTTGTTCAGATCCTTATAGTCGACACACACTCTGACCCTTCCATCTTTCATGGGCACTGGCACAATATTGGCTAACCATTCTGTGTATTCTACCACCTCGAGGAACTTAGCTTCAATATGCTTAGCCACCTCTTCCTTTACTAATGTAGCCCATTCTGGTCTCAGCCTTCTTAGCTTCTGCTTTACCGGCTTGAACTTGGGATCTATTGGAATCTTGTGAATTGCTATTTCTATGTTGACCCCTGGCATGTCCTCTTATGACCAAGCAAAAGCCTTAACATGTTTTTATAGTATTTTTGTCAATTCTCTCTCTTCTTCGGATTTTAGTTCGTGTGAAATGAATACCATTTTAGGATTTTCATCTGTACTTATGTTAATTTCATGCAATAAAGTGTCATGAATGCTAAATATGCTCGATGGTGATTCAAATGCATGCACAAAATTATCAGGATAAACATCGCACAAGTAAGTAAACTGGAATTTCATTGCATTAAACTTGTTAAAAAATACATCATTCACATTGAAAATAGAAGAAACAGATACAACAAAATCATTTTCGTCCTCCATAGGTGGAGGGCGTTAAACTTCTCCATCCTTGCTCAGCTTCAGAATATTGTCTTGGTCAGCAGCAATTTCAGACTCCTGTTCAGCAGGAAGAGCAATCTCCTCAATCTCAGCTACCTATGCCTTAGCCTTCATCATGATCTCTGCTATCTCAGCAGCCACAGAATTCAAGCTCACCTTGGTCATCAGCTCTTTCTTAGAGCATTTCTTGGATTTTGTAAAGGCCATTCTCAAGGCGGCGACCAGTGCCTCCAAAATTGCTTTTGCAGATTCATCACAGACTTTCTCTTGAGCTTTCTCCTTGGACACTTCTGTTGCTTTTACTATCACTTTAGAGGGCTTCTTCTGGGGGGTGACAAGCTTAACAATTCCCTCCTCCACCGTCACAAGTGCAACTGGCTCTTCCTGGCTCTTTTCAAAGTCTACAACATCAGAGAATATCTTGAAGCCTGGTACTTAATACCCCCAACTTTTACTGGCTCCGCTTGCCCCTTGTATAGTTTTTCACCAGCCTTAATGAATGGCTTCATCATGGGCTTGCCATTCTTTCCTTTCTTCGGACTTCTCTTCTCAGATGCCCCTACTGTATAGCCCAGGCCAAACTGCCTCGACTTTCCAGAATCAATGTTAAATTCGGGCCTCCCTTGTAGATTAGCTCTGAGTCCCATCCCCAGAACAAAATTCTGATTACGCAGGTACTTGGAGAACCATTCTAGCATATAGTTCTCATAGATAACCATCGGGGCATCTGTGGTTTCCTCCTCGCTGACCATGGCGACTTAGAATCCGCTGAATGGTATGATCTCTTCATTAACCGCAACAATCATGGACTGGGAATCTGCCTAAATCATCACAACCTCGTTCCCTATTGAGAATTTTATTTTCTGGTGTAGTGTGGAAGGAACACCTCCTAGTGGATGAAACCACGGCCTCCCTAGAAGAAAGGAGAAAGTGACGGGAATGTCAATTATAGTAAAGTGACCGTCGACTTGACCAGTCCCACCTCCACCTCAGCTTCAAAAGTTCCGATCACGGTCCTTTTCAAGTTGTCATAAGCTCTAATCACTGTGGAAGATTTCTTCAAAGCATCTTCATTCAATCCCAGATACGGTAACATCTTTGATGGACATATATTTAGAGCTGATCCATCATCTACCATCACACAAGGCATAACCCTGTCCATTATGTTAACTTTGACATATAGAGCTCTATTGTGAGCCCTTCCTCCTTGTGGCAAATCTTTTTCTGAAAACATAATGTCAGGGGGTCCTACATGAACCTTGTCCAGTAAGCAACACATAGCCTCCGGGGAAGCAATTGGGAAAACTTGAATCTCAAATAGCTTTTTAACCAATGCTGCCCTATGTTCCTTGGAGGTCAATAGCAAGTGCCACAGACTGGCTTGGGCTGGGGTCTTCTTCAATTGAGAAATGACCAGGTCTTCTTTTTCTACTTCCTTCGGTGCTGACATACTACCTGACCCAGTTACTGGAGTCTTTTCATTCTGTTGAATCACTGGCTGGTAGACCCTGCCACTCCTTGTTGAACTCTAGGCATCTCAACAACCGGTAACTTAACTGTCACATCATAGCCATATTCCTCATACTCATTTTCTGAGTCTAGAACATCCAAGCTCATAGGCTTCACCTCTATTTGCTCTGTCACCTTCCCACATTCTGACTTTGCCCCAGTTTCATTGGCCACCATAGACTGTACGGTGGGGTTTGCCTACAGGACCTGGGCAAAAATGAAGTCGTCTAGTAGCCTTGACTGTACCATACTGACCTGCCTTTCAAATGCTAGCAAAGGGTTAGTCTTCATGCTGGGTTTGACAGGCTCTTGTATCTTCCCTTCATCGATTAGTTTCTGGATGGCATCCTTCAGCTTATAACAATTGTTGGTTCTATGTCCCACCATGACATGATAGGTACAGAAGTTGTCTTTATCCGCATCCGTTGGCTTTTCAAATGGCCTAAGAGAGCTCAATAGACCGCCATTTCTGCATTTCCCAAAGATCTTAGCCAAGGAGAAAGCCTAAGGGGATATGCCTTGACCTTCCGGATTTCTACTTTGGCTTCCTCGTTGCAGAGATACTATGGCAACCCTAGCCTACTTACCCACTACTTGACCCAGCCGCATTCATCGATCGGTACCTGGAGCTGTACCCGGAGCTTCTATTACCCCTGTAGCTTGTTGTCTTCTCTTATTCATCCCTGTCAATTTTCATAGCCATGATATATACTTCGCTGAGTTCACTGAAAGAGTGGAATTTCATATTGTTCCTGAAGATGTCCCTGCTACCATCAATCAACTTATGAATCAATTCATCTTCGGCAGGGCAGTTTTTCAACAGAATCATCTTATTCATCCATCTCTGATAATATTCATCAAAGGACTCATAAAGCTTCTGCTTAATCCTTTCCAAGTCGTACATCTTCACTTGGATCTTAGTGTTGAAGCCGTAGTATTTGATGAAAGCTGCTAACAAAGCTTACTAGTCCAACTGCACATCCTCAGATAGAGAGTTATACCAGCCTAATGCTCCCCCCTTGAGTGTAGTTGGGAAGAAGTTGATTAGCTACTGCTTGGTGGCACCCGTTGTCAGTAGGACTCATGCATAAAGGTTCACATGAGCTTCTGGTGAACCAATCCCCTTGTAGGAAGGAACTTTCGGCACTTGAAACTCGATAGGGAGGGTCTCAATGCCTTTGTTTATCATTGCATCCATATTCACGCCCCTCTTAGAGCCCAAACTGATACTGGCCCTTTTCTTTAGCTCAGCTACCACTTCGTCTAACTTTAAGTACTTTGCCTTTATTTTTTTTCCATGGCTGCCTCAATCTCTTGCAGCTTTTCTACACTAGCTGAGACATCAACCCTATATTGAGAAGATTCAGCCACTTTTTCCTTTCCAGGCCCGCTGGTTCTGACTTCCCCACTTTCTCTTACAACAGCCCGCATCTCTTCTTTCAGGATGTCATGGAAATCCTGAGATCTCAGGAAGTCCTTTAAGGTATCAGTAAGACTTGATGTTTGTTTTGCCATTTCCACTTCCTCCAAGGAATCAGACTCACTTTCTGTTTCTATTATTCTCTTTTCCTCAACAGCCCTCAAAGTCTGGGATCTTGTCCTCCATCAATCCAGCTTACTCAGTGAACTGTCTATGCGAAGCTTTGGTCTTACGTACTGTATTACACCATACGTGGAGAGTTAGGGATGATAAATGAATGGAGTGATGACGTGGAGTATGATACTTGGATGATGCTTCATGAATGGAGATGAGAATGAGGATGCTTTTTGGGTTTTGATTTCCTTTGTTTGGGATGTCCCAAGAGTGCCCAATGCCATGCAAAAATAGTGCAAAAAGGTCTCATGCGAGCCATCACACAGACAGAGGTTCGGCGCCTTTGGGGCACCTAATGAATGTTGTGAAATGGCAGCGTGTGTGCCGTCACACGGGTAGAGTTTCGATGCTTTGAGGGTCAATGAGATGACATGGAATGGTCGCATGGGGGCTGTCCCACGGACAGAGTTCTGATGCTTTTGAGGCAATGTGATATGAGATTATGTTATAATAAAGTCACGTGTAACTCAGAACACGGACAGGGGTTCGGCGTTCGTAGAACACCTTGCGTGATTTTGATAATGCTATGAAATGCCCCTATATGTGTACTAATCCGGCACTTGGGGAGTTCATTGAATGATTTCACAATGTCATGAAATGACCCGATGTGGATCATAATGCACAAACATGACTCTGGCGTCACCGTGACATTTATGATGAATGAATGCGATACCATGTAATGACATCATATGAACCGCCACAAGGGAATAGACCTAGGACCATTGTGGTCTTATATGTGAAATGACATGGTATAGTGAAATGGCTGAGTGCAATCCGGTGCACGGGCAGAACAGGGGGTAGTTTTGGGATAACCGATATTTTATGGGACGAAATGATCATGAAGGGCATACTTGGAACATCCTTTTTTAGGTGGGATTAAATGGCATAAATGTATGTCACACAAAAATGCAAGTGGCCGCACAAAAATGTGGTTAGGACGCATGACACACTGCATGATGTCGTGTATGCTTTGAGGAAATGTCTCACGCGAGATATAAATGGCATACAAATATAATGTCATGGTTGAACAGAAATGTGATTAGTGTCACACATATGTTGATGCTTGAAAATGGCAAGATGTGGTTAGAATGGCTCATGAAAGCTTATACGTGTTTAATGCTTCGTGAAAAGGTCAAATAAAAAAACACCACAGAACAAACGTTAGCACACGCAATACTATGCACTCCCTGTTGGATATGCCCTAGTCCCGAGGTATTGGTCCTTGTATTTGTATCATACATTAATTGGATTCATGTACTATACTTATTTGTGTTATTAATAAAGGCATTAATTCATTTATTATATTTATCTTGTGTAATATATTAAATGAAGTATCCAATGGACATATCCATATCCATGATGACCAGTGTCATGCACTTAGCAGTAAGACCATGGATAGGGTAAATGATATGACCATAAATAGATCCATAGTCTGTTCCAGTCATGGGAATGAATGGAACAAGAGACTATCATTAACCTATTTGTATGGCGGTGTCTTACCGGTCATCGGACATGGTATGTCAACCAAGTTAATGGGTACGTGCATAAGGAGCATGGTACTGGATAGATCCACTAAATGAGAAATCCACATGGTATAGTATCACAAGTGATTCTTATGTAGTACCTGTATGGATCCTTTGACCTGACCATATGATGGTATTTCATGTGAGGTCGCATACTTAGGGGTACGCCTAAAGGGCCTGTAATAGGGTGCCAAGTATGGGTACTTTCGGGTATGTCACTTAGCATGGTAATGCTATAGATATACAGAAGGGATTTGTCACTCAATAGTCCATTGGGAAGATATCACCGGCCTTTTGGTGAATGCGACTGATAAGAGTGTGGCCACACCCAAACAAGTAGAAACTTGTTTGTGAGCTTCAGTGCATTCGGGATCAAGTTAATGTCCAGACACAAAAGAGGGTGATCAATCCATGCCTCCATGTTGGACACAGATATCAATGACATGGGATGTACAAGTTTAAACAACAGGGTTATGATAACAGTTAGACTGCTATCTCCATCTTAATTGGGGGCTGCAGTGGCTTGCTAGAGCCCAACTGCAGTCTGTGGGCCAAAGGCCCACTGCCAACATAAAGATGGGCCCACAGGATCATACACATTGAGCGACTGAACACTAACTTAAGGAATCACATTTATGCTTGGAGTATACACTTTGGAGAGAGAGGTATATATATTAATTATATTATAAAGATCAATTGGATTGATTCTAATAATAAAATTAATATATTTAATTGGCTCTTTATAATTAATTCGATTAATTATGAGATTATTTCCTAGGTGGAAATATTCATATGTATAGGTTTAGATATGATTTTATTTTGTGAAGATCTAATTTTAATTTGATGGACTAAATTAATTGGTCAAACTAATTTTAATTTAAATGTAAATAATATATTACTTGGTGTAATATATTAAATACATGGGTATATTAAAGTTGGGCTTGAAATTAATTTAAACCAGATTAATTAAAATAAGATTGGGCCTGAATTAAAAGAAGGAAGCCCACACAAAATGAATGAGCCAAGCTGGGCCTTAATTCCCTGAGGGAATTCTGCCAATCTAGGTTTTAACCCTAGGAGAATTCGGCCAAAGGGAGCATACATAGCATAGCCGAAATATACGAGCCTCTCCTCTCCAGAGTTCGTGTTTTTCCGACGCTAGCACGGGTGGTGTTCGTTAGGCGTTTGTGTACGTGAACGAGGAGGGATTCTACATTGATTCCTGCAGTCTGCATCCATCTCTGAAAGAGATATTTCGGGTAAGAAAATTATCTCTTTCTATTAATTTTTTATTTTTCCAATTTCCATTTCAATTGCTCCTGGGCACGGATTTGAGGAAATCATCGTGTTCTTCTGCTTTTATCGGGTGATTTCCGGTGAAAAATCCCAACAGTGGTATCAGAGCGGGCTTTTGATCCGTGGAAATTGTTAAAATTGGTTGAATCCCATATTTTAAAATTGGAGATTTTTTATTGGGGTTCTTGGTTGGGGTTTAAGATTTTTCCCTTTTGATTTTCATACAATTGAAATTGAATATGCATATTGGTTTGTGTTTGTTTAATTTAATTGAATGTTTTGGAATTCTTGGTGAATTTTTTGTTGTTGGATGCCCTGATATATATTTTTATATGTATATTTTGTTTTTTAAAAAAAAATCTGGTTGTTCTCGGGTGCGGGGCTGCCGGCGGCCGCCGCACGCGGCGGGAGCAGTGGCTACTGTCGCTATGGCAACTTGGTTGCCCTAGTCGCAGCGGGCCGGGCCCAGTGTTTTTGGATTTGGCGGGTTTTTAGGGTCGGGGTCCAGTTTTGAAATTTTAATTGGTTTTAAAATTCGTGTGTTTAAATTTATGTAATTTAAATGCATGTGGTTTCTTGAATGAAATTTTATTTTTTTCATGCGATATTAATTTTGGAAATTAATATGGTTAATTGAAATTGGTTCGGGTAATTTTGGCACAATTACTTGGATGGCTGAATTGGAGCCATGGTTTCCCAATTCCAGTGGAAGCAGTTGGACTGCCTGAGCTGGAGGCCCAAAGCCCGTTAAGGGTTAGAACCATGGTGGGCCAAAATTGGCGATTTCTATATAATGGCTTGGACATAATTGAAATGAGCTTAAATCATGCATTATAACATACTTATGAATCACATGTATTGGATGCATATGGGTGATTAAATATTTTGTATGATTGGATGCTACTGGGCTTTATTCAAGATGGGTTGTATTTTCTTTTTTTTTTTGGATAAATACGGCCTGTGTGTCATTTTCTTTTTTAATGTAATTTTATTTTATTCAATTATTATAAAATTTGTAAAAGAAGAAGCCCATAGAGTGGTGAGCCCAAGTGAAGGTGCAAGCCCAGAAGGAAGAAGATGGAGGCCCACCTGATATTGTTTTCTAGTATAGGTTTACTAGAATAATATTAGGATGTAATAAAGGCCTATAGCAGTCCATTTTACTTATTTATTTAATTCTACTTTATATTTATATGCATGTATGAATGTATGATCCAACCGCATTTCACCCGCCTTATGTATGCAAGCCGTTGTTAATTGAATCTAAAAACCAAATGAAATTACTAAGTCGCTTAAAAGTGCTTCCCTCATTCAAAACCGGCTCGAAGTGGGGATAGGCCAGTTGTAGACCATGCCCTCGCAGGATACACTGGAGTATTGTCACTTTGTATTGGGTTAAGGTATGGGATACTCTAACACTTGAATGGAGTTTTGACTTAGCATAGGTAGTAGGATTCTCCTGGCCCTAAGCACAGATGGGTAAGTGCCAACAAGCCCATCAAACCGAGAGTCCCTAGGTTGGGATTGGACGGCGTTCCTACCTAAATAATTAGGGTATAGTTGTACCAGGCCCTCGTCTCGCTATAACTTAATGAAATATGGATCTCGGCCCATGAGCCCAACAACTCGGTTTAATTAATAATTTAATTCATTATTAATTTCATATGGGAATAACAAAGTAAAGTCCTTTATTAACACTCTAAATGTTTTTCTGTGTAGAAACTCTAATGGCAAACAACAATACTTCATCACTGCGATCGATTCTTGAAAGGGACAAGCTTTCCGGTCCTAACTTTTTGGACTGGTCTAGGAACTTGAGAATAGTTCTAAGATAGGAGTCCAAAGAGTATGTGTTGAAGAGGCCTGTACCGGCTGCACCTCAAGGACGTAATCCACCAGCTACCCAGCTGGAGGAATACGAGGTGCATGTCAAGGATAATAGGGATGTGACATGCCTAATGTTGGCCTGTATGATCCTCGAACTGCAAAAACAGTTTATGGACCATCAAGCCTTTACTATGATAACAACTCTAAACGAGATGTTTCAGGAGCAAGCTCATCAGGAAAGGTACCTGACCAACAAGGCATTCCACTCATGTAAGATGGGGGCTGGGACATCTGTGAGCGCTCACGTGCTCAAGATGAAGGGCTATTTGGACACTTTAGCCCGTCTCGGATCGCCCATCTCTCAGGAGTTGGCGGTGGACACAATCCTAGCATCCTTGCCAGATTCTTATGATTAGTTCATCTTGAACTACAACATGCAAGGGATGAACCGCACTGTCAGTGAGCTGCATGGGATGCTTAAGCTTACTGAGCAGTCGATCAAAAAGACTCCGCCGGTGCTGCTGGTCAACAAGGGGAACCCTCCTGTTGCCAAGGGTAAGGCTAAGGAAAAGGCCAAGGCTAAGGCCAAGAAGGCCAAGGCTAAGAAGGCCAAAGACCAACCCAAGGCCCAGCAGAAGGCAGGTCCTGAGGATGTCTGTTTCGGGTGTAGACAGGCGGGCCATTGGAAGAGATCGTGTCCCAAGCTGATGGGAGAGCAAAGAAGGAGCCAAGGTGCGTCCTCTTCAGGTATTTATGTTATAGACATTAACCTTACTGTTTCAACATCCTGGGTATTGGATACTGGATGTGGTTCTCACATTTGTTGCAATGTGCAGGGACTTAAGAACAAAAGGTCACTGGGGTCGGGAGAGGTGGACTTGCGGGTCGGGAATGGAGCAAGGGTTGCTGCCATAAAGATCGGCGAATACCACCTTGTGATGCCTAGTGGATTGGTTTTAATTTTGCAACAATGTTATTTTTTACCTGCTATGTGCAGGAATATTATTTTAGTTTCTATGTTGGATATTTTTGGATTTTATTTTACTATTTCTAATGGTAGAATTTCAATATCTAGAGAGGGATTATTTTATGGAGATGCTCTATTAAATAATGGCCTGTATATCCTGGACTTAAATGAAACCAATCACGTCTATAACATAAACACAAAAAGGGTTAAGCCAAATGAACTTAATCCTGTCTACCTATAGCATTGTCGTCTCGGCCACATAAACGAAAAGAGCATAGCTAGGCTTCACAAAGCTGGAGTCCTAGGGTCATTTGACTTGGAGTCAATTGATACATATGAATCATGTCTACGAGGCAAGATGATTAAGGCGCCTTTTAGCAAGAAGGCTGAAAGGGCGACTGGCTTATTGGACCTAATACATTCAGATGTATGTGGACCCATGAGCACAACGACCAGAGGTGGACACCTATACTTCGTCACGTTCACGGACGATTTCAGCAGATATGGCTATGTCTATATGATGAAACACAAGTCTGAGACCCTTGATAGGCTCAAGGAATTTAGAAACGAGGTACCGAACCACCTAGGCAGAAATATCAAAACCCTTCGGTCAGACCGAGGTGGTGAGTATATGAGCCTAGAGTTTGACTCATATTTGAGAGAGCATGGAATAGTTCCACATCTCACTCCTCCTAGAACACCACAATGGAATGGGGTGTCCGAACGGAGGAATAGGACCCTATTAGACATGGTCCGCTCAATGATGAGTCAAGCCTCTCTCCCAATTAGTTTCTGGGGACACGCCCTCGAGACAGTAGCTCTTATCTTAAATAATACTCCGACTAAGGCAGTGGAAAAGACCCCATATCAGATATGGACGGGCAGGGAGCCCAATGTGTCTTTCCTAAGGATTTGGGGATGCAAAGCACATGTCAAGAATTGACTAGTGGCAAGCTGGAGCCCAAAACCGATAAATGCCTGTTTGTGGGCTACCCTAAGGAAACCAAAGCGTATTACTTCTACAACCCCGCCGAGAATAAGGTGTTTGTGGCAAGGAAGGGGGTCTTTCTAGAAAAAAGTTCCTTTCCAAGAAAGACAGTGGGAGCACTGTTTAACTCAGGGAAGTTCAAGGTCCATAAGTTCCTGAAGAGGATAACTCGGAGGCCCAGGTGGAGCTTCAACAGGAGGAAGCACCGACCCAGGCCGTACAAGGACCTAGAAGGTCTGGTAGGGATCGTCAGGAACTGGAGAGGTGTGGTTTCCTCATCACCGATGATCAAACTCTTCTTATCTGGGATGAGGAAGAACCCAAAACCTACCAGAAGGCTATAGCAAGCCCACAGTCTGCGAATTGGCGCAAAGCCATGAAGGCAGAGATGCAATCTATGTACAATAACCAAGTTTGGAACTTGGTTGATCCACCTCCGGGTGCTAAGGTAATAGGTTGCAAGTGGTGCTACATGCTAAAGGCCGACAATACCTTCAAGGGGCGTCTGGTTGCGAAAGGTTTCAGACAAGTCCATGGAATAGACTATGATGAAACTTTCTCACCAGTAGCCATGCTCAAATCCATCAGGATCTTGCTAGCCATAGCCGCATGGTTCGACTATGAAGTCTGGCAAATAGATGTCAAAACCGCTTTCCTTAATGGAAAGATACTCGAGGATGTGTACATGACCTGAGGGTTTTGTTGATCTAGAGTATCCGGGAAGGGCATGCAAGTTTCAAAGGTCCATTTATGGACTGAAGCAAGCATCCCGAAGTTGGAATCTCATATTCAATGAGGCTATAAAGGAATATGGCTTCATACAGAATCAAGATGAGCCTTGTGTGTATAAGAGGAATAGTGGGAGCATTGTCACATTCTTGGTACTTTATATGGATGGCATCCTACTCATTGGAAGCGACATACCTATACTACAAGGGGTAAAGCAGCGGCTGAGTAAGTGCTTCGTAATGAAGGACTTAGGCGAAGCTGAGATGATCCTAAGGATCAAGATTTATAGGGATAGATTAAATCGGCTTCTGGGCCTAAGTCAGGCCTCGTACATAGACAAAGTTCTAAAAAGGTTCAGCATGGACTGGGCCAAGAAAGGCTTCTTGCCAATGGGCCATGGGCTGAAACTTAGTAAGAAACACTGTCCTAAGATAAGGGAGGACAGGGAGAACATGAAATTGGTTCCATATGCTTCCATAGTCTGTTCCAATCATGGGAATGAATGGAACAAGAGACTATCATTAACCTGGTTGTATGGCGGTGTCTTACAGGTCATTGGACATGGTATGTCAACCAAGTTAATGGGTACGTGCATAAGGAGCATGGTACTGGATAGATCCACTGAACGAGAAATCCGTATGGAATAGTATCACAAGTGATTCTCGTGTAGTACTTGTATGGATCCTTTGACCTGACCATATGATGGTGTTGCATGTGAGGTCGCATACTTAGGGGTACACCTAAAGGGCCTATAATTGGGTGCAAAGTATGTGTACTTTCGGGTATGTCACTTAGCATGGCAATGCTATGGATATGCAGAAGGGATTTGTCACTCAGTAGTCCACTGGGAAGATATCACCGGCCTCTTGGTGAATACGACTGATAAGAGTATGGCCACACCCAAACAAGTGGGAACTTGTTTATGAGCTTCAGTGCATTCGGGATCAAGTTAATGTCCAGACACAAAAGAGGGTGATCAATCCATGCCTCCGTGTTGGACACAGATATCAATGACATGGGATGTACAAGTTTAAACTACAGGGTTATGATAATAGTTAGACTGCCATTATGATAACAGTTAGACTGCCATCTCCATCTTAATTGGGGGCTGCAGTGGCTTGCTAGAGCCCAACTGCAGTCTATGGGCCAAAGGCCCACTGCCAACATAAAGATGGGCCTACAGGATCGTAGACATTGAGCGACTGAACACTGACTTAAGGAATCACATGTATGCTTGGAGTATACACTCTAGAGAGAGAGGTATATATATTAATTATATTATAAATATCAATTGGATTGATCCTAATAATAAAATTAATATATTTAATTGGCTCTTCATAATTAATTGGATTAATTATGAGATTATTTCCTAGGTGGAAATATTCATATATATAGGTTTACATATGATTTTATTTTGTGAAGATCTAATTTTATTTTGATAGACTAAATTAATTGGTCAAACTAATTTTAATTTAAATATAAATAATATATTACTTGGTGTAATATATTAAATACATGGGTATATTAAAGTTGGGCTTGAAATTAATTTAAACTAGATTAATTAAAATAAGATTGGGCCTGAATTAAAAGAAGGAAGCCCACACAAAATGAATGAGCCAAGCTGGGCCTTAATTCCCTAAGGGAATTCGGCCAACCTAGGTTTTAACCCTAGGAGAATTTGGCCAAAGGGAGCGTACATAGCATAGCCGAAATACACGAGCCTCTCCTCTCCAGAGTTCGTGTTTTTCCGACGCTAGCACCGGTGGTGTTCGTTAGGTGTTCGTGTACGTGAACGAGGAGGGATTCTCTACATTGATTCCTACAGTCTGCATCCATCTATGAAAGAGTTATTTTGGGTAAGAAAATTATCTCTTTCTATTAAATTTTTATTTTTCCAATTTCCATTTCAATTGCTCCAGGGCACAGATTTGAGGAAATCATCGAGCTCTTCTGCTTTTATCGGGTGATTTTTGGTGAAAAATCCCAACACTCCCTTCCAACCTTATTCCTCCTTTCTATTGGTCTTGCATTCCTCCTAGGTGTTGGGTCTCTTTGGCATCAACGGGGGATACCAAAGGCGCACACTCAATGTTCAATTTTGAATTTTTGTTTTGGTAAGCCTAAGGGAAGTTTCTAAGCCATTACATGTGGGCCAAAGTCAAAACCAAGGGTCGTACAGGCTCCCATAGTGAATATACACTCCTCACCATAGAAAATGATGTAAGGTAATGTGGTGCTATGAGTGGTTTACCCCATCAGGTCCCTCCAATCCTGGTAGAAGAGGTAGGTCACCTTCTTGAGTAAACCGAGGTTGATTAGTGAATTGGAGGGATTGAGAAGAAGAAAATGTCATGCTATGCAAGTGCGATCAAATATGGTATTATGAACTGGTAAGGTGACTGCAAGCGAGGTTATATTTCATTAGTTGCCTAAGTTCCTTAAGTTTTTATGAAAACTTTTTAAGAAACTTTATTCCCCAGTGGAGCCACCCGGATGACCTTTCAGCGGAACGTGGCGAAGCGAACCGGGGAAAAGGAGAAATGAATTGAATTGCGTTTTTGAATTTTGGAAAACAGGATTTTGATTATTTTGATTTAGGAAAAACCATCGATTTATTTGGAAATCCCTTTTGAAAGAAAACCTTTTCCTATTTTGACTTAAAGACCTCGAAACATAAATTCCAAGATCAGTGACAGAGTCGCCACCCATATCAGCTCATCCGGGAAATTCCGGTACAGCTCCCGACCGAGAGTAGACTACTGTACCTAATCCAGAGATTTAGGGTTCCGGCAAGTGACTTACTCAACCTCAAACTTGCTTTCACTTTATCATTCATATTACTATATTTTATTTGCTTTATTATCTTTCTCTACCCAATTTGTGTTTATTTAGTCCGTGCTGAAGCAAATAACAGAAATAAATTACAGAATAGGTAAACCATACATTCGAGCAGTTAAAAGAATAAAAATAGAGGACGCTTATACAACCAGATCGAATAAAAATAAAAAGCTCTCGTCCTCACATTTACAAACGCCTAAAATACACGAAGATCTAGAAAATTACAGCTGCCTAAAATACATGAAATAGGACTCAATTTGGACAGAATTGGGATTTTTAGGAACAGGAGCATGCATTTGGGGGGTAACCGGGTCGACTCGGTCAGCCACTCTGGTTAGACCTGGAAAACGGTTTTGAAACGCCCTGTAGGTTTTATGCTGAAAAATAATTTTGGAAAACCATTTGGCTCGGTTTCATGCAAATTTTTCCGTTCAGTGGGTCTGTTATCCCGGAACTCGGGGTTCCGTTTGTGCGGGTTTCCTAAATCCAATATTCACCTAGGGTCCAAAAGCAATAAACACTCTAAAAACAATTTGAATCTGAAGGCAGCATCGCACGACGATGTCCATACGGGTCGTCCCGTGATTCTGTTCCCTCCCGAGAACTACAGCCATGCGGCTGTAATACCCGAACCCAAAGTCGATTTTTTCATTTAACAAAAAATTGCTATTTTTCTCGTTTTTTATGTTTCCCGAGGATTTTTATAGGGTTCGGGGGTCTGCTAATGCTGAACTACGGATCCGGTTCGGATCGAACTGCCCTGAAATCCAGAAAATCAAATCTATGAAATATCAAAAACCTAATCGTACGTATAGAAATACGAAAACCATAGTTTAATAATGCACGAATGTATTTGGGCTGAAAACAACACAACTGAATGCATAAAATGGAAAACAGACTATTTCGGCCGATCGAGGCAGTTTCGGGCTTTTACCTCTATAGAACATAGCCGTGCGGCTCTGAGTATCGGAGCCATGTGGCTCTATTTCTGAGAAATACAGCCATGCGGTTGTGTTCATGGAGAACACAGCCGTGCGGCTGTATTCGGGAAATCCGTTTTCCGGAAATTTGCAAGATGGAGAAAAATGCAAAGAAAAAGCAATGTACGTAGGTTTAAGGCCTCTCAAAGTTTACCTTGGTATTTTTTTATGTGTTTAACGTCCAGAATCGAATTGAAAGCTCGAAACGATCCTTGAATCCTCAACCGGACCAAAATCCCAAAACCGAATCCGAATCAATCCGAAACCAATCCGAAATGATCCCAATTGATTATGTAAAGGTTGAGAATACTTCCTTTGATGTTTTGGTATTAGTTTTGGGTGTCAAGGTTTAGTTTTTTGTTTAATCTCCCTTCCTCTGTGTATTCGGTTCCTACGCTCTCTTTCTGCCCTTTCCCCCTTTTTGTTTTTTCTGTAAGCTTAAGATAAATTTTTTTTCCCGTTTCGGATTTGATTTTAGGTTTTTATATCCCACCCCTTGTAATCATTTCACGAATTAAATGAGCTGTTTACTTTTCTACGAATTCGGTTGCACTTTTCCCCTTTCAGTCAAGTTGTTCTACTTTGCAGAGCAACTTGACTGACCCACTAGAGCCGTGCGGCTCTAGATCTACAACCGCACGGCTGCAGTTTAAAAAATATAGCCGTGCGGCTCTAGATAAAGTCGAGGCCGATTTCGCAAAAAAAAAAAACAACGCTCACCTAAACCCTAAAATCACCCAGGGGACCTTTCTCATGGTTTTGGATCGAGGATAGTTTGGTTTTCGGAGCGTTTGAAATATCCAAGGCGACATTTTGGTCATTCTCAAGTTTGATTCATGTCCGTCTGCTTAATAGGTAATATAGGTTTCTCATCATAGAGGTCGGGAAAACCCGACGCTTATACTTATCTATCAATGTCAGTTGGCAAGGGATATACAAGTTCACTACTGGGTTATGTTTCACATTAGACTATAAGTCTCCATCTTAATTAGGGGCTGTAACGGTTTGCTAGAACCCACTTACAGTTTATGAGCCTTGGGCCCACTGCCAACATAAAGACGGACCCACAAGATTGTACACATAGAACGACTACTGGGTTATGTTTCACATTAGACTATAAGTCTCCATCTTAATTGGGGGCTGTAACGGTTTGCTAGAACCCACTTACAGTTTATGGGCCATGGGCCCACTGCCAACATAAAGATGGACCCACAGGATCGTACACATAGAATGACTAAACATTGACGAATCGGAATAGAAACGGAAACCAAATTAATTAAGTTATTGACATTAGGTTTTGTCATAATTAATTCAATTGTAAGGGAGAAATTAATTTTATTTGATTAATTAATTACATGTAGTAAATAGTTAATTAAATAAAATAGAATTTCCCTTGGTGGAAATTTAAATACAAAGGTTGTATTTATTAATGTTGATTTTAATTTAACTTTGGGTTATATTAATTTGATAAATTTGTATGTAATTGTGTCAATTGGAATTTTAAATAAGGTTTTATTTAATTCAAATGACACAAGTTAAATTAATTTAATCAAATAAAACAACTTATAGTTTTAATTAAAATCCTAGTAGGCTAAAGAGTATACTAAGGAGTATATAAGGAAACCTTAAAACTAATTTCTCCCTAATCCTAGCCACTTGATATTTTCGGTCTACACCAAAGAGAGGAGCTAGATTCCCTAGGCTGAAATTTCTTGGTTTTTGTTCTTCCGTTTGCTAGTACGAGTCATGTTCAAGAGTCGTTCATATATTGGATTGTGAAGAAAACGCGTTGGGTTTCTACAGCAGTCTCTAGAGGAGACGTCTAAGGCGAGAAAATTTTATTTTCTTTCCGTTCTTTGTTTTGCTCTATTAATCTACATAGAACCTGGGCTATGGAATCAAAGAAAATTTTAATCGGTATTCCGCCTTGTGTTTAACTTTTCCTGTGATGATTCCCTAAATATACTAGTTTTGGATCAAGAAAAATTGGTTTAGGAGCTATAAGTCACATTGTTCAAAAGGTGAAAGAAATTAGTTCTAGTGATACAAGCTTTATATGGAGATACAATTGCCGTATCAAGTTTATAAGCTATGAACAACAGCCACAAATTGCTTCAAGATTTCCAACAGCTATATTCCCCTTATGACCTATAACCAATGACCATAACACCTTCAAGACTTTGATACGATGACTACTTTACTTATTGATGAGGTTTTCAACACCAATAAAAGCAAGAAGGATCAAAATTGTCAAAAGTGGGAGACCTATTCTAATCACACATACAAGCTATTATTTTCAAGTCTTCCATAATTCCTTCAAAAAGCAAATTAAGAGAGAAAGTATCATCTTTGTTCATTCATTCAAATATTCATATTCAAGGGAATTGTATTTTCACATAAGGGTTTTGTGTGAGGGTATACTTTGTTGATTGTGTGAATTAATAAAGTTTGCAAAAATTTTGAGCTTAAGCTTTGAGAAAGCATCAGTAGAAGTTTGGTACTTGAGCTTGTAAAAAAACCAGATAATTTTGGTGCTTGAGCTTTGAAAAAGCATCGAAAGTGTTTAGTTACTTAAGCTTGAAAAAAGTAGCGGAACAGGTTTGATTCTCAGCCCGTAAAAGAATTGAGTTTGTTTCTTGATACTATGAGCGCTGGATTTTCATCCTCAGTTTTAGTGATGAATAAGTTGAACATTTCCCAGACAAAGAGCAGGCTAACTAGGAACAATAACTGCACGACTATAACTACAGCCGTATGGCTGTTGCATCATCAACCACACTGTTGTTGCTTCAACAACCACACGACTGTTGCATCATCAACCGCATGACTGTTGCTTCAATAACCGCATGGCTATTTATCCCTGACAGAACCATGACTCTTTGTGAGCGAACGACCTGAAAGGTTGGACGCGGCGAAGCGAACCGGGGAACCGGGAGCGGTTGTTTTGTATTTGTTTTTGGAAAAGCGGGTTTTGTTTATCTTACTTTAGGGAAAACCATTAATTTGTTTTAGAAATTCATTTTAGAGAAAACATTTTTCCGTTTTATTACTTAAAGACCTCAAAAGCTAAATTTCAAGATCAGTGACAGAGTCGCCACCCAAATCAGCTTATCCGGGAAATTCGGGTACAGCTCCCTACCGAGCGTAGACTACCGTACCTAATCCAGAGATTTAGGGTTCGGGCAACTTACCTATTCAACCTCGAGCTTGTATTCATTTACAATTTATATTACCGTATTTATTCAATTTATTATCTTTCTCTACCCAATTACGTTTATTTATCAGCCGATGCTCAAGCAAATGACAGAAATAAATTGCAGAAAAATAAATCATACATCCAAATTATACAAAAGAATAATAGAGGCCGCTTATACAACCAAATTAAATAAAAATAAAAAATCTCATCCTCACATTACAAGCGCCTAGGATACACGATTATCTAAAAAATTTACAAACGCCTAAAATACACGAATTAATATATTAATTACACCAAAAATAATAAAAAGGAAAATAAATGTTGCAAAGCAGATGGTTAGCACAGTTTATATTACAAGCACAAACAGGACTCACAACAGGACAAAATTGGGATTTTTAGGATCGGGGGCAGGCATTTAGATGGTAACCGGGTCGACTCGACCAGTCGGCCCGGTTAGACCTGGTAAACAGTTTTGAAATGCCCTGTGAGTTTTTGTGCTGGGAAACATTTTTTAGAAAATTATTTGGCTCGATTTCATACAAATTTACATATTTCAGCGGGTCTGTTATTCCAGAACCCGGGTTCCATTCGTGCAAGTTTCCTAACTTTTACATACATCTAGGGTCTGAAAACAGTAAACACGCCAAAAACAGTTTGAATCTGAAAACAGCATCGCGCTACGACGTCCGTGTAGGTCGTTCTGTGATTCTGTCTTTTTTTAGAGACTACAGCGTAAGGCTGTAATTTGAGCCGTGCGACTATAATTTATGGCCGTGTGGTTGTAATTTCCAAAACCCAAAAAAGGTTTTCTCGTTTTTCAAAAATCACTATTTTGCTCGTTTTCGATGTTTCTCGAGAATTTTATAGGGTTCGGGGGTCCGCTGATGCTGGACTATGGATCCGGTTCGGATCGAACAATCCCGAAATTCAAAAAACAAAATCCAGGAAAAACTGAGAACCTAACACTCGTACATATAGAAATTCGAAAACCGAAGTTTAATAATGTACGAATGTGCTTGGGCTGAAAAACATCACAACAAAATGCAGAAAAATGGAAAATAGGTTATTTTCGACCGATCGGGAATTTTTGGGTTTTTGCCTAGGAGGAACATAGTCGTGCGGCTCTTTTCCAAGGGGACATAGCCATGAGGCTGTGTTCTTAGAGAACACAGCCGTACAGCTCTGTTCGGGTAGCCGGTTTTTCGAAAATTAAGAAAACAAAGGAAAAATGCACAGAAAACGCAATGAACACAAGTTTAAGGCCTCTCAAAGTTTACCTTGACATTGTTCCAGTGGAATGGATATTCATAAATGGATTAGAAAGTGAGAATGTGCTTCGAATCCTCAAACGTTCCAAAATCCCGAAAACAAATCCCGAACCAATCCGAAACGAATCCGAAAATGTATTTGGACGAATAAGTAATGGTGTAGACTTGTTATAGGATGATTAGGGTACGAGTTTGGGCTTGGAAATCATAATTTCTTTCAACCTCTCTTTCGCTCTTCTTCTTCCTCACTCTCTGTATCTCTCTGACTTTTTTTTTCTTTCTGTTTTTGGCTGAAAAACTCTTTTCTTCTCCTCCATCTTTTTTTTTATTTTTGATTTTTCTTTTATATCTCACACCCCGTAATGATTTCACGAATTAAATGAGCCGTTTACTTTTCTGCAAATTCGGCCAATTTTGCTCCTTTCAGTCAAGTTGCTCTGCTTTGCACAACAACTTGATTGGCCCACTAGAGTCGCACAGCTCTACTTGTGCTGGAGTCGTGCGGCTCTCTATAGAGTCGGGGCTAATTCCGCAAAAAAAACCAATGCTCACCCTAAACCCTAAAATCACCCGGGGGACCTTTCTTGGGGTTTTGGATCGAGGATAGCTCGGTTTTCAGAGTGTTCCAGGTGACCTTCTGCTCTCCGACTGCTTAATAGAGGTAACAAAAGGTTCTCATCACAGAGGTTGGGAAACCCTGTGCTCACAGACTACCCATCGCGGGATCAAAGTCGATTCATGATCGGGCTAGAGAGCCTGAATCGAGTTTGGTCTCGCGATTGGGAACGCTGTGAGAAAGGAAAAGAAGATGCACCTGATGCCCCTCCCTGGGGGTACTGGCTTTGGTCTCGAGTTCTGGCTCTCTGTGGTGGAGCTGTCCTGTTGAAGTCGATTCTCTGTAGTGGAGCATACCGTTGGAACTTGCTTCTCCGTGTGGTGGAGCATACCAGTGAAGTTGATTCTCCATGTGTTGGAGTGGACCGTTGAAGTTGACTCTCTGTGTGGTGGAGTGGACCAATAAGGTTGGGTAGAGCTGTTGGAATTGGCTCTCTGTGGTGGAGCATACCTATTGAACTTGACTCTCTGTGTGGTGGAGTGGACCGACAAGGTTGACTCTCTGTGGTGGAGTGTGCCCAGTGAAATTAGGATTGTTTTTGGGGTCGGCTCTCTGTGGTGGAGCATATCATTGAAATTTGACTCTCCGTGTGGTGGAGTGGACCGACGAGGTTGACTCTCTGTGGTGGAGTGTGCCCAGTGAAATTGGGATTGTTGTTGGGGTCGGCTCTCTATGGTGGAGCATACCGTTGAAATTGAGTTGAAAGCGCGTATTTATTCCTTGATCGACAATTTTGGAAACAAAAATTTTTGCCCCTTCGATCAAGAATAAATACGGCTTGGTTGTTTTTGTTGGGATTCGTCACGGGAAACCGACCGATAAAAGCAGAAATACGCGTCGATTTCCTCGAATCCGGCCCAGGAGCTTAAGATGTGGAAATCAAAAACTTAAAGCATAAAAGGAGGGTTTCAAAAACTTACCACAAAGTCTCTCTAAGAGACGGATGCGGACTGCAGAAATCAAGTGTAGATTTCCTCCACCGATGCGTACACGAACGGCTCTCGGACCGAAACCCGTGCTAGCGACTCGGATGACCAGAAGAGAGGGAGAGAGGGGCGGCTAACTTTGAGAATTATGGCTGCCTTTTTCTTTCCAAAAGAAATATCTATCTTTCCAAAAGATAGAACCAATATTCACAAAGTATAACATGGATATGGATATGTCCATTGGATACTCTATTTAAAATATAGCACAAGACATATAATAAATAGATTAATGCCTTTATTTCCTTGACACAAATTGTATAATACATAATGTGTACATTAATGTACAAATGTATTATACAAACACAAGGACCAATGCCTCGGGACTAGGGCATTTCCAATAGTTTTGCCCCTGGATATCTGCAAAAGGTAAGAAATAACCTTCTCAGGATTATATTGGAATAAAATGGAAATTGTGAAAAATCGAGAAAAATCGTTTACCTGGGAGCCAGAGCCGTGCGGCTATGCTGGAGCCGCCCGGCTCTAGCGGGGAAGAGGTGGACTTAAAAAAGGGCCGACGCCTCCTTTGCCATAACTCAAAGTTTTTCCTCTTCTTTTATCTCTTTTCCTCTGAAATCTTCCACTCGAACTCATACTGCCAAAATGAAGAAAATACGTAAAGCTCTTCGCCTGACTGCTCCTGCACAACCTGCCCCTCATGTTAGATATATATCACCTGAGGGGGAATTTTTTCTACCCACTGAATCCACAGTGGATGTTTATTGGCTCCCAAAATCGGTTGCCTATTGTGGGGTTAGAAGGAATGATCCCGTGCCTGTGACTCTCAAGCCATCAACGCATGTTATCTAAGATTTGGTTAGCTTTAACAATTTTTCCTCCCTCTTTTCCAATTTTTGAATTTATGCAATGTAGGAAAAATTAGGTGGAATTACATGAAATTGATGCATGTTTAGAGTACATTATGCCCCTAGAAACCTTGGTTGATGATTTGAAGTTGATTAGAATCGATTTTAGGGTGAAAAATTGCAAAACCTAGGGTTTAAATGAGGAATCGTTGGTTTTCCGAACAGAGGCACACGGCTCAACGACCGAGCCGGGCGGCTCTATTCTTGGTCCTGCAGCTATGCTGAAGAACAGAGCCGTACGGCTCTGTCTTCCAAGAACACAGTCGGCTGACTGTAGGTATAGCCGTGCGGCTCTATCCAGGCAGAAAAGGGATTTTTCATGTTTTAATTCTATTTCAATGCTTCCATTCAATTTATTCAAGTAATGCGCAATACAAATAACTCATGAAACTCCATGTCCATTGTTTTGCAGGGCCAGAATCACAATCGCAGAGCCGGGTGTGAGCGAACGACCTTTATGAAGGGGACGCGGCGAAGTGAACCGGGGAAGAAGGAAACTTTTGTGCCGAAAGGGATGTTTTTTTTTTTTTTTTTTTTGAGAAAACGGGATTTTGATTATCTTTAGGAAATTTGTTGATTTGTTTGAAAACCTTTTCCCATTTTTTTTAACTTAAAGACTCGAAACTTGAATTCCAAGATCAGTGCCACCCGGATCAGTTCATCCGGGAAATTCTGGTACAGCTCCCTACCGAATGTAGACTACTGTACCTAATCCTGAGATTTAAGGTTCGGGCAAGTGACTTACTTAACCTCAAACTTGCTTTCACTTTACAGTTTATGTTACCATAATTTATTTGCTTAATTATCTTTCTCTACCCCAACTTGTGTTTATTTATCAGCTGATGCTGAAGCAAATGACAGAAATAAATTGCAGAATAAGTAAACCATACATTCAAGCAGTTTAAAAGAATAAGAATGGAGGCCACTTATACAACCAGATCGAATGAAAATAAAAAGCTCTCGTCCTCACTTTTACAAAAGCCTAAAATACATGAGGATCTAGAAATTACAACCGCCTAAAATACACAAATTAAGCTATTAATTACATCGAAAATAAAAATAAAGAGAAACTAAAGGCTGCAAAACAGAGAGTTAGCACAATTTATATCACAACACAAATAAGAGTCGAGTTAGACAAAATTGGGTTTTTTAGGAACAGGGGTATGGATTTAGGGGGTAACTGGGTCGGCTCGGCCAGCCTGTCCGGTTAGACCTGGAAAACAGTTTTGAAATGCCCTGTGATTTTTATGCTAAAAATAATTTTGGAAAACCATTTGGCTCAGTTGCATGCAAATTTTCCCTTTTTCGCAGGTCTGTTATCCCGGAACTCGGTGTTCCGTTCGTGCGGGTTTCCCAAATTCAACATCCATCTAGGGTCCAAAAGCAGTAAACATGTCAAAAACAATTCGAATATGAAAATAGCATCGCGTGACAATGTCTGTACGGGTCGTTCCGCGACTCTATTTCTCCCTGGAGGTTACAGCCGTGCGGCTTTACCTAGAGCCGTATGGCTTTAAATTACAGCCGTGCAGCTATGACTTCCAGAGCCTGAAAAATGGTTTTCTCATTTTTGAAAATGCCATTTTACTCATTTTAAGGGTTTCCTAGGGATTTCCATAGAAGTCGGGGGTCTGCAAATGCTGGACTATGGATCCTATTTGGATCGAACAACCCTAAATCTCAGAAAAACGAATTCAGGAAAAATCGAAAACCTAACACCTATACGTACAGAAATCCGAAAACCAGATTTTAATAATGTATGAATGTATTTGGGCCGAAAAACATCACAACAGGATGCAAACGGACTATTTTTGGCCGATCGAGGCAGTTTCAGGATTCTGCCCCTATAGAACACAGCCGTGCAGCTCTGTTCATCCAAATATAGCCGTATGGCTGTGTTTATGGAGAACACAGTCGTGTGGCTATATTCAGGAAATCTGTTTTCCAAAAATTTACAGAATGGAGAAAAATACAAAGAAAAAGCAAGGTACACAGGTTTAAGGCCTCTCAAAGTTTACCTTGATATTGTTTTGATGTGTTTAACGTCAAGAATCGAATTGAAAACTCGAAATATTCCTAAAACCTCAATCGGCCCGAAATCCCAAAAACGAATCCTTATCGATCCAAAACCAATCTGAAACGATCCCAATAAAATGTGTAAAGGTCAAGCAAGCTTCCTTTGATGTTTAAGTGTTGTTTTTAGTGTTGAATTTTTTAGTTCTTGCACACTCTCTCCCTTTGTGTTTTGGCCTCTCTTTTCTCTTTTCCTTTGTATTGTTGTTTCTATTTTTTTAAGATCCCCCCTCCTTCTCTTTCTTTGATTTTCATTTTTATATCCCACAATCCGTAGTGATTTCAAGAAATTAATGAGTCGTTCAATTTTTCTGCGAGTTTCGGCCGCAATCCTTTCATTTAGCCAAACCACTAGAGCCGCACGGCTCTAGTTGTGCTAGAGCCATGCGGCTCTAGACCTACAGCCGCGAGGCTCTAGGTAGAGCCAGGGCTAAAATCCACAAAAAAGCCTAGGCTCACCATAAACCCTGAAATCATTTGGAGGACCTTTCTCGGGGTTTCGGATCAAGGATAGCTTGGTTTTTGGGACGTTTGAGGTATCCAAAGTGACATTTTAGTCGTTCACAAGTCCAATTCATGTCCGTCTGCTTAATATGTAATACAAGAATTCTCATCATGGAGCTCGGGAAAACCCGGTGCTTACAGCGGGTTTTTTTCGAATGCCCTGATCTGGTACAGGAGACTCCCCGACGTAATGAGGGAGATTGTCGACTCCACCGGGCTAGACCGGTTTGTGTGCTCGATGTGTGAGGTCCCGCCCCGGACGAGTAGGTGCTTGCTGATGGTACTGCTGGAGCAGTGGATGGATTCCACCTATACCTTCCATTTCCCGAATAGGGAGTTTACCCTTTCACCCAAGGACTTCGTGGCCATTACCGGGCTGTCATTCGATGGGCGTACTATTGAGTTCAATCACACCCTAGAGCGAGGGGGCTTCC
The DNA here is from genome assembly GCA_039660915.1 of Euphorbia tirucalli. Taxonomy (NCBI): domain Eukaryota; kingdom Viridiplantae; phylum Streptophyta; class Magnoliopsida; order Malpighiales; family Euphorbiaceae; genus Euphorbia; species Euphorbia tirucalli. Next base: position 48,633,692 of record CM077632.1, on the reverse strand, counting down.
ACTCAGAGTCCATCGCTATGCTAATCGACTTGTCTCCTCAGGGCAAACGGGTCCAAGGCAGTACGTTGCAGGATTACTGGCTGAGCAGGCAGGCCGGCCTCCTTGAGGGCTCCACATTCTCTTCTAGGGATACGAGGTGCTATGCTAAGGCATTTCTATTGTATGCTTTGATCACCTTTCTGTTCCCGATGGGCCAGAGCGATCTGAATCTGCCGGTTCTCCTTTCGCTGATACAGTTGGAGGATGTAGGGAGCTTGAACTGGGGACGAGCCGGGTTGGCTCAACTGTATTATGGCCTTGACATCTGTGCCCGGGGAAAGCACCTGGAGGTGAAGGGTACGTGGATAGTCCTTCATGTGCGAGTTTTTTTTCTTTTTTTTATTGACTTCCTTATTGTGCAGGTTTGGGCGTACGAGTATGCCTTTGTTCCCCAGCCGAAGCTGAGCATACAAGCCAATGCTGAGTTTCCAGACTTTCCCCCACTAAGGCGGTGGCTAGGTTACAGCTGGAGAGAGATGGATAACGACCCATGGGTCTACCACCAACTCTTGGTTAATATGAGCTTTGAAGGGGTACACATCTGTTGGGATTTGTCACCGGAAATCACCCGATAAAAGCGGAAGAACGTGGTAATTTCCTCAAATCCAGTCCCAGGAGCAATTGAGGTGGAAATTGAAAAACTTAAAATTAAATAGAATGGGATTAAATTTCTTACCAGAAAAATCTCTTTCTTGAGATGGATGATGACTGTAGAATTCAAAGTAGAATTCCTCCACTCTCACGTACACGAACGCTTGACGAATGCAACCCGTGCTAGCGTCAGAAAAACAAAACCATAGAGAAGAGAGGGCTAGGAAAATTTCGGCTAGGAGGCTCAATGCTTAGGGTGGCCGAAATTTCTAACCCTAGGTATTTATACCGAGGGTTGGCCGAATTCCTTAAGGGAATTCAGGCCCATCTTGGCTCCTGTCTATTCTGTGCGGGCTTCCATGTTTTAATTTAGGCCCAGTCTAATTTTAATTATTCTGGTTTAAATTAATTTCAAGGCCAATTTTAATATACCCATGTATTTAATATATTACTCCAAGTAATATATTATTTACATCTAAATTAAAATTAGTTTGACAATTAATTTAATCCATCAATCTACACAAAATAAAATCATATGTAAACCCATACATATGAATATTTCCACCTAGGAAATAATTTCATAATTAATCCAATTAATTATGAAGAGCCAATTGAATATATTAATTTTATTATTATGACCAATCCAATTGATCTTCATAATATAATTAATATATACACACTTCTCCCTCCATTGTGTATACTCCAAGTATACATGTGATTCCTTAAGTCTGCATTCTATCGTTCTATGTGTATGATCCCGTGGGCCTATCTTTATGTTGGCAGCGGGCCTTTGGCCCGCAGACTGCAGTTGGGCTCTGGCAAGCCACTGCAGCCCCCAATTAAGATGGAGATGGCAGTCTAACTGATATCATAACCCTGCAGTTTAAACTTGTACATCCCATGTCATTGATATCGGTGTCCAACACAGAGGCATGGATTGATCACCCTCTTTTGTGTCCGGACATTAACTTGATCCCGAATGTACTGATGCTCACAAACAAGTTCCAACTCGTTTGGGTGTGGCCACACTCTTATCAATCACATTCATCAAGTGGCCGGTGATATCTTCTCAGTTGGTTACTGAGTGACAAATCCCTTCTGCATATCCATAGTATTACCATGTTCAGTGACATACCTGAAAGCACCCATACTTGGCACCCTATTACAGGCCCTTTAGGCGTACCCCTAAGTATGCGACTTCACATGTAACACCATCATATGGTCAGGTCAAAGGATCCATACAAGTACTACACGAGAATCCATTGTGATACCATACCATGTGGATTACTCGTTTAGTGGATCTATCCAGTACCATGCTTCCAGGCATGTACCCATTAACTTGGTTGACATTCCATGTCCAATGGCCGGTAAGACACTGCCATACAACCAGGTTAATGATAGTCTGTTTTTCCATTCATTCCCATGACTGGAACAGACTACGGATCTATTTATGGTCATATCGTTTACCCTATCCATGGTCTTACTGCTAAGTGCATGACACTTGTCGTCATGGATATAGATATGTCCATTGGATACTTCATTTAATATATTGCACAAGATAGATATAATAAATGAATTGATGCCTTTATTAATAACACAAATGAGTACAACACATAAATCCAATAAATGTATAGTACAAATACAAGGACCAATGCCTCGGGACTAGGGCATTTCCAACAATCTCCCACTTGCACTAGTTCCAACTAGGCATGGGCCTAATCCCTATAGATCTAGTATGACCCTCGTCCTTGGGCTAGGCTAGCGCCTTGGTCAATGGATCTGTGACATTATCCTCGGTGTCCACTCTGTGCAATGCAATGTCACCTCTCTCCGCGATTTCTCGTATGAGGTGAAACTTTCTGAGCACGTGCTTTGTGTTCTTGTGTTACCGGGGCTCCTTTGCTTGTGCGACGGCCCCATTGTTGTCACAGAAGATATCGACTGGGTCCTGGATAGTTGGCACTACTCCCAACTCAGTGATAAACTTCTTCATCCACACAGCTTCCTTAGCTGCATCACACGCAGTGATGTACTTAGCTTCTGTTGTAGAGTCCGCTATGGTTGGCTGCTTTGAGCTCCTCCAGCTTACAGCACCACTATTCAGCAAGAATACATACCCTGACTGCGATTAGTACTCATCTTGGTCTGTCTGGAAGCTCGCATCAGTATACCCAGTAACTGATAGCACTTCCTGACCACCATACACCAAGAAGCTATCCTTAGTCCGGTTAAGGTACTTGAGGATCGCCTTGACAGCTTTCCAGTGATCCTCCCTGGGATCCTGCTGGTATCGGCTCGTCATACTCAGTGCAAAGGCGACATCAGGTCTCGTACATAACATGGAGTACATGATTGATCCAATAGCCGAAGCATATGAAACCAATTTCATGTTCTCCCTGTCCTCCCTTGTTTTAGGACAGTTCTTCTTACTAAGTTTCAGCCCATGGCCCATTGGCAAGAAACCTTTCTTGGCCCGGTCCATGCTGAATCTTTTCAGAACTTTGTCAATGTATGAAGCCTGACTTAGGACCAGAAGCCGATTTGATCTATCCCTATAGATCCTGATCCCTAGGATCATCTCAGCTTCGCCTAAGTCCTTCATTGCGAAGCACTTACTCAGCCACTGCTTTACCCCTTGCAGTGTAGGTATGTCGCTTCCAATGAGTAGGATGTCGTCTACATAAAGTACCAAGAATGTGACAATGCTCCCACTAGTCCTCTTATACACACAAGGCTCATCTAGATTCTGTATGAAGCCATATTCCTTTATAGCCTCATTGAATCTTAGATTCCAACTTCGGGATGCTTGCTTCAGTCCATAAATGGATCTTTGAAGTTTGCATACCCTTCCCGGATACTTAGGATCGACAAAACCCTCAGGTTGTGTCATGTACACATCCTCGAGTAGCTTCCCATTAAGGAAAGCGGTTTTGACATCCATCTGCCATACCTCATAGTCATACCATGCGGCTATGGCCAGCAGTATCCTGATGGACTTGAGCATGGCTACTGGTGAGAAAGTTTCATCATAGTCTATTCCATGGACTTGTCTGAAACCTTTCGCAACCAGACGCCCCTTGAATGTATTATCAGCTTTTAGCTTATAGCACCACTTGCAACCTATTACCTTAGCACCCGGAGGTGGATCAACCAAGTTCCAAACATGATTATCGTACATAGATTGCATTTCTGCCTCCATGGCTTTACGCCAATTTACAGACTGTGGGCTAGCCATTGCCTCCTGGTAGGTTTTTGGTTCTTCTTCATCCCAAATGAGAAGAGTTTGATCATCGGTGACGAGGAAACCATACCTCTCCGGTTCCCAACGATCCCTACCTGACCTTCTAGGTTCTTGTGTGGCCTGGGTCGGTGCTTCCACTTGTGGAAGCTCCACCTAGGCCTCCGAGTTATCCTCTTCAGGAGCTTGTGGACCTTGAACTTCCCTGAGTTCAACGTTGCTCCCACTATCTTTCCTGGAAAGGAACTCCTTTTCCAGAAAGACCCCCTTCCTTGCCACGAACACCTTGTTCTCGGCCGGGTTGTAGAAGTAATACACTTTGGTTTCCCTAGGGTAGCCCACAAATAGGCATTTATCGGTTTTTGGCTCCAGCTTGCCACTAGTCAATTTCTTGACATGTGATTTGCATCCCCAAATCCTTAGGAAAGACACATTGGGCTCCTTGCCCGTCCATATCTGATATGGGGTCTTTTCCACTACCTTAGTTGGAGTATTGTTTAATATGAGAGCTGCTGTCTCGAGGGCGTGTCCCCAGAAACTAATTGGGAGAGATGCTTGACTCATCATTGAGCGGACCATGTCCAACAAGGTCCTATTCCTCCGTTCGGACACCCCATTCCATTGTGGTGTTCCAGGAGGAGTGAGCTGTGGAACTATTCCATGCTCTCTCAAGTATGAGTCAAACTCTAGGCTCATATACTCACCGCCTCGGTCCGACCGAAGGGTTTTGATATTCCTGCCTAGCTGGTTCTATACCTCGTTTCGAAATTCCTTGAACCTAGCAAGGGTCTCGGACTTGTGTTTCATCAGATAGACATAGCCATATCTGCTGAAATCATCCGTGAACGTGACGAAGTACAGATGCCCACCTCTGGTCGCTGCGCTCATAGGCCCACATACATCTGAATGTATCAGGTCCAATAAGCCAGTGGCCCTTTCAGCCTTCTTGCTAAAAGGCGCCTTTGTCATCTTGCCTCTTAAACATGATTCGCATGTATCAATTGACTCCAAGTCAAATGACCCTAGTACTCCAGCTTTGTGAAGCCTAGCAATGCGCTTCTCGTTTATATGGCGAAGACGACAATGCCATAGGTAGACAGGATTAAGTTCGTTAGGCTTAACCTTTTTCATGTTTATGTTATAGATGTGATTGGTTTCATTTAAGTCCAGGATATATAGGCCATTATTTAATAGAGCATCTCCATAAAATAATCCCTCTCTAGATATAGAAATTCGACCATTTAAAATAGTGAAATTAAATCCAGAAATATCCAACATTGATACAGAGATAATATTCCTGCACATAGCAAGTACAAAGTAACAATGTTCTAAAATTAAAACCAATCCACTGGGCATCATCAGGTGGTATTTGCCGATCTCTATGGCAGCAACCCTTGCTCCATTCCCAACCCGCAAGTCCACCTCTCCCGACCCCAGCAACCTTCTGTTCTTAAGTCCCTGCACATTGCAACAAATGTGAGAACCACATCCAGTATCCAATACCCAGGATGTTGAAACAGTAAGGTTAATATCTATAACATAAATACCTGAAAAGGACGCACCTTGGCCCCTTCGTGGCTCTCCCATCAGCCTGGGACACGATCTCTTCCAATGACCCGCCTGTCTACACCCGAAACAGACATCATCAGGACCTGCCTTCTGCTGGGCCTTGGGTTGGGCCTTGGCCCTCTTGGCTTTGGCCTTTTTTGGCCTTGGCCTTGGCCTTTTCCTTGGCCTTACCCTTAGTAAGAGGAGGGTTCCCCTTGTTAACCAGCAGCACCGGTGGAGTCTTCTTGATCGACTGCTCAGTAAGCTTAAGCATCCCATGCAGCTCACTGACAGTACGGTTCATCCCTTGCATGTTGTAGTTAAGGATGAACTGATCATAAGAATCTGGCAAGGACGCGAGGATTGTGTCCACCGCCAACTCTTGAGAGATAAGCGATTCGAGACGGGCCAGAGTATCCAAATAGCCCTTCATCTTGAGCACGTGTGCACTCACAGATGTCCCGGCCCCCATCTTACAAGAGTGGAATGCCTTATTGGTCAGGTACCTTTCCTGACGAGCTTGCTCTTAAAACATCTCATTAAGAGTTGTTATCATAGCATAGGCTTGGTGGTCCATAAACTGCTTTTGCAGTTCGGGGACCATGCAAGCCAACATAAGGCATGTCACATCCCGGTTGTCCTTGACGTGCGCCTCGTATTCCTCCAGCTGGGCAGCCGGTGGATTGCGTCCTTGAGGCGCAGCCGGCACAAGCCTTTCCAGTACATACTCTTTTGACTCCTGTCTTAGAACTATCCTCAAGTTCCTAGACCAGTCTAAAAAGTTAGGACCGGAAAGCTTGTCCTTGTCAAGAATGGATCGCAGTGATAAGGTATTTGTGTTTGCCATTTGGGTGTTTCTACACAGAAAAACATTAAGAGTGTTAATAAAGGGCTTTGCTTTTTTGTTTCCATACAAAATTAATAATGAATCAAGTTATTAATTTAAACCGAGTTGTTGGGCTCATGGGCCGAGATCCATATTTCATTAAGATATAGCCAAACGAGGGTTTGGTACAACTATACCTTAATTATTTAGGTAGGAACGCCGTCCAATCCCAACCTAGGGACTCTCGGTTTGATGGGCTTGTTGGCACTTACCCATCTGTGCTTAGGGCCAAGAGAATCCTACTACCCACGCTAAGTCAAAACCTCCATCCAAGTGTTAGAGTATCCCATACACTAACCCAATACAAAGTGACAATACTCCAGTGCATCCTGCGAGGGCATGGTCTACAACTGGCCTATTCCCACTTCGATTCGGTTTTGAATGAGGGAAGCACTTTTAAGCGACTTAGTAATTCCGTTTGGTTATTAGATTCAATTATAACGGCTTACATACATAAAGCGGGTGAATGAGCTATTGGAACATACATTCATACATGCAAATGAATATAAAACATGATTAAATAAAATTAAAATGGACTGCAATGGGCCTATGTTACATCCTAATATTATTCTAGTAAACCTATACTAGAAACAAATATTAGGTGGGCCTCCATCTTTTCCTTCTGGGCTTGCACCCCCAATTTGGCTTGCACCTCTATTTGGGCTCACCACTCCATGGGCTTCTTCTTTTACAAATTTTATAATATTTAATTTAAATAAAATAAAATTACATTAAAAAGAAAAACGACACGCAGGCCGTATTTACCCAAAAAGAAAAATACAACCCATCTCGTAAAAGGCCCAATAGCATCCAAACATACATTCATTCAACCATTCATATGCATCCAATACATACAATTCAGAAGCATGTCATAATGCATGATTTAAGCCCATTTAAATTATGTCTAAGCCATTATAAGGAAATCGCCAATTTTGGCCCACCATGATTCTAACCGTTAACGGGCTTTGGACCTCCAGCCCAGGCAGTCCAACTGCTCCCACTGGAATTGGGAAACCATGGGTCCAATTTAGCCGTCCGAGTAATTGTGCCAAAATTACCCGAACCAATTTCCATTAACCATATTAATATCCAAAACTAATATCATATGAACGAAATAAAATTCATCCAAGAAACCATGCGCATTTAAATCACATAAATTTAAACACACGAATTTTAAAACCAATTAAAATTTCAAAACTGGGCCCCGGACCCAAAAACCCGCAAAATCCAAAAACTGGGCCCGGCCAGCTGCAGCTAGGGCAACGAAGTTGCCCTAGCAGCAGTAGCGGCGCAGCCGCCTAGTGGCTGCCCACTGCTGCCGCCTGCAGCGGCACTGCTGCTGTGCAGTGGCCGCCCAGCGGCTGCTGCTGCGCCAGCTGGCGCAGCAGCAGGCAGCGGCTGCCACCGCGCCTCCCGCCGTGTGCGGCGGCGATTCCGCCGCCGGCAGCCCCGCACCCTGGGAGGCAGATTTTTTTTTTTTTTTTTTAAAAACAGAATTGAAATAAAAAAAATATCCATCCATCATCCATAGCAATTCACCAAGAATTCCAATAATACAACAAAATTAAAACAACATAAACCAATATGCAATATTAATTTTCATTGTATTAAAACATATGGGAAAAATCATAAAACCCATACAAAGAATCCCAATCAAAAAACATCCGATTTCAAAATAGGGATTCAACCAAATTAATCAATTTCCACGGATCAAAAGCCTGCTCTGATACCACTGTTGGGATTTCTCACCGGAAATCACCCGATAAAAGCGGAAGAACGCGGTGATTTCCTCAAATCCAGTCCCAGGAGCAATTGAGGTGGAAATTGAAAAACTTAAAACTAAATAGAAAGGGATTAAATTTCTTACCAGAAAAATCTCTTTCTTGAGATGGATGATGACTGTAGAATTCAAAGTAGAATTCCTCCACTCTCACGTACACGAACGCTTGATGAATGCAACCCGTGCTAGCGTCGGAAAAACAAAACCATAGAGAAGAGAGGGCTAGGAAAATTTCGGCTAGGAGGCTCAATGCTTAGGGTGGCCGAAATTTCTAACCCTAGGTATTTATACCTAGGTTTGGCCGAATTCCTTAAGGGAATTCAGGCCCATCTTGGCTCCTGTCTATTCTGTGCGGGCTTCCATGTTTTAATTTAGGCCCAGTCTAATTTTAATTATTCTGGTTTAAATTAATTTCAAGCCCAATTTTAATATACCCATGTATTTAATATATTACTCCAAGTAATATATTATTTACATCTAAATTAAAATTAGTTTGACAATTAATTTAATCCATCAAATCAAAATTAAATCTACACAAAATAAAATCATATGCAAACCCATACATATGAATATTTCCACCTAGGAAATAATTTCATAATTAATCCAATTAATTATGAAGAGCCAATTGAATATATTAATTTTATTATTATGACCAATCCAATTGATCTTCATAATATAATTAATATATACACACTTCTCCCTCCATTGTGTATACTCCAAGTATACATGTGATTCCTTAAGTCTGCATTCTATCGTTCTATGTGTACGATCCCGTGGGCCCATCTTTATGTTGGCAGCAGGCCTTTGGCCCGCAGACTGCAGTTGGGCTCTAGCAAGCCACTGCAGCCCCCAATTAAGATGGAGATGGCAGTCTAACTGATATCATAACCCTGCAGTTTAAACTTGTACATCCCATGTCATTGATATCGGTGTCCAACACAGAGGCATGGATTGATCACCCTCTTTTGTGTCCGGACATTAACTTGATCCCGAATGTACTGATGCTCACAAACAAGTTCCAACTCGTTTGGGTGTGGCCACACTCTTATCAGTCACATTCATCAAGTGGCCGGTGATATCTTCTCAGTTGGTTACTGAGTGACAAATCCCTTTTGCATATCCATAGTATTACCATGTTCAGTGACATACCCGAAAGCACCCATACTTGGCACCCTATTACAGGCCCTTTAGGCGTACCCCTAAGTATGCGACTTCACATGTAACACCATCATATGGTCAGGTCAAAGGATCCATACAAGTACTGCACGAGAATCGATTGTGATACCATACCATGTGGATTACTCGTTTAGTGGATCTATCCAGTACCATGCTTCCAGGCATGTACCCATTAACTTGGTTGACATTCCATGTCCAACGACCGGTAAGACACCGCCATACAACCAGGTTAATGATAGTCTGTTGTTCCATTCATTCCCATGACTGGAACAGACTACGGATCTATTTATGGTCATATCGTTTACCCTATCCATGGTCTTACTGCTAAGTACATGACACTTGTCGTCATGGATATAGATATGTCCATTGGATACTTCATTTAATATATTGCACAAGATAGATATAATAAATGAATTGATGCCTTTATTAATAACACAAATGAGTACAACACATAAATCCAATAAATGTATGGTACAAATACAAGGACCAATGCCTCGGGACTAGGGCATTTCCAACAACATCTTCTTTTCCTTATACGTCTTGATTTTTATAGTCTGATAGCTATTTTTTCGATCTTCTGACTTTGACATTCTGATTTTAGTTGATCAAGGAGCCATAGGGGAATGCCGTGTGGCCTACAGAGCTGGTAAATGCAAAAGGCTAACACCTCAGCGATTCGTGATGGAGAGCCCGTTTAGCCTGGAGTGGTGCTTAGGGGAGAGAGTTACTGACTGGCGTGCCAGCCCTATAGAGTGCAGGATCTTGCCTGCACCTCCAGTTAGACTGTTCGGGTCTAGATATATGGTCATGGGGGATGAGGGAGACTATCCCCAGTTCATCAGTATGCAGCTCCTTCCTCCCACTAGATCTGCACAGGCAAGGGAGGCACCAGCCAGGGTATGTCGTCATTCTCTTTCACTTTCTGCTTGTCTGGACTACTCTGTTGTTTGTTGACCCTGTTTATATATATATATATATATATATATATATATATATATATATATATATATATATATATATATATATATATATATATATATATAGTCATTTGGGAGGGGCAAGCGCCCTCGCACGTCATCCGATAGACGTTCCCGCGACCGTGGGTCCTAAATCGCCAATGGCCGGGGAGATGGAGGTTCTTCAGCACATACGGGCGAGTACAGTGCCAACGCCGAGATGTGGTATACTGAGCCCATTCCCTCGGTAGTGCTGCTGGTGCTCCCTCCTGCCAGCTTCATTCCAGGCCGCCTCGAGTACTTGGTGGAGCCATAGGTTATGTTGCTTAATGAGTCTGGGCAGCCTTATCGGGCCGATTTGTTCCTCTAGGAACAACCTCCTCCTATTGTTGTCCCTACAGACGCGACACACGTGAGTACTCTTGCTCCTGTTTATTTTTTACTCTTACTGTTGCCACTGGTCAAACTTGTGCACTGTTCTTTATGCAAATTTCGGTATCACAGAGGATGGCCCTGTGTCAGGCAGTCTCTGCCTTCAGGTCACTCTCTCGTTGTGACAACCAGGCGATGGCGATAAGTACCTATGTCTATATATATATATATATATATGCATGCGGGTATGCGTGTTTCAAATGCATGTGTGTATATTACATGATGTCCATGCTGTTTGAGTTCCGATGCAGGCCGCAGTTAACAAATGCCGGTGTGAGGAGACCCACAAGAGATCAGAGATGGACGAGCTACAGAGGACCATCACGTATCTCAGATTTATGATTGAGACCCTCCGCTCTCAGTTGAACGATTGGGAGACCAGACGATGTGTCTTTGATGGAGATGGCAGGACTGAGAGTGAGGACAAGGCCGACGACTCGACTGATGGGGGACATCCATAGCCTTTCCTTTTTCACCTTCCGTAGTTTAGGTTGAGACAGCCCGCCTATGGGCTTGGACTCGGTGTTGTAGGACATTTTGCCCATTTATGGGCCTTTTTCTATTATATCCATCTGTTTGACCTGGCACATTGACTGTACTGATATTTTGTGAAATTCATTACCCTTTTTGTCATTTTCCTCTGCTGGATTTGCTTTTCTGAATGCATTTCTTCTACTTTCACTCACTTTTATCACTGTTTGAAATGATTTATGCTTCCCCAAACTTTATCTCGTGATTCTGGGGCTGATTTCGATTGAAAACCAATCTCGGGTAGCAGAGCCGCGTGACTATGGGCCCAAAATTCTGTATTAAAAGTATAGAGTGAGAGATGTTGCCGTACGGCTCTGATCATAGCCGCACGGCTCTATATACAGCCACCCCATCAGACTAGAGCCGCACGGCTCTAGATACAGCCGTATGACCATCGTCTCAACTGTACGGCTCTGTTTGTGTTTCAGTAATTTCTTCTTCTTTCTGTGCTCTTTCCGACCATCTCAGGGGTTATTGGAGAACCTCTCGCTCTTCCAAATGGGCCTTATTGGTGCCCTACAGTTTGCATTCCATGTGGTTCTATATGAATCTGACTCCAAACCGGACCTTTATGGCGGCTACAGCCAGCTTTTGGGATCTGATGGATCATGTGTTCTGTTTTTTTGGGCAAGAGCTGTAACCCATGTTTGAGTAGTTTAGCGCCATCCTCTACATTCCTTGCCCAAGTGAAGTTAGGTTAGCTATCCCTGAACCCAATTCAGACAGCTTGCAGGCACTTCAGAGGCTAGCTGTACTAGACACGGTATATTTAGACCGCTTGCTTTCTGGCGAGGCTGCTTCTAGGAGTTTCAATCTATCTACCATTATGGACATGTGTTCCACCTTGAGCACCTCTACCCCTGGTTAGGCTCTTCTAATGGGTCTATTGTTGATGTCCCTCTATTTGTGCGAGTCAAGAGATAGGATTTGTGATTTCCGATTAGTCTCGGTGATGGCCCAGATGGCCAATGGCACTTCACCCATGGGGATCATCTTGGCTGAGACCCTGATTTACCTGGATTCTGGCCACTCTGGTTGCTTGGTTGAGACCAACAGATGTCCCCTTCTACTTCAGGTTTGTCCCTAACCCATGCTTAACATTCTTACTGATTCCGCATCCTCTCTGATTAACTATCTTTTGTGCAGATTTGGCTACTGGAGAAGCTGAGTCTCCTGAGTATTCCCCCACCTCATCTGAGATATTCCCCGAAGCATTATTGGGCCCGACGTGTCAAAATTACAAATTTTACCACCCGGACCATGGAAGAGTGGCTCGTTTGGCTCAGAGGGAGGATGGATGCATCCATCCGCTGGATGTGCCCCTGGTGGGATATTTCACATGTGACTATGGAGACTTGGACAGCAGGTGTACAGCTCCTCAGACTATTCAAAATGACATTTTACTCTCTCACGTGGTTATGCAGGCAATACAGGCAAGTACAGGGGGTGCCCCATTCCTTATGCACCACGGAGTGTGGGGGATTCACACAGCAATGGCCCAGACATGTGCAGCAGTAGTGGATGAACCCAATTTGTTTTAAGATGCTAAGATATGACAACGTAGCTCCGACGGAGACAGACGGCCATTATAGGGCTTGGTTAGCTGACTTAGTGACTTGTCCTATGAGGCGCGAGCATAAGATCCTGACTCTAAGATATCTCGGCCTCTAGGTTTCTTTCACATTGTATTGAGTTATTGTCGGTTAATTTTTATTTATTTTACTGTTTTATTTTGTGTTCTTATTTTTGCATAGATTGCCCTGGTGGGTTTTCAATCTATCGAACTGTCTTAACTTTTGCCTGAACTGCCCTTTTGGGTTTTCAACTCAACAGACTTTTATTTGTATCCTAAATTTTGCATAGACCTCCTTTCGGTTTGTAGCCCATCGGATTTTTTTAATGTGATGCATACAAGTATGGGATGTGCACAATCATATGTATGTGTATAATAAGAATCCAATTTCGAGCAAACTCAAGACGTTTAAGTGAACAGAAACGACATTCATTCATTTATTCATTAATAATGTTTTAGTACAATGCATATCAAAAAATGAAATAAAGCTAAGAATAGAGTTAACAATGGTAACCGTCTCGACTGAATCCATGACTGCCATCAGCTGGTCTTTGTAGATTTTCCTGCCGATGGTGCTTGCCTCTCTGTCCTGACTTTTGTATGGACCACCCTTTAGGTTTTTGATCCATCAGACTATCCTAATTTTTGAGTGGATAGCCTTTTTGACTTTTGATTCACCGGACTTTTTTTTTTACACGTAGTATCTCCTGAGTTTGTCTTGATTGACTGGGTTGACAAACACGTTCCCATCCATGTCCATGATCTTTACGGTGCCTTTTGAAAGCACCTTTTTTACCACATATGGACCTTCCCAGTTAGGCCTGAATTTTCCCCTTACGTCTGTGTTGACCTGTTTCATTTGTTTTAGTACTAAGTCCCCGGCTTCGAGGGGGTGTTTCTGATGGCAGACTTTACTGTTATAAGCCCTGGCTATTCTCTGCTGATACATCTTTAAATGATCCAATGCCCGAAGATGCCTCTCATCAATCAATGCCAACTATTCATATCTCGATTGGACCCATTTTGATTCTGGCAACTGCACTTCCATAACCACCTTTAATGACCTAACCTCGGTTTCCACTAGCAAGACAGCTTCCATTCCGTAGACTAGGGAGTATGGTGTTTCTCTGGTGGGATTTTTGACATTGGTTCTATATCCCCACAAGGCAAATGGCAACATGTCAGCCGAATCCCTGTAGGTGACCACCATTTTTGACAGAATCTTTTTGATGGACTTGTTGGCTGCTTCTACCACACCATTGGCTTATGGGCGGTATGGAGATGACTTGTGATGTTCAACCCTTTTATCCTGAAGCAACTGTGTCGTAACCCCTTAAAACTATGCACCATTATCTATCACAACATGGTGCGGAATCCCATACCTCGTGAAGATACTCTTCTTAATAAACTTGGCCATTTTCTTAGCCGTGACATGTGCAAATGATTCTACTTCCACCCACTTTGAGAAATAGTCAATAGCCATGACTATGAAGCAGTGTCCATTTGATGCAGGTGGCTTTATTTCTCCAATGATGTCTATCCCCCAAGTAGCAAATGGCCATGAAGTTTATGATACCTGAAGTTTAAGTGGTGGGAGATGATTGAGATCTCCGTACACTTGGCATTCATGACATCTCATCACCTCTTCGATACAATCCGCTTGCAGGGTAAGCTAGAAGCAGCCTTGCCTTAATACTTTCTTAGTAGGGCTAACCCATTCATGTGTGGCCCGTAAGTTCCTGTGTGAATTTGCCTCATGACTTTCTTAGCTTTTTCTACTATTAAGCATTTCAGAAGTAGGTCATTGGTGGTTCTCTTGAAGAGCTGACCCTCAAATAGCCTAAACTGTACGGCTAACCTCCTAAGAGAGATCCTATCTAATTCACTGGCGTCTTCAGGATATTGCCCATTCTGAACAAACTGTAGTATATCATGATACCACGGACGTTCCTCCGTTGTTGCTATAACACTAACCGACAGGTAGCAAGGATTTTATGTGGTTTCCACTATCACTAGCTGCATAGGATGTTTTTGGGGTTCCTCCCACATTGACGAGAGTGTGGCTAAAGAGTTTGCCATCTGATTCTCCTCCCTCAGAATGTGTCTGAGCTCACACAACCCGAATGCTTTCACCTTTTCCTAAACCAGTTGGAGATATGGTCGGAGCGACCCTTCCTTTACCTCCCATTCTCCAGTGATCTAACGAATTACCAGTGCTGAGTCTCTAATCACTAACACTTCGTATGCCCTTAGTGTGATCAAGGCATCAATCCCGAAGAGGCAAGCTTCGTACTTCGCCCTATTGTTAGTCACCTAGAACTCAAGGCACTTAGCCAGGGGGTATGATCTCTCCATCAGGTGTGCCGATGATTACTCCCAGTCCTACCCCATGTTTGTTTACAGCCCCGTCAAAATACATTATCCATCTGCTCGGTTCTGTCTCTACTACGGCCAGCTATTAATCAAGGAACTCTGAATTCTCAACATAATCTAAGTCCAGAGGTTGGTTGGCCAGAAATTCCACTACAGCTCCTCCTTTGATCATCTTCTTAGTCACATATTCAATGTAAAACTCTGATAACAGAGGTAACCATCTTGATAATTTCCCAGCCAACACGGGAGTCTGGCATAAGTACTTCATTGGATCAACTTTTGCTACTGCTTGAACCTTGTACGACTGGAAGTAATGTCTCCATTTCTTAGTTAGCCATACCATAGCAACACAGGTCTTTTCCACTACAATATATCTGACCTCGTAATCAAGCAGTTTCTTGCTCAGGTAGTAGATTGCATGTTCTCATCCGTCCTTCTGTTCTTGAACTAGCATTGCCCATACTGAAGCATCTTCGATAGCCAAGTACAGGACCAAAGGCTTATTTGGCATCGGAGACTTCAGGAATAGAGGATTCATCAAATAAGCCTTGATCCTGTCGAAGGCTAACTCGCACTGATCATTCCACTTCGCCGGCTGATTCTTCCTTAGGAGCTTGAAGATGGGTTCATAGACTGTCGTCAACCTTATAATGAACCGACTGACATACTGCAGTGATCCCATAAATGATCTTACCTCTTTTTCTATCTTTAGCATAAGCATATCACTGATAGCTTTGATCTTCTCTGGATCCATTTCAATTCCCCTCTAACTTACCACATGGCCGAGAAGTTTCCCCGAGGTTACCCCAAACACACACTTCTTGGGATTAAGGCAGAGGTTATACTTTTCGACTCTAGTCAAGAATCTATCCAAGATAACAAGGTGCTCTTCTCAGGTCATTGATTTGACTAGCATGTCATCCACATAAAGTTCAACCTCTTTGTGAATCATATCATGTAGAAGTGTAGTGACAGCATGCTAGTAAGTTGCTCCGGCATTCTTCAATCCGAATGGCATAACTGTGTAGCAATAGACCCCCCACTCTATGATGAAGGCTGTCTTTACCTTATCAATGATGTCCATTAGAATCTGATTGTATCCTGAGAACCCATCCATGAATGAGTACATTGTGGCCCTGGCGGTGCTGTTGATCAAAACATCAATATGTGGCAGTGAGAAGTCATATTTGGGAGATGCTTTGTTCAGATCTCTATAATCCACATAAACCCTAACTCTACCATCTTTTTCACGACTGGTACTATGTTGGCCAACCACTCTGGATACTCTACTACTTCTAGGAACTTTGCTTTTATCTATTTGGCCACTTCTTCCTTGACCTTCTATGCCCATTCTGGTGTGAGTCTTTTGAGTTTCTGTTTGATGGGCTTCATTTTCAGATCTATTGGAATTCTGTGCTCTGTAATTTCCCTGTCAACCCCGGGCATGTCATCGTGGGACCAGGCGAAGGCTTTTACATGTTTTAGGAGCACATTCATAATTTCTTTTCTCTCTTTAGGCGTGAGGTCTTTCGAGACGGATACCATTTTTGGATCATCATCTGCCCCTAGATTCATTTCATGTAATGATGCATCATGTATGCTAAAGACATTAAATGAATGTTTGTATGTATGCACAGTTCCATCCGAAAAAACATCACAAAATTAAGTGAAATTAGATTTCATTACATTAAGAGCCATGTAGGTTGAATTGTTTACATCAAAAATAGAAAAAGCAGATACATTGAAATGATTATCATCCTCCACATGCGGAGGGTCTTCTCCTATTGCAGCATCTTCACTTCTTCAAACAAATCCCCTAGGTCACCCTCAAGGGCTTCTTCTTAGTCAGCGGATAGTTCCCCTTCAGCCATCTTTGCCTTCCTTGCCATCATTAGCTTGGCCAACTCCTTCACAGCTTGATTCATCAGTTCTTCTTGAGTCTGTGCCACTGGTGCTTGCTTCTGACCAGAGCCCGCGTTAGCTTTCATCAGTGCAGATAGTGCTTTGGTGATAGCTTCGATGGCCACTTCAGCTTCCCTACTTTCTAGGCTTACCTTTTCAGCAGATTCTCCCTTGTTTCCGAACTCGACTATGACCTGGTCAACTGCCCCTTCCTGCCTCTTTAGAACTTTCTTCCTTTTACCCTCAGTTCTAGCATGTAGCATGTTCACGACTGGCTCAACTCCATACTTGCTGAAGTCCACTACATCAGAAAAGATCTCAAAGCCCGGGAGCTGACCTCCCTCAATTTCCACTGGTCCTGGAGCTCCATTATACACTTGTTCGGTCGCACGTACAAAGGCATCAACCAAATTAACATACCTCTTGCCCAGCTTGTTCTCCTTCTCACGATATCCAAGACCGTGTTGGCAGTACTTTCCTGCTTCAATGTTGAATTTAGGGATGCCCTACTGCCTTATCCCCAATCCCATGCTGGGTTCGAACTTTTGCTTAGCAAAGTACTTATGGATCCATTTCAGGAACTTCAGTTCATTCTCACTTTCATCATTCACCACTGCTACTTGAAATCTTGTCATCGACTGTCCAATTACGTTCAAAGCAGCCACCACAGATGGTTCATCAGCTCCCACAGTCACTGCCTTCCCTCCTATTAAGAACTTCGCTTTTTGGTGCAGAGTTGAAGGTACACCCCCCAAGGCATGGAACCACGGCCTTCCAAGGAATAGGGAAAATGTGACAGGGATGTCAATAACTGTGAACAATACCTTGGACTTAACCTCCCCCACACTAACTTTGGCTTCAAACCTGCCGATCACTAACCTCTTGCTATCGTCATAAGCCCTGATTACAGTACCAGACTTGCAGAGTGCTTCAGTGCTGATACCCAGATATGGCAATACTTTGGAGGGGCAGATGTTCAGGGCCAAACCATCGTCGACCATTACATAGGGCATTACTCTATCCATGATCTCTACTTTCAGATACATAGCCCGATTATGATTCAACCCTTCTGGTGGCAAGTCAGATGCCCGAAAGCTAATCTTTGGGGCCTGGTTGGCTTTCAAGTCAACTCCCTTTATTACGGCATATACTTCATCAAGGGACATCATAGGGGTTTGCTTCCATTTTCATCAACTGCTTCACTACCGCCTCACGGTGTCGTTTAGACTCCATAAGAAGGTGCCATATGCTTGCCTGGGCGGGTGTTCTTTTTAATTGCTTAACCACACCATCCTCTTCCTTATTCTTCGACCCCTGAACAGCGGTGTCTGCCTCTACAAGCGGGTTATTCCTCCTGGGTAGGGCTTGAGGATCTACATTGGCAGGCTGGTAAACTCTGCCACTTCGGGTGATATACATGACAGGACCATCTTTTGAGACCACTGTTCCTTGCCTTGTTTCTACTGGGTATATCAGTTTCAGCTCTTCAAGCCCAAAGTCCTCATCATCATCACCTAAATCAATGTCATCCAAATCAATCGGACCCTGCTTGTTCTGTACCACAAATGCATGTACTTCGGTTTCCTTTGGCTTTTCTTCCCCCTCCTCAGTTGTAATTACTTTGACACTCGGATTGGCCTTAATTATCTGAGCAAACACATTGTTAGCCGGTATCGCAGGCTGAACCATGTTGAACTGACCCCCGAAATTAGGCAAGGGGTTTTTCTGAACATTCGATTTCAATGCGGGCTCCATAATCTTCCCTTTAGTAACTAGTCATTGAATAGCCCTTATCAAACTGGTACATTCATTGGTGAGGTGGCCTACTGTCACATGGTAGGTGTAGTAATTGTCTTTATCTGATCTGGAAGGAGGAACATACTATTTCATACTCTGTAAGAAACCAGCCTTTCTGCATTTGGTAAAATTACGGCCTAAGGGGTCGACCCACGGGTTTGTGACTCTTTGAGGAGCCCTTGACTGTCTGCCCTATGCCACTATTGCTACATCTGCCTCTCTCACCCGGTCCGTCATAGTAGTTTGGGCTGGTTTTGAACTAGGTCCTGTCGGGGAGGTTATGGAGCTACTGGCCTTATACCCCTGAGTATATCCCCGACTGCCCCGGTAAGTGCCTGAACCCTGCCTGTTCATCTGATCTTCTTCTTCATACATCTCAATGCGTTTAGCAAAATCCACGATGTCATTAAAGGAGTGGAACCTTTTCAGTTTCATCTTCTCTTTGTAAGGTGGCAAACTACCATCAACTAACTTAACAATGAGAGATTCCAGTTTGGGAGACCCGTCTACTAGTACTTGCACATCCATCCATCTCTTGTAATACGTAGAGAAGGATTCATTAGGCCTTTGATGGATTCTTTCCAGATCTTCCAGTGTATTTTCAACCTGAGTATTGTAGGCATATTGCTTTACAAATGCCTCCGATAGATCCTCCCACGTGGAGCGGGTGTGGATTGGTGTCTTCAAATCCCACTTAGCTATTGCACCTCATAAGGTTGCTGGAAACAGATTCAGTAAATGGACCTTGCCGATCCCCAAGTTAGACATGATTCTCACGTAGCTATCCAAGTGAACTTCCGGCGGACCTTCCCCAATGTACGGGGGCAAATACGGCATCTAAAACCCAATCAGGAGCAGCTCTCCCCCCTCTACCAATAAAGTAAATGGATCCACACACTTAACAGGCTGGTAATGCACCATTTCCTTTAGCTTCGGCAACAATGCCTCAAAATCAGAGAATTTTTCCTTAAGGCGCCTTTCAGCGGCTGTCTCGATCGAGGCCTCCCTAGCCCTTTCAAAGGCCTCGTCTTCCTCAGAATGATGATCAACTTCCCGGGGTGGGATGACCACCCTACTGCTGCCAGGGTTGTTCCTTCCTAAATTAGGGCCCCCCTGAATGACATTTCCTTTGTTTTCGACTGGGCCTTAGGCCTGCCGACTAGTCTGGCCCACAGTGGCAGTCACTGCAGTCTGCACTTGCTCCTTGATGGTAGCTTTGAACTGATCAAAATTTAGAAAAGCAGTTATGAATTCATTCATATCAAAGGGTAAACTTCCACCATTCCTATCTTGAGCCATTTCTATTTTGCTTGCTTCTTCCAACACAAACTGACTGTCAACTGGCAAGGAAGGCAACTGTCCCCCAAACTCTTTCTCTGAATCTGAATCTAAACTGATCCTAACCTCTTCCACGGTGATTGACTCTATTTGAGCTGATTGAACTGACTGACTAGACCCTGATCTAACTTGTACTAGTCACTTTAAAGTTCAACTCCAAACTGCACATTCAGCATAGGGTTAGCATCACGGATGAATGTCATGACCCTAGACACAACGTACTAAGTGGCATGTATGGTATGATTATGGGATGATCGTGATCAAATGATGCTTCATGAATGAAAATGATAATGAATGTGGCTTCTTTTGTTTTTATTATGGACGTTCCATGAATGCCCAAAACTATACGAAAGACAATGCAAGAATCGTCGTGTGCGGACCGTCACACGGATAGAGGTTCGGCACCTTCGGGGCACCTAAGGGATGTTATGAAATGGTCGTGTGTGTACCAACACAAGGACAGAGGTTCGATGCTTCATAGGTCAACATGAAATGGTATGAAGTGGTCACATGGAAGCCATTCCATGGACAGAGTTCTGATGCTTTTGGGGCATCTAATATGAAATGATGTTGCAAACAAGTCACATGTAAGTAGGGACACGGACGGAGGTTTAGCGTTCGTGGAACACCTTGCGTGGATTGGTAATGTCATGAAATGTTCCTATGTGTGTAATAATTCAGCACTTGTGGAGTACTTCAAATGAGTCATTGATGTCATGAAACAAGTCCTATGTGGATTGCAACACACAAGCAAGGTTTCGGCATCACCGTGACACCCACGATGAATGGACATGAAATGGGGATGATATAATGTTATGTTGTCATGTAACTTGCCACACAACCAGACCTAAGATCTTCGTGATCTTCTAGTGAATGATATGATATAGTGGAATGGCCAAATGCAAGCCGGTGCACAGGCAGACTACGGGCAGCTTTAGGGTACCTGATATGGTATGAAATGAAATGATCATGATAGGCATTCTCAAAACATCCCTTATTAGATGGAATGGAATGGAATGGCATGAATGTGTATGTCACACAAAATGCAAGTGGCTACAGAAAAATGTGGTTAGGATGCATGACACACGGGATGATGTCGTGTATGTTTTATGGAAATGTTGGCACACAAGATGTATATATATGGCATACAAGTAAAATATCGTGGCTGCATGAAGATGCGGTTAGCATAAATGGCATACATCTACATATGTGTTAAAGATGGCTGCACGAAAACGTGGTTAAAATGACATACGGATGATCATGCGTGTTTGATGCTTCATGAAAAGGTAAAAAGAAAATCACCACGAAACAAAAATTAGCACACGCAAAATATCCTCTCCCTTCCAACCTTATTTCTCCTTTCGATTGGTCTTGCATTCTTCCTAGGTGTTGGGTCTCTTTGGCATCAACGGGGGATACCAAAGGCGCACACTCAATTTTCTGATTTCAAATTTATGTTTTGGTAATCCTAAGGGAAGCTGCTAAGCCATTACATGTGGGCCAAAGTCAAACCAAGGGTTGTACAGGTCCCCATAGCGAATATACACTCCTCACCGTAGAACACGATGTAAGGTCATGTGGTGCTATGAGTGGTTTACCCCGTTGGGTGCCTCCAATCCTGGTGAAAGAGGTAGGTCACCTTCTTGAGTATATCGGACTAATTAGTGTATTTGAGGGGTTGAGAAGAAGAAAATGTCATGATATGCAAGGTATGAATAAATACGGTATTTATAAACTGGTAAATGACTACAAGCGAGGTTATATTTCAGTTGTTACCTAAGTTCCTTAAGTTTTTATAAAAATGTTTTTAGCAAACTTTTATCCCGAGCAATGTTGCCACTGTGAGCGGATGACCTGAAAGGTGGGACACGACGAACCCAACCGGGGAACTGTGAGCGGTTGTTTTTCATTTGTTTTTGGAAATGCGGGTTTTGTTTATCTCGCTTAGGGAAAACCATTCGTTTGTTTTAGAAATTCATTTTATAGAAAACATTTTCCTGTTTTATTACTTAAAGACCTCGAAACCTAAATTTCAAGATCAGTGACAGAGTCGCCACCCAGATCAAGTCATCCAGGAAATTCTGGTACAGCTCCCTACCGAGCGTAGACTGCCGTACCTAATCCAAAGATTTAGGATTCGGGCAACTTACCTATTCAACCTCAAGCTTGTATTTACTTACAATTTATATTACCGGATTTATTCAATTTATTATCTTTCTCTACCCAATTACGTTTATTTATCAGCTGATGCTTAAGCAAATGACAGAAATAAATTATAGAAAAATAAATCATACATCCAAATTATACAAAAGAAAAATAAAGGCCGCTTATACAACCAAATTGAATAAAAACAAAAACTCTCCTCCTCACATTACAAGCGCCTAGGATACACGATTATCTAAAAAATTTACAAACGCCTAAAATACAAGAATTAATCTATTAATTACACCAAAAATAATAAAAAGGAAAATAAATGCTGCAAAATAGACGCCTAGCACAGTTTATATTACAAGCACAAACAGGACTCACAACAGGACAGAATTGGGATTTTTAGGAACGGGGACAGGCATTTAGAACCGAGTCGACTCGGCCAGCTGGTCCGGTTAGACCTGGAAACCCATTTTGAAATGCCCTGTGAGTTTTTGTGCTGGGAAACATTTTTTAGAAAATTATTTGGCTCGATTTCATGCAAATTTACATATTTCAGCGGGTCCGTTATTCCGAAACCCGAGGTTCCGTTTGTGCGGGTTTCCTAATTTTTACAAACAGCTAGGGTCTGAAAACGGTAAACACGCCAAAAACAGTTTGAATCCGAAAACAGCATCACGCTACGATATCCTTGTGGATCGTTCCGCTGATACTAGACTACGGATTCGGTTCGGATCCAACAACCCCAAAATTCGGAAAACAAAATCCAGGAAAAACCGAGAACCTAACACCCATATGTATAGAAATCTGAAAACCGAAGTTTAATAATGTATGAATGTGTTTGGACAGAAAAACATCATAATAGAATGCATAAAAATGGAAAACGGGCTATTTTTGACCGATCAGGCATTTTTGGGTTATTGCCCGGGAGGAACATAGCCGTGCGGCTCTGAGGTTAGAGCCACACGGCTCTGTTCCAAGGGAACACAGCCGTACGGCTCTGTTCGGGTAGCCAATTTTTAGAAAATTGAGAAAACAGAGGAAAAATGCGCAAAAATAGCAATGGACACATGTTTAAGGCCTCTCAAAGTTTACCATGATGTTGTTCTAGTGTAATGGATATTCAGAATCGGATTAGAAATCGAGAATGTGCTTTGAATCCTCGAACGTTTCGAAATCCCAAAAAAAATCCCGAACCAATCCAAAACGAATCCGAAAATGTATTCGGATGAATGAGTAATGGTCTAGACTTGTTATAGAATGATTAGGGTACGAGTTTGGGCTTGGAAATCACAATTTCTCTCAACCTCTCTTTCTCTCTTCTTCTTCCTCACTCTCTGTTTCTCTGTGACTTTTTTTTTCTTTTTGTTTTTGGCCGAGAAACTCTTTTCTTTTCCTCCTTTTATTTTTATTTTTAATTTTTCTTTTATATCTCACAACCCGTAATGATTTCACGAATTAAATGAGTCGTTTACTTTTCTATGAATTCGACCGATTTCGCTCCTTTCAGTCAAGTTGCTCTGCTTTGTAAAGCAACTTGATTAACCCACTAGAGCCGCACGGCTCTAGTTGTGCTAGAGCCGTGCGGCTCTAGAACTACAGCCGTACAGCTATAGTTAAAAAACTACAACCGTGCGGCTCTAGATAGAGCCGGGACTGATTCAGCAAAAAGAACCAACGCTCACCCTAAACCCTAAAATCACCCGGGGGACCTTTCTCGTGGTTTCGGATCGAGGATAGCTTGGTTTTCGGAGTGTTCAAGGCGTTCCAAGTGACCTTCTGCTCTTTTCCAAATCCGACTGTTTAATAGAGGTAACAAAAGGTTCTCATCACAGAGGTTGGGAAAACCCGTGCTCACACTCTTCTTCTTAGAAATGATTTTTTGGATTCTAGGGGGCGGATTCTACAAGAAAAAGCCATAATTTTGCCTATGAAAAGGCCTTTAGCTTCTCGATTAATGGTTGGCAATTTTTATTTAGAGAGAAAGGGGAAGAAAAATGAAGAAAAGGGAAAAGGAAAACCAAGCTTTTTCTTCAATTTTCATCTTCAATCTTTGTTTCTAGTCCTAAAATCGATTAGAAACCTTAGGAAAACACTTCACTAAGACTTCTAATAGGTTTAGAGATTAATTTGAACACTAAAACCTTAACTTTTGGAGCTTGAGACTATTTTTGAAATCAAAGCTTTTCCTAAAGGATTTTCACCTCTTAAGGATGTGGATTCACGATACAAGGGTAAATATTTGAGAAACCAAAACATTTGACTTTTTTGTGCTATATTTGGGCATCGTTTGCATCATTTTTAAAAATACTCTATTTTTCGGTTTTGGGCTGAGAACCAGAGCCATGCAGCCATTGCAACAGCCTCATGGCTATAGTTACAGCCGTATGGCTATTACAGCTACAATCACATGGCTATTAATTCCCATAATAGAATAAAGAAAACTCCAGATTTTGAAACCCTTCATTGACCTTGAAGTAACACCCGCACGAGTTAAATTTACAGCCCGCATGGCTGTTTTCTCAACACTTGCGTGGGTATTAGTTCGAGGCAGAATCACCAAAAATCCATTTTCATACATTTCATGACATTTGATCCTTAGATTTATATTCCAGAAGCATGTGTTGGATATGGAAACCTAGTTTCCTGAAATCCAACCAACTTGCCATGTAAAATAATTAACTGAAAAAACCGTTTTCAAAACCATTCTCCAAAATCAACACAAGGACATTTCAAAACATTTTCTGGGTCTAGTCGGTAAGGTTTGTCGAGTCTCTCCAGCTATCCCTTCTAAATGCATGACCCTGACTCATTTATTACCACATTCTATCTTGATTGAGCCCCATATGCAATTATTCACGTATTAACATCTGTTTTGCAGGATTAGATGTATGTTTAGGTTTTATCATTATGTTAGATAAATTCATATACTTTAGGCGATTGTACCCAAATTCCCCATTTGATTCATATGTATCCCCTAGGGGAGCTTACGTGATTTGGTCTGTCTAATTAATTTATTTACTGCTTTCAGTTCCTTACATGACCTCGAGTACTCTAAATAAAATCAAGTTAGTTTATAAAATGCTATAATTTGGTTATTGAAGTGTGTATTTTAATTACATAACAAGTAACTAACTCGTCTGGACCTAGATCTATAGAAAGTATAGTAGGCCTCACTCGGTTTCCACTATACCTAAATTTCCCGATTGAGCTGAGCCGGGTGGTGACTCCTATATTTTCTTCAGGATTTCGGTCTCGAATCTTTTAAGGATATGTTCCAAAGTGCATTTCCTACTATAATTATATAAACAAACACCTAACAAAAAAATCGTTAGTTTGTTTCGCCACGTCTCATGTAATCACGCCAAAAATGTCATTGGCTCACAGTAACTCAGACTTGTTTCTTGCCCGTAAAAGAAACATTAGTGGAAAATCTCAAGTGGTTGGCTCGGGGACTGGACATAGACCGATTGGGTTAAACCAATATAAAATCTTGGTGTCTTCAATTCTCTATCCCTATACTCTTTACATTTATTGCTATTTATATTTCTGCAATTTAAATTAATCACATTATCTTTTGAAGACATTTTTATACCAATCAAGAAAATTTATATTCACAAATTTTACTGTTTTATTAATTCCTCAACTTTTGTAAAACTTGTGTTTGTGGAAAGAAAATTGTTTTTCTTCAAAAAGAATTTTTAAAAGTGTTTACAAAAATTTTTATTCTGTATACAGTATTATTCACCCCCCTCTAGTACTGTAGTAGCCTATTTGGGACTGTCAACATGTTTGAAAGGTCATTCCATTAATGGATTTATACTCTATGGTTAGGTAGTCCACAGATTATGCATGGAGTGATAAGCTCTATGAGGATTAAGCACACACATTCAAACTCACATCTACAGCATAAATAAAATGAAAATACTAGATAATATTACTTACAAACCAAGACCTAAGGCCACTCCATCCAAAAGGGTTTACTCCTCCTTGATGGCTAACACAGCTTGGATCAGGTGGAGAATCTCCATTACAAAATATTAAAACTAACTAACTATCACTATTCTACTTTAAAGAGAAAAGATAGATGAAAAGATAGCGAAGAGAGGTTGTAAAAGTTCTTTTATAACAACCTAAAACAAGGGTATATATACTCCTCAAAAACCTAAAAGTTTTTAAGGATAAAACCCTAAAATGCATAAGATTATGACAAGTGTTGAAATCCTATTATAAGATAATAAAAATATCTAAAAGGCAGAAGGAATATGTAGGGATTTTTCAAAGAAAAACAACCGATTAAAGTGGAAGCTTGCATTGTTTTTCTCAAATCAGTGACCCAAGGGCAATTGATGTGGAAATCAAAACAACAAAATTAAATACGAGAAAGTTAGATTCTCACCAAGTGAATCTCTTTCAGAGATGGCTGCAAAAACCAAAATTGATCTCCTCCACAATCCCGTACATGAAGGGCTTCGGAGCGAGAACCCGTGCTAGTGTCGGATCATCGGAAGAGAGGGAAAATTAGGGCTAAAATTTTCTACTTAGAAAATCACCACCTGGCCGAAAATTACAGTAGCATATTTAACCCCTTGGCCGAATTCCACCTTGTGGAAATTTAGGCTTTTGGGTTTTCAATTTTATGTGGGCTTTTCCTCACTAAAGGCCAAGTCCAAAATTAATTGTTTAGGTTTAGTTTTAATTGTAAATTTAATTTTAATCTTTCATGTATGTGAATATATTATGCCATATAATATATTACATGCCATTTTAAATTAAAATCAATTTGACTAATTAATTTAACCTAGAAATTAAAATTAGACTTTTCATAAAATTAATTACATGTAAACCTATACATGTGAAATATTTCCACCTAGGAAACAATATCTTAAATTACTTAATTTGAATTAATTATAAGAAACCCAATATGAATATTAATTATATTATTTTGATCAATCCAATTGATCTATATAATATAATCAATAAAATCCTCACTTCCCAGTTGGTATACTCCAAGTATACGGTTGATTCGTTCAGTTCAAGCTCAGACGTCCAATGTGTACGATCTTGTGGACCCATCTTTATGTTGTCAGTGGACCCATGGTCTACATACTGTAGGCTGGCTCTAGCAAGACACTATAGCCCCTAATTAAGACGGAGATAGCAATCTAACTGAAATCAAAACCCTGTAGTTTAACTCATATCTCCTATGTCATTGATATCGATGTCCAACACAGAGGCACGGTATAATCACCCTCTTTTGTGTCTAGACTATAACTTGATCCTGAATGAACTGATACTCACAAGCAAGTTCCAACTTGTTTGGGTATGGCCACACTCTTATCAGTTGCACTCATCAAGTGGCCGGTGATATCATGTTAGTGGACTACTAAGTGACATTCCTTTCTACATATTAATGGCCCTGCCCTGTTCACTGACACACTTGAACATACCTATACTTGGCACCCTGTTACAGGCCTTTTAGGCGTGCACCAAAGTGTGTGACTTCACATGAAACACCATGATATGATCAGGTCAAAGGATCCATATAAGTACTACACGAGAATCACTTATGATGTTATATCATGTGGATTTGTCATTTAGTGGATCTTATCCAGTACCATGCCCCTTTTCATGTACCTATAAACCTGGTTGATAATCTATGTCCAATAGCCGGTAAGACACCTCTATACAACCAAGTTTACGATAGTCTTTGGTTCCATTCATTCCCATGACTAGAACAGACTAGGGATAACTTTATGGTCATATCATTTTCCCTATCCATGGTCTTACTGCTAAGCGCATGACACTTGTCAACATGGATATGGATATGTCTATTTGATACTCTATTTATAATATTGCACAAGGTATATAATAAATAGATTAATGCCTTTATTTATGAACACAAATTGTATAATATATAAATCTCCTTATAAGATACAAAATGTATGATACAATACAAGGACCAATACCATAGGACTAGGGCATCCCCAACAGAATATTCTATAAAAATCTATAACTCATCAGGTCATGGGATCCAGAATTTCTCTCCAAGCAAGTTTGTACAAGTTATGCGTGGGACCACTAGACACATGTGACAACCTTAGTAACATCGTAGAATGGGCCAGAACTTGTCTCCTCTATGCCACTATGCTCCAAACTCTGTTATAACTTTATTATAGAGAGGAAATTTCATGGAAAGTGACGTATAAGGGACATAAATGTCATTTTAATCACTTTAACCATATTTATGTTAGTCCCTTTGATAATGTAATCAGATTTTGATATTTAATAAAAGGCATTAATATATTTTATTAATTTTTTATGCAATTAATATTTATAGAGAATCCATTGGTTAAGTTATACTCTTGTTTATTAGGAATATCTCCTAGCAGTAGGACTGAGAGTAGGGCAAACACTTAACTATAAATATCCCTAGTCTGTTATATCATAGGGTCAAGATTGGATGTTTAAGGCATAAAAATATATTGGATATATATTTAATTAAAGGATCAATTATTATATTTATATTAATTTAATTATTGTATGGTGCAATAAATAAATTAATTAAAATGTAACTAGTCAAAATTGGATTTTGACATTTATGAGATTTAAATTATATTCATGTTAAATTAGTTATTGTATGGTACAATAAATAATTTAATTAGAATGTAATTTGTCAAAATTGAATTTTGACATCATAGGGAATTTAGGTTAATTTATTTTATTGCATAGTGCAATAAATAAATTAAGGCTAAATTATAATTATGTTAAAATTGGATTTTGACATAAGGAACCATGCATATTTATATCATAAGGTCTATTGGTGTTTAATTGAATTAAAACTTTGACGTAAAGACTACATCTTGCCATATAGAGAGATTGTTAATTTCAGCCACCTCTAGCTACTAGGATTTTGGCCTCCTTTGCTCCCAGTTTAGTGCTAGCATGCTCTTTCAATCGTTTGAGGCATGCATGTGCGAAGGTAGAGATTTCCTATTTGGAAATTCACAAAGAAAGCTTCAGAATCCTGGTAAGATTTTTAGAATTGTTTTCTGGTTAAGTCTGTTTTTTCCCAATCTGAGTATTTCTTGGACGGATTTGAGTGCAAAATGATTGCTTACACTGAAAAATTTTTGCTTTGCTCGGTGAAAATCCCAACAATTTAGAGCCACATAACATAAAATCTTGCCAAAATATAATAAAAATAAATTGAAACACATGACTTATTTTATGAGAGCACTACATGGTCTAATGTCATAAGTGGTTCTCATGTAATGCTTATATTGGATCTTTAGACTCGATATTACTATACTCTTAGGTGAGATCTCACATACTTTAGTGTGTGCCTAACAAGCCCGTAATAAGGTGCCAAGTATGGGTACAGTTTGGTATTCTAGGGATCATGTTGAGGACTATGAGTAATGTAAAGGGATTGCCACTTGATGAGTAAGACTGAGAAACGTATAGCCATACCTAATTAAATAATTAGGATTTAATTACTTATTTATGTTTATCACTCCACTCGAATATCAAGAAACGTCCTAGCATTTGATGAAAGTGACAGAACCATGCCTCATGCTGGACCCCTATATCGTTGGGCAAGGGATCATATAAAGATTATTATAGGTACATTTCATGTGTATTTTGACATTCATCTTATTTGGGTAGTTGTAATGGCTTGCTAGAGCCCACTTACAACTGGTGGGCTAAAAGACTGTCTCAGGCACATTGCCAACATATGATGAACCTACAGGATCACACACTATGAAGTCTGGGTAAATTTATCGTAGACCATTTATATATAATAGTTACATATATATTTTGGTGTATTATGGGCTATTTTATTTTATGAGCTTAAATTAGTTAAGGCCTAATAAAAAAGCTGAGCCCAATTTATAGGTTTTTTTTAGCTTATTAAATAATACTATATGGTAATATTTAATAGGTGAAAAGAATAAAGAAAATATCTAAGATATTTTGAAATAAAATATCTAGATATTTCACATGGCATAGGATAGTTAGAATGGGAATGGAATTCTTTTATATTATGCTATGAAAAAGAAAAGACCAAGCCTAACTCTACTATTGCCCTAACCGTCCACTCTAGTCTCTCCTCGTTACTGTCTATTTCAAAAATTGCATACTAGGAGGAGAGGGGTTTTCAAGATCCAAGGGGGAATTTGATAAATCATCTTTCATCTGGTGCTAGCAGACGGTTCATACCACAGCCTTCGGTGTGTGAGATTGTAATGGGGTTTCGTGCATACATAGTTCCTTTGTCAAAATCTTTTGTAGAGACGACAATGGCAAAGTTCCCTATCCCTCTTTGATTTGTTCTTCTTTTCTTTTTCTATCATTTTGTACACGGGTCTAGGCATGGGATCTAGTAGAAAATAAAGGCTTTTTCTGCCAAAATTTAGTTTTCTATCGGGATGATTCCTAACACTTACCATGCTATTAAAGTTCTCAGAAATCACACAACTACGCATCCCACTCAACAACTGTGCCAGATAAATGACCTGATCCCTCACAACTTGTAAATAATGGATTTAAACATCAATATTTGAAGGAAATAATCTAGAATACCAAACCAAGGCAAGCAACACTCACATGAGTAGTGTTGGCGAGATCAAACTCCACTATATAAGTAGCATTCAGGTGAATGATGCGTGAGGTAGTCTCTCATTGACTATCAACTAGTCATAACTTATACCGAGAGGGGAATATCAACCTTCTGGGTACATAGTCCTCTATAAGAGTAGGGGTAGGATATGGCGGCGACATAGTCTAACTTGTCAAGCTAGAAGTAACCTCAAAAACATTAGCTCTATGGTTCCTCTTTCTTTGAAAAGGAAAAGATTAGAATTCAAAAAGAAATTATAATTCATTACTTATGATAGCTTTAGAAATACATGTGAGCCAGTAGGCATGAAAGAAGAAACAACTAAAGGGTCGATAAAAGCCATGACTGGCCCAATAAGCTGAGTAGGTATGAATAATGGGTAAGCCCTGACTGCCTCCTTTGTCTCTATATTGATCCCTACATAGCAAATCTCCAGAACATACTCATCTTGCAAGTGGGAAGACTATAACATCTCCAACGATAGATCTAGAGGAATACTCCTCTTGGTGGTTCTGCCAATCGTGAATATGATCCCCTAAGTACCATGGTCGAACTAATGGTCCTTGTAAGCGTGGACTTTTCCAACGTCAGTGATGAAAATTGAATTAGTTATCCTTTGCATCGGGCCTTCTCTAGGAATCGGTTTGAAGGGTGAAGACAGACACTAAATAAGCTTAGGAATGAATTTGAGAATCGTACGAGAGATCAATAGCCTAAACCCTAATTTTAGAAAGAGTCGTACGGCTCTTATCTGGAGCCCATGGCTCTATATAGAGATGGTTTAGGCTGTGAAACCAAATTTGAAGAGTGAAATCCTAACCTAAAAATGAAAGTCATATGGCTCTCAACTAGAGTCGTACTGCTCAGCCCCTCAAAATTAGAGCCGTACGACCCTAATCCCTCCTACATAAAAAAAATACAATTCACACGAAAGATAGAATGGGCTGTTGGGAATGCCCTAGTCCCAATGCATTGGTCCTTGTATTGTATCATAAATTTTGTATCTTGTAATGAGATTTATGTATTATACATTTGTATTAATGAATAAAGGCATTAATCTATTTATTATATACATCTTGTGCAATATTATAAATAGAGTATCCAATGGACATATCCATATCCTTCTTGACAAGTGTCATACACTTGGCAGTAAGACCATGGATAGGGAAAATGATATGTGTTAAGATTTATCACCGGAAATCACCCGATTAAAGTGGAAGAACGAGATGGTTTCCTCAAATCCGTGCCCAGGAGCAATTGAGATGAAAATCGGAAAAACAAAAATTTAATTGAAAGAGATAAATCTCTTACTCGGAATATCTCTTTCAGAGATGGATGCAGACCGCAGGAATCAACTTAGAATCCCTCCTTGTTCACGTACACGAGCGCCAAATGAACACCACCCATGCTAGCGTCAGAAAAACTTTGGAGAGGAGGCTAGGGAGAATTTCGGCTAATGTATTATCTACTATCTTTGGCCAAAAATCCTAGGGTCATTAAACCCTAGGTGGCCAAAATTCTCAAGGAAAATTTCAGCCCAAGCTTGCTCATTTATCTGTGTGGGCTTTCATCCTTTATTTTCGGCCCAAATCTATTTTAATTAGTTTGGTTTAAATTAATTTCAAGCCCAACTTTAATTTACCCATATATTTAATATATTACACCAAGTAACATATTATTTACATTTAAATTAAAATTGGTTTGACTAATTAATTTAATCCATCAAATTAAAATTAGATCTTCACAGAATAAATTCATATGTAAACCTATATATATGAATATTTCCACCCAGGAAATAATCTCATCATTAATCCAATTAATTATGAGAGAGCTAATCAAATATTAATTTTATTATTATGATCAATCCAATTGATCTTTATAATATAATTAATATATACCTCTCTCTCCAGAGTGTATACTCCAAGTATACTGTGATTCCTTAAGTCAGTGTTCAGTCGCACAATATGTACGATCCCGTGGGCCCATATTTATGTTGGCAGTGGGCCTATGGCCCACAGACTGCAGTTGGGATCTAGCAAGCCACTGCAGCCCCCAATTAAGATGGAGATGGCAGTCTAACTGTTATCATAACCCTGTAGTTTGAACTTGTACATCCCATGTCATTGATATCGGTGTCCAACAAAGAGGCATGGATTGATCACCCTCTTTTGTGTCCGGACATTAACTTGATCCCGAATGCACTGAAGCTCATGAACAAGTTCCAAATCGTTTGGGTGTGGTCATGCTCTTATCAGTCACATTCATCAAGAGGTCGGTGATATCTTCCCAGTGGACTACTAAGTGACAAATCCCTTCTGCATATCCATAGCATTGCCATGCTAAGTGACATACCCAAAAGTAACCATACTTGGCATCCTATTACAGGCCCTTTAGACGTACCCCTAAGTATGCGACCTCACATGCAACGCCATCATATGGTCAGGTCAAAGGATCCATACAAGTACTACACAAGAATCACCTGTGATACTATACCATGTGGATTTCTCGTTTCGTGGATCTATCCAGTACCATGCCCTTTTTACATGTACCCATTAACTTGGTTGACATCCCATGTCCAATGACCGGTAAGACATCGCCATACAACTAGGTTAATGATAGTCTCTTGTTCCACTCATTCCCATGACTGGAACTGACTACGGATCTATTTATGGTCATATCGTTTGCCCTATCCATGGTCCTACTGCCAAGTGATGACATTTGTCATCATGGATATGGACATGTCCATTGGATACTTCATTTAATATATTGCACAAGATAAATATAATAAATGAATTAATGCCTTTATTAATAACACAAAATGAGTATAATACATAAATCCAATAAATGTATAATACAAATACATGGACCAATGCCTCGGGACTAGGGCATATCCAACAATCTCCTACTTGCACTAGTTCCAATTAGGCATGGGCCTAATCCCTATAGATCTGGTATGACCCTCGTGCTTGGGCTTGGCCAGTGCCTTGGTCAAAGGATCTGCGACATTATCCTCTGTGTCCACTCTGTGCAATGCAATGTCACCTCTCTCCGCGATCTCTCGTATGAGGTGAAACTTTCTTAGCACGTGCTTTGTGTTCTTGTGTGACCGAGGCTCCTTAGCTTGTGCAACAGCCCCATTGCTATCACAGAAGATATCAACTGGGTCCTGGATAGTTGGCACTACTCCTAACTCAGTGATAAACTTCTTCATCCATACAGCTTCCCTAGCTGCATCACATGCCGCGATGTACTCAGCTTCTGTTGTAGAGTCCGCGATGGTTGGCTGCTTTGAGCTCCTCCAGCTTACAGCACCACTATTAAGCAAAAATACATACCCAAACAGCGACTGGTACTCATCTTGGTCGGTCTGAAAGCTTGCATCAGTGTACCCAGTAACTGATAGCACTTCCTAACCACCATACACTAAGAAGCTATCCTTAGTCCGGTTAAGGTACTTGAGGATTGCCTTGATAGCCTTCCATTGATCCTCCCTGAGATCCTGCTGGTACCTGCTCGTCATACTTGGTGCAAAGGCGACATCAGGTCTCATACATAGCATGGAGTACATAATTGATCCTATAGCCGAAGCACATGGAACCAACTTCATGTTCTCCCTGTCGTCCCTTGTCTTAGGACAATTCTTCTTACTAAGTTTCAGCCCATGGCCTATTGGTAAGAAGCCTTTCTTAGCCCGGTCCATGCTGAACCTTTTCAGAACTTTGTCTATGTACGAGGCCTGACTTAGGCCCAGAAGCCGATTTGATCTACCCCTATAGATCCTGATCCCTAGGATCATCTCAGCTTCGCCTAAGTCCTTCATTGCGAAGCACTTACTCAGTAACTGCTTTACCCCTTGCAGTGTAGGTATGTCGCTTCTAATGAGTAGGATGTCGTCTAATAAAGTACCAAAAATGTGACAATGCTCCCACTAGTCCTCTTATACACACAAGGCTGATCTTGATTCTGTATGAAGCCATATCCCTTTATAGCTTCATTGAATCTAAGATTCCAACTTCGGGATGCTTGCTTCAGTCCATAAATGGACCTTTGAAGCTTGCATACCATTCTCGGATACTCTGGATCTACAAAACCCTCAGGTTGTGTCATGTACACATCCTCGAGTAGCTTTCCATTAAGGAAAGCGGTTTTGACATCCATTTGCCAGACTTCATAGTCATACCATACGGCTATGGCTAGCAAGATCCTGATGGATTTGAGCATGGCTACTGGTGAGAAAGTCTCATCATAGTCTATTCCATTGACTTGTCTGAAACCTTTCGCAACCAGATGCCCCTTGAAGATATTGTCAGCTTTCAGCTTGTAGCACCACTTACAACCTATTACTAGCACCCGGAGGTGGATCAACCAAGTGCCAAACCTGGTTATCGTACATAGATTACATCCGGCCTCCATGGCTTTTCGCCAATTTGTAGACTGTGGGCTTGCCATAGCCTCTTGGTAGGTTTTGGGTTCTTCCTCATCCCAGATGAGAAGAGTTTAATCATCGGTGACGAGGAAACCATACCTCTCCGGTTCCCTACGATCCCTACCAGACCTTCTAGGTCCTTGTATGGCCTAGGTCAGTGCTTCCTCCTGTGGAAGCTCCACCTGGGCCTCCGAGTTATCCTCTTCAGGAGCTTGTGGACCTTGAACTTCCTTGAGTTCAACATTTCTCCCATTATCTTTCTTGGAAAGGAACTCCTTTTCTAGAAAGACCCTCTTTCTTTCCACGAACACCTTGTTCTCGGCGGGGTTGTAGAAGTAATACCCTTTGGTTTCCCTAGGGTAGCCCACAAGCAGGCATTTATCGGTTTTGGGCTCCAGCTTGCCACTAGTCAATCTCTTGACATGTGCTTCGCATCCCCAAATCCTTAGGAAAGACACATTGGGCTCCCTGCCCATCCATATCTGATATGGGGTCTTTTCCACTTTCTTAGTCGGAGTATTGTTTAAGATAAGAGCTGCTGTCTCGAGGGCGTGTCCCAAGAAACTAATTGGGAGAGAGACTAGACTCATCATTGAGCGGACCATGTCCAACAAGTTCCTATTCCTCTGTTCGGACACCCCATTCCATTGTGGTGTTCCTAGAGGAGTGAGTTGTGGAACTATTCCATGCTTTCTCAAATATGAGTCAAACTGTAGGCTCATATACTCACCTCCTCGGTCCGACCAAAAGGTTTTGATATTTCTGCCCAGTTGGTTCTGTACCTCGTTCCTAAATTCCTTGAACCTATCAAGGGTCTCAGACTTGTGTTTCATCAGATAGACATAGCCATATCTGCTGAAATCATCCGTGAACGTGACGAAGTACAGGTGTCCACCTCTGGTCGTCGCACTCATGGGTCCACATACATCTGAATGTATTAAGTCCAATAAGCCAGTGGCCCTTTCATCCTTCTTGCTAAAAGGCACCTTAATCATCTTGCCTTGTAAACATGACTCGCATATATCAATTAACTCCAAGTCAAATGACCCTAAGACTCCAGCTTTGTGAAGCCTAGCTATGCGTTTCTCGCTTATGTGGCCAAGACGATAATGCCATAGGTAGACAGGATTAAGTTCGTTAGGCTTAACCCTTTTAGTGTTTATGTTATAGACATGATTGGTTTCATTTAAGTCCAAGATATATAGGCCATTATTTAATAGAGCATCTCCATAAAATAATCCCTCCCTAGATAAAGAAATTCTACCATTAGAAATAGTAAAATGAAATTCAGAAATATCCAACATTGATACCGTAATAATATTCCTGCACATAGCAGGTACCAAATAACAATGTTCTAAAATCAAAACCAATCCACTTTCGATCCGCAAGTCCACCACTCCCCGACCCCAGTGACCTTCTGTTCTTAAGTCCCTACACATTGCAACAAATGTGAGAACCACATCCAGTATCTAATACCCAGGATGTTGAAACAGTAAGGTTAATGTCTATAACATAAATACCTGAAGAGGACGCACCTTGGCCCCTTCTCTACTCTCCCAACAGCTTGGGACATGATCTCTTCCAATGGCCTGCCTGTCTACACCCGAAACAGACATCCTCAGGACCTGCCTGCTACTGGGCCTTGGGCTGGGCCTTGGCCTTCTTTGCCTTGGCCTTCTTAGCCTTAGCCTTGGCCTTTTCCTTGGCCTTGCCCTTGGTGAGAGGAGGGTTCCCCTTGTGGACTAGCAGCACCGGTGGACTCTTCTTGATCGACTGTTCAGTAAGCTTACGCATCCCATATAGCTCACTAACAGTACAGTTCATCCCTTACATGTTGTAGTTCAGGATGAACTGATCGTAAGAATCCGGTAAGGATGAAAGGATTGTGTCCACCGCTAACTCCTGAGAGATGGGCGATCCGAGATGGGCCAATGTGTCTAAATAGCCCTTCATCTTGAGCACGTGTGCGTTCACAGATGTCCCAGCCCCCATCTTACAGGAGTGGAATGCCTTGTTGGTTAGGTACCTTTCCTGATGAGCTTGCTCCTGAAACATCTCATTAAGAGTTGTTACCATAGCAAAGGTTTGATGGTCTATAAACTATTTTTGTAGTTCAGGGACCATACAGGCCAATATTAGGCATGTCACGTCCCTATTATCCTTGACATGCACCTCGTATTCCTCCAGATGAGCAGCCGGTGGATTACGTCCTTGAGGAGCACCGGTACAGGCCTTTCCAATACATACTCTTTAGGCTCCTGTCTTAGAACTATTCTCAAGTTCCTAGACCAGTCCAAAAAGTTAGGACCGAAAAGCTTGTCCCTTTCAAGAATTGATCGCAGTGATAAAGAGTTGTTATTTGCCATTCACAGAAAAACATTTAAGAGTCTTAATAAAGGACTTTACTTTGTTATTCCCATACATTAATAATGAATCAAGTTATTAATTAAACCGAGTTTTTGGGCTTATGGGCCGAGATCCATATTTCATTAAGATATAGCTAGACGAGGGTCTGGCACAACTATACCCTAACTATTTAGGTAGGAACGCCGTCCAATCCCAACCTAGGAACTCTCGGTTTGATGGGCTTGTTGGCACTTACCCATCTGTGCTTAGGGCCAGGAGAATCCTACTACCCATGCTAAGTCAAAACCTCCATTCAAGTGTTAGAGTATCCCATACCCTAACCCAATACAAAATGACGATACTCTAGTGTATCCTACGAGGGCATGGTCTACAACTGGCCTATCCCTACTTCGAGCTGGTTTTAAATGAGGGAAGCACTTTTAAGCGACTTAGTAATTTCATTTTGTTATTAGATTCATTTAATAACGGCTTACATACATAAGGCGTGTGAAATAACTGTTGGATCATACATTCATACATGAAAATAAATATAAAGCATAATTAAATAAATAAGTAAAATGGACTGCTATGGGCCTATATTACATCCTAATATTATTCTAGTAAACCTATACTAGAATCCAATATCAGGTGGGCCTCTATCTTCTTCCTTCTGGGCTTGCACCTCCACTTGGGCTCACCACTCCATGGGCTTCTTCTTTTAAAAATTTTATAACAAGTGAATAAAATAAAATTACATTAAAAAAAAAAGAAAAACGACACGCAGGCCGTATTTACCCAAAAAGAAAATACAACCCATCTCGAACAAGGCCCAATAGCATCCAATCATACAAAATATTTAATCACCCATATGCATCCAATACATATAATTCATATGCATGTTACAATGCATGATTTAAGCCCATTTCAATTATGTCCAAGCCATTATTTTGAAATCGCCAATTTTGGCCCACCATGGTTCTAACCGTTAACGGGCTTTGGGCCTCCAGCCTAGGCAGTCCAACTGCTCCCACTGGAATTGGGAAACCATAGGTCCAATTCAGTCATCCAAGTAATTGTGCCAAAACTACCCGAACCAATTTCAATTAACTATATTAATTTCCAAAATTAATATCACATGAATAAAATTACATTTCATTCAAGAAACCATAAGCATTTAAATTTCATAAATTTAAACACACGAATTTTAAAACCAATTAAAATTTCAAAACTGGGCCCCAGGCCCCAAAACCCGTCAAATCCAAAAATACTGGGCCCGGCCCACTGCGGCTAGGGCAACCTAGTTGCCCTAGCAGTAGCCGCTGCTGCTAGAGGCAGCAGCGGCAACTACTGTCCAGCAGCAGGCAGCGGCTACCGCCGCTGTTCCCATCGCCGGCAGCCCTGCACGCCGGGAATAGCCAAATTTTTTTTTTATAAAACAGAAAAAGTAAATAAAAAAAATATGGCATCCACAACAAGAAATTCACCAAGAATTCCAAACAAACAATTAAATTAAACAAACATAAACCTATATGCATATTCAATTTCAATTGTACAAAAATCAAATGGGAAAAATATTAAACCCAAACCAAGAATCCCAATAAAAAATCGCCAATT
Source organism: Euphorbia tirucalli (assembly GCA_039660915.1). NCBI lineage: Eukaryota > Viridiplantae > Streptophyta > Magnoliopsida > Malpighiales > Euphorbiaceae > Euphorbia > Euphorbia tirucalli. The sequence goes on along the minus strand of CM077632.1, from coordinate 48,594,375 downwards.
TTAAAACATGGGATTCAACCAATTTTAACAATTTCCACTGATCAAAAGCCCTGATACCACCGTTGGGATTTGTCACCGGAGATCACCTGATTAAAGCAGAAGAACGCGATGATTTCCTCAAATACGTGCCCAGGAGCAATTAAGATGGAAATTGGAAAAACAAAAAATTAATTGAAAGAGATAAATCTCTTACTTGGAATATCTCTTTCTGAGATGGATGCAGACCGCAGGAATCAACTTAGAATCCCTCCTCATTCACGTACACGAGCGCCTAACGAACACCACCCGTGTTAGCGTCGGAAAACACGAAACTTTGGAGGAGGCTAGGGAGAATTTCAGCTAGTGTTTTGTCTACTATCTTTGGCCGAAAATCCTAGGGTCATTAAACCCTAGGTGGCCAAAATTCTCCAGGAGAATTTCGGCCCAAGCTTGCTCATTTATCTGTGTGGGCTTTCATCCTTTATTTCAGGCCCAAATCCATTTTAATTAATCTGGTTTAAATTAATTTCAAGCCCAACTTTAATTTACCCATGTATTTAATATATTACACCAAGTAACATATTATTTACATTTAAATTAAAATTGGTTTGACTAATTAATTTAATCCATCAAATTAAAATTAGATCTTCACAGAATAAATTCATATGTAAACCTATACATATGAATATTTCCACCCAGGAAATAATCTCATAATTAATCCAATTAATTATGAGAGAGCCAATCAAATATTAATTTTATTATTATGATCAATCTAATTGATCTTTATAATATAATTAGTATATACCTCTCTCTCCTAATTGTATACTCCAAGTATATTGTGATTCCTTAAGTCAGTGTTCAGTCGCTCAATGTGTACGATCCCGTGGGCCCATCTTTATGTTGGCAGTGGGCCTGTGGCCCACAGACTACAGTTGGGCTCTAGCAAGCCACTGCAGCCCGCAATTAAGATGGAGATGGCAGTCTAACTGTTATCACAACCCTGTAGTTTGAACTTATACATCCCATGTCATTGATATCGATGTCCAACACAGAGGTATGGATTGATCACCCTCTTTTGTGTCTGGACATTAACTTGATCCCGAATGCACTAAAGCTCACGAACAAGTTCCAACTTGTTTGGGGGCGGCCACACTCTTATTAGTCACATTCATCAAGAGGCCGGTGATATCTTCCCAGTGGACTACTGAGCGAAAAATCCCTTCTGCATATCCATAGCATTGCCATGCTAAGTGACATACCTGAAAGTACCTATACTTGGCACCCTATTACAGGCCCTTTAGGTGTACCCCTAAGTATGCGACCTCACATGCAACACCATCATATGGTTAGGTCAAAGGATCCATACTGTACTACATGAGAATCACTTGTGATACTGTACCATGTGGATTTCTCATTTAGTGGATCTATCCAGTACCATGCCCTTTTTACATGTACCCATTAACTTGGTTGACATTCCATGTCCAATGACTAGTAAGACACCGCCATATAACCAGGTTAATGATAGTCTCTTGTTCCACTCATTCCCATGACTGGAACAGACTACGAATCTATTTATGGTCATATCGTTTGCCCTATCCATGGTCTTACAGCCAAGTGCATGACATTTGTCATCATGGATATGGACATGTCCATTGGATACTTCATTTAATATATTGCACAAGATAAATATAATAAATGAATTAATGCCTTTATTAATAACACAAATGAGTATAATACATAAATCCAATAAATGTATAATACAAATACAAGGACCAATGCCTCAGAACTAGGGTATATCCAACAATATGACCATAAAGTCATCCGCAGTCTGTTCCAGTCATGGGAATGAATGGAACCAAGGACTATCATAAGCTTGGTTGTATGGTGATATCTTACCGGCCATTGGACATGGAATGTCAACCAAGTTCATGGGTACATGCAACAAGGCATGGTATTGGATAGATCCACTAAACAAGAAATCCACATGGTATAGTATCATATGTGATTCTCGTTTAGTAATTATCTGGATCTTTTGACCTGACCATGTTATGGTCTTGCATGTGAAGTGACACACTTTGGTGTACGCCTAAGGGGCCTATAATAGGGTGCCATGTATGGGTATGTTCGGGTGTGCGAGTGAGCATGGCAAGACTATGAACACGCAGAAGGGAATGTCACTCGGTAAACCACTGAGAAGATATCACCGGCCTCTTGATGAATGCAACTGATAAGAGTATGGCATACCCAAACAAGTTGGAACTTGTTTGTGAGCATCGGTTCATTTAGGATTAAGTTAATGTCCGGACACAAAAGAGGGTGATGATACCATGCCTCGTTGTTGGACACCAATATCAGCTACATGGGAATATAAGTTTAACCATAGGGTCAAGACTTCCGTTAGACCACTGTCTCTATCTTAATTAGGGGCTGTAATGGCTTGCTAGAGTCCACCTACAGTCTGTGGGCCTTGGGCCTACTGCCAACATAAAGATTGGCCCATAGGATTGTACACATAGAATGTCTGAGTTTGAACTTGTCGGATCACCCGTAACTCGTCGGATCACCCATATACCTGGAGTATACAAAATGGAGAGATAAATATTAATTAATTAAATTATAGATCAATTAGATTGATAAATATAATTTAATTGATATATATATTTTAACTGGGAATTTATTTACGGGTGGAAATAAAATGCATATAGAGGTTTAATGTCTGAGTTTGAACTTGTCGGATCACCCTTATACTTGGAGTATACAGACTGAAGAGATAAATATTAATTAATTAAATTATAAAGTAACTGGATTGATCAATATAATTTAATTGATATATATTAATTGAGAATTTATTTCCGGGTGGAAATAAAATACATATAGAGGTTTATATGTATCTTGGTTTAAGTTGAATCTTAATTAATTTATTGGGTCAATTTAATTGGCAAATCAATTTTAATTTAATGACATGTACATTATATAATATGGTTTTATATAAATACATGCATGAAAATGAAAATAGAATTGCATTTAATATTACCCATAATAATTAATTTGGATTTAAGGATTTATGGTAGTAAATCCCAACTTAAATGCTAATTAAACTCAAGGCTTAAATCAAGGCCTTGATTTGAGCCAAGAGTTAATTCTCTTAAATGAGGATTTTAGCCATAAAGGAAATGAGAGGCTAAAATTTTCGGCCAAGCTTGCTCTCCTGCTTTGATCTACCGCTAGCACAGGTTCTACTCAATAGACGTTCGTGTACGTGAGAGTGGAGGGAAACGATTTCGGTTTCTGCAGCAGTCTCTAGAAGAGACATTGAAAGGTGAGAATCTAATTCTTTATCTTTTGATTTTATGCTTTTGATTTCCATTTCAATTGCTCCTAGGCTACGGATTCGAGAAAATCGATGCGATCCGTGGAAATTTTTAATGGTTTGAATCCCATGGTTTTAAAATTGGGTATTTTAATTAGGGATTCATGGATTTGGGGTTTTAATATTTTTCCCCAATTTGTTTTTCAAATGGAAATTGGAATTTGCATATTAGGTTATATGTATTTATTTCTATTTGATTATTGTTTTGATTTTGTTCATTGGTTGGTGTGAGCACAACGGCTAAGGAAATTTGGGATAAGCTTGAAGTAACTCATGAAGGAACCAAGCAAGCAAAGGATGGAAAAACCAATCTCTATGTTACTGAATATGAGTTATTCAAGGTGGATCCCAATGAATCAATTTCAGAGATCAACACAAGATTCACATTAATCCTGAATAAATTAAAAAATCATGGCAAGCATTACACTGATGAAGAGCTTATCAGAAAGCTCGTTAGAACAATGCTAACCTCATTGGATTCTAAGCTCACTGCAATAGAGGAATCAAAAGATTTATCTTCATATTCCTACAATGAATTTATAGGTTCACTACTGACCTATGAAATGAAGATCAAATCCACCACAGATCATGAGCAATTATAAAAGAAGTCGGAACACGGCAAAGCAAACCGGGGAAAAAAGAAAATGAAATGCTTGTTTTGGGATTTGTTTTTTAAAACGGGTTTGAATCTTGTTTAGGAAAACTATTGATTTGTTTTGGAAATCCTTTTGTAGAAAACCTTTTCCCATTGTATTACTTAAAGATCTCGAAACTTAAATTTCAAGATCAATGACAGAGTCGCCACTGGGATCAGCTCATCAGGGAAATTTCAGTATAGCTCCCTACCGAGCGTGGACTACTGTATCTAATCCAGAGATTTAGGGTTCAGGAAACTTACCTATTCAACCTCAAGCTTGTATTCATTTATAAGTGCATATGACAATATTTTACTCACTTATTATCTTTCTCTACCCATTTTATGTTTCATATTTTTGCCCATGCTCATTCAAATGACATAAATAAGTTGCATAAAATTAAAGTGCGAAAATATAAACCATACATCAAAACCAAACCAAAAAGAAAAAAAGAAAAAGAAATAAAGGCTGCTTATTACGATCTAAAAAAAAAAGAAAAAAAAGCTCTCATCCTCACCAATACAATCGCTAGATACACGAGGATCTAAAAATTACAATCGCTTAGAATACACGATTAATCTATAAAATACATCCAAAATGAAAATAAAGAAAAATAAAAGCTGCAAGACAAATTAGTTAGCACAATTATAGCACAAACACAAATAGGACTCACATAAGACAGAATAGGGATTATCAGAAAAGGGGAGTATGCATTTAGGGGATAACCGAGAAGTCCGGGCGACTTACTCGGTTAGACCTGGAAAATAGTTTTAGAAATGCCTTATAGGTTTTGTGCTTGAAAATAGTTTTGAAAACCGTTTGGATCGGTTACATGCAAATTACCTCGATTTAGTGGGTCGGGTATCCCGGAACTTGGGGTTCCATTTGTAGGGGTTCCTAACTACAAACATCCATCTAAGGTCCAAAAGCAGTAAACATGCCAAAAATAGTTTGATCCCGAAGACAGCATCACGCGACGACATCCGTGTAAGTCTTCTCGTGATTCTGCCTCCTTCTAGAAACTACAGTCGTGTGGCTTTGTTGGAGCGCATGGTAATAGAACCACAGCCATGCAGCTATAGCATCCAGAAACTGAAATTGGTTTTCCTCATTTTGTAAACACTGTTTTGGTCGTTTTCAATTATTTCTAGGAATTTTTAGGAACCTGGGGGTTCACTATAGTTGGACAAAGGATCCGATTCTGATCAACAACCCCAAAACTCAAAAATCCAAACCAAAGAATCTGAAAATCTCACATCAACATCATAATAAACATGAAAACCAGAATTCAGAAAGTAACGGATGTGATTAGGACCGAAGTGAATCATAACAAAATGAACCAAATGGAATCCGGCTGCTTTCAGTCGATTTTAGGGCTTTTTGGGTTTCTGCCCAGAAGAACACAGTCATGCGGTTGTAGTGTTACAGCCTCATGGCTCTGTTCTAAGAGATTACAGCTATCTAGCTCTAGTTAGAGCCCCACAGCTATAATCAAACAGCCAATTTTTGAAATTTAATCAAAACACAGAAAAACAGAACACAAAATGAACAAATGCAATTTTAAGGCCTCTTAGATTTTACCTTGTTGATGTTCTAGCGTTTTAACATCTGGAAGAAGATTGAAACATTGGAATGCACCTAGAATCCCGTGAACACTCCAAAATCTTTACGTATGTGTCCCAAATTGATCCGAATGCAACTCAAGAATAGAATCAGATGAATGAAAGTCACTGGAAAATCCTTACCCTAATTATCGTCTATTCTGTTTTAGGTGTTTAATGAATTTTGTTGTTGCTTTTCTTTTAGTTCTTTCTCTTTTGTTTTGTTTATGCTCTCTCCTAGAATTCTCTCTTCAATTCTCTTCGTTATTTTCTCCTGTGTTTTTTTTTCTTTTTTGTTATGTTCTACTCTTTTTGTTAAAAACCTAGAGAATCACTCCAATTTCTGCTAATTAAGAGGCCCAATTTATGTCAAATTCTGATTCTGTTACTTAGGAAGATTTCTATCCGCACGATAGAGCCACGTGGCTGTAAGATTACAGCCATGCGGCTGTAGTTATGGAACTATAGTCGTGCACCTCTAATCAGAGCTGTGACAGATTCTCCTAAATCCCACACTCACCTCTAAGCCTTCTAATCACTCAAAGGACCTATCTCGGGGTTTCAAATCGAGGACTGTTTAGTTTTCGGAGTGTTTGAGACATTCCAAGCAACATCCCGCTCAATCTCAAGTCTAATTCATGTTCGTTTGCTTAAAACGTAATATAGGACTCTCATCACGGAGATCGGGAAAACCCGTGCTCACAGTTGGATGTTGGATATTATTTACTATTTTTGATTTAAAAATCAGATTTATAAAAAAATAAAAAATAATAAAATATAGGTTGAAGGGCCCTTCCCATTTGCAGCATGTTGCTGCATGCACAGCAGCTGTTAACCGCAGCAATAGCTGCAGCACACCACGGAGCAGCTTACTGCTACCGTAACTTGTTACGAAGGGGTTGCTACCGCTGCAACAGGTTGCTTGGCGGGCCGGATTTTTTAGGGTATTTTGCTACAAGGCCCTTTTTTTAATGGATTTAAAAAAAATTTATGTGTTTGAATTTGGTATTTAAATGCACATGGTTTCTTGAATAAAATTTTATTTTATTCATGAAATATTAATTTGAAAAATTAATATGGTATAACGAAATTGGTCTGGTTTTTCTTGGAACGATTAACCAGACGGCTAATTTGGATTCATGGTTTCCCAATTCCAGTAGGAGCAGTATTATGCCTAGGCTAGAAGCCCAAAGCCCATTAAGGGTTAGAACCATGATGAGCCAAATTGGTGATTTCTAAATAATGGCTAAGGACATAATTAATTAGGTTTAATTTCATGCATTTTTAACATGTTTATAAATTGATGTATTGGATCATATGTTAATGTGATTAAATGTTTGAATGGATGCTATTGGGCCTTAATTCAAGATGGGTAGTATTTTTTTTTTTTTGGTAAATACGGCCTGCATGCCGTTTTCTTTTTTATGTAATTTTATTTTATTTATTTATTATAAAATGTTGTAAAGAAGAAGCCCCTTGGAGAGACAAGCCCAGAAGGAAGGATGGAGGCCCACCTGGTGTATTTCTAGTATAGGTTTACTAGAATTATATTAGGTTGTAATATAGGCCTATAGCATTGCATTATTTATTTAATTTATACATTTATTTATTTACATGCCTTAATATATGATCCAATTCTTCTTTGACCCGCTTATGCATCTAAGCCGTTATTAAATTTGAATCTAAACCAAATAGTAACTACTAAGTCACTTAAAAGTGCTTCCATCATTCAAAACCAACTCGAAGTGGGGATAGGCTAGTTGTAGACCATGCCTTCGTAGGATACACTAGAGTATTGTCATTTTGTATTGGGTTGGAGTATTGGTTACTCTAACACTTGTATGGAGGTTTGGACATAGCATGGGTAGTAGGATTCTCCTAGCCCTAAGCACAGATGGGTAAGTGCCAACAAGCCCATCAAACAAAAAGTCCCTAGGTTGGGATTGGATGGTGTTCCTACCTAAATAATTAGGATATAGTTTTTCTAGGCCCTCATCCGGCTATATCTTGATGAAATATGGATCTCGACCCATTAGCCTAACAACTTGACTTAATTAATAACTTGGATTCATTATTAATCAAATATGAGAAAAACAACTAAGACCTTTATTAATCCTCTATAATTTTTCTATGTAGTAATCCAATGGCAAATAACAACTCTTTATCACTGCATTCGCTCCTCGAAAAGGATAAAATTTTCAGGCCTAATTTCCTAAATTGTTCTAGGAACTTGAGGATAGTTCTAAGACACGAATCTAAGGAACATATACTTGAAAGAGCTATACCGCCTGCACCTACTGGGCATGATCCACTGGCTGCATTACTGGAGGAACACGAGGTGCATGTCAGGGATGACTGGGATGTGACATGCCTGATGTTGGCATGCATGGTCCCTGAGCTACAAACGCAATTCATGGACCAGCAAGCCTTTGTTATGATAACAACTCTCAATGAGATGTTTCAAGAGCAAGCACGTTAAGAGAGATACTTGACCAACAAGGCATTCAACTCCTGCAAGATGGAGGCTAGGACATCTGTGAGCACTCATGTGCTCAAGATGAAGGGCTATCTGGATTCTTTATCCCGTCTTGGTTCACCTATCTTGCAGGAGTTGGCGATTGACACTATCATGGCATCCTTGTTGATTCTTATGATTAGTTCATCCTAAACTATAATATGCAAGGGATGAACAGCACTGTAGCAAGCTATATGGGATGCTCAAGCTTGCTGAACGATCTATCAAAAAGACTCCTTTGGTACTTCTAGTCAACAAAAGGGAACCCTCTTCTTGCTAAGGGCAAGGCCGAGGTGAAAGCCAAGGCTACAGCTAAGAAAGCTAAGACCAAGAAGGCTAAGGCCAAGCCCAAGGCTAGTCCCGAGGATGTCTGCTTCCAGTGCAAGTGGGCAAGACACTGGAAGAGATCTTGTCCCCAGCTGTTGGGAAAGCAAAAGAAGAGCCAGGGTGCATCTTTATCAGGTATATATATCATAGACATAAACCTCACTGTTTCTACATCTTAGGTATTAGATACTGGATGTGGTTCTTACATTTGTTACAATGTGCAGGGACTTAGAAACAGAGATCACTGGGATCTGGAGAGGTGGAGAGGTGGACTTGTAGGTCAGAAATGGAGCAAGGGCAGCTACCATAGAGATCAGCGAGTACCATCTAATGATGCTAAATATATTAGTTTTGATTCTGGAACAATGTTATTTTGTACTTGCAATGTGCAGGAATATTATTTCTGTTTCAATTTTGTACATTTCTGGATTTAATTTTACTATTGGTAATATTAGAATTACTTTATCTAGAGAGGGATTATTTTATAGAGATGCTCTATTAAATAATGACCTATATGTTTTATATTTAAATGAAACTAATCATGTCTATAACATAAATACTAAAAAGGTTAAGCCTAACGAACTTAATCATGTCTACCTTTGGCATTGTCATTTAGGCCACATAAATGAGAAACGCATAGTTAGGCTTCACAAAGCTGGAATCCTAGGATCATTTGACATGGAGTCACTTGATATATGCGTGTCATGTTTACGCGGTAAAATGACTAAAGCACCTTTCAGTAAGAAAACTAAAAGGGCTACTAGCTTATTGGACCTAATACATTCAGACGTATGTGGGCCCATGAGCATAGCCACCAGAGGTGGACATCTGTACTTTGTCACTTTCATGGATGATTTTAGTAGGTATGGCTATATCTATCTGGTGAAACACAAATCCGAGAGAACCAACTAGGCAGGAATATTAAAGCCCTTCACTCAGACCGAGGAGCTGAGTATATCATCTTAGAGTTTGACTCATACTTGAGAGAGCATGGAATCATTCCATAGCTCACTCCTCCAGGAACACCACAATGGAAAAAGGTGTCCAAAAGGAGGAATAGGACCTTGTTAGATATGGTCCGCTCAATGATGAGTCATGCCTCTCTCCCAATAACATTTTGGGAATATGCTCTTGTGACAACAGCTCTCATTTTGAACAATACTTCAACTAAGGCTGTGGAAAAGACCTCATACGAAATATGGATGGGCAAGGCATCCAATGTGTCTTTCCTGCTGATTTGGGGCTGTGATGCACATGTCAAGAGATTGAATAAGGGCAAACTAGAACCCAAGACTGATCAATGCCTGTTTGTGGGCTACCCTAGGGAAGCCAAAATGTATTACTTCTACAACCCTGCCGAGAATAAGGTGTTTGTTGTACGAAAGGGGGCCTTTTTTGAAAAGGATTTCATGTTCAAGAAAGATAATGGGAGTAGTGTTGAACTCAGGGAAGTTCAAAGCACATAAGTGTTAGATGTGCCCTAGTCCCGAGGCATTGGTCCTTGTTTTGTATTGTACATTTATTGGATTTATGTATTATACAATTTGTGTCATTAAATAAAGGCATTAATCTATTTATTATATATCTTGTGGTATGTTTTAAATAGAGTATCCAATGGACATATCCATATCCATGTTGACAAGTGTCATGCACTTGGCAGTAAGACCATGGATAGGGAAAACGATATGACCATAAAGTCATCTGTAGTCTGTTCCAGTCATGGGAATGAATAGAACTAGAGACTATTATTAGCTTGGCTGTATTGTGGTGTCTTACTAGCCATTGGACATGGGATGTCAACCAAGTTAATGGGTACATGCAAAAAGGGCATGGTACTGGATAGATCTACAAAACGAGAAATTCACATGGTATAGTATCACAAGTGATTCTTGTGCAGTACTTGTATAGATCCTTTAACCTTACCATATGATGGTGCTGCATGTGAAGTGGCATACTTTAGTGTACACCTAAAAGACCTGTAATAGGGTGCCAAGTATAGGTACCTTCGGGTATGTCAATGAGCATGGCAATGCTATGGACATGTAGAAAGGAATGTCACTCAGTAATCCACTGAGATGATATCACCGGCCTCTTGATGAATGCAACCGATAAAAGTATGGCCACACCTAAACAAGTTGGAACTTTTTTATGAGCATCAGTTCATTTGGGATCAAGTAAATGTCCGGATACAAAACAAGGTGATCAATCCATGCCTCTGTGTTGTACACAAATATCAATGACATGGGATATACAAGTTTAAACTATAGGATTACAATTACAGTTGGACTGCTATCTCCATCTTAATTAGGGGCTGCAGTGGCTTACTAGAGCCCACCTGTAGTCTGTGGGTCATAGGCCCACAGCTAACATAAAGACGGGCCTACAAGATCGTACACATTGAACGTCTAAACTCGAACTAAAAGATCAACCGTATATTTGGAGTATACACGATGGAGAGAGAAGATACCGTTAATTATATTATATAGATCAATTGGATTGATCAAAATAATATAATTAATTTTATATTGGCCTTCATATAATTAATTCAATGAATTAATTTATCAGATTATTTCCTAGGTGGAAATAATTTTACATGTATAGGTTTACATGTGTTTAATTTTATGGAAGTCTAATTTTAATTCCTCAGTTAAGTTAATTGATCAAATTAATTTTAATATAAATGTATGCAATATATTATATGGTATAATATATATACATATGGGTTGAATTAAAGTGTCATTTGAAATTAAATTGGACCAAAGGAATTAATACGAACATGGGCATAAAAGGGAGAAAGCCCACATAAAATTAAAAGGAAATTAGGCCTGAAATTTCCTAAGGGAATTCAGCCAACTAGGTTAATAACTTAGTGAAAATTTCAGCCAAGAGGAGTGAAAAACTGCAGAAAATTTCCAGCCCTAAAATCCTCTCTTTCGACCGATAGAATTGCTAGCATGGGTTGAGTTCATTAGCCGTTCGTGTACAGGAACGTGGAGGAAGTCTCTATTGATTTCTACAGCCATCTCTAGAAGAAATATCTCGGGTGAGAATCTTATTCTCTTCTAATTTTTTTGTTGTTTTTAATTCCCATATCATCTGCTCCTGGGCACGGATTCAAGAAAATTAACGCGTTCTTCCCCTCTATCGGTCGATTTCTGGTGAAAAATCCCAACAATTAGCTCCTGAAGAGGATAACTTGGAGACCAGGGAGGTGCTTCCACAGGTGGAAGCACCACCACAGGTCATACAAGAACTTAAAAGGTCTGGTAGGGATCATTAGGAACCTGAGAGATAAGGGTTTCTCATTACAAACCATCACACTCTTCTCATATTTGATGAGGAAGAGCCCAAAACCTACCAAGAAGCCATTGATAGCCCGCAATTTGCTAATTTGTGTAAATCCATGGAGGCAGAGATGCAATCTATGTACGATAATCAGGTTTGGAACCTAGTTTATCCACCTCCAGGTGCTAAGGTCATAGGTTGTAAGTAGTGCTACAAGTTGAAGGCTGACAACACCTTCAAGGGGCGGCTAGTTGCAAAAGGTTTCAAACAATTCCATGGAATAGACTACGATAAAACCTTCTCACCATTTTCCATGCTCAAATCCATAAGGATCATATTGGCCATTGCCACTTGGTATGACTATGAGGTCTAGCAAATAGATGTTAAACCGCTTTCCTTAACGAGAAGCTACTCGAGGATGTGTACATGGCACAACCTGAGGGTTTCGTCGATCCAAAGCATCCTGGAAGGGTTTGCAAACTTTAAAGGTCCATTTATGGATTGAAGCAAGCATCCCAAAGTTGGAATCTTAGATTCAATGCAGCCATAAAGGAATATGGCTTCAGACAAAATCAAGACAAGCCTTATGTGTATAAGAAGATTAGTGGGAGCATTGTCACTTTACTGGTGTTATATGTGGACGACATCCTTCTAATTCGAAGCGACATACCAACACTGCAAGGAGTTAAGCAATGGTTGTGTAAGTGCTTTGCAATGAAGGACTTAGGCGAAGCTGAGATGATCCCAGGGATCAGGATCTACAGGGATAAACCAAATCGGCTTTTAGGCCTAAGTCAGGACAAGTACATAGAAAAAGTTTTGAAAAGATTCAGTATGGATCAGGCCAAGAAAGGTTTCTTGCTAATGAGCCATGTGCTGAAACATAGTAAGAAAAACTGTCCTAAGACAAGGAAGGACAGAGAGAACATGAAGTTGGTCCTATATGCATCGACTATAGGATCAATCATGTACTCCATGCAATGTATAAGACCTGATATCACCTTTGCACTAAGTATGATGAGCCAATACCAGTAGGATCCCGGTGAGGACCACTGGATCCCAGTGAGGACCACTGGAAGGCCGTTAAAGCAATCCTAAAGTACCTTAACTAAACTAAGGATAGCTTCTTAGTGTATAATGGATAGGAAGAGCTATCAATCACTGGGTACACTGATGTAAGCTTCCAGACCGACCAGGATGAGTACCAGTTGCATTATGGGTATGTGTTTTTGCTAAATGGTAGTGCTATCAGTTGGAAGAGCTCCAAGAAACTGACCATTACAGACTCTACAATAGAAGCTGAGCATATTGTAGCATGTGATGCAGCTAAGGAAGCTATATGGATAAAGAAGTTTATCACTAAATTGGGAGTAATACCAACTATCTAGGATTCAATTGATATATTCTGTGACAACAATGGGCAGTTGCATAAGCTAAGGAGCTCCAGTCAACAAGAACATGAAGCACGTACTCAGGAAGTTTCACCTCATACTAGAAATAGCTGAGAGGGGTGATATTTCATTACGCAGAGTAGACACCAAGGACAATGTAACAGATCCTTTGACCAAGGCGCTGGCTCAGCCTAAGCACGAGGGTCATACTAGATCTATAGGGATTAGTTACATGCCTAGTTGGAACTAGTGCAAGTGGGAGATTGTTGGGAATGCCCTAGTCCTAAGGCATTGGTCCTTGTATTGTATCATAAATTTTGTATCTTATAATGAGATTTATGTATTATACAATTGTATTAATGAATAAAGGCATTAATCTATTAATTATATACATCTTGTGCAATATTATAATAGAGCATTCGATGGACATATCCATATCCACGTTGACAACAGTCATGCACTTGGCAGTAAGACCATGGATAGGGAAAATGATATGACTATAAAGTCATCCGTAGTCTGTTCCAGTCATGGGAATGAATGGAACCAAAGATTATCATAAGCTTGGTTGTATGGCAATGTCTTATCAGCCATTGGACATTGAATGTCAAACAAGTTCATGGATAAATGCCCGAGGCATGGTACTGGATAGTTCCACTAAACAAGAAATCCACATATAATAGTATCACAAGTGATTCTCGTGTAGTACTTATATGGATCCTTTGACCTGGCCATGTTATGGTCTTGCATATAAAGTGACACAATTTGGTGTATGCCTAAAGGACCTGTAACGAGGTGCCAAGTATGGGTACGTTCGGGTGTGCCAGTGAGCATGGCAAGACTATGAACATGCAGAAGGGAATGTCACTTAGTAAATCACTGAGAAGATATCATCGGCCTCTTGATGAATGCAACTGATAAGAGTGTGGCCACATCCAAACAAGTTTGAACTTGTTTGTGAGTATCGGTTCATTCGAGATCAAGTTAATGTCCGAACACAAAAAAATGTGATGATACCATGCCTCTATGTTGGACAGCGACATCAACGATATGGGATTTAAAAGTTTAGCTACAAGGTTAAGACTTCCATTAGACCGCTGTCTCCGTCTTAATTGGGGGCTGTAATGGCTTGCTAGAACCTGCCTACAGTCTGTGGGCCTTGGGCCCACTGCCAACATAAAACGACCCACGGGATCGTACACATAGAATGTCTGAGTTTGAACTTATCGGATCAGCCGTATACTTGGAGTATACAGACTGGAGAGATAAATATTAATTAATTAAATTATAAATCAATTGGATCGATCAAAATAATTTAATTGATACGTATTTTAATTGGGAATTTATTTCTAGGTGGAAATAAAATACATATATAGGTTTATATGTATTTTGATTTACGTTGAATATCAATTAATTTATTAGGTCAATTTAATTGGCAAATCAATTTTAATTTAATAACATATACATTATATAATATGGTTTTATATAAATACATGCATAAAAATTAAAATAGAATTGCAATTAATGTTACCCATAATAATTAATTTGGATTTAAGGATTTATGGTATGAATGTAGGGAATCATCACGGGAAAAATTAAACGCGAGGTGGAATACCGATTAAAATTTTCCTCAATTCCAAAGCCAAAGATACATGTGGATTAATAGAATAAAATCAAGAACGAAGAAAATAAATTTTCTCAGCTTAACTCTCTCCTCTAGAGACTGCTACAGAAACCCAAACGCGTTTCCTCCATAATCCGGTACACAAACGACTCTCGAATGGGACTCGTGCTAGCGAACGAATTGAACGAAAACCAAGAGAAAATCTAAAAGGGGGCTGTTGTAATTTTTCTTATTGTGGCTGAAAATTCTCTATTAGGGTTAGGGAGAATTAGGTTAAGGCTTCCTATATATACTCATTTAGTATATATACTCCTTACCCTACTAAGATTTTAATTAAAACTATAGATTATTTAATTTGTTTTAATTGATTTACCTTATATCATTATGATTAAATAAAACCATATTATAAAATCCTAATTGATACAATTAAATACAATTTCATCAAATGAAAATAACCAAAAGTTAAAATAAAATCACCCTTAATAAATACAACCTTTGTATTTTTTATTTCCACCAAGGAAATATTATTTTATTTAATTAATTATTTACTACATGTAATTAATTAATAAAATAAAATAAATTTCTACCTTTATAATTGAATTAATTATGACATAACCAAATGTCAATAACTCAATTAATTTGGTTTCCATTCCAATTCCGATTTGTAAACGTTCAGTAGTTCTATGTGTACGATCCTGTGGGTCCGTCTTTATGTTGGCAGTGGGTCCAAGGCCCACAGACTGTAAGTGGATTCTAGCAAATCGCTACAGCCCCCAATTAAGACGGAGACTTGCAGTCTAATGTGAAACATAACCCGGTAGTGATCTTGTATATCCCTTGCCAGCTGACATCGATATATGAGCAAGAGGCATAGCCCTGTCATCCTCTTATATGCTTATTTATCTCTTGACACCGAGTGGACTAGACCCAACAAATATGTATCCCAACTTATTTGGGTATGGCCGTACAGTTGTCAGTCCCACTCATCAAGTGGCCAGTGATGTCATCTCAAGGGACGCTAAGTGGCAATTTCATCAACTTCACTATCAACATCAATATGTTCACTGGCCCACCCAACATACCCATACTTGGCACCCTGTTACAGGCCCGTTAGGTGAATATAAAAGTGTATGAGATCCCATGTTATCTTATAGTAAACATCAGGTCTAAGGATAATAACAAGACCTACCCGAGAAACACCTATGACGATCGAACCATGTAGTGTTCTCATGGCGGATTGATCCAGTACCATGCAACCCAACATGTACCCATATCATTAACTAATAGTCCATGTCCAATTGCCAGTGAGACATCGCCATCTAGTCAAGGATATGCTAATCTTTGGTTTTATTCATTCCCATGATTAGAACAGACTAGGGGTATCTTTATGATTATAACTTTAACTCTACTAAAAGGTCTCATAATCCAATGGACTACATTGGTTCACTTTAGTATGGTTATAATCATTGGATACTCGATTTACAAATAGCACAGGATATCAATAAATAGATTCATGTCTTTATTTCAACACAAAATGTATAATACAAAATATCCAAATATAAAGTATAATACAATATAAGAACCAATGCCATTTGGACTAGGGCACACCAGCAATCTCCCACTTGTACTAGTTCCAACTAGGCATTGCCCTAATCCCTATAGATCTAGTATGACCCTCGTGTTGTGCCTGTGGCAGCGCCTTGGTCAACGGATCAGCGACATTGTTCCCAGTGTCAACTCTCTGTAGTGAAATGTCTCCTCTGTCCATGATCTCTCGGATGAGGTGAAACTTCCTGAGCACGTGTTTGGACTTCTTATGTGACTGAGGCTCCTTAGCTTGTGCAATGGCCTCGTTGTTGTCACAAAAGACATTCACTGGGTTTAGGATAGATGGAACTACTCCTAACTCAGTGATGAACTTCTTCATCCAAACAGCTTCCTTTGCAGCTTCACATGCAGCAATGTACTCAGCTGTTGTGGTGGAATCTTTAATGGTTGGCTATTTTGAGCTCCTCCAACTGATAGCCCTGCCATTCAATTGGAAGACATAACCAAACTGCGACTGGTTTTCATCCTGATTGGTCTCAGAGCTTGCGTCAGTGTACCCTGACAATGATAGCTCTTCTTGACCTCCATACACTAAGAAGCTATCCTTAGTCCTATTAAGGTACTTAAGGATTACCTTGACTACCCTCCAGTGATCCTCCTCAGGATCTGACTGGTATCGGCTAGTCATACTCAGTGCAAAATCGACATCAGGTCTTGTACATAACATGGAGTACATGATAGATCCTATAGCTGAAGCATATGGGATCTTTTGCGTCTTCTCCCAGTCATCCTTTGTCTTAGGACCTTTGTTCCTACTTAGTTTGAGCCCATGACACATAGGCAAGAAACCTTTCTTTGCCTTATCCATACTAAACCTTTTCAGAACTTTGTCTATGTAAGAGGCCTGACTTAGGCCCAGAAACCAGTTGGATCTATCCCTGTAGATCCTGATCCCTAAGATCATCTTAGCTTCTCCTAAGTCCTTCATTGTGAAGCACTTACTCAACCATTGCTTGACCCCTTACAGTGTTGGTATGTCGCTTCCAATGAAAAGGATGTCATCTACGTATAGGACTAGAAATGTAGATACACTCCCACTAACAATCTTGTACACACAGGTCTCATCTGGATTCTGTATGAAGCCATATTCCTTAATAGCCTCATTGAATCTCAGGTTCCAACTCTGAAAAGCTTGCTTCAATCCATAAATGGACCTCTAAAGCTTGCATACCTGGTTAGGATACTTTGGATCGATAAAACCCTGAGGTTGTGTCATGTACATATCCTCGAGTAGCTTTCCATTCAGAAAAGCAGTCTTAACATCCATCTGCCATATCTTATAATCATACCATGCAGCTATGGCAAGTAGTATCCTAATGGATTTGAGCATTGCAACTGGTGAGAAGGTTTCATCATAGTCAATTCCCTAGACTTGTTTGAAACCATTCGCCACCAATCACCCTTTGAAGGTGTTGTCGGCCTTTAACTTGAAATATTACTTGCAACCGATTACCTTAGCACCCAGAGGTGAATCAACCAAATTCTAAACTTGGTTATTATACATCGATTGCATCTTAGCTTCCATGGCTTTACGCAGTTAGCTGACTGTGGGCTTTCAATAGCGTCCTGGTAGGTCTTGGGTTCTTCTTGGTCAAAGACTAGAAGATTCCCATCATTGGTTATGAGAAACCCATATCTCTCGGGTTGATGATGGACCATACTAGACCTTCTAAGGTCCTGTATGATCGGTTCAGATTCCTCAATTACTTGAGGTTCTGGTTTGATCTCTGAGTTATCCTGTATAGGTGCTTATGGATCTTGAACTTCCCTTAGCTCAATATTACTCCCACTATCTTTCTTGGAGATGAACTCTTTTTCAAGAAAGACACCCTTTTGTGCTATGAACACCTTGTTCTCAGCAGGGTTGTAGAAGTAATATCCTCTTGTTTCCTTGGGGTAACCCATAAACAGGAACTTTTTGGTTTTGGAGTCTAGCTTGCCACTTGTCAATTTCTTGACATGGGCCTCACAACCCCAAATCCGCATGAAAGAGACGTTGGGCTCCTTACCCATCCATATTTCATATGGTGTCTTTTCAACTGTCTTACTCGGTGTACGGTTAAGTCTGAATGCAACTGTCTCTATTGCATATCCCCCAGAAGGATGTTGGAAGAGTGATTTGACTCATCATCGAGTGGACCATGTCCAACAAGGTCTTATTCCTTCTTTTTGACACTCCATTCCATTGGGGTGTTCTAGGAGGAGTGAGCTGTGAGATTATCCCACACTCTCAAGAATGAATCAAACTCTAAGCTCATATACTCACCACCTCGGTTAGACTGAAGTACCTTAATAGTCTTGCCTAGTTGGTTCTCCACTTCGTTCTTATACTCCTTGAACCTATCAAGGGTTTCAGACTTGTTCTTCATCAGATAGACATAGCCATATCTGCTGAAGTCGTCTATGAAAGTAACAAAGTAGTGAAAACCATTTCTAGCACTAGTACTCATGGGCCCACACACATCCGAGTGTATTAGCTCCAACAAGCCCCTGGCCCTCTCAGCTTTCTTATTGAAAGGCGGCTTTGTCATTTTGCCTCTTAAACAGGATTCGCATGTGTCATAAGACTCCAAGTCAAATGACCTTAGCACTCCACTTTTGTGAAGTCTAGCTATGCACTTCTCATTTATGTGGCCCAAATGACAGTGCCAGAAGTAAGCAGGATTAAGTTCATTGGGCTTAATCCTCTTAGTGTTTATGTTATAGATTGGATTGTTTTGATTTAAGTCCAGGATATATAAACCATTATTTAGAAAAGCATTTCCATAAATAATATTGTCTTTCACAATATCAATCTTTCCAAAACCAATATTGAAAACAAATCCAGAAATATCCAAGATAGAAACTAAAATAATATTCCTGCACATGGCAGGTACAAAATAACAGTCTTTCAAAATCAAAAGCAATCTAGTGGGCATCTCCAAGTAGAAGTCTCCAATCTCGATGGCAGCAACCTTAGCGCCATTCCTGACTCGAAAATCTACTTCTCTGGATCCCAATAACCTCCTATTTCTTAGTCCCTACACATTACAACAAATGTGAGAACCACATCCAGTGTCCAACACCCAAGATGTCGAAACAGTGAGGTTAACATCAATAACATATATACCTAAAGAACTACCCCGGTTCTTCACTTGCTCTCCCACGAGCCTTGGACATGTCTTTTTCCAATGTCCTTTCTGCTTGCATTTGAAGCACACATCCTCGGGAGCGGCCTTGGGCTTGGGCCCTTGCTTAGCCTCCTTAGCCTTGGCCTTCTTGGCCTTGGCTTTAGCTTTAGCTTTGCCTTTGCCCTTCATAGCAGGGGTGTTCCCCTTGTTTACTAGCAGCACCGATGGAGTCCTTTTGACAGACTGTTCAGCAAGCTGGAGCATTCCATGTAGCACAGCCACAGTCTTGTCCATGCCATGCATGTGATAGTTCATTATGAACTGATCATAAGATTCAGGGAGGGATCCCAAGATGATGTCTATCGCCAACCTTCTACCAGACTAGCATGCCAAGATGGGCCAATGCATCGATATAGCCCTTCATCTTGAGCACGTGGGTGCCACAGATGTCCCAACTGCCATCCTGCAGGTGTTGAGTGCCTTAGTTATCAAGAACCTTTCTTGACGCGCCTGATCTTGGTACATCCTTTTGAGATCATCCATGATCGCATAGGCTTGACAGTCCATGAACTATTTTTGTAGTTCAGGAACCATCATGCCCAACATAAGGCAAGACACATCTCTATCATCCCTCCTATGTAGGTCGTACTCCTCAATTTAAGCTTGAGTAACCCCTCGACCTACAGGCGGTGCGGCTGGTAAGGCCCTATCTAGCACATATTCCTTGGACTCTTGTCTCAACACTATTCTTAGCTGTCGAGCCCAGTCTAGGAAGTTAGGCCCAAATAGTTTCTCCTTTTCAAGGAGTGATCGCAGTGAAAATGAATTACCAGCCATTTTAAGTGATTATCTACACAGAAAATTTGCAGAGTGATTAATAAAGGGCTTTATTATTTTAACCATATTAATTAACAATCCATTTTAATTAATTTGCTGGCGATGTATGGTTACAAGACCAAGATCCATATTTCATTAAGAATTGGCCAAGCGGAGGCTTGTCAACCAACCCTTAACTATTTAGGTAGGAACTCCCTCAAATCCCAACCTAGGGACTCTTGGTTTGATGGGCTTATTAGCACTTACCCATCTGTGCTTAGGGCCAGGAACTTATCCTACTACCCATGTTGAGTCCAACCACCATTCAAGTGTAAGTGTACCCACCTTAACCCTATACAGTAATTGAATAATACAATGTACCCGGCAGAGGCACGGACCACATTGCACTGTTGAAAAATCAATAAGGTTCGAATGTGGAAAGCACTTTTAATCGACTCAATATTTAATTGGATTGATTAATAACGGCTTGGCATGCATAATCGCAGGTGACTGGAATGGCTAAACATACATTCATACCTATATATATACGAATGACATAAACATAAAATATGTATATAAATAAAAGAGACACTATGAGCCCTATTTTACAACCTAATGAATAACTAGTAAGCCTATACTAGAGATCCACTGGGTGGGCTTGCAAACTCCTCATGGGCTTAGCACCAATAGGCTTCCTCTCAAATGGCTTGATGCAATTACAATTAAATTTACAAAACATAAATTAAATAAAATTACATCAAAATAAAATAAAACGACACGCAGGCCGTATTTCGATAAATTAAATTTTACAACCCAACTTCATCTAAGGCCCAATAGTGCTTAAATCCATACAACCAAGCATCGAAAATTATAAACGCATAGCAAATATCAATATCCATACAAGTATTAAAAGGCATGAACATGGCAATTCCAATTTTAATTAATTATGTCCAGCCGTTTGTGAAATCGCCGATTCTGGCATCCATAAGCAATGCTCGGTCACAGACCCAAATTAGCCTTCCAATTCTCAACCCATGCCAAGGGCCAATTGGACCAATTCCATTAACCAAAAAATTAAATTCTATGCATCAATTAAATCACCCAAGAAACCACACAAATCCAATCGCGAAAATATAATCATACGAATTTTAAAACCTATTTAAATTATTCACATAGGGTCAAGAAAAAAAAAATACCCGCAAAATCCAGATCGAACCTGCACCCTATGCATCAACGCTGCTGCCGCGCAGTAGCCTACTGTCAGCAGCAGCTGCTTAGCAAGTAGCCCAAATTACTCAAAAACAAGAATTACCAAACAAAAGTAAATTGAAAGCTAATTCAATAAAATTAAATCAAACACCAAGAACCCTAATACCAATCACTCTATTAATTGAAACATGAACCTATGCTCTAATACCACTGTAGGGAATCATGATGGGAAAAATTAAACGCGAGGCAGAATACTGATTAAAATTTTCCTCGGTTCCAAAGCCCAAGATACATGTAGATTAATAGAATGAAATCAAAAATGGAGAAAATAAATTTTCTCACCTTAACTGTCTCCTCTAAAGACTGCTGCAGAAACCCACATGCGTTTCCTCTACAATCCAGAGCACGAACGACTCTCGAACGGGACTCGTGCTAGCGAACGGATTAAACGAAAACCAAGAGAAAATCCAAAAGGGGGCTGCTGTAATTTTTCTTATTGTGGCTGACAATTCTCTATTAGTTTTAGGGAGAATCAGGTTAAGGCTTCCTATATATACTCCTTTCGTATATATACTCCTTAGCCTACTACGATTTTAATTAAAACTATAGATTATTTAATTTGATTTAATTGATTTGCCCTATATCATTAGGATTAAATAAAACCATATTATAAAATCCTAATTGATACAATTAAATACAATTTCATGAAATTAAAATAGCCCAAAGTTAAATTAAAGTCACCCTTAACAAATACAACCTTTGTATTTTTTATTTCCACCAAGGAAATATTATTTTATATAATTAATTATTTGCTACATGTAATTAATTAATCAAATAAAATAAATTTCTCCCTTTATAATTGAATTAATTATGACATAACCTAATGTCAATAACTCAATTAATTTGGTTTCCGTTCCACTTCCGGTTTGTCAACGTTCAGTCATTCTATGTGTACGATTCTGTGGGTCCGTCTTAATGTTGGTAGTGGGCCCAAGCCCACAGACTGTAAGTGGTGTAAGCGCCGGTTTTTCCCGACCTCTATGATGAGAATTCCTGTATTACCTGTTGAGCAGATGGACATGAATCGGACTTGAGAATGACTAGAATGTCACCTGAAGTATCTTAAACGTCCTGAAAACCGAACTATCCTCGATCCGAAACACCGAGAAAGGCCCTCTGAGTAATTTTAGGGTTTAGGATGAGCACCGGTTTTTTGCAGATTTCGGCCCCGGCTCTACCTAGAGCCACACGGCTCTAGCACAACTAGAAGATAGCCCATTTAATTCGTGAAATGACTAAGGGTTATGAGATATAAAAACCAAAAATCAAATCAAAGAAAGGGGCCGTTTGTAATGTGAGGATGAGTGCTTTTTATTTTCATTCGATTTGATTGTATAAGCGGCCTCTATTCTTATTCTTTTTAACTGCTGGAATGTATGTTTTACTTATTCTGCAATTTATTTCTGTCATTTGCTTGAGCATCGGTTGATAAATAAACACAAATTGGGTAGAGAAAGATAATAAAGCAAATAAAAATATGGTCATATGAATTAGAAAGTGAAAGCAAGCTTGAGGTTAAGTAAGTCACTTACCCAAACCCTAAATCTCTGGATTAGGTACAATAGTCTACCTTCGGTAGGGAGCTGTACCGGAATTTCCCAAATGAGCTGATCCGGGTGGCGACTCTGTCACTGATCTTGGAATTTAAGTTTCAAGGTCTTTAAGTTAAAAATGGGAAAAGGTTTTCTATAAAGGGATTTTCAAACGAACCAACGATTTTCCCAAAGATAATCAAAATTCCGTTTTCAAAAAAACCAAAACGCAATCAAAAACGTATTTTCCCAAAAGTATCCTTTTCCTCAGTTTGCTTTGCTGCATCCCGTTCCTCCTTTAAAGGTCTTCCGCTCACAGTGGCAACTCCGCTGGGGACTAAGGTTTCTTAAAAAGTTTTCACAAAAACTTAAGCAACTTAGGCAACTACCAAAATAAAATCTCACTTGCAGTCACTTTACCTAAATTCATAATACCTTATTTGTTTGCACCTGCATATCATGACATTTTCTTCTTCTCAATCCCTCTAATACACTGATCAGCCCCGGTTTACTTAAGAAGGTGACCTACCTCTTCTGCCAGGATTGGAGGCACCTGATGGGGTAAACCACTCATAGCACCGTATGACCTTACATCGTGTTCTACGGTGAGGAGTGTATATTCACTATGGGAACCTATATGACCCTTGGTTTTGACTTTGACTCATATGTAATGACTTAGCAACTTCCACTAGGATTACCAAAACATAAATTTAAATTGAAAATTGAGTGCGCGCCTTTGGTATTCGCTGTTGATGCCAAAGAGACCCAAACCTAGGAAGAATACAAGACCAATCGAAAGGAGAAATGAGGTCGGAAGTTCTTACGTGTGCTAACGCTTGTTCCGTGGTGTTTTTATTTGACTTTTCATAAAGCATTAAACATGCATAGCTTTCGTGTGCCATTCTAACAACATCTTTGTGCAGCCATTTTCATGCATCGACATATGTGTGTCACTAATCACATTTTCATACAGCCATCACATTTTATTTGTATGCCATTTACATCTCGCGTGCAACATTTCCACAGAGCATACACGACATAATCCCATGTGTCATACATCTTAACCACATTTTCATGCAGCCACTTGCATTTTTTTTTTGTGACATACACATTCATCTCATTTCATCCCACCTACTAAAGGATGTTCTGAGTGTGCTCTTCACGATCGTTTCATTCCATAACATATCAGGTATTCCAAAACTACCCGTGTCTTGCCCCGTGCACCGAATTGCACTCGGCCATTTCACTATACCATGTCATTCAATATAAGACCACAATGGTCCTAGGTCTATTTCTGTGTGGCGGTTCACACGATGTCGTTACATGACATCACATTCATTCATCATAAAGTGTCACGGTGACGTCAAAGTCCTGTTTGTGCATTATGGTTCACATCGGACCATTTCATAACATTGTGAAATCATTCAAGGTACTCCCCGAGTACCAGATTACTACACATATAGGGGCATTTCATAACATTATTGAATCATGCAAGGTGTTCCACGAACCCCGAACCTCTGTCTGTGTTCCGAGTTATACGTGACTTTTCTATAACATCATCTCATATCACATGGCTCAAAAGCATCAGAACTCTATCCACAGGACGGTCCCCATGCAACCATTTCATGTCATCTCATAGACCCAGAAAGCATCGAAACTCTGCCCGTGTGACAGTACACACGCGGCCATTTCACGGCATCCATTAGGTGCCCCGAAGGCGTCGAACCTCTGTCCGTGTGACGACTCGCACGAGACCTTTTTGCATTATTTTTG
The DNA here is from genome assembly GCA_039660915.1 of Euphorbia tirucalli. Classification (NCBI taxonomy): domain Eukaryota; kingdom Viridiplantae; phylum Streptophyta; class Magnoliopsida; order Malpighiales; family Euphorbiaceae; genus Euphorbia; species Euphorbia tirucalli. The sequence continues at coordinate 48,569,543 of CM077632.1, read as the reverse complement.
TATGACATCGGGATTGTTGGATATGCCCTAGTCCCGAGGCATTGGTCCTTATATTTGTATTATACATTTATTGGATTTATGTATTATACTCACTTGTGTTATTAATAAAGGCATTAATTCATTTATTATATTTATCTTGCGCAATATGTTAAATGAAGTATCCAATGGACATATCCATATCCATGATGACAAGTGTCATGCACTTGGCAGTAAGACAATGGATAGGATAAACGACATGACCATAAATAGATCCATAGTCTGTTCCAGTCATGGGAGTGAGTGGAACAAGAGACTATCATTAACCTGGTTGTATGGCGGTGTCTTACCGGTCACTGGACATAGGATGTCAACCAAGTTAATGGGTACATGTAAAAAGGGCATAGTACTGGATAGATCCACTAAACGAGAAATCCACATGGTATAGTATCACAAGTGATTCTCGTGTAGTACTTGTATGGATCCTTTGACCTGATCATATGATGGTGTTGCATATGAGGTCGTATACTTAGGGGTACGCCTAAAGGGCCTGTAATAGGGTGTGCCAAGTATGGGTACTTTGGAGTATGTCACTTAGCATGGCAATGCTATGGATATGCAGAAGGGATTTGTCACTCAGTAGTCCACTGGGAAGATATCACTGTTGGATATGCCCTAGTCCCCGAGGCATTAGTCCTTGTCTTTGTATCATACATTTGTACATTAATGTGAACTTCATGTATTATACAATTTGTGTTAAGAAATAAAGGCATCAATCTATTTACTATATGTCTTGTGCAATATTTTAAATAGAGTATCCAATGGACATATCCATATCCATGTTGTCAAGTGTGAGGCACTTGGCAATAAGACTGTGGATAGGGAAAACGATATGGCCATAAAGTCATCCGTAGTCTGTTCCAATCATGGGAATGAATGGAACTAAAGACTATCATTAGCCTGGTTGTATGGCGGTGTCTTACCGGTCATAGAACATGGAATGTCAACCAGGTTAATGGGTACATGTAAAAAGGGGCATGGTACTGGATTGATCCACTTAACGGGAATCTACATGGTATAGTATCACAAATGATTCTCACGTAGTACTTGCATAAGTCCTTTGACCGGACCATATGATGGTGCTGCATGTGAAGTGGCACACTTTGGTGTACGCCTAACGAGCCTGTAAAAGGGTGCCAAGTATGGGTACGTTCGGGTGTGTCAGTGAGCATGGCAGTACTATGGATATGCAGAAGGGAATGTCACTCAGTATTTTACTAAGACGATATCACCGGCCTCTTGATGAATGTTACTGATTAGAGTGTGGCCACACCCAAACAAGATGAGAAGAATGAGTCATTGTGGGACAAAAGGTAATGATCAAATGGGTGAGTCATGGTGGACTTTTGGTTAGTAGAGTTGGACTTTACCAACTTGGATATTTGTTGGTCATTATGACTAAAGACAAGTGTCTCCCATCTCCTTTCCACCTCTTGGCCGAATCTTCATGTCTTTGGACAAGGGAGATGACTCATTCTTTAGCCAAAAATGTGATGAGTGAAAGTGGTGAGTCATTGTTGACTTTGTGGTAAGCAAAGTTGGACTTTGCTTCCTTGGATATTTTTTGCCTCTTGGTGAGAGATATAAGTCTAAAAAGGATTCAACCAATTGACTTTAACCAAGTTCTCTTGGCTGCCCTCTCTTCCTCTCTTCTTGAATTTTCCGAGTCGCTAGCACGGGTTTCAGTCCGAGAGCCGTTCGTGTACGCATCGGTGAAGGAAATCTATACTTGATTTCTGCAGTCTTCTTCTATCTCTTTAGAGATATCTTGGTAAGACTTTTATACTCCTCCTTTGTGTTTTGGTTTTTGATTTTCACTACTTAAGCTCCCGGGACCCGGATTTGAGGAAATCGACGCGTGTTTCCGCACTTTTGTCGGTCGGTTTCCCGTGACGAATCCCAGCAGTGGTATCAGAGCGGGCTTTTGATCCATGAAAATCTTTAACTTGGCGGATCCCGTGTTTTAAAATTGGTGTTTTATGGATCGGGATTCTTTCGGTTTTGGGGTTTTATATTTTTCCCCATTTGTTTTTCCAAATTGAAATGGTTTATGCATATTAGGTTATATGTGTATGTTTCAATTTGTTTATTTTTGTTATGCATGTTGGATTTATTTTATGCACCTTGAATTGCATTTTATGCAATTTGATGTTATTCTTGGTGTATTTATTTAGTTCTTTTCTTATGCATGATGAAAAAAAAATATATATATAGGTGTTGTGGGGGGGCAGCAGCTTGCTGCCGGCTAGCTGTTGCTGATGCAGCAGCAGCCTCCCCGCGCGGTTGGCCGGGCCCGTTTTTGGATTTGGCGGGATTTTTTTGGGCCAGGCCGGATTTTAAAATTTTTTGGTTTTAAGATTTTGCGTGTTTAAATTTTGGTAATTTTTATGCGCGTGTTTTATGAATGGAATTTATTTTTCGTTCATGAGATATTAATTTTGGAAATTAATACGGTTAATTGAAATTGGTTCGGGTTTTCTTGGCACGATTACCTAGACGGCTAATTTTGGAATTCATGGTTTCCCAATTAGCTTGGGAGCAATTTTGCCTAGGTTGGAGGCCCAAAGCCCGCACGGGTTTAGAACCATGATCGGCCGAAATTTGGCGATTTCAAAATAATGGCTATGGACAAATGAAATCGGATTAAATCATGCATTTAACATGCTTATAAACTACATGATGTATTGGTTTACATGTATGATTGAATATGTGGATGGATGTAAATGGGCCTAATTTATGTTGGGTTGTAATATTCTTTTTGGTTTTTACGACCTGCGTGTCGTTTTCCTTTTATGTAATTTTATTATATCTATGTATTCTGAAATTATGTAAGCAAGGAGCCGATTGGATAACAGCTAAGCCCACTTCTTCATCATGTGTTGGCCAAAATTCATGGTGGGTTTAAGGCAAGAATGATGAATATTCAAGATGAGAAGAATGAGTCATTGTGGGTCAAAAGGTAATGATCAAATGGGTGAGTCATGGTGGACTTTTGGTTAGTAGAGTTGGACTTTACGAACTTGGATATTTGTTGGTCATTATGACTAAAGACAAGTGTCTCCCATCTCCTTTCCACCTCTTGGCCGAATCTTCATGTCTTTGGACAAGGGAGATGACTCATTCTTTAGCCAAAAATGTGATGAGTGAAAGTGGTGAGTCATTGTTGACTTTGTGGTAAGCAAAGTTGGACTTTGCTTCCTTGGATATTTTTTGCCTCTTGGTGAGAGATATAAGTCTAAAAAGGATTCAACCAATTGACTTTAACCAAGTTCTCTTGGCTGCCCTCTCTTACTCTCCTCTTGAATTTTCCAAGTCGCTAGCACGGGTTTCAGTCCGAGAGCCGTTCATGTACGCATCGGTGAAGGAAATCTATACTTGATTTCTGCAGTCTTCTTTTATCTCTTTAGAGATATCTTGGTAAGACTTTTATACTCCTCCTTTGTGTTTTTGTTTTTGATTTTCACTACTTAAGCTCCCGGGACCCGGATTCGAGGAAATCGAAGCGTGTTTCCGCACTTTTGTCGGTCAGTTTCCCGTGACGAATCCCAGCAATCACCGGCCTCTTGATGAATGTGACTGATAAGAATGTGGCCACACCCAAACGAGTTGGAACTTGTTTGTGAGCTTCAGTGCATTCGGGATCAAGTTAATGTCCAGACACAAAAGAGGGTGATCAATCCATACCTCTGTGTTGGACACCGATATCGATGACATGGGATATATAAGTTCAAACTACAGGGTTATGATAACAGTTAGACTGCCATCTCCATCTTAATTGGGGCTGCAGTGGCTTGCTAGAGCCTAACTGCAGTCTATGGGCCACAGGCCCACTGCCAACATAAAGATGGGCCCACGGGATCATACATATTGAGCGACTGAACACTGACTTAAGGAATCACATGTATTCTTTGAGTATACACTCTGCAGAGAGAGGTATATATTAATTATATTATAAAGATCAATTGAATTGGTCATAATAATAAAATTAATATTTGATTGGCTCTTCATAATTAATTGGATTAATTATGAGATTATTTCCTAGGTGGAAATATTCATATGTATAGGTTTACATATGAATTTATTTTGTGATGATCTAATTTTAATTTGATGGATTAAATTAATTGGTCAAACCGATTTTAATTTAAATGTAAATAATATGTTACTTAGTGTAATATATTAAATACATGGGTAAATTAAAATTGGGCTTGAAATTAGTTTAAACCAAACTAATTAAAATATGTTTAGGCCTGAATTAAAAGTAGGAAGCCCACACAGATGAAGGAGCTAGCTTGGGCCAAAATTCCCTTGGGAATTTCGGCCACTTAGGGTTAAAGAACTCTAGGAATTTCAGCCAAGTAGTGTAAGCATCCATCTAGCCGAAATTCTCCCTAGCCTCCCTCTCCAAAGTTCGTGTTTTTCGGATGCTAGCACGGGTGGTGTTCGTTAGGCGTTTGTGTATGTCAACGAGGAGGGATTCTAAGTTGATTCCTGCTGTCCGCATCCATCTCTGAAAGAGATATTCCGGGTAAGAGATTTATCTCTTTCAATTAAATTTTTGTTTTTCCGATTTCCATCTCAATTGCTCCTGGGCACGGATTTGAGGAAATCATCGCGTTCTTCCGCTTTAATCGGGTGATTTCCGGTGACAAATCCCTATAGTGGTATCAGAGCGAGCTTTTGATCCGTGAATATTGTTAAAATTGGTTGAATCCCATGTTTTAAAATTGGAGATTTTTTATTGGGGTTCTTAGTTTAGGTTTAAGTTTTTTTTCCCATTTGATTTTTATACAATTGAAATTGAATATGCATATAGGTTTATGTTTGTTTAATTTAATTGTATGTTTGGAATTCTTGGTGAATTTCTTGTTGTGGATGCTATATTTTCTTATTTAATTTTTCTCTTTTATAGAAAAAAAATATGGCCGTTCCCGGCAGGCACTGGGCTGCTGGTGGCAAAAAGTCTGGTTGTTCCCGGCGTGCTGGGCTGCCGGTGATGAAATCGCCGCCGGCAGCCACTGCCTGCTGCTGCCACTGCTGTGCGGCAGCCACTACTGGGCAGCGAACAGCCGCAGCGGGCCGGGCCCAGTAGTTTTGCATTTGGAGTGTTTTTGGTTCCGGGGTCCAATTTTGAAATTTTAATTGGTTTTAAAATTCGTGTGTTTAAATTCATGTAATTTAAATGTGTGTGGTTTCTTGAATGAAATTTAATTTCATTCATGTGATATTAATTTTGGAAATTAAAATGGTTAATTGAAATTGGTTCGGATAATTTTGGCATAATTACTTGGACGGCTGAATTGGACCCATGGTTTCCCAATTCCAGTGGGAGCAGTTGTACTGCCTGGGCTGGAGGCCCAAAGCCAGTTAAGGGTTTGAACCATGGTGGGCCAAAATTGGCGATTTCAAAATAATGCCTTGGACATAATTGAAATGGGCTTAAATCATGCATTGTGACATGCTTATGAATTATATGTATTGGATGCATATGGGTGATTAAATATTTTGTATGATTGGATGCTATTGGGCCTTATTCGAGATCGGTTGTATTTTCTTTTGGGTAAATACAGCATGCGTGTCATTTTTCTTTTTTTAATGTAATTTTATTTTATTCACTTATCATAAAATTTGTAAAAGAATAAGCCCATGGAGTGGTGAGTCCAAGTGGAGGTGCAAGCCCAGAAGGAAGAAGATGGAGGCCCACCTGATATTGAATTCTAGTATAGGTTTACTAGAATAATATTAGGATGTAATATAGGCCCATAGCAGTCCATTTTACTTATTTATTTAATTATGCTTTATATTTATTTGCATGTATGAATTTATGATCCAACAGCAATTTCACTCGCCTTATGTATGCAAGCCGTTATTAAATGAATCTAATAACCAAATGAAATTACTAAGTCACCTAAAAGTGCTTCCCTCATTCAAAACCAGCTCGAAGTGGGGATAGGCCTGTTGTAGACCATGCCTTGGCAGGATGCACTGGAGTATTGTCATTTTGTATTGGGTTAGGGTATGGGATACTCTAACACTTGAATGGAGGTTTTGACTTAGCATGGGTAGTAGGATTCTCCGGGCCCTAAGCACAGATGGGTAAGTGCCAACAAGCCCATCATACCGAGAGTCCCTAGGTTGGGATTCGACGGCGTTCCTACCTAAATAGTTAGGGTATAGTTGTACCAGGCCCTCATCTGGCTATATCTTAATGAAATATGGATCTCGGCTCATAAGCCGAACAACTCGGTTTAATTAATAACTTGATTCATTATTAATTATGTATGGGAATAACAAAGTAAAGTCATTTATTAACACTCTTAAATGTTTTTCTGTGTAGAAACTCTAAATGGCAAATAACAACTCTTTATCACTGCGATCAATTCTCAAAAGGGACAAGCTTTCCGGTCTTAACTTCTTAGGCTGGTCTAGGAACTTGAGAATAGTTCTAAGATAGGAGTCTAGAGTATGTACTGGAGAGGCCTGTACCGGCTGCGCCTCAAGGACGTAATCCACCGACTGCCTAACTGGAGGAATACTAGGTGCATGTCAAGGATAATAGGAATGTGACATGCCTGATGTTGGCCTGTATGGTCCCCGAACTACAAAAACAGTTTATGGACCATCAAGCCTTTGCTATGATAACAACTCTTAACGAGATGTTTCAGGAGCAAGCTCGTCAAGAAAGGTACCTAGCCAACAAGGCATTCCACTCCTGTAAGATAGGGGCTGGAACATCTGTGTGCGCACACGTGCTCAAGATGAAGGGCTATTTGGACACATTAGCCAGTCTCGGATCGCCCATCTCTCAAAAGTTGGCGGTGGACACAATCCTTGCATCCTTACTGGATTCTTACGATCAATTCATCCTGAACTACAACATGTAAGGGATGAACCGTATTATTAGTGAGCTGCATAGGATGCTCAAGCTTGCTGAACAGTCGATCAAGAAGAGTCTGCCGGTGCTGCTGGTCAACAAGGGGAACCATCCTCTTGCCAAGGGCAAGGCCAAAGAAAAGGCCAAGGCCAAGGCTAAAAAGGCCAAGGCCCAGCAGAAGGCAGGTCTTGAGGATGTCTGTTTCGGGTGTAGGCAGGCAAGCCATTGGAAGAGATCGTGTCCCAACCTGATGGGAGAGCAGAGAAGGGGCCAAGGTGCGTCCTCTTCAGGTATTTATGTTATAGACATTAACCTTACTGTTTCAACATCCTGGGTATTGGATACTGGATGTGGTTCTCACATTTGTTGCAATGTGCAAGGACTTAAGAACAGAAGGTCACTGGGGTTAGGAGAGGTGGACTTGCGGGTCGGAAATGGAGCAAGGGTTGCTGCCATAGAGATCGGCGAATATCACCTTGTAATGCCCAGTGGATTGGTTTTGATTTTAGAACATTGTTATTTTGTACCTGCTATGTGCAGGAATATTATTTCTGTATCAATGTTGGATATTTTTTAGATTTCATTTTACTATTTCTAATGGTAGAATTACTTTATCTAGAGAGGGATTATTTTATGGAGATGCTCTATTAAATAATGGCCTATATATCGTGGACTTAAATGAAACCAATCATGTCTATAACATAAACACTAATAGTGTTAAGCCTAACGAACTTAATCCTATCTACCTATGGCATTGTCGTCTTGGCCACATAAACGAGAAGCGCATAGCTAGGCTTCACAAAGCTAGAGTCTTAGGGTCATTTGACTTGGAGTCAATTGATATATGCGAGTCATGTTTAAGAGGCAAGATGACTAAGGCACCCTTTAGCAAAAAGGCTGAAAGGGCAACTGGCTTATTGGACCTAATACATTCAGATGTATGTGGACCTATGAGCGCGGCGACCAGAGGTGGACACCTGTACTTTGTCACGTTCACGGACGATTTCAGCAGATATGGCTATGTCTATCTGATGAAACACAAGTCTGAGACCCTTCATAGGTTCAAGGAATTTAGGAACGAGGTACAGAACCAATAGGCAGAAATATCGAAACCCTTTGGTCGGACCAGGAGGTGAGTATATAAGCCTACAGTTTGACTCATATTTGAGAGAGCATGGAATAGTTCCACAGCTCACTCCTCCGGGAACACCACAATGGAATGGGGTGTCCAAACGGAGAAATAGGACCCTGTTGGACATGGTTCGCTCAATGATGAGTCAAGCCTCTATCCCAATTAGTTTCTGGGGACATGCCCTCGAGATAGCAGCTCTCATCTTAAACAATACTCTAAGGCAGTGGAAAAGACCCCATATCAGATATGGACGGGCAGGGAGCCCAATGTGTCTTTCCTAAGGATTTGGGGATGCGTAGCACGTGTCAAGAGATTGACTAGTGGCAAGCTGGAGCCCAAAACCGATAAATGCCTATTTATGGGCTACCCTAGGGAAACCAAAGGGTATTACTTCTACAACCCCGGCGAGAACAAAGTGTTCATGGCAAGGAAGGGGGTCTTTCTAGAAAAGGAGTTCCTTTCCAAGAAAGATAATGGGAGCAATGTTGAACTCAGGGAAGTTCAAGGTCCACAAGCTCCTGAAGAGGATAACTTGGAGGTCCAGGTGGAGCTTCCACAGGAGGAAGCACCGACCTAGGCCACATAAGGTCCTAGAAGATCTGGTAAGGATCGTCGGGAACCAGAGAGGTATGGTTTCCTCATCACCTACCAGAAGGCTATGGCAAGCCCAAAGTCAGCAAATTGGTGTAAAGCCATGGAGGTACAGATGCAATCTATGTACGATAACCAGGTTTGGAACTTGGTTGATCCACCGCCTGGTGCTAAGGTAATAGGTTGCAAGTGGTGCTACAAGCTAAAAGCCGACAATACCTTCAAGGTGCGTCTGGTTGCGAAAGGTTTCAGACAAGTCCATGGAATAGACTATGATGAGACTTTCTCACCAGTAGCCATGCTTAAATCCATCAGGATCTTGCTAGCCATAGCCGCATGGTACGACTATGAAGTCTGGCAAATGGATGTCAAAACCACTTTTTTTAATGGAAAGCTACTTGAGGATGTGTACATGACACAACCTGAGGGTTTTGTCGATCCAGAGTATCCGGGAAGGGTATGCAAGCTTCAAAGGTCCATTTATGGACTGAAGCAAGCATCCCGAAGTTGGAACCTTAGATTCAATGAGGCTATAAAGGAATATGGCTTCATACAGAATCAAGATGAGCCTGGTGTGTATAAGAGGACAAGTGGGAGCATTGTCACATTTTTGGTACTTTATGTAGATGACATCCTACTCATTGGAAGCAACATACCTTCACTGCAAGGGGTAAAGCAGTGGTTGAGTAAGTGCTTCACAATGAAGGACTTAGGCGAAGCTGAGATGATCCTAGGGATCAGAATCTATAGGGATAGATCAAATCGACTTCTGGGCCTAAGTTAGGCCTCATACATAGACAAAGTTCTGAAAAGGTTCAGCATGGACCAGACAAAGTTCTGAAAAGGTTCAGCATGGACCGGGCTAAGAAAGGTTTCTTACCAATGGGCCATGGGCTGAAACTTAGTAAGAAGAACTGTCCTAAGACAAAGGGGGACAGGGAGAACATGAAGTTGGTTCCATATGCTTCTGCTATAGGATCAATTATGTACTCCATGCTATGTACGAGACCTGATGTTGCCTTTGCACTAAGCATGCCAAGCCGGTACCAGCAGGATCCCAGGGAGGGTCACTGGAAGGCTGTCAAGGCAATCCTCAAGTACCTTAACTGGACTAAGGATAGCTTCTTAGTGTATGGTGGTCAGGAAGTGCTATTAGTTACTGGGTACACTGATGCAAGCTTCCAGACAGACCAGGATAAGTACCAGTCGTAGTCTGGATATGTATTTTTGCTTAATGGTGGTGCTGTAAGCTGGAGGAGCTCAAAGCAGCCAACCATAACGGACTCTACAACAGGTGTGATGCAGCTAAGAAAGCTGTGTTGATGAAGAAGTTTATTACTAAGTTAGGAGTAGTGCCAACTATCCAGGACCTAGTTGATATCTTCTATGACAACAATAGGGCCGTTGCACAAGCTAAGGAGCCCCGATCACATAAGAACACAAAGCACGTGCTCAGAAAGTTTCACCTCATACGAGAAATCGCGGAGAGAGGTGACATTGCATTGCACAGAGTGGACACCGAGGATAATGTCGTAGATCCTTTGACCAAGGCGCTGGCCCAGCCCAAGCATGAGGGTCATACCAGATCTATAGGGATTAGGCCATGCCTAGTTGGAAGTAATGCAAGTGGGAGATTGTTGGATATGCCCTAGTCCCGAGGCATTGGTCCTTGTATTTGTATTATACATTGATTGGATTTATGTATTATACTCATTTGTGTTATTAATAAAGGCATTAATTCATTTATTATATTTATCTTGTGCAATATATTAAATGAAGTATCCAATAGACATATCCATATCCATGATGACAAGTGTCATGCACTTGGCAGTAAGACCATGGATAGGGTAAACGATCTGACCATAAATAGATCCATAGTCTGTTCCAGTCATGGGAATGAGTGGAACAAGAGACTATCATTAACCTTATTGTATGGCAGTGTCTTATCGATCATTGGATATGGGATGTCAACCAAGTTAGGTACATGTAAAAAGGGCATGGTACTGGACAGATCCACTAAACGAGAAATCCACATGGTATAGTATCACAAGTGATTCTCATGTAGTACTTGTATGGATCCTTTGACCTGATCATATGATGGTGTTGCATATGAGGTCACATACTTAGGGGTACGCCTAAAGGGCCTGTAATAGGGTGCCAAGTATGGGTACTTTTGGGTATGTCATTCAGCATGGCAATGCTATGGATATGCAGAAGGGATTTGTCACTCAATAGTCCACTAGGAAGATATCACCGGCCTCTTGATGAATGTGATTGATAAGAGTGTGGCCACACCCAAACGAGTTGGAACTTGTTTGTGAGCTTCAGTGCATTCAAGATCAAGTTAATGTCAAGACACAAAAGAGGGTGATCAATCCTTGCCTCTATGTTGGACACCGATATCGATGACATGGGATATACAAGTTCAAACTACAGGGTTATGATAATAGTTAGACTACCATCTCCATCTTAATTGGGGGCTGTAGTGGCTTGCTAGAGCCCAACTACAGTCTGTGGGCCACAGGCCCACAGCTAACATAAAAATGGGACCACAGGATCATACACATTGAGCGACTAAACACTAACTTAAGGAATCACATGTATACTTGGAGTATACACTCTGCAGAGAGAGGTATATATTAATTATATTATAAAGATCAATTGAATTGATCATAATAATAAAATTAATATTTGATTGGCTCTTCATAATTAATTGGATTAATTTTGAGATTATTTCCTAGGTGGAAATATTCATATGTATAGGTTTACATATGAATTTATTTTGTGATGATCTAATTTTAATTTGATGGACTAAATTAATTGGTCAAACCGATTTTAATTTAAATGCAAATAATATGTTACTTGGTGTAATATATTAAATACATGGGTAAATTAAAATTGGGCTTGAAATTAGTTTAAACCAGACTAATTAAAATAGGTTTGGGCCTGAATTAAAAGTAGGAAGCCCACACAGATGAAGGAGCTAGCTTGGGCCAAAATTCCCTTGGGAATTTCGACCACTTAGGGTTAATGAACCCTAGGAATTTCGGCCAAGTAGTGTAAGCATCCATCTAGCCAAAATTCTCCCTAGCCTCCCTCTCCAAAGTTCGTGTTTTTCCGACGCTAGCACGGGTGGTGTTCGTTAGGCGTTCGTGTACGTCAACGAGGAGGGATTCTAAGTTGATTCCTGTAGTCGGCATCCATCTCTGAAAGAGATATTCTGGGTAAGAGATTTATCTCTTTCAATTAAATTTTTGTTTTTCCAATTTCCATCTCAATTGCTCCTGGGCATGGATTTGATGAAATCATCGCATTCTTCCACTTTAATCGGGTGATCTTCGGTGACAAATCCCTACAGGGCACTCTCGGGATATCCAAAAAAAAAAGGAAATCAAACACATAAAGTTCATCCTCATTGTCATCTTCACCCATGAAACAACATCCAAGCATCATTCTTTATGATATCACTTCATTCATTTATTATCCCTAACTCTCCATATGGTATGTAGGACAATATGCACATGTGAATAGAAAAAGCAAAGCTCCACAAAGACAGTTCACAGAGTAAGCTGGATCGACCAAGGATAAGGTCTCAGACTTTGAAGGCTATTGGGGAACAGAGAACAGTAGAAACAGATAGTGGGTTTGATTTTGGAGAGGAAGTGGAAATGGCAAACCCAACATCAAGTGTTGTTGATGCCCTGAAGGATTTCCTAAGATCTCAGGATTTTTGTGACATGTTGACAGAAGAGATGCGGGCTGTTGGAAGAGAAAGTGGGGAAGTCGAAACCAGTGGGCTTGGAAAGGAAAAGGTGGCTGAATCTTCTCGGTATGGGGCTAATGTCTCAGCTAGTGTAGAGAAGTTGCAAGAGATTGAGGCAGCCATAGAAAAGAAAATGAAGGCAAAGTACTCAGAATTGGATGAAGTGGTCGCCGAGCTAAAGAAAGGGGCCAACATTAGCCTGGGCTCCAAAAGAGGTGTGAATGTCGATGCTATGATAAATAAGGGCATCGAGACTTTCCCCATTGTGTTCCAAGTGGCGAAAGTTCCTTCCTCTAAGGGGATTGGCTTGCCAGAAGCTCACGGGAATCTTGTTGGGATTTTTCACCGGAAATCACCCGATAAAAGCAGAAGAATGCGGTGATTTCCTCAAATCCGGTCCCAGGAGCCATTGAAATGGAAATTGAAAAACTTTAAAATAAATAGAAAGAGATTAATTTTCTTACCAGAAAATCTCTTTCAAGAGATGGATGAAGAATGCAGAAATCAAAGCAGATTTCCTCCTCGTTTTCGTACACGAACGCCTAACAAATGCAACCCGTTCTAGCGTCGGAAAAACGAAAAAATGGAAGAGAGGAGGCTAAGAATTTCGGCTAGCTTGTGTTGGGGTTAGTATGGCCAAAATTTCACCCTAGGTTTTATACCTAGGGTGGCCGAATTCCCCTAGGGGAATTCAGGCCCAAATTGGCTCCTTTCCATTCTGTGCGGGCTTCCATGTTTTAATTTAGGCCCAGTCTAATTTTAATTATTCTGGTTTAAATTAATTTCAAGCCCAATTTCAATATACCCATGTATTTAATATATTACACCAAGTAATATATTATTTACATTTAAATTAAAATTAGTTTGAACAATTAATTTAATCTATCGAATTAAAATTAAATCTACACAAAATAAAGTCATAGGTAAACCTATACATATGAATATTTCCACTTAGGAAATAATCTCATAATTAATCCAATTAATTATGAAGAGCCAATTGAATATATTAATTTTATTATTATGATCAATCCAATTGATCTTTATAATATAATTAATATATATACACCTCTCTCTCCAGAGTGTATACTCCAAGCATACATGTAATTCCTTAAGTCTGCATTCAGTCGTTCTATGTGTACGATCCCGTGGGCCCATCTTTATATTGGCAGCGGGCCTTTGGCCCGCAGACTGCAGTTGGGCTCTAGCAAGCCACTGCAGCCCCCAATTAAGATGGAGATGGCAGTCTAACTGTTATCATAACCCTGTAGTTTAAACTTGTACATCCCATGTCATTGATATCAGTTTCTAACACAGAGGCATGGATTGATCACCCTCTTTTGTGTCTGACATTAACTTGATCCCGAATGTACTGAAGCTCACAAACAAGTTCCAACTTGTCTGGGTGTGGCCACACTCTTATCAGTCACATTCATCAAGAGGCCGGTGATATCTTCTCAGTGGGCTACTGAGTGACAAATCCCTTCTGCATATCCATAGCATTACCATGCTAAGTGACATACCCGAAAGCACCCATACTTGGCACCCTATTACAGGCCCTTTAGGCGTACCCCTAAGTATGCGACCTCACATGCAACACCATCATATGGTCAGGTCAAAGGATCCATACAAGTACTACACGAGAATCACTTGTGATACTATACCATGTGGATTACTCGTTTAGTGGATCTATCCAGTACCATGCTCCCAGGCATGTACCCATTAACTTGGTTGACATTCCATGTCCAATGACCGGTAAGACACCGCCATACAACCAGGTTAATGATAGTCTCTCGTTCCATTAATTCCCATGATTGGAACAGACTACGGATCTATTTATGGTCATACCGTTTACCCTATCCATGGTCTTACTGCCAAGTGCATGACACCTATCATCATGGATATAGATATGTCCATTGGATACTTCATTTAATATACTGCACAAGATAAACATAATAAATTAATTGATGCCTTTATTAATAACACAAATGAGTATAATACATAAATCCAATAAATGTATAATACAAATACAAGGACCAATGCCTCGGGACTAGGGCATTTCCAACAATCTCCCACTTGCACTAGTTCCAACTAGGCATGGGCCTAATCCCTATAGACCTAGTATGACCCTAGTGCTTGGGCTGAGCCAGTGCCTTGGTCAATGGATCTGCGACATTATCCTCGGTGTCCACTCTGTGCAATGCAATGTCACCTCTCTCCGCGATCTTTCATATGAGGTGAAACTTTTCGAGCACGTGCTTTGTGTTCTTATGTGACCGGGGCTCCTTAGCTTGTGCAACAGCCCCATTATTGTCACAAAAGATATCGACTGGGTCCTGGATAGTTGGCACTACTCCCAACTCAGTGATAAACTTCTTCATCCATAAGGCTTCCTTATCCGCATCACACGCAGCGATGTACTCAGCTTCTGTTGTAGAGTCCGCTATGGTTGGCTACTTTGAGCTCCTCTAGCTTACAGCACCACCATTCAGCAAAAATACATACCCAGACTGCGATTGGTACTCATCCTAGTCGGTCTGGAAGCTTGCATCAGTATACCTAGTAACTGATAGCACTTCCTGACCACCATACACTAAGAAGCTATCCTTAGTCCGGTTAAGGTACTTGAGGATTGCTTTGACAGCTTTCCAATAATCCTCCCCGGGATCCTGCTGGTATCGGCTTGTCATACTCAGTGCAAAGGCAACATCAGGTCTCGTACATAACATGGAGTACATAATTGATCCTATAGCCAAAGCATATGGAACCAATTTCATGTTCTCCCTGTCCTCCCTTGTTTTAGGACAGTTCTTCTTACTAAGTTTCAGCCCATGGCCCATTGGTAAGAAACCTTTCTTGGCCCGGTCTATGCTGAACCTTTTCAGAACTTTGTCAATGTACGAAGCCTGACTTAGGCCCAGAAGCCGATTTGATCTATCCCTGTAGATCCTGATCCCTAGGATCATCTCAGCCTCGCCTAAGTCCTTCATTGCAAAGCACTTACTCAGCCACTGCTTTACCCCTTGCAGTGTAGGTATGTCGCTTCCAATGAGTAGGATGTCGTCTACATAAAGTACCAGGAATGTGACAATGCTCCCACTAGTCCTCTTATACACACAAGGCTCATCTTGATTCTGTATGAAGCCATATTCCTTTATGGCCTCATTGAATCTTAGATTCCAACTTCGGGATGCTTGCTTCAGTCCATAAATGGACCTTTGAAGTTTGCATACCCTTCCCAGATACTTTGGATCGACAAAACCCTCAGGTTGTGTCATGTACACATCCTCGAGTAGCTTGCCATTAAGGAAAGCGGTTTTGACATCCATCTGCCATACCTCATAGTCATACCATGTGGCTATGGCCAGCAGTATCCTGATAGATTTGAGCATGGCTACTGGTGAGAAAGTTTCATCATAGTCTATTCAATGGACTTGTTTGAAACCTTTTGCAACCAGACGCCCCTTAAAGGTATTATCAGCTTTTAGCTTATAACACCACTTGCAACCTCTTACCTTAGCACCCGGAGGTGGATCAACCAAGTTCCAAACTTGATTATCGTACACAGATTGCATTTCTGCCTGTATGGCTTTATGCCAATTCGCAGACTGTGGGCTAGCCATAGCCTCTTGGTAGGTTTTGGGTTCTTCTTCATCCCAGATGAGAAGAGTTTGATCATCGGTGATGAGGAAACCATACCTCTCCGGTTCCCGACGATCCCTACCAGACCTTCTAGGTTCTTGTGTGGCCTGGGTCGGTGCTTCCACTTGCGGAAGCTCCACCTGGGCCTCCAAGTTATCCTCTTCAGGAGCTTGTGGACCTTGAACTTCCCTGAGTTCAACATTGCTCCCACTATCTTTCTTGGAAAGGAACTTCTTTTCTAGAAAGATCCCCTTCCTTGCCACGAACACCTTGTTCTCGGCGGGGTTGTAGAAGTAATACCCTTTGGTTTCCTTAGGGTAGCCCACAAATAGGCATTTATCGGTTTTGGGCTCCAGCTTGCCGCTAGTCAATTTCTTGACATGTGATTCGCATCCCCAAATCCTTAGGAAAGACATATTGGGCTCCTTACCCATCCATATCTGATATGGGGTCTTTTCCACTGCCTTAGTCGAAGTATTGTTTAAGATGAGAGCTGCTGTCTCGAGGGCGTGTCCCCAGAAACTAATTTGGAGAGATACTTGACTCATCATCAAGCGGACCATGTCCAACAAGGTCCTGTTCCTCCGTTCGGACACCCCATTCCATTGTGGTGTTCCGGGAGGAGTGAGCTGTGGAACTATTCCATGCTCTCTCAAGTATGAGTCAAACTCTAGGCTCATATACTCACCGCCTCTGTCCGACCGAAGGGTTTTGATATTCCTGCCTAGCTGGTATTGTACCTCATTCCTAAATTCCTTGAACCTATCAAGGGTCTCGGACTTGTGTTTCATCAGATAGACATAGCCATATCTGCTGAAATCATCCGTGAACGTGACGAAGTACAGATGCCCACCTCTGGTCGCTGCGCTCATAGGCCCACATACATCTGAATGTATCAGGTCTAATAAGCCAGTGGCCCTTTCAGCCTTCTTGCTAAAAGGTGCCTTTGTCATCTTGCCTCGTAAACATGATTCGCATGCATCAATTGACTCCAAGTCAAATGACCCTAGGACTCTAGTTTTGTGAAGTCTAGCAATGCTCTTCTCGTTTATATGGCCAAGACGACAATGCCATAGGTAGACGGGATTAAGTTCGTTAGGCTTAACCCTTTTAGTTTTTATGTTATAGATATGATTGGTTTCATTTAAGTCCAGGATATATAGACCATTATTTAATAAAGCATCTCCATAAAATAATCCCTCTCTAGATATAGAAATTCGACCATTAGAAATAGTGAAAATAAATCCAGAAATATCCAACATTGATACAGAAATAATATTCCTGCACATAGCAGGTACAAAGTAACAATGTTCTAAAATCAAAACCAATCCACTGGGCATCACAAGGTGGTATTCGCCGATCTCTATGGCAGCAACCCTTGCTCCATTCCCGACCCGCAAGTCCACCTCTCCCGACCCCAACAACCTTCTGTTCTTAAGTCCCTGCACATTGCAACAAATGTGAGAACCACATCCAGTATCCAATACCAAGGATGTTGAAACAGTAAGGTTAACATCTATAACATAAATACCTGAAGAGGACGCGCCTTGGCCCCTTCTTTGCTCTCCCATCAGCTTGGGACACGATCTCTTCCAATGGCCCGCCTGTTTGCACCCAAAACAGACATCCTCAGGACCTGCCTTCTGCTGGGCCTTGGGTTGGGCCTTGGCCTTCTTGGCTTTGGCCTTTTTGGCCTTGGCCTTGGCCTTTTCCTTGGCCTTACCCTTGGTAAGAGGAGGGTTCCCCTTGTTGACCAGCAGCACTAGCGGAGTCTTCTTGATCGACTGCTCAGTAAGCTTAAGCATCCCATGCAGCTCACTGACAGTACGGTTCATCCCTTGCATATTGTAGTTCAGGATGAACTGATCATAAGAATCCGGGCAAGGACGCAAGGATTGTGTCCACCGCCAACTCTTGAGAGATAGGCGATCAGAGACGGGCCAAAGTATCCAAATAGCCCTTCATCTTGAGCACGTATGCACTCATAGATGTCCCGGCCCCCATCTTTCAAGAGTGGAATGCCTTATTGGTCAGGTACCTTTCCTGATGAGCTTGCTCTTGAAACATCTCGTTAAGAGTTGTTATCATAGCATAGGCTTGGTGGTCCATAAATTGTTTTTGCAGTTCGAGGACCATGCAGGCCAACATAAGGCATGTCACATCCCGGTTGTCATTGACATGTGCCTCGTATTCCTCCAGCTGGGCAGCCAGTGGATTACGTCCTTGAGGCGCAGCCGGCACAGGCCTTTCCAGTACATACTCTTTTGACTCTTGTCTTAGAACTATCCTTAAGTTCCTAGACCAGTCTAAAAAGTTAGGACCGGAAAGCTTGTCCTTTTCAAGAATGGATCGCAGTGATAAGGTATTAGTGTTTGCCATTTGAGTGTTTCTACGTAGAAAAACATTTAGAGTGTTAATAAAGGGCTTTACTTTGTTGTTCCCATATAAAATTAATAATGAATCAAGTTATTAATTTAAACCGAGTTGTTGGGCTCATGGGCCGAGATCCATATTTCATTAAGATATAGCCAAACGAGGGTTTGGTACAACTACACCTTAACTATTTAGGTAGGAACGCCGTCCAATCCCAACCTAGGGACTCTCGGTTTGATGGGCTTGTTGGCACTTACCCATCTGTGCTTAGGGCCAGGAGAATCCTACTACCCACACTAAGTCAAAACCTCCATCCAAGTGTTAGAGTATCCCATACTCTAACCCAATACAAAGTGACAATACTCCAGTGTATCCTACGAGGGCGTGGTCTACAACTGGTCTATTCCCACCTCGATTCGGTTTTGAATGAGAGAAGCACTTTTAAGTGACTTAGTAATTCCATTTGGTTATTAGATTCAATTATAACGGCTTACATACATAAAGCGGGTGAAATGGCTATTGGAACATACATTCATACATGCAAATGAATATAAAACATAATTAAATAAAATTTGACTGCTATGGGCCTATATTACATCCTAATATTATTCTAGTAAACCTATACTAGAAGTGAATATCATATGGGCCTCCATCTTTTCCCTCTGGGCTTGCACCTCCACTCGGGCTCACCACTCCATGGGCTTCTTCTTTTACAAATTTTATAATATTTGAATAAAATAAAATTACATTAAAAAAAGAAAACGACACGCAGGCCATATTTACCCAAAAAAAAGAAAAAAATACAACCCATCTTGTACAAGGTCCAATAGCATCCAACCATACAAACATTTAATCATACATATGCATCCAATACACATAATTCATAAGCATGTTACAATGCATGATTTAAGCCCATTTCAATTATGTCCAAGCCATTATATTAGAAATCGCCAATTTTGGCCCACCATGGTTCTAACCCTTAACGGGCTTTGGGCCTCCAGCCCAGGTATTCCAACTGCTCCCACTGGAATTGGGAAACCATGGGTCCAATTTAGCCGTCCAAGTAATTGTGCCAAAATTACCCAAACCAATTTCTATTAACCATATTAATTTCCAAAATTAATGTCACATGAACGAAAATAAAATTCATTCAAGAAACCATACGCATTTAAATTACATAAATTTAAACACACGAATTTCAAAACCAATTAAAATTTCAAAACTGGGCCCCGGGCCCGAGACCCGCCAAATCCAAAACACTGGGCCCAGTGGCTCCCAGTGCCACGAGCAGCGGCTGCCTCCGCCGCTCCCGCCGGCAGCCCCGCACCCCGAGAGCCAGATTTTTTTTTTTTATATAAACAGAATTAATAAAAAAAAAAAAAAAATCACCATCCATCAACACAAAGCAATTCTCCAAGAATTCCAATAACATACAACAAAATTAAACTAACATAAACCTATATGCAAATTTAATTTTCATTGTATAAAACATATGGGAAAAAATCATAAACCCATACCAAGAACCCAAAAAAAAAATCTCCAATTTCAAAAATGGGATTCAACCAATATTATCAATTTCCACAGATCAAAAGCCTGCTCTGATACCACTGTTGGGATTTTTCACCAGAAATCACCCGATAAAAGCGGAAAAACGCGGTGATTTCCTCAAATCCGGTCCCAGGAGCAATTGAAATGGAAATTGAAAAACTTTAAAATAAATAGAAAGAGATTAATTTTCTTACCAGAAAATCTCTTTCAAGAGATGGATGAAGACTGCAGAAATCAAAGCAGATTTTCTCCTCGTTTTCGTACATGAACGCCTAACAAATGCAACCCGTTCTAGCGTCGGAAAAACGAAACAATGGAAGAGAGGAGGCTAAGAATTTCGGCTAGCTTGTGTTGGGGTTAGTATGGCTGAAATTTCACCCTAGGTTTTATACCTAGGGTGGCCGAATTCCCATAGGGGAATTCAGGCCCAAATTGGCTCCTTTCCATTCTGTGCGGGCTTCCATGTTTTAATTTAGGCCCAGTCTAATTTTAATTATTCTGGTTTAAATTAATTTCAAGCCCAATTTCAATATACCCATTTATTTAATAAATTACACCAAGTAATATATTATTTACATTTAAATTAAAATTAGTTTGAACAATTAATTTAATCCATCGAATTAAAATTAAATCTACACAAAATAAAGTCATATGTAAACCTATACATATGAATATTTCCACCTAGGAAATAATCTCATAATTAATCCAATTAATTATGAAGAGCCAATTGAATATATTAATTTTATTATTATGATCAATCCAATTGATCTTTATAATATAATTAATATATATACACCTCTCTCTCCATAGTGTATACTCCAAGCATATATGTAATTCCTCAAGTCTGCATTCATTCGTTCTATGTGTACGATCCCGTGGGCCCATCTTCATGTTGGCAGCGGGCCTTTGGCCCGCAGACAGCAGTTGGGCTCTAGCAAGCCACTGCAGCCCCCAATTAAGATGGAGATGGCAGTCTAACTGTTATCATAACCCTGTAGTTTAAACTTGTACATCCCATGTCATTGATATCGGTGTCCAACACAGAGGTATGGATTGATCACCCTCTTTTGTGTCTGACATTAACTTGATCCCGAATGTACTGAAGCTCACAAACAAGTTCCAACTTGTCTGGGTGTGGCCACACTCTTATCAGTCACATTCATCAAGAGGCCAGTGATATCTTCTCAATGGGCTACTGAGTGACAAATCCCTTCTGCATATCCATAGCATTACCATGCTAAGTGACATACCCGAAAGCACCCATACTTGGCACCATATTACAGGCCCTTTAGGCGTACCCCTAAGTATGCGACCTCACATGCAACACCATCATATGGTCAGGTCAAAGGATCCATACAAGTACTACACGAGAATCACTTGTGATACTATACCATGTGGATTACTCGTTTAGTGGATCTATCCAGTACCATGCTCCCAGGCATGTACCCATTAACTTGGTTGGCATTCCATGTCCAATGACCGGTAAGACACCGCCATACAACCAGGTTAATGATAGTCTCTTGTTCCATTCATGCCCATGACTGGAACAGACTACAGATCTATTTATGGTTATACCGTTTACCCTATCCATGGTCTTATTGCTAAGTGCATGACACCTGTCATCATGGATATAGATATGTCCATTGGATACTTCATTTAATAAACTGTACTAGATAAATATAATAAATGAATTGATGCCTTTACTAATAACACAAATGAGTATAATACATAAATCCAATAAATCTATAATACAAATACAAGGACCAATGCCTTGGGACTAGGGCATTTCCAACAAATCTGTATGCCCGAATAATGCTGACAACGGGCGCCACCAAACAGCAGTTAATCAACTTCTTCCCAACCACACTGGAAGGGGGAGCTTTGACCTGATATAACTCTCTATCAAGGGATGTGCAATCGGACTGGGAAGCTTTGTCAATAGCTTTCATCAAATACTACAGCTTCAATACCAAGATCCAGGTGAAGCTGTATAACCTGGAGAGGATTAAGCAAAAGCAGAATGAGTCCTTTGATGAATACTACCAGAGATGGATGAATAAGATGATTTTGTTGAAAAGCCACCCCGACGAGGATGAATTGATTTAGAAGTTGATTGACGATAGTAGGGACGTCTTCAAGAACAACATGAAATTCCACTCTTTCAGTGAACTCAGTGAGGTATACAGTATGGCTATGAAAATTGAGAGAGATGAAGAGGAAAAGGCAGCAAGCTATAGGGGCAACAGAAGCTCCGAGTACAGTTCCGGGTACCGGTTGACTACTGCAGCTAGGTCAAGTAGTGGGTCTGGTTCTGGTTCTACAAGCAAGAGCAGGCAGTGTTCAGAAAGTAAGCAAGCGGGGGTTGCCGTTGTGTCTCAGCAGCGAGGAAACCAAAGCAGAAATCGGGAAGGCCAGGGCATATCTCCATGGGCTTTCTCCTTGGCTAAGATCTTTGCCAAGTGTAGGAATGGTGGTCTATTAAACTCTCTCAGGCCAATTGAGAAGCTAGTGGATGCGGACAAAGACAATTTCTGTACCTATCATGTCATGGTAGGACACAGAACCAACAACTGTTATAAGCTAAATGATGCTATCTAGAAGTTGATTGACAAAGGAAGGTTACAAGAGCCTGCCAAACCCAGCACAAAGACTAACCCTTTGCCCGCATTTGAAAGGCAGGTTAGTATGGTACAGTTCAGGTTGCCAGACAACTTCATTTTTGCCCAGGTCCTGCAGGCAAACCCCACCGTATAGCCTGTGGTGGCAAATCAAACTGGGGCAAAGTCAGAATGTGGGAAGGTGACAGAGCAGAAAGAGGTGAAGCCCGTGAGCTTGGATAATCTAAACTCAGAAGATGAGTACAAAGAATATGGCCGTGATGAGATAGTTCATTTGCCGGTTGTTGAGAAGTCTAGAGTTCCTGAAGTCCAGAACATAACAAGGAGCGGTAGGGTTTACCAGCCAGTGGTTTAGTAGAATGACAAAGCTCCAGTGATTGGGTCAGGTAGCATGTCGATGCTAAAGGAAGTAGAAAAGGAAGACCTAGTCATTTCTCAACTGAAGAAAACCCAGCTCAGGCCAGTCTGTGGCATTTAAATTTGACCTCCAAGGAGCATAGGGCAGCACTGGTTAAAAAGCTATCTGAGATTGAAGTTTCCCCAATTACATCACTGGAGGCTATGTGCTGCTTGCTGGATAAGGTCCATTCAGGGGCCCCTGACATTGTATTTTTTGAGAAAGACCTACCGCCTGGAGGAAAGGCCCATAACAGAGCCTTTTATGTCAAGGTCAACAGAATGGATAGAGTCATGCCCTGTGTGATAGTAGATTATGGGTCAGCTCTGAACATATGCCCATAAAAAATAATGCCGTATCTGGGCTTAAGTGAAGATGCTCTGAAGAAGTCTTCCACCATGATTAGAGCTTATGACGACTCGAAAAGGACTGTGATCAGAACTTTTGAAGCTGAAGTGGAAGTGGGACCGATCAAGTCGACGGTCACTTTTACTGTGATTGATATTCCAGTCACTTTCTCCTTGCTGTTGGGGAGGCCCTGTTTTCACCCATTGGGGGGTGTCCCTTCTACTTTGCACCAGAAGATAAAATTCTTAATAGGCAATGAGGTTGTGACAGTTGAGGCAGATTCCCAGTCCATGATTGCTGCAGTTAATGAAGAGATTGTGCCATTCGGCAGAGTCCAAGTTGCCATGATCAGCGAGGAGGAAACCAATTATGCTCCGATGGTTATCTATGAGAACTATATGCTAGAATGGTTGTCCAAGTACCTGTGCAAGCAATATTTTGTTCCAGGTATGGGACTCGGAGCCAATTTACAAGGGGTGCATGAATTTAACATTGATTCTGGAAAGCCAAAGCAGTTTGGCCTGGGCTACACAACAGAAGCATTAGAGAAGAAAGATCTGAAGAGAGGAAAGAATGGCAAGCCCATGATAAAGCTATTCATTAAGGCTGGCGAAGAACTGTACAAGAGGCAAGCTGAGCCAGTGAAGGTCGGAAGTATTGAATACCTAGGCTTCGAGATATTCTCTGATGTTGTAGACTTTGAAAAAAGCCAGGAGGAGCCAGTTGCACCTGTGGCAGTAGAGGAAGCAGTTGTTAAGCCTGTCACCCCCCAGAAGAAGCCATCTGAAGTGATAACCAAAGCAGTAGGAGTGTCCAAGGGGAAAGCTGAAAAGAAAGTCTGCGATGAATCTGTAGAAGCAATTTCGGAGGCACTGGCCATCGTCCTGAACAAGGCCTTTATAGAACGGAGCTGGTGATCAAAGCAAGCCTGGATTCTGTGGTTTCCGAGATAGCAGGAATTATGAAGAAGGCTAAGGCGTAGGTGGCTAAGATTGAGGAGACTGCTCTTCCTGCTAAATAAGAGTCTGAAATTGCTGCTGACCTGGACAACATTCTAAAGCTAAGCAAGGATGGAGAAGTAGCCTGTGGTGGATGAAAATGATTTTGCTGTATCTGTTTCTTCTATCTTTAATGTGAATGATATACTTTTTAACAAATTTAATACAATGAAATCCCAATTTGCTTACTTGTGTGATGTTTATCCTGATAATTTCGGGCATGCATTTGAATCACCATCAAGCATATTTAGCATTCATGACACTGCATTGCATGAAATTAACATAAGTACAGATGAAAATCCCAAAATGGTATTCATTTCACATGAACTAAAATCCGAAGAAGAGAGAGAATTGACAGAAATACTGCAAAAACATATTAAGGCTTTTGCTTGGTCATACGAAGACGTGCCAGGGGTTGACACAGAAATAGCAGTTCACAAGATTCCAACAGATCCCAGATTCAAGCCAGTAAAGCAGAAGTTGAGACGGCTAAGACCAGAATGGGCTGCATTAGTAAAGGAAGAAATGGCTAAGCAGATTGAAGCCAAGTTCCTCGAGGTGGTAGAATACACTGAATGGTTAGCCAACATTGTGCCAGTGCCTAAGAAAGACGGAAGGGTCAGGGTGTGTGTTGACTACAGGGACTTGAACAAGGCCGACTCGAAAGATAATTTTCCTTTGCCTCACATTGATGTTTTGATAGATAGCACCGCCAAGGTAGCAATGTAGTCTTTTGTGGATGGATTCTCGGGATATAACCAGATACTAATGGATGTTGTGGACAAGGTGAAAACATCCTTTATTACAGAGTGGGGCACTTTCTGCTACAGAGTAATGCCTTTCGGATTGAAAAATGCTGGGGCCACCTACCAGAGGGCTATCACCATATTGCTGCATGACATGATTCATAAAGAAGTAAAGGTGTATGTCGATGATATGCTTGTTAAATCAATGACCCGGGAGGAGAACCCTGCTATCCTGGATAGATTTCTTACACTCATTGGAGAGTACAACCTGCGACTTAATCCTAAGAAATGCATATTTGGGGTTACATCAAGGAAACTACTGGGTCATGTGGTCAATCAAAGCGGAATAGAGATGGATCCAGACAAAATTAAAGCCATTCAAGATATGCCAGCCCCTAAAACAGAAAAGGAGGTCTGGTCATTCTTAGGTTCCTTGCAGCATGTCAACCATTTCATAGCACGATTAACTTTAATATGCGAGCCAATTTTCAAGCTACAAAGGAAAGATCAGCTAGTTATATGGGATGACAAGTGTTAGTTAGCTTTCGAAAAGATCAAGGCTTATCTGGTAAATCCACCAGTTCTGAGCCCACCAACTCCAGCAAAGCCTCTGATTTTGTACTTAGCTGTCGAAGATTCCTCCATAGGGTAATGTTGGCACAAGAGCAAGATGGAAGGAAGGAGTATCCTATCTACTATCTCAGCAAGAAGCTGCTAGAATATGAAACCAAGTACACACTGGTAGAGAAGACAGGTGTAGCAATGATTTGGCTGACTAAGAAGTTGCGCCACTACTTTCAGTCATACAAGGTACAAGCCGCAGCTAAAGTGGATATGATGAAATATCTGTATTAAGCATTGGTGTTGGTTGGGAAATTATCTAGGTGGCTACTACTTCTGTCAGAGTTTGACATTAAGTACATCACTAGGAAAACCATCAAAGGGCGAGCTGTGGCAGAATTTCTAGCAAATCAGCCATTAGAATAGGATCGTGTGGAGAATCTGGAGTTCCCTAACGAACAGCTGGCTTTAATAGAAGTGAGGAGATGGGTTATGTGCTTCGATGGTGCCGTAAAGAGAAAGGATGCTGGAATTGGGGTAATCATAGCAATGCCAGATGGTGAGATCATTCCATTATCGAAGAGGTTAGACTTTCCCATAACTAATAATGGGGCAGAATATGAAGCATGCTTATTCGGGATAGAGGCCATCCTGACGCTAGGGGTAGGCAATGTCTTGATTATTGGGGATTCACTTTTGGTGATTAGGCAAGCGCAAGGCGACTAGGATTTAAGAGAAGAAGCCTTACGGCCCTACTTAGAGCTGCTGCAGTACAAAAAAGGGTTATTTGGCCAGTGCGAGTTCAGACATGTTCCCAGAGAGCAGAATAAAATTGCAGATGCACTGGCAACATTGTCCTTTATGTGGGTAGATCCGGAAAAGACACAGATACAACCTCTGGTTATAGCAATTTCCAGGCAACCCTGCTTTGATATGCACGAGGTAATGGAGTTAACAGCCGAAGAAAAGCTGTGGTTCTTTGACATTTATCAATATGTGAAAGAGCGAAAGTATCCAGAAGGAGCTAATGCTGCTGATAAAGTTTCATTAAGGAGATTGGCCAGCTAGTTTAGAATCTTTGAAGATAAACTATATAAGAGAACTGCAAATGGGGTCCTTCTAAGATGTTTGACAGAATATGAAGCAGAAATAGTAATGCAGCAAGTACACGCAGGATCCTGCAGGCCGCATATGAATAGGATCGCAATGGCTAGAAAGATAATGAGACAGGGATACTTTTGGATGACAATGTAGTCTGATTGTGTGAAGGAGCTAAAAAGATGTCACGAGTGCCAAATCTATGTTGATATCTGTCACCTGCCACCACTCGAACTATAGAACCTAGCATCTCATTGGCCATTCTCGGCGTGGGGAATCGACATGATTGGAGAAATTCATCACACAGCATCCAACAGGCATAGATTCATAGTGGTTGCAGTAGATTACTTTTCAAAATGGGTGGAAGCAGAGTCCTTCTCCAGTGTGACAGCTAAGCAGATGGTTAAGTTCATTCAGAAGAACATCCTCTCTCGATACGGAATCCCTCACCAAGTAGTGACTGATAACAGAGTCCAGTTTTAAGGGGCAACAGCCAAGCTATTCACAGAACATGGCATTGAAAATCATAGGTCTTCTCCATATAGACCTATGATTTTCAATGCCATGTTCTGTGAATAGCTTGGCTGTTGCCCCTTAAAACTGGACTCTGTTATCGGTCACTACATGTCCATATAGACCACAGGCTAATGGTGCGGTGGAGGCGGCTAACAAGTAAATCAAGAAGATCTTATCAAAAATGGTAACCACCTACAGAGACTAGGCTGACAAGTTGCCATATGCTCTTTGGGGTTATAGAACCAGTGTCAGAACACCAACTGGCGAGACTCCTTACGCCTTGGTATATGGGATGGAAGCAGTGTTACCAGTGAAAATGGAACTCAAGTCACTCAGAGTAGCCTTGGAAGCTTAGCTACCAGAAACGGGAATAGGTTCAGGCTAGGTACGAGCAGTTAGCAGCATTAGATGAAAAGCGGTTAAAAGCACTGGATCATCTGCAGATGTATCAATGCAGAATGGCTAGAGTCTATAATCAAAAAGTGAAGTATCCCAGACAGCAGCTGAAAGTCGGGGATTTGGTTCTGAAACAGTTAAGGCTTATAAACATCGATGCTTGGGGAAAGTTTAGGCCGAATTAGGAAGGCCCATATGTCATAAAGAAGGTGCTATCGAAGGGTGGTGTAAGCATCGCAGACATGGATGGGAATGAATTTGCAAATCCTGTCAACCAAGATCGCCTGAAGCCTTACCATGTTTTAAAGAAAAAGTCTACTAGGTTGAAAACTTGAAAAGGGTGGCCTAGGCAAAAATCAAGAAACGAGAGAAAATGATCAGTTGGAAAATCCGCAAGGGACGACTGGTAAGGGATTCTGGTTCTGTGTGAAATGTATACAATTTTGGGAACCAATCTTTTCAGATGTACTCATGCTACTTTCATCAATAAAGTGTGATGTTTTGTTTAAATATGTTCGTATGGTTATATCAGAATGCATAAACAAAGTTATCTCACTTAAACATCCATTTAAAGAAAGCACTTTGCATTTAATAGGTTAAAAGACTTGCATTACTTTAACAATGAAAATGTGTTAAATACATGCAATCTGTAATCTTTTCTTATCCTCCGAATCAAACTCATTATTTCTCGAGGTGGCCAAAAATTTAGAAACAAATCCAAGTTCAAATGTCCCAGGACTTCAAAAAAAAAAAAAAAAAGCTCACTAAGGTGAAAACGAAAAAGGCGCCTTAGGCAGAAGTTAGAGCAGCTCGCTGAGTTGAAAACCCACATCGGGCAGTTCAAGCAAAATTTAGAGCACTTCTAGATTCGCCATTCCTAGGGGCAGAAAAGTGGAACTCTTCCACCATTCCCAAGCAAAAGCCCTTCCACTATTCTTCAGTAGGATCAACCGCATTATTCCCAAGTGGAACCATCATAAAGAATGTCCCCACTCTCTCCCCAGTAGTCATCAGACTCCCCCAATAGCCATTGTATATCCCCAGCAGAGGTGCAAGAGCCACATCACATAAAAAAATGTACTCTCCCCAGCTAGAGTCAATTATAAGCGTGATGTACCTCCCCTAACCAGAGGCACGACATGGTCTCCCCAGCAAGAACATAGGATATCAAGATTGGACAAATAGCGGGTAATATAGACCCGGTGTCAGGCCCAGATCGGCTTCACCTCAAAAATTCAGCAGATCC
The DNA here is from genome assembly GCA_039660915.1 of Euphorbia tirucalli. NCBI lineage: Eukaryota > Viridiplantae > Streptophyta > Magnoliopsida > Malpighiales > Euphorbiaceae > Euphorbia > Euphorbia tirucalli. The sequence continues at coordinate 48,540,666 of CM077632.1, read as the reverse complement.
GCCGCCGGTAATATAGACCCAATGTCAGGCCCAGATCAGCTCCACCTCAGAAATCCAGCAGATCCGCCTCGGGTAATATAGACCCGGTGTCAAGCCCAGATCGGCTTCACCTCAGAAATCTAGCAGATCCGCCTCGGGTAATATAGACCCGATGTCAGGCCCAGATCGGCTTCACCTTAGAAATCCAGCAGATCCGCCTCGGGTAATATAGACCCGGTGTCAGGCCCAGATCGGCTTCACCTCAGAAATTCAGTAGAACCGCCTTGGGTAATATAGACCTGGTGTTAGACCCAGATCGGCTTCACCTTAAAAATTCAGCAGATCCGCCACCGGTAATATAGACCCGGTGTCAAGCCCAGATCGGCTTCACCTCAAAAATTTAGCAGATCCGTTGCGGGTAATATAGACCCGGTGTCAGTCCCAGATCGGCTTCAGCTCAAAAATTCAGTAGATCCGCCGTAGGTAATATAGATCTGGTGTCAGGCCCAGATCGACTTCACCTTAGAAATTCAACAGATCTGCCACGGGTAATATATACCTGGTGTCAGGCCCAGATCGGCTTCACCTCAGAAATTCAGTAGATCCACCGCGGGTAATATAGACCCAGTGCTAGGCCCAGATCGGCTTCACCTCAGAAATCCAGTAGATCCGCCTCAGGTAATATAGACCCGGTGTCAGGCTCAGATCAGCTTTACCTTAGAAATTCAACTTCGTCTCGGGTAACATAGACCCGGTATCGGCTTGTTTCATCATCAACTTCGCCTCAGATAACATAGACCCGGTATCAGCTTCTCTCATCATCAACTTCGCCTCGAGTAACATAGACCCGGTATCGGCTTATTTCATCATTAACTTCGTCTCGGGTAACTTAGACCCGGTATCGGCTTATTTCACTATCAACTTCGCCTCGAGTAACATAGACCCGGTATCGGCTTATTTCATCATCAACCTCACCTCGGGTAACATAGACCCGGTATCGACTTATTTCATCATCAACCTCGTCTCGGGTAACATAGACCTGGTATTGGCTTATCTCATCATCAACCTCGCCTCGGGTAATATAGACTCGGTATCAGCTCAAATCAAATCATCACAGCAGCAACGACACTTCGGCAAATCAAGTACGTTTTTCTTGCCTTCTGTTTACGGTGCTTCAATTCGCATTCTCAAATTCACCTTAGGTATTTTAAACCTGGTATCAAGTATCAAATTTGATCACGCAAGGGGCAACTATAAGCATTGGGTTTTCCCGACCTCTATGATGAGAATTCCTGTATTACCTATTGAGTAGACAGACATGAATCAGACTTCAGAACGACTGGAATGCCACCTGAAGTATCTCAAAAATCCCAAAAACCGAGCTATCCTCGATTCGAAACACCAAGAAAGGCCCTCCAAGTGATTTTAGGGTTTAGGGTGAGCGTTGGTTTTTTACGAATTTTGGCCCCGGCTCTACCTAGAGCCACGCGGCTGTAATTATTAAACTACAGCCCTACAAATATAGGTTGACTCTAGTACAACTAGAGCCGTACGGCTCTAGTGGGTCAATCAAGTTACTTTGCAGAGCAACTTGACTGAAACGGGAAAAGTTTGGTTGAAATTCACAGAAAAGAAGACGACACATTTAATTCGTGAAATGATTAAGGGTTATGAGATATAAAAACCAAAAGTCAAATCAAAGAAAGGGGAGACAATTGAATCTAGGAAGCAGAAAAAAAACACAGGAATAAGAAAAAAGAGAGGTAGAGACTGAGACACACAGGGGAAGGGAAAGGAACTAAAACCAAAAGACTTAAGACAAAAACTGGTACCTAAGCTCTAAAGAAAGTGTTCTGGACCTTTGCTTAATCAATCAAAATCGTCTCGGATTTGTTTCAGATCGATTCGGATTAGTCTCAGAATTTCAGGAGGTTGAGGATTCAAGGTGCATTTCAAGTTTCCAATCTGATTCTGCACATCAAACACATCAAAACAACATCAAGGTAAACTCTGAGAGGCCTTAAACCTGTGTGCATTGCTCTTTCTTTGTGTTTTTCTTCATTTCTCAAATTTCTAGAAAACGAACTTCCCCGAATACAGCCAATGAACAGAGCCGCGTGGCTCTGGCTGTGTTCTGTAGAGGTAGAAACCCAAAATTGCCCCGATCGACCGAAAGTAGTCCGTTTTCCATTTCCTTGTTCTGATTGTGATCTATTTCGGCCCAACTATATCCATATGTTGTAAAACTTTGGTTTTTGGATTTCCGATCTCTCGGATACAGGGTTTTTGGTTTCCTAGATTTTCGTTTTTCTGAGATTCGGGGTTGTTCGATCCAAATCGGATCCGTAGTCCAGCATTTACAGACCCCCGACTTCTACGGGAATCCCTAGGAAACCCTAAAAATGAGCAAAACGGCAATTTCAAAAAACGAGAAAATCATTTTTTAGGCTCTAGAAGTTATAACCCCACGGCTGTAAACTAGAGCCACATGGCTCTAGTTACAGCTGCATGGCTGTAACTTCCAGAGAGAAACAGAGTCGCGGAACGACCTATACAGATGTCGTCACGTAATTCTATTTTTGGATTCGGACTGTTTTTGGCGTGTTTACTGCTTTTGGACCCTAGATGGATGTTGAATTTAGGAAACCCGCACGAATGGAACCCCGAGTTCTGGGATAACAGACCCGCTAAAAAGAGAAAATTTGCATGAAACCGAGCCAAATGGTTTTCCAAATTATTTTTCAGCAAAAAATTACAGGGTATTTTCAAACCGTTTTCCAGGTCAACCGGGCAGGCTGGCCGATTCAACCCGGTTACCCCCTAAATGCATGCCCCCGTTCCTAAAATTCCCAATTCTGTCCAATTTAAGTCCTATTTGTGTTGTGATATAAACTGTGCTAACCGTCTATTTTGTAGCTTTTAATTTTTTTTTATTTTCTTTTTTGGTGTAATTAATAGGTTAACTCCTGTATTTTAGGCGGCTGTAATTCTTTAGATATTCGTGTATTTTAGGCGTTTGTAATGTGCGGACTAGTGCTTTTTATTTTCATTCGATCTGGTTGAATAAGCGGCCTCTATTCTTATTCTTTTTAACTACTGGAATGTATGATTTACTTATTCTGCAATTTATTTCTATCATTTGCTTGAGCATCGGTTGATAAGTAAACACAAATTGGGTAGAGAAAGATAATAAAGCAAATAAAAATATGGTAATATGAATTAAAAAGTGAAAGCAAGCTTGAGGTTAAGTAATTCACTTGCCCGAACCCTAAATCTCTGGATTAGGTACAGTAGTCTATCCTCGGTAGGGAGCTATACCGGAATTTTCTGGATGAGCTGATTCGGGTGGCGACTCTATCACTGATCTTGGAATTTAAGTTTCGAGGTCTTTAAGTTAAAAATGGGAAAAGGTTTTCTATAACGGGATTTTCAAACGAACCAACAATTTTCCCAAAGATAATCAAAATCCGTTTTCAAAAAAACCAAAATGTAATCAAAAACGCATTTTCCCAAAAGTATCCTTTTCCCCGATTCGCTTCACCATGTCCCATTCCTTCTTTAAAGGTCGTCCGCTCACAAGTGGGTTCTAGCAAACCATTACAGCCCCTAATTAAGATGGAGACTTGCAGTCTAATGTGAAACATAACCCGGTAGTGATCTTGTATATCCCTTGCCAACTGACATTGATGTATAAGAAAGAGGCATGGCCCTGTCATCCTCTTATATGCTTATTTATCTTTTGATACCGAGTGGACTGAACCTAACAAATAAGTATCCCAACTTATTCGGGTATGGCCATACACTTGTCAGTCCCGCTCATCAAGTGTCCAGTGATGTCATCTCAGGGGACGCTGAGTGGCAATTCCATCAACACCACTATCAACATCAACATGTTCACTGGCCCACCCAATATACCCATACTTGGCACCCTGTTACAGGCCTGTTAGGCATGTATCAAAGTGTATGAGATCCCAAGTTATGTTACAATGAACATCAGGTCTAAGGATAATAACAAGACCTACCCGAGAAACACCTATGACGATAGAACCATGTGGTGTTTTCATGGAGGATTGATCTAGTACAATGCAACCCAATATGTACCCATATCATTGACTAACAGTCCATGTCTAATGGCCGATGAGACGCCGCCATCCAGTTTAGGATATGATAGTCTTTGGTTTTATTCATTCCCATGATTAAAACAGACTAAGGATATCTTTATGATTATAACTTTAACTCTACTAAAAGGTCTCATAATGCAATGGTCTACATTGGTTCACTTTAGTATGGTTATAATCATTGGATACTTTATTTACAAATAGCACAAGATATGAATAAATAGATTCATGCCTTTATTTCAACACAAAATGTATAATACAAAATATCCAAATATAAAGTATAATACAATACAAGAACCAATGCCATTTGGACTAGGGCACACCAGCAATTAAATCCCAACTTAAAAGCTAATTAAACTCAAGGCTTAAATCAAGGCCTTGATTTGAGCCAAGAGTTAATTCTCTTAAATGAGAATTTCAACCATAAAGGAAATGAGAGGATGAAATTTTCAGCTAAGCTTTCTCTCCTCCTTTGATCCACTGCTAGCACAGGTTCTACTTGATAGACGTTCATGTATGTGAGAGTGGAGGGAATCGATTTCGGTTTCTGCAGCTGTTTCTAGGAAAGACATTGAAAGGGGAGAATCTTATTCTTTATCTTTTGATTTTATGTTCTTGATTTCCATTTTAATTGCTCCTAGGTCACAGATTTGAGAAAATCAATGCGAGCTTCTGCTTTTATCGATTGATTTTCTATGAAAAATCCCTACATGGGCAGGGAAATAAAAAAAAAAGTTTTGGATCTTGTAGTTGCAGGGGAGAAAAAGGACAGATAAGAAAAGAGAGGAGGATATGAAAAAAGGGGCAACCATTTTTTAACCATTAGCAACTAGAAAAAAAAAAGAAAAGAAAAGAGAAAGCAGCAACATTTAGCAAGGACAAAGAGAGTAAAAGAGGTAGAGAGAGCAAAGGAAAAGGGAAGAAAACCACATCCTACCTTCTCTGCATCACACCAACTCTTGACTTCCCAACTCAAACACTACTCTTCCTAGCCTTAAACCATCCAACTTCTATCCTTCATCTTTGGTTCGGAATCTCTGGGAAGATTCGGTGCAAAAACGAGCTCATTCAGAATGGGTCAGCATTCTCAAACAGACTTAAAAAACTCAAAGTATTGCATACACACAACAAGGGTACTTTTGGAAGGCCCTAAATCCTTTTACTGATTTCTGGGTTGCATTTTGTTATGTATTTGAAGATTTTCATAGAGAAACAAAGATGCTCTTTTCTTGAGATTAGAACCGTATGACTCTGATCTTCAAGAATAGTTCCATGCAAAATTAATTTTTTGAACCAAACTATTTTTACAAACATGAGACCCGTACGACTCATTTCTTGGTGGCTTTGTTCTTCGTTCTAATCTGATTTTCAATAAATCAGTGAAATTTCACTCCAAAGGCAGGCTAAATATCCAAACTCACAAGAAAAAGAAATTTTTTAGAACTTGATATTTTGATAAGCATAAGTGTGAATATATATATATATATATATATATTAGTATGTTTTTGCGAAAACCGTTTTGGATGTGTTTACTGCTTTTCGATCGAAATTTAATTCCTGTGACATACCTAACCCCTATGAAAGGGATTCCTATAAATACCTAGATCATAGACTCGCTTTGATATGCATAATAATAAACTAAAAAAAATTTTTTTAAAAAAATGTTTCCTTCAACACAAAATCAGAGGCTGTTCCAAAACATTTTCCAAGTCTATTCGATTGAACCTCTCGGGTTCCCCTAACTATCCCCTATAATGCATGCCCTCGAGCTATCATGCTACCTATTATGTCCTGTTTGAGTCCTACATGCATATATATTCATTATGTTACTGACCTTTGTTTTGCAGGTAGATGTTTGTTAGGTTAGATCTAGCTCTCTATTGTTAGATCACTTGTGTATTCTGGGTGAATGTATCCCATATCCGACTTTACAAATATATTCCCTAGGGTAGTTTATTAGATTGGATCGTAATAATTTATTTTTTTTTGAATTTATTTACTTTTCTGTATTTATTTATCCCTTCCCGTATAAGCATATAGATAATAACTAGGACTGAAAATATAATGGAGAATAAATATAAAAGACGTGCAAATTAGAACATTTAATAATTATTCGAAATGAGACAAAAATTAGTGATTTGTCCCGACCGTAATCTATGGCTAAAAGGCATAGCGATTCGTACACAGCTCTACTATATCACAATTTCCTGATAGAGCTAAACTGAGTAGTGACTTCTAAATCATTTTAGCAAGGGAATTTGGTTTCGTACATTTCCCTTCCACCTTCAAAAATTCAAACACTGTGATGCATTCTAAATGCACTCGCACCCCTTTTCTAAAAATAAAACCTTCTCCCGGCCAAGCCTTATGGCTCGTTCGTGTAAAGGATCATCCAATCGAAGTCCCTCAATCAAAATTCAAAGGCTTTTCAATCTAGTGCCAGCTATCATCACACCATCCATATAGCAAAGGGACCTTAAGGCTCAGTCCTAACCTGCATAGGAAATTACAAACATTAGAAACAAGCATCATTCAAAGTCAAGGTATTCAGCTCATCCCTATAAGTCGCATACTCATGCATAGAATCATGCCAAACTTCGATCCATTACCTTAGTCAAGGAAGTTTAGAATATCCTTTGGTAAGGGTTGGTCTCGTTATGAGGCCTATATCATAACCCTAAATTTGCAACATGAGTCAAGAGCAGTGGAAGTGAAAAAGACAAAGGACACATGACTATTGGAGGTAGTAATGCTCACCAGAACTAAATACCAGGAGCAGTTCAGGTCCTGAGCTCTTGCAACATAAGTCTAACATGTGGTGAATGTGGAGCAAACAAGCAGCAGCCCAATTACAGCTGGACAATCTCTCCAAATCAGTCACTAGTGGACTCAACCCTAGGATAATAGTGCTCACCACTCCAGAAATAAGGTAGGACCCAATAAGAATAAGATGAAACATCGAGTGTACTCCTCTATCTCCACATTTGTGGTAGGATTGAGCTGTAGCCAATAGTCCTTCAAATCATTCTAGAGAATGGCATGCCCCCATCTCACCCATGGGTGTATACCTAATAGCTCCTTTAGCTTCCCCATATGCGGTGTTAAGAAGTACAACTTGTAGTCAAATAAGAAAAAGGCACCTGTGAGCGGACGACATTTTTGCAAAACGGAAAAATGGAATAAGAAAAGTACGCTGTGAAGCGAACCGCAAAGTTGGGAGTTTTGTTTGTTGGATAAATAATAATATTAATATGGAAATTCATTTTTGGAAAATAATATTCATAAAAAATTTGAGACCAAAATCTCAAAAACAAAGTATAGAAGTCGCCACCCGGCTCAACTCAACCAGGAAATTTAGGTATAGCCGAAACCAAGTGAAGGCTGCTATACCTTCCAGGGATCTAGGTTCGAACAAGTTACGTACTTATTATCTAATTAAAATAAATACTTCAACAATCAAATCATAGCATTTTATAAGACTAAGTCGATTTTATTTGGAGCACACGGCGTTCATGCAAGGTACAGAAAGCAGTAAATAAATTAATTATACAAACCAAATCAAATAAACTACCCTAAGGATACATATGAATCAAATGGGGAATTAAGGTACAATCGCCTAAAATACATGAGTTCATCTAATATAAGAATAATACTTTGCGAAATAGATGTTAGTACATGATTAGTCACATTTATGACACAACTATGATAGAACGGGGCAATAAGTGAGTTGTGATGATGCATTTAGGGGGATAATCAAGGAAACTTGACAAATCTCACCAACTAGACTTGGAAAACATTTTAAAATATCCTTGCATTGATTTTTGAACATGGTTTTATCGATTAATTATTTGGCATGGCAAGTGAGTCGATTTCAAGAAACTAAGTTTCTATCATTGTTCTGGTCTAATACATGCTTTTGGAATGTAAAGGTTCAAATGTCATGAAATGTTTGAAGATTGGTTTTTAGTGATTCTGTCCCAATGTGATACCCACGTGGATGTACAATCAAGAGCCGTACAGCTATGGTTACACCCGTACCGATGCCACTTCTAAATCAATAGTCAAAATTTAAATTTTTAAAGTTTCATGTTGCTCTCCTGAGTACAAGAGTGGTATGGCTTTTGTTACTATAGCCGTGCGGATGTAACTATAGTCGTGCAGCTCTGGTTCTCAGACTAGAAAGCCCAAAATAGAGTATGTTTAAAATACGAGAATGATGCTCAAAATACAACACAAACAAGTCAAATGCTTTTGGTTTCTCAGATATTTACCCTTGAAGCGTGGATCCACAGCTTTGGGAGGCAAAAATCCTTCAAGAGAGGCTTTGATTGAACACCCGAACTCCAAGCTATAAAAATGGTTTTAGGCTCCGAATGTTATGGTTTTAGTGTTCAGATTAGTCTCTAAACCTATTAAGAGCCTTCGTGAAGTGTTGTCCTAAGATTTCTAACCGATTTTAAGCCTAAAAACAAAAATTGAAGTTGAAAATTAAAGAAGAACTTTGGTTCCTCTTTCTTTTTCTTCCTTTCTCTTCTCCTCTCTCTCTAAATTCAAATTGCCAACCTTTAATTCCTAGTCTGGTGAGGTTTATATAGGCAGAAGAGGGCTCATTTCTTATTAAAGCCGCCCAAAAACATCCAAAAAATCATTTCCAAGAAAGAAGAGTCACTATTCTGTCAGAGAATGAGACTCGTGCGGATCTCAACTCGACAGTCGTACGGCTATCAACACGATATCCGTGCAGCTCTAAACTACAACCATACAGCTGTTGATCTGAGACAACCTTTCTCTTCATCTAGGAAACGATTTGGGACTTGAAGTTCGGTTGACTAGAGCCTCAATCTTGAGTTGACTTTGACCCCTTGTAGCTATGAAAAGCTATAGAAGCAAACAAACAATTTATTTATCAATGAAACAGAGGGATGAAAATCCCTCGCTCATATCACCAATCTAAGGAAGCCCAGTGAAGAGTAATAGTCAACTCCACAACTGGAAAATGGAAAGTATATGTGGAATCCATCCACCAATCAATCAAAGTGGTCAGTTCATCCAAGCTCCTCGTAGAGCAAGACCATCCCCTGGGTGAGGTAAGGCCACCGGACCTATGGTTTGTAGTGGCCTGCACAAGGTAAATATTCTTAGTCATAAGCATATTAATGATAAATGTTCTAATTGATTTTACATTTAATTGCATAATGTAATTCCATAATCGTGTTTCTACACATTGCATAATTAGATATAATACACATGACATGTGTTTTAAATGTATCTACATAACTATATGCATAATTACATTTGCATATCTCCTAATTGCACAATGTATGTATTCTCATACGTGTTTGCTTTTGTAATTTTATAATTGTTGCATTTGTATACATCATTGCATAACTAGGGTATTTTAAATATATTGGCATTAAATTTCATGTACTTTCCTGTAACACTCCTTCAAATGGGCTGTTTCATTTTCTATTTTCAAGAAAATAAAAATTCAAGCTTGCCGATTGCTGCGTGCCATGGTTGCCAGTTGGCAGCCGCACCCGTATGGCTACTAGCATCTTTGGCAGAATCGCACATCGAGATTTTGCCTATTCCCACAAATTCAAAATTTCTTAGAAATTTTGAAATTTTGATCCAATTTTCCATGCAAATCATCAATTTTAGGACTACACTAAGCATACCTATGCATCAATTGCAACTTCTAACAAGTTTTGAAGGTTGAATTTCAAAAAATTACCTGAGTTCGGCTTATGTGAGTCGAGAAATTCAAGACTATCGGGATACAAGTTTCCTACGAATGATCTGTACTTGCCGAATGAGTAAGCCTAAGCAATGTAGACGTTGGGGCATCATCAATCTCGGACAAATCGGGAACTAATGGGTTCCTTTGAGGAGGATTCTCCTCTATTGGGTTACCCGAATTCTCTTCGGATCTTTGACTACGTAGAGGATGACGGGTATATGTGTATGTTAGGAAAAATGAATTTTTTTCCGCATATTTGGGATATTATACTTAACTATTAATAACATAGTGTCATCTATGAAGCACACGACTCTTCACGCGCTTCACTTGACAGTGTAATGTTGTCTAAAGTACTGCGTAGAACATGCGGCATTTCACGTCATTCACTCGGTTTTTAAAGCGTTGCTTCCAAGAAACGAGTGAATAAAAGGCCAAATGGAATATCTTGCACCAAATGAATGGAGAAGACCAAAAGACCGAGTCCAAATATCAAATTGTGCTTTTCCTCGACACGTGTCCTATTGACCACGTGACGTTCATGTGACACCTTTGATAGTTGGACTCGGCCTTTTGGCTTTCTCCATTTATTTGGTGGCAAGATATTCTATTTGGTCTTTTATTCACTTGCTTCTTGGAAGCAAGACTTTAAAAACTAAGTGATGGACGTGAAATATCGCGTGTTCCACGTAATAGTTTAGACAATATTACGCTATCAAGTGAAGGGTGTGAAAAGCCGTGTGCTTCACGCAGTAGTTTAGATAACACTATGTTATCAGTTTTTTTTTTTTTTTTTTTTTTTAATGAGTCCAAATTTTCCATATATATGGGAGTTCAAATTTGAATATTCACAGATAAAGATAATGAGAAAATCAAATATATGAAAAATATATGGACGAATTTAGTGAGGTAGTGGGATTGCCTATACATAGTGGATATAACTAGGAGTTAGAAAGTAGGGATTTGTAAATACATGACTGAAGTTAACCAGTAATAAATGGACAGATAAAAAGAAATTCTAATAATATTGTCAATTGCATTAAGTTCCGAATACGATTTTTAATATTTAAACAAAAAAAATTCGAATAGGGAGAACAACCACCTAATGTTAATTAATAAAATTTAATTTTTTTAAAAGAAATTGTTATAGCATAGAATTGCCTAGAATTGCCTAGAGTGTATGGTGGGGTGGTTGTTGGGGTGACAAATTAAATGGAATCAGTAGACTAAATGGAAGCTATACATGTGTTGTGTTAGTATTTGATTATTTGACATCCACTTCGGAAGGTTGATGGGATCCGAGTCTTTTCCCACTTAATTGGAAATTTATTATATATTAATATAATCCATTTTATGGAATTTTCCAATTTTGGTTGGGCAATTGGGCACCGCCTATATTTTCCATCTCTTTCTGCCCTCTGATGCCACCCCCACTCATTTCCTTATTTTTATTAATAATCTCACTTTAATTCCCTACGTGTATTATATATTAATCATTAGTTCGTTGGTAGTTATATCTCTAAATTTTATATTTTTAATAATACGTGCATGTTAATTCCTTATACTTCCACCGTTTTTCAAAGAATATGGTATAAAAACTTGATATACCTATTATCATTAAAATGTGCTAATTATTTTTTTTTATCAGATTTTGATAGACCATTTTGGTAGTAAGTATATCCTAAATCATACACAACTAGTTAAATTTTACTTTTTTTATTATACCTTTATTCATCTTGTAAAAAAATCATCATATTAAGTTAAAATTATAAATAGTTTTTCAAGCTTAATACAAAATTTATTAAAAATTGTGATTAATTAATACTCGTATATTTCTATTGTTTCGCTATATAAGAAAAAAGTAGAAATATTATATATAAAAATTGTTTTTTAACTATTTTGACTAAAAATTTTTTTAGCACGTAAAAGATGAATGCAGTCTAACAAAATGGTAGGAGATAGTAATACTATTCTACTAAAAGTATTCCTATAACTATTACTAGGAATATGGACCACTTATTAACTTTTTATTGCGATCAACATTAACTATAAACATGTATTTAAAAAAAATATATTAAATATTATCTCAATCAATCAACTATTTTAAAATAAAAGAATGTTTTTTTTACACGACACTCTTTGAAAAATGTAGTGAGTAGTTTATGTCTTCGGTCGAGACTCCAATTTAATTCTCTCATTGTCTGCCTCTCTTTCTTTTTTAACTTTAGGTAATTATTTTTTGCTCCATCTTTTCTCACATTTAATTCAAATATTAGCAGAGTTGCTTTTAAGTTATGTTCAAATCCTAATATTTTCGTCAACGTTAAATTAAGATTATAATCAGATGACAAAATGGTAAAAACAAAAAATCTCATATATAAAAGTAAAAAATATTTAAAATTTTAAACTTTATGTTTAACTTCAGAAAATTGTATTTATCATTTAATTGATCCACAATTACTAAAAAATAAGTCAAATGATGAACCAATATATACTTTAAGAGAGATTTTAGTGTATACGTGAAGTACACTACTCCCAACGATAAAAAAAAAAAAATGACACATGAATCATTGTGTTTTTAAAAATAATTATATTGCCCTTAAGATTTATCATATCAATTCTTTAATCCTTTTTATTAGAGCCGATTATCCAATTTAACCTAATAATAACAAAATTACACTTTTGTCATATTATAATGCATGGTAAAACATTTTATTTTAATTTATTTTATTTTTTCACATAATCCTAATCTCTCTAATATTTATCAATTGATTTATGAGCATTTGTAGAAGAGATAAGTACAAAAATAAACATGTGGTTTTGACTATTTGGGAAATAGTACATGTAGTTTAAAATATTATAAACTGGGACTTATGGTTTTGTATTTTTAACAAAAACAGTCTATCATCTAATATCTCTTAAAAACTCTTTTATCCTTCAAATTTTCACTTGAAAATTTGCATCTTGGTTGATAAAAATATAAAAAACATTAGTGACAAAGCTCAAAGATTTTCGGAAAGTGTAAATATTTTTTTAAAATTAACAACACAAAAAAATAAAAAAAAAAATTGTTGAAAAATATCCAAATGTTTGTGACATCTTTTTAAATAACGTAGTAGGTGAACTATGAAATATTCAAAACGTCTCACAGGATTTGAAATTGCAAAGTTAACCGTCTTTTGAAATTATGAGGTGGCCGACTTGTGAAATATTTAATTAGGCCCATACACAATTGGAATTACAAATTTGTCTAGATAGAATTAAAAAATTTGCACGGACTAAGGCCTTTAGTAGCCACAATGTGGCTCAACCATCGCACTTCAATTGGAAAAAAAAAAAAAAAAAGTGTTATTAATTATTTAATAATCAATTGATTAGACGAAATTTTACACTTTATAATAAAAATTTTTATATTCAAAAATATATATCAGGTGACACAATTTTATTGATTTAGCAATACATAGATAACATAGTGCATTTATTCTAAACTCCCCCACATGAGATATACAATAATACCACTTAGATGTATAAGAGGATAAATAATTTATGAGTATCTATAGTTTTACATATTATACTAGTTAGTCTATCTATTGACTCTTTAATCCCTAAATTTTTTTTTTAATTAACTCTTTAATCCTTTTATTGAATCAATAGTCAAATTGAACTAAATAATGACAAAATTACCGTTTATGCTATTTTATAATATTTAAACATTTTATTTTATATTTCTTTTTTCTTCTACATAATTTTGGCCTTTTTAATATTGATTAATAGATTTATTTATTAACTATGTTTCATATAATTATATAACTTTAACTTAACGACGTAGATGTTATTTCATTAAAAAAATAAATAAATAATTATTTTACAAAATATAGAGTTAATAGTGAAAGTATATATATAATTGTAAACATATATGAACTTTTTCATCCCTAATAAACTCTATGACTAATATTAACAACAAAAAAATTATTTTGAAAGAGTTATAGGATTCATAATAACATGCATTATTTTTTGTTATATCATATTAAATTTAAAGAAAAATTGTAATAGAAATTACAGAAAGATTTGTTTATTTTTGTAACTAATATTATATATATAAGTACACCAATTTTTTTTTTATATATGCTACAAAAGGTATTAGAAACTTTTAAATTAAAATTTAAAAACTAAAAGATAAATTTTTACTTATAATCAATGACAGTTTTGTACTTTTGTGTGTAAAAATAAATAGCAAGACTAAACAGTTGATTAAAATAAAGTTTAGGGACTAAAAAGTTAATAGAAGGACTGACTAGTACAACATATATAACTATAGAGACTAATAAATTATTTACCCTTTATAATATCTACAAGTACAAAGTTATTTTGCTGCTATGGTAAAATTTCAATAGTATATAAAGTTGTGATCCATGCTCTAGATCTATTGATTCAAGAGAATGTACAAACTTTATTTGTGGCTATGTATACAATGTACATTAAATTACCGTTTTCTCCATTGGCGTATAAGAATAGAAAAATCAATCAATTACCGAGTCAATTCTTCAATTGATAGAGAAATTCAATTAATCATTAATATTAAACCTAGACCAAAAAAAAAAAACAAGAACATTCTTCAACTTACGCCATTGATGGGATCACGGGAACAGTCATCTTAATAAGTACGGCATTATCTTTAATTGAAATTAGGAAAGAGCAAATGTGGGCTCGGTTAACCTAATAATGAAAATAGTTAGAAACGAATATTGACCTTAATTCGGTCCAAGAATAATCTAATTGAGATATTTGAAATTATAATATAAAACATAAAGTATCAATGATCATTCAATCTAATATAAAGTATAAAAGAACATCATTAAAAAGTTCAAAATTACAATATAATATTTTACTTATAATCAAACTTCAAATTATAATATTTAACAAACCAAATTAATAAACCAAATTATAATTTTTTTGTTTATTATTTTTATTAGGTTCGGTTTTCGATTTGTTAGGTTCTTTATAGTAGAAACTAAAAACCAAACCTGAAACCGATCTTATCTCATATACATACCGAGAACCGAATCAAATTTATTCAGTTCGATCCTGTTCGATTTGGTTTGTTAGGTTTTTCACTCTTCCCTACTTGAAATTGATCTTTTTACTTTTTGTTTTTCTTCATTTTTTCAGAGTGTGGAAAATGTGCTAATTCCCATTAAAAAAAAAAAAAAAACATTTGATCTTTGCTAAGCTAACAGTGCATAATAAGTGGTAATTAATCTAATGAAGCACCGCCAATTTCAAATGTAAAATTACTTTTCTACAATTCCAATGTCTTTTTCTAGCTTGTATAGGATCATCAATTAATTATTTCTGGCATGCTTAATTAATTTTAAATCAACCACGTACGAAAATTAATCTAACTGAATCCTTGTACGTAATTTATATTATTATATATTTTAATTTGGTTGTTTAGATGGTTTTAATACTAATTTTGATAACAGCAAATATTCCTTGTTCTTTACATTGTGGCATTTCCATAAGTTCCTTACATAAGAGACTCACGCGCGCTTCGTTGAGATTGTAACTTTGCTTGAAATAATTTAGTAGAATTTAAAAATAATAAATGAAAAAAGAACAAAAAGATTAGCCTCTATAAAATAAATTGATATTAGGTATTTTGTTTAATGTGAACATATAGTAGTATGATTGTTAAACCATGTATACCTTTCTTGAAAATAGTTGTTGAAGTATTTTTAATATATTAAATAACATATGACGTGGTGTAGCGTATTTTACAAATTTTCAAAAAAGAACCAAAAAAATGCTTCTTTTTTTTTTTTTTTTTAAGTGGAGGATCAATTTTATGTAGGGAATTTATTTAAACAATTTTATATAGCCAGTTGAAATTTGATTTTCTTATTTAGACATTCCACAGGGTTTACATTTATATATATAAAAGAGGTTGATTAGAATGAGTCAAGTCGATTATATTGTACCTAGGTTGCTATAAGACAAATTAAATTAATCTACATCGTCTAAAAAGTCAATTTGGTCCCATTAGTAAACTATGTTCTAGATTTGGCTGCTTTTCGATTACTTTCAATGTCTTATTTATTCAGCAATGACTTTCTCCTCCAAAATTGACCCACTCTATTAATTGTAGATTCACTAATCCAATATTATATTATATTATTTATCTTTTATATATAATTATTTATATTAAAATTGTGAAAATTAAACTATTGGAGTGACATCATACCACAAATAATAATAATAGTAATAATAATATATGCAGAAACAATATTGCAATATTGTATGAAGGAATTAGGGTCACTATATATATTGTGACGCATAAAAAGGCTGATGCATCAGTCAACTAAAATATCCTTACCATTGCGTAATGCCAGCACAACTCGTCATCAGCATACATGATTATAAAGAGGGAAAACATTTTGGGTTGGGCCCATGATACTTTTAATCTTTACATATTAAGTGTTTATTTTCTTAATTTGGCACATTAATTCTAACCGATTATAATTATAGACATTAAAATTCTAATTCATAGAATAGCTAGTTGTGTACAACAAGTTAAAAAAAAAAAAAAAAAAAAAAAAAAAAAAAGAAAAGAAAAGAAAGATATACGGTCTATTATCTGTGTTTGACATAATATGTTTTACTCTTCGAAAGAAGATTTTAATATTTTAGATAACATGTTTGTTCTTCTTTGGAAATGAGAATAATAAACTCATTTTAATGTTTGTTACATTAATGAAATGCTTATTATGCGTGCTTGTGCTTATAATTTTACAAAGGAGTTAATGTACCAAGTTTGGAAAATCAAGATCTTAATGTTGTGTGGACATTAAAAAGATCAAGGGGCTTAATCCATTATAAAATAGGCAAAACATGTTGAGCCCCCAAATTTTTATGGATTTTACAATCGTCCAATTGATCAATTATTATCACATTTGGTACATAATATCTTTCTGTTTTCATAGTATTTTTTTCATACTTGGTATTTTTGTCTTGTGTGAGCTGTAGTATTTATCAACTACCATATAATATAATTTTTTAGGACATGTGGGACTAAATAGAAAACATGTTGTACATAGCTATGACATACCTATAGAGGAAATAAGATTTAAAACTCTCTAATGAACTCCAAAATCTTTTACCTTTCTAGAGGTGGATACTAGCAAAAATAATAATAATAAAATTTATGTACTCAGTGTGTTGAAAAAATTGATCAGACTATAATTACGAAATTCATAAAATTTTAGATTTGTGCGTTTTGCCTATAAACTATGCAAGAAATAAAAAATTGTGCATGGTCCATATACAAAAAAGTTTTGATTGTGCATGGAATTCCACAAGAAAGACAAGTGGACTTAAAGACTTGTCTATCCTGTCCTATCCAACATATATGCGGCTTTTCAATATAATTCCTTATCTAAGTTTGATTCCTCATCACCAATATTAATCTAACATATTCTTGTTCAAAAGAAAAAAGAATATAATATATATATATTACATACCTGTTCTAACACTGACTTTGAAATTATTATTATGTTCAAGGCAATGGCAGAGAGGGTGCAGGAATTATTGATAGTGTTATTCTTAGCAATTTTCTCAAAAGGAAACTCCAAGCCAAACTTGCAACCGGCAGCCGGAGATGGAGGTCGGAGTTATTGCCTGAGCTGGCGGCTTGCGGTGGAGGCAAACAATGTGTGCGGGTGGAGGACAGTTCCGGTTGAATGTTTAAGGTATATAGAAGGATACATGACAGGGGGACAATATGATATTGATGTTGAATTCATTGTTGAAGAGATTATGAGTTATGTTAGAGGAATTGATGTTCGTGGAGATGGATTAGATGCGTGGATTCTCGACATTGATGATACTTGCATCTCTAATCTCTTCTACTATAAGACCAAGCGATATGGGTACGTGCGTCTCCTAATATTTGTTTTTCTCTTTGAGAAATTTTGTTATGGTTCTAGACTAGCTGAACTAGTTGAATTGGTGTGAGACCATTGGATGAGCGCCTCACCATGACAACAGTTGATGTGGCAATCATCTCATGGTCCCAGAGCAGTCAAGTTCAGGACCATATTAGAAATTTTGCTTCTTTCTTTCCCTGTCTATTCAATTTGACACATAAACGTGTTACTCAATTCTAATTTTATGCATGCACAAAATTGGCGCATAAAACTTATTTTGGACTAAATTGGATTAAACTCTTCGTTTATGGAATAATTAGTTTTCAACATCAATCTCACTTAAAAATATATCATTTAACATCATCTCTATTTAGTATCACATTTTTTACGGCTACCATTTTCATTTGGAGGCATAAAAGGTCAACTTGGGCTCCTAAATTTGGTTTGTAACATCAATTTAGTCCAAAATAAGTTTTATGCTCCAATTTTTAGTTCATAATTTGCATTGTTTGTTAATTTAGTTTTAAAAGTCACATGTATCAACACATGAGCAGTGGGTTTTTTGGCATGTGTAAAATTCTGATACTAATTAATAAATGTTCTTTTAGACTGATTTGATGTAAAATGCCAAATTGAGAAGGCTAAATTAATGTTTGGGGAAAATCTACCTTGAATGCCAAGTAAAAATGAATTGAACCTTTGTCCCATTTCAATGGAGTTAGACATATTATCTTTTTCTTATAGTCATACCAGATCATAATAATCTCATCTCAAACTTTCAAAGGTGTAACAAATGAAGTTAACATGAGTTACGCACTTTTAGCTGAATTTGATATTCAAAGTTTTTACTAATTAATAGCTCAATATGTATAACTATAATAAACTGAAGTTCAATGTTTCGAATTGAAGAACTAGATACTTAATGTATAAAAATTGAAAATAACAACACTTGGTTGCCTTATCTATTATTTGATAAATGTCCAAAATACTGCATGTGAAAAGTTTAAAATTGAAATTTGATTAAATTGTGATACTTAATGTGAAAGTTAAAAATATAATGAGAATACATATGATTTTCAAAAATGTAAAATAGGTGTGATCCATACGATCCAGCAGGATTCAAGGCATGGGCAATGAGGGGAGGGTGTCCAGCAGTTCCAGCAGTGTTAAGACTGTTTCAAGAGTTGATTAACAATGGTTTTAAGGTCTTCCTTGTCACTGGTAGAGACCAAGGTACTCTTGGACAGTGTACTGTTGATAATTTGCATAATCAAGGTTTTTTGGGCTATCACCGACTCTTTATGAGGTATATTTGCTATCTATTTTACTTTCGTTTCCCAATACACCTCAAAATCATGTCCTTGTCTATGAATCAACAATTAAGTACCCAAAAACCAAAGGTAAAATATCTTTTCGGTTCTTATTCAATGAACTAATTGTCCCTTTATTATCTATTACTTCAAAATTGCTTTTTTACTATTGTCCCACGAAATAATACTTAACTAGATTACAATTGATTCTTTTGCCCTTCAATTTTAACTCATCAAGAAGGTAAAAAAATCAATTGTGATTCAGTTGGAGTTAACTTCATATAAAACAATAGTTAAAAAGACAATTTTAAAACGTCACAGACTGACAATTAGGTGATAAGACATAGAGTAGAAAGGTCATTTTGCCCAAAACAAAATTAGTTAACAAACATATTGCTCATTTTAGTATAATTAAGCTTTAATTATGGTTTAATTAAACGTGTGAAGTTGGATCCATTTGTGTAAAAATAGTTGTAAAAAAAGTTAAAAATAAGTGCAGTGGTAAGTAAAAAATTTTATTATAATTTTATTTAACGAGTATCAAATCAGTTTTGAACTAGTCTAATTCGGCTATCTAGAAAGTTGTCGTGGTTGGTAAGCATGTGTATGTCATTGAGAAAAAAAACGTGGCAACTTTGGCAAAATGAGTTAGGATGGGATCCAGGTCAGCATCCATGACCGAGTCATTTTGATTCTTCTTTTGAGAAAGAAATATAGGCCAGTCATCTACCGCATATATGCCCCCACCAATAGGGGCGGACGAAATTTCAATCTTTGCGATTAAGATAGGAACAAAATTTGTTCAATTTTAGATTGGCTAAAATTTCATCTACTGCATATATGCCCCCACCAATAGGGACGGACGAAATTTCAATCTTTGCGATTAAGATAGGAACAAAATCTTTTTAATTTTAGATTCCCTAATCCCACAACCATTAACCAAACAATTCTTAAAAAGTTTTCACTTAATAAACCAATCAGTCTATTCTTTTTAGTCATTGTCCTATTGATTTTTTTTTTACTCGTAAACTATTGAAATTCAGGTCAATTTAACCTAAAGTTAATGGAAAGAAACATAGTCAATTATATTCCATTAATAATTGTCTTCAGTCATGTGTTACATTTCAACAATTTTAGACTATTTTAGACTTATTTAAAGGACAACTAAATAAAAACCATAAGACTGGAAGAAAAAAAAAAAAAGGGGTGAAAAGTACTTTAGGCTAGCAATCTTCGAAGTACAATAAATAATTCATTTTAATCTTTCCTTGCGTTGCGTGACAATGATATACTGGAAACTCTTATATTGCAATTAATTTTTTGCTAATAAAAAAACATATTCGTTATATTAAAAGAAAAAAAAAATACATAACAATAAAGAGAAAAGAACCCCAACACAATCCAAACTAAAGCCGCCGATACAAGATCCATAAAGGGAAGAAACCAGTCTACAAAGAGCAAACAATTCCATTAAAAAAAAAAAAAAAAAAACAAAAATACCTATAAACTATACTTTGAGTGAAATAACAATTCCTATCAGAAATTCTTACGTAAGAATAACTGCAGTACAATCTATATCTTGTCAACTCCCTAAATAAATAGATCTGAATTGATATTATTGAAAACTTGTACGTTTAGCAATCCACGATGCATTGATCATGAAGTGTCTTGATAAATTGATTATGCTCATGCTAAACTTAAAAGAAAATATATCAAAAATATTGTAAAAGACAACTTTAGATTTGGCGGCTAAAAAAACTGAATAATATTGATGCCAACCAAAGCGAAAGAAAAAGCAGCTAAGAAAACAATAAATGGATGAGAAGAATCATAATAGATGGAGGAAGAACCTCAAAATTGAAAAGCAGCTATAGTTTTTTCTCAAGAGAAGGATGAGAGATCTTTTTGAAAATTATCTGTGTTTATTTATTGCAATTACTTAGAACCGTCAATTTTACAATGTTATTAAAACCGGACCGGACAGTGAACCGTTGAGACTATAAGTTCGAATTGGTGTTTTAACTGGATATTTATTTTCTAAAAAAATATTATTTAACGGTAGATTATAATGAATTATGGCTTAATCGGTGGTTCAACTGATCAGTTCAGCGGTACAACCGTTGGTTGAACCGTTTTTGGTCAGTTTTTCCAAAAACCTAAAGTTTTATTAAAGTGATCGCACTCGTTGCTAGTTTGCAGTTGAACTAATCGGTCCAGTTTTGATAACATTACAATTTTGTTTATTATGTGATAAACATGTTATAATATTTACATATTTAATATGATTATATATCATATATAAATGCAATATGAACTTATTATATCAATTAAGTTATTTATATAAATCGTGTCCGTCTATTGATTGCAAATCTCATCGCGCCAAATTGTGGTTCTTATCCCCTAATTACTTAAATCAATAATGATTCTATTGAACTCAACTTTAACTTTGTACTCATAAACTCTTAAGTTTTTATATGTTTGGATAATTAAGTCCTAAGCTTTAATCTCGTTTAATCTGTCCATTTCAATTTTGATCTATTGAACCCCCAAAACTTTATAATTGAAATCTATTGACCTTAAAATTTTTTTATCATTATTATTTCTTTTGAAAACCTTATCACGCAACTTTTATGATACATGCTTTTTTATGTTAAAAATGATCTTTACTGGCTCTGTCACATGCCTTCTTTGTATAAAAGGGTCATTTAAGTTCCAATTAAAAAGTTTAAGGGCTGAAAACAAAATTGAAGTTGAAGAGTTCAATGCTACTAACACACTAAATGAGAAATTTTCCTTCTTTTTTTTTTTTTAAATGAAAAGAGACCAATTTATTTCGCATCAAAAGCCAAAGAGTCCGAAATACAAGTAGGTGGAGGGTGGAACCACACTCCAAGACCTGGCACAGAAACTGCTGCCCAACCAAGAGAAAATTACAAAATTTAGAATAATAGTATTAAACAGGTACTTTTGTTTTATCTTCTAACATTATTAAGCATGAGCAAATAATAAAAATACAAAATTATTTCTTTTTATCTCCCCGTTTTGCCAAGTGAGAAATTACCTCAATTTAAATTAATTTATGATGTCAAAGTATCTATTAGGCAAATCAAAAATTAGCGCATTAACGTGTCGGTGATTGCACGGTGTAATTCCTTAGTAATTGTTTCAAAATTCTAGCATTTGAACTACTCCCGAGTAATAGAAATGTGCCAGATAAGCTTATAATCCGTGTGTCTGCAGGAATGCTACCTACAAGGGAAAAAGCGCAATCGCATTCAAATCTGACATTAGAAAGCAACTAGTGGAAGAAGGCTACAGGATATGGGGGAATGTTGGTGACCAGTGGAGTGATCTCAAAGGAGATTTCTCTGGCAACCGGACTTTCAAGCTTCCCAATCCTATGTACTTTGTTCCATGATAAATTTAGTGAGTTACCATATCATAACCGTGTGTGTTATGTTATTTATATATTCGCCTGTATTTCAAGTCATCAAATCAAACACAAGTTGTTGATAACTTGATACTAATCATATATGCATATTGATCAGAATTCATAAATAATCATCACAATATTTCTGTTAGTACTTTTTTTTTTTTTCCCTTTGATCATTGTATTCATTTTCACTTCATTCATATTAAGCTAATCAAGTAAATAAACCTAACATTTCTTCAAAATTGTGAATAAATTTACAAAAACAACAAAAAATTCTTCCATTGTTTCTAAATGTAAACTAGGACACGGAATGCCTTCTACTCCTTCCAGTTTTTCCTTCTGATCCTCGGGATTTTCGACTGGATTTTCGCCTTCCTCCTGCTGGATTCCCAAAAATTCCAATTCTTCCAATCCCTTTAGACAGTGAGGTAAAGAAAGTCTTTCCATTTCCGGATTTATCGATCATTCCTTGCTTCATGTACATCTGTTCCTTCTCTAGTTCACTCAGCCTCACTCGCATTCTCGATATCTCAAGCTTAAGTTCTCGATTTTCCCTTCGCAAAGAAGCATAATTGTCGCGCGGAGACATTGCTGCACTAGGCACACCACTACTCATTCTCTGCGATTGAAATCCGTCTCCAGAGTTTCCTGACAAGGAATTCTTCAAACGGATTTGTTCGAAGTAGAGTACTCTAACTGTCATTTGAACAGGAAGCCTATCGTTCTGAGCTGCGTGATTGCTGGCTTCTTGCGATAGCTTTTGACAGTCTATGAACTTGCAGAGCTTCCTACAATCATGCTCCGATAAAATGGGATGAGCCTGTGCACAATAAAGAACAAAGGGCCGGTTAAGTTTCTATACATTGTAAAACATTTTCCAATTTTCATTAGAGAATTTATACCTTCAAGTATATGTCAATAGCTCGATAAAGTCCATCATCGATGACACGAGCATAATCAGGCAGGATCTCAATCATGGCAATGAATTTCTGCAGACTCAAATACGGATCAGGTGCAATTTCGGCTAGATATGCATCAATGAGCCTTCCTACTTTTAACAACGAACTGTGGCCTGAAGATCCAAGGCCTTCCGATTCGTATCCATAATCTTCATTCTCTTCATCTTCTTCAACCCGCTGTAGGAAATTGACTATTATTCGCTGGACAGTATCAACATCGAACAAAGAATCACCAGTGCGAATTGATGGCATGAGAAGATCATCAAGCGAAACCATTTCTAAACGAAAAGCAATTCTTCGTTCAAGCTCTAGTCTACACACAATGGTTGCATCTAACAGGATCGCCATTCTTAACATTCCGAACAGAAAACTCTGTGGAATAGAAGAATTCTTTTCCGCAGGCAAAAGACTGACAAGAATTTCAATGATCATGGTTTGATCATTTTCCACCATGCCAGGACTCGGTTTTGTCTTTGCTGGATTCCAAATTTGGTACTTACCAATTCCCTTCAATGATGTTTGAGCATAATGCATTAAAGAAGCAGTAATGCTCTCCGGTCGAACGCCTACCTTTCCCATGGCACAAATGACTCTTTGATAATATTCAATCTTCAGTACCGAAAGATCTTCGACCCACCACTCAACACAAGCACCGGTCTTCAGTTCTGCTGATTTTTCGCAATTATTACAATCTAGCTGAGACAATCCAGATACTAACTGCTCTTTGCAAGCATTGATGGCTATTGCTTCAACACACCTAGTCGGAATTCCCACCTCCTCTGCTACAAAAGGCAGCTGCTCGCAAGTCGATAGCACTTGGATGGACTTTTCAAGACTTTGAACGACAACCTCAGTCAGATAAATCTCTGTACGTTCAATAAGGTTCTCTTCTCTGTAGTCTTCTGTCATTTCCAAATACTCACCAGCGCACCGGAGATGCGCAACATTCGAAGTTGTGATCTCAAAGTTCATGCCATAACAAAATTTCATTGCGAGTTCGAATGTATGTGGTCCACCAGGAAAATTTTGAAGCTCCAATCTCGAAATATTCGGTTCCTTTCCTTGATCTGCAACCATTTTTCGAATCTTTCCACTTCGAGAAACAAGGGGAAACTGCATCAACCAACAACAATAAATGATTCATTGAGGCATTTTACGAAATAAGTTGACTGCATTAACTAAGCCTTTTTTTTACCTTATGTAGCAGAAATGATTCTCCATTTACCACAAGTGTAATGTCCCCTGCCACATCTGAAAATATACTACAGAAGAAATAGAAAATAGATCATTGAAGACCATTTTTGAACCATAAATGTAAGCATATTTCTGTTACCATTAATCAAAGTAAAAATAATCAAGGATGTATTATGTATGCTGTGATTCTTTTAATGATTATTCTCATCATAACTCTATAAGTGTAATGTATAGAATAGGAATTTGACAAGGATTCTACCAATTCCAGGACCAAATTTTCCAAACTTGAGATGTGGGTGTCTTCACTTCTTTATTTTTTAATTATGTCAAAATGCTTCCTAGCCACTTAAACTTTTATGGATTTCGGCCTCCCGATCAATGGCTTTCTGTTTTGATAGTATTAATACCAAACTTGACACATTTATCTCATGTAGATTGCAAAATCTGTTAACTAGCATATGACACGATTTTTAGTGAAATTTGAACTACACTTCCTATAAAAGCATTTCATATGTACAAATGTAAACCATACAAGGCACCAGTTAACGGATACCATACAAGGCGAGAGAAATGAGTTATTTCATGTGAGTTCAGCGGCTTAGGATGCATTTTGCCTCTAATTATTTCAATTTCTTCGGTTAACACCAACAAGAACATAATAATGAGGCAATGAGGGAGTACTTGACAACAGGAAAAAGAAAAAACAACAACATGAGAGCTTCATTAGAAGAGTACTTGCAGATTATAATTTATAATTGAACCTCGACAGGACATAAATGGAAAATATTCCACAAACATAGGATTAATTAATTAAGAAAATAAATACAAGAAACATATATTAGAAGAATAGTCAGATAAAACAGGACAAGTCAGATATGTTCATATAATATTCTATCATGCAACAAATTAAAGCTAAGAGCATACTAAATTGAAGAAATGATCAAAAGATATACAGCATTAATTACACAAACAAGAAACAACACTAAATTATGCAGTTATGAATATGCAGATATATAATATAAATTAATTAAGTAGAGAAAAAAGAAGTAAATACCGGGTGGTAAAGGAATTGGTGAACTTATTGGAAGAAGAAAGACATGTCTCAGACACCATTGCTTTGCTGTGTCTGTCTTCTTTTCTTTCACAAACCCAAAAAAAAAAAAAAAATGAGAAGTAAGTAGTCAGCTCTATGTTAATGGGAAAGATGATGGAGGGAATATGAATAACAGCGGATAAGTTACCAAAATAGCCTTGGCATAACAGTTGATTTACTAGTCTTCTCTTCTTTTTGAACAAAAAGAGAGATGATGAGTCTTACTTTGGATTTTCAAGGTTGCTTTTGCACTTTAAAATATTATCTTTTATGTATTATTATTTAGTTGCTTTTTACAAACAATTATTTGCTCATGTTTTGGTCCAGTTTGATATGACATCAAGCAGCTGGTTAAACTTGTAAATTTCAGTTTTTAATTTGGCATATAAAATTAATGATTTTAAAATTGATGACGTTTGAATCTACAGTGACGAGATTCTGCAAGATGTAGCATACGGTGAGTAGAAGCCAAGTCATCGGCATTTACACATTCACCGTCAAGTTAGATACAAGTATTTTGAGGATATAACCACCGTGAGCGGACTACGTTTTTCGGAATCTGTGGTAAAGCAGAAACTGGAGATTTCCTTTTCGGGTGTTGACGTGTGGCTTTGAAAACGGATTTTAATCTTCTTTAAGAAAACCTTTCATTTTATTGAAAAAACCCTTTTTATAGAAAACTTGATTTTAAGTGTGAATTTTAGAAAATAGGTTTTTTAAAAAATCCCAATTTAAACTTAAAAATCTTAAAACCTAAATTTCTTGAGCAGATACAGAGTCGCCACCCGGATCAGCTCATCCGGGAAATTCTGGTACAGCTCCCTACCAAGTGTAGACACAGTACCTAATCCAGAGATTCAAGGTTTGAGAAACACACCTGCTAATCCTCACTTGTTTTCAATTATTATTTCATAATATCATATGACATCCACTTAATACTACTCATTTTATCTTCTTTTATTCTTAGTTAATGCTCATACAAATGACCTAAATATAAATCACAAAATAAAGTGCAGAAAAAGTAAAGTAATGGCCAAATTATACAACCCGAAAAAAAGAAAAACTCTCATCCTCACCATTTACAACCGCCTATAATATACGATAGTCTAAAAAGTACAATCGCCTAAATACACAAGATAATCTATTAAATACATTAAAAATTAAAAATAAAAAGTTGCATCCAAATATGGTTAGCACAAGTAAATAAAGCACACCAAGGACTCACATAAGACAGAATAGGGGTATTTTGGGAAACGGAATCATGCACAGGGGGGTAATTGAGAAGTCCGGACTACTATTCGATTAGACCTGGAAAACATTTTATAGAAACGTCCTGTAGATTTTGTGAATGAAAACCAATTTTAAAAACAATTTGGCATGTTTTACATGCATTTTCTAACTTTTAATAGGCTGGATATCCCGGAACTTGGGGGTTCCGTTCGTGAATGGGCCTAAATTGAACATTCATCTAAGGTCGAAAAATGTAGACACGGCAAAATTCTGTTTTGAATAGGAAGAAGACACAAAATTATAAGTTAGAGGCCCAAAAGGGCAAAACTGTAATTCTGCCTCTCAAACTACAGCCAAGCAGCTGTAGCGTATCACAGCCGCACCACTATAGTGGTCTGGGGCGGCTGTGACACCTACAGCCGAGCGGTTGTAGTGCTTCAGAATCAACAATTCAGTTTTCTTTTCTCATTTTGAAAATCGTTTTTTAACTTTGATGATTCTGGGCAATCTGGGATTTCTGGAAACTCATAAAACTTGACAAAACAGATCCAGATAAGATCAAACGAGTCTAGAAATCTCTAAAAACCTTAAATCATCAAACTTCAATCTCACATCTATCGATTAAAAACCCAAAAATGCGTTTTGAGTGCTTTGATTTGATGGAAAACGGGTTTTGTATATCTTGCTTTAGGGAAAACCATTCGTTTGTTTAGAAATTCCTTTTGTAGAAAATATTTTCCCATTTTTATTACTTAAAGACCTCGAAACCTAAATTTCAAGATCAGTGACAGAGTCGCCACCCGGATCAGCTCATCTGAGAAATTCCGGTACAGCTCCCTACCGAGTGTAGACTACTGTACCTAATCTAGAGATTTAGGGTTCGGGCAACTTACCTATTCAACGAGCTTGTATTCATTTTATAATTTATATTACCATATTTATTTAGTTTATCATCTTTTTCTACCCGATTTATTTAATTATCAGCTGATACTCACACAGATAACAGAAATAAGTTACAGAAAAGTAAATCATACACACAAAGTATACAAAATAATAGAGGCTGCTTATACGACCAAATCGAATGAAAAATAAAAACTCTCGTCCTCACATTACAAATGCCTAGAATACACGGGTATTTAAAAATTTACAACTGCCTAAAATACACGAATTAATCTATTAATTACATAAAAAAATAATAAAAAAGGGAAAATAAATGCTACAAAACAGACGGTTATCACAATTATCGCATAAATACAAATAGGACTCACACAGGATAGAATTGGGATTTTTAGGAACGGGGACATACATTTAGGGGATAGCTAGGTCGACTCGACCAGTTGGCCCGGCTAGACCTGGAAAATGATTTTGAAACACCCTGCAGATTTTTTGTGCTGGAAAATAATTTTAGAAAACCAGTTGGCTTGATTTCATGCAAATTTTTGTATTTCAGCGGGTCTGTTATCTCAGAACTCGGGGTTCTGTTCATGCGGGTTTCCTAATTTCTACAACCATCTATAGTCTGAAAGTGGTAAACACACCAAAAACGATTTGATTCTGAAGACAGCATCGTGGGACGATGTCCATGTGGGTCGTCCTATGATTTTGTCCCCTTCCAGGAACTACAGCTGTGCAGCTATAACTAGAGCCATGCGGCTCTGTTTAGAGCCGTATGGCTCTAATATCTACAGCCATGCGGCTGTAACACCTGGAACCCGAAATCGGTTTTCTCGTTTTTTTCGAAAATCACTATTTTGCTAGTTTTTTTATGTTGCCTAAAGATTTTTGTAGCGTTCGGAGGTTCGCTAGTGATGGACAACGAATCCAATTCGGATCAAACAACCTCGAAATCCAAAAAATAAAATCCAGGAAAAACCAAAAACCTAACACCCGTACACACAAAAATCCGAAAACCACAGTTTGATAATGCACAGGTGTATTTGGGCCGAAAAATATCTCAACAGGATGAACCAAATGGAAAACAGGCTACTTTTGGGTGATTTGAGGCATTTTCGGGTTTCTGCCCAGAAGGAACATAGCCGTACGGCTCTGTTCCAAGAGACCATAGCCGCACGACTGTGTTCTAAAGAAACACAGCCGTATGGCTCTGTTCGGGTAGCCGGTTTTTCAGAAATTGACAAAACAGAGGAAAAAACACACGAAAATGCAATGAACACAAGTTTAAGGCCTCTCAGAGTTTACCTTGTTATTGTTCCAGTTTATTGGGTAATCAGAAACGGATTAAAAAGCTAGAATGTGCCTTGAATCTGCAAACTCCCGAAATTCCAAAAATGAATCCGAATCAATCTGAAACCAATCCGAAGTGGTCCCAATTGAATATGCAAAGGTCTAGTAACCCTCCTTTAATGCTATGGTTATGTTTTGTATTGAGTTCAGTTCTCTCTTTCTTACTCTATCTCTCTACATCTCGGTTCCTCTCACCCTCTCCTTTCTCTTTTTTTTCTTTCTTTCCAGTTTCTCAATTTCTGCTTTCGAACCCCTAATTGATTGATTTTCTTTTCTTTTTATATCTCACACCCTTGTAATCATTTCCAAAATTAAATGAGCCGTCTGCTTTTTGCGAGATTTTGGCTAATCTCTTTGTTTCAGCTAAGTTGCTCTGCCTTTACTGAGCAACTTGGCTAACCCACTAGAGCCACGTGGCTCTAAGTGTTAGAGTCATGTGACTCTAATGCTTAGAGCCGTACGGCTCTAATCTACAGCTGTGCAGCTCTAGATAGAGCCAGGGCAGACTCTCCTAATTCCTACGCTCACCTTTAAACCCTATAATCACTCGAGGGACCTTTCTCGGGGTTTCGAATCATGGGCGGCTCGGTTTTCGGAGCATTTGAAGTATTCCAGGCTACACTCTACTTAATTCCAAGTCTGACTGCTTAACAAAGGTAATATATGATTCTCATCACGGAGGTTAGAAAAACCCGTGCTTACAGGCTGCCCCTTGCGGGATCAAATTCGATTCATGATCGAGCCATAAAGCCTGAATCGAGTTTGGTCTCGCGATTGGGAGTGCGGTGAGAAAATAAAAGGAAACCCACCTGATGTCCCTTGCTGGGGATACTGGTTTTGGTTTTGAGTTTTGGCTCTATGGTGGAGCTGTCCCGTTGAAGTTGAGTCTCTGTGGTGGAGCTGTACCAGTGATGTCGATTCTCCATGGTGGAGTGTACCATTGAAATTTGCTTCTCCATGTGGTGGAGCATACCGGTGAAATTGACTCTCCGTGTGGTGGAGCATACCATTGAATTTTGCTTCTCCGTGTGGTGGAACATACCATTGAATTTTGCTTCTTCGTGTGGTGGAGCATACCGGTGAAGTTGACTCTCCGTGTGGTGGAGCATACTGTTGAATTTTACTTCTCCGTATGGTGGAGCATACCGGTGAAGTTGACTCTTCGTATGGTGGAGCATACCATTGAATTTTACGTCCCCGTGTGGTGGAGCATACCGTTGAATTTTGCTTCTCCGTGTGGTGGAGCATACCGGTGAAGTTGACTCTCCGTGTGGCGGAGAATACCATTAAATTTTGCTTCTCCGTGTGGTGGAGCATACCGTTGAATTTTGCTTCTCCGTGTGGTGGAGCATACCGGTGAAGTTGACTCTCCGTGTGGTGGAGCATACCATTGAATTTTGCTTCTCCGTGTGGTGGAGCATACCATTGAAATTGAGTTGAAAGCGCGTATTTATTCCTTGATCGACGATTTTGGAAACAAAAATTTTTTCCCTTCGATCAAAAATAAATACGGCTTGGTTATTTTACCCATGGATGCCTGCAAAAGGCAAAAAATACCCTTCTCGAGATCATATTGGAATAAATGGAAATTATGAAAAATCGAGAAAAACTTGTTTACCTGAGCATCAGAGCCACGCGGCTCTGTTTTAGCAAGACAGAGATGTGCGGCTGTAATAGAGCCGCGCGGCTCTGATGTGCCACACAGACTAGAGTCGCATGGCTCTAACGGGGGGAGGTGGACTATTTATAGGCGAATGGACTGCCATTTCTTCCAAAAACTCATTTTTCTCTTCTCCCTTACTCTTTTTTCTCTCAAGCCTTAAACCTAATTTCCACCATTCAAGATGTTAAAGAAAATGCGAAGGCCCTTCGCCCCTCTGCCCCTGCACAGCCTAAACTTTATACGAGGTATGTTTTACCGAAGGGGTAGTTCGTGTTACCGGTGGAGCCTACGGTAGATGTTTACGGACTCCAAGAGTCGGTGGACTACTACAGTGTGAGGAGAAATGATCCTCTACCTGTCATGCTGTAGTTGTCTACACATGCGTGTCAGAATCTGTTTAGTTTCCCTCAATTTCCACTTTTTTCAATTTTTTTAATTTCTGCAAATGTAGGTAAAATTAGGTGAAATTACATGAAATTGATGCGTGTTTAGAGTAGATTATGCCCCTAAGAACTTTGATTGATGATTTAGAGTTAATTAGAGATGATTTTGGAGTAAAAATTGCAAAACCTAGGTTTTGGGGAAAAACCGCGGTTTTCCGAACAGAGCCGCGTGGCTCAATGACAGAGCCGTACGTCTCTGCTCTTGATTTCGGTGGCTGATGTTGAAGAACAGAGTCGTGCGGCTCTGTCTTCCAAGAACACAGCCATGCAGCTCTAGTATATGTTGGTGTGCCCTAGTTCTTAGGGCATTGGATTCTTGTATTTTGTATTATACATTAAGACTCATTGTATGAATACATTATTTGTGTCACATTAATAAAGTCAATTAATCTATTTCATTTATATCTTGTGCTGTAATATGAGTAAAGTATCCATTGATTGATAATCATAAAACCTATCCCAGGTCTGTTCTAATAGTGGGAACGAATAGAATCACAGACTTGTATATTCGATGACTGTATGGCAATTCTTAACTAGCCATAGTACTTGTATAGTCAGTCATGAATATAGGTACATGTCATTGACATGGGACTGGATCAATCCGCACAAGAAAGCCACATGGTTGTCGCATCATAGGTCTTTCTTGAGTAGGTCTATTTTTTCCTCAGACCAGATTTCATTATAATATCAATAGGGAATCTGGTTCACTTTGACATACGCCTAACAGGTCTGTAAAAGGAAGCTAAATACGGGTATGATTGGGTGGACCAGTGAACTTGTTGATATTGATGATGAAGTGATGGAATTGCCACTCAGCATGGTTACTAATGAGGGGCTTCAGCAGGAGACCGCGGGAATGGGAACAACTTTTAGTGAGATTGTCGCAGGGAGGCACGCGATAGGAAGAAGACAAAACCCTAGAACCCTACAAGCGAAAGGTCTAGTTTCAATTGATTTTACACCTTGCAATGGTTTGAAGCCCAATGTTTTTGTCGCCCCCCAACTTATTGAGGAGCTTGCGGCACCTTGGCGAAAAGCCCTAATAGTAAAACTCCTAGGCCGTGACTTGGGTTATGTTGCTTTATCTAAGCGAGCACGTGAACTTTGGAAACCAGTTGGTGAGGTTGACATAATGGATTTGGGGTATGGTTTCCATTTGGTTCAATTTGATTTAGACGAGGATCGAGAGCGGGTGATGATGGAGGGTCCATGGTTAGTGCAGGGTCATTATTTGACGGTGCGAACTTGGACCCCTGACTTCCTTCCGGCTCAAGCTAAGGTTGACACAACTATGGTTTGGGCGTGTTTTCCGGGATTGTCGATGGTTTACTACGCTGAAGATGTGTTACTCGAAATTGCCCAAGCTATTGGGAAGCCTATCAAGGTGGACCAAAATACGGCTCAAGCTCATCGAGGTCGTTTTGCGCGGGTATGTGTGGAGATAGACTTGACTAAACCTCTGATTGCAGAATTCTATCTCAACGGAGACCTTATTAGGGTGGAATATGAGGGGCTTCATGTTGCTTGCACAAATTGTGGTAGGTACGGCCATGCTCGCACCCAATGCTCCCTTCCTTCGGTCGCACCTGCAGTGCAGAGGGCTGCTGCCCCGGGGTCACATGAGAATGTAGTGATGGATGAAGGAGATCCCCAACATGGTGGGAACCAGGCTAGCTGTAGTACGGCTGAGGAAAGGGGTCGACAAGGTAGTGTGGAGGAGTATGGACCTTGGATGATGGTGCAACGACGAAGAAGAAAGCCAAGGCTTCCGGACAAACAATCCTCACCACTTGCAGCACCGGAAAAGAACCGATTTGAGGTGTTAAATACTGAGTTGGGGGAACTTCGATCACCAATTTTTGTAGTTCCGGATCATGCTGCGGCGGGTAACAAAGGAGATATCCTCAGGGGGGCTAATTTAACTTTTCGAAAGGGGAAGGCTCCAACAAAGCCACGTGCTCCAGGGAGTAAATCTTCCGCAAGAAAGTCCATGCCATTAGCGGAGTTACAAAAACATAACGTTTTTGGGGATGTTGGAGAGACAATAGGGGCTGACAATGTTCTCTTCGGGGGCAGAACCGACCTATTAGCGGACCCCGGAGTGAATAGAGCGAAGAGAATCCGAGACGATGCTGGAATGGGCTCCTCTGTAGTCCCTCTTGTGCACCAGACTGTGCACCAGCGGACGCGACCACCGGATTTGGGGCAACCTAGTGGGGGGACTGTCGATCGTGGAATCTCCAATGAGGAAGAGCTGGGGCGGTCATTGGGAACCGCGGCTGCAGCGGGTAGCTTTGACGGCGGGGAGCAGCTTACTGCTCCAGGTGTTTGAATGTGTTGGCAGGTTTTGCCTTGTATCTTTATCTCTTTCTTTTCTTTAATGAAGATTTTGTCTTGGAATTGCTTTGGAGCAGGGGGCCGGGACTTTAACCGAGCTTTGAAATTTTTGATTAAATCGCATGATCCCACGATCCTTGTACTTGTGGAAACCCGGATT
Source organism: Euphorbia tirucalli (assembly GCA_039660915.1). Taxonomy (NCBI): domain Eukaryota; kingdom Viridiplantae; phylum Streptophyta; class Magnoliopsida; order Malpighiales; family Euphorbiaceae; genus Euphorbia; species Euphorbia tirucalli. The sequence continues at coordinate 48,506,844 of CM077632.1, read as the reverse complement.
TCGGGGGATCGGGCGGAGAATATTTGTCGAAAGTTACAGTTCTCAGGTATGGAAAGAGTAGAAGCGGATGGTTTCAGGGGGGGCATATGGTTGTTTTGGCATTCGGACCGGGTTGAGGTTTCGATACTTAGGACGGATGAACAGTTTATTCACTCCAGGATTCGAAGTACTCAGGGGCGTTTTATGAATCATTCTTGGCTCTTTTCTGCTGTGTATGTGCGGCCTCAGATGTCCTTTAAACGCAGGTTCATGGCTGATATGTTGCAAATAAATAGTGGCATGTCCGAACCTTGGATCATTGCGGGAGATTTTAACTGCATCAAATCTGTAGAGGAGAAAAAAGGGGGTGTTGCTTCCGTGCTGGACCGGTGCTCTTTCTTCTCAGATTGGATCGATAGTATGTGTTTAGTGGATATGGGCTTTATCGGACCAACCTTTACTTGGGTTCGGGGTCATACCCCACGTACGAGGGTTGCGTGTCGCTGGGACAGGGCCCTTTGTAATCTGGATTGGAGACACTTATTTTCGGAGGCTTTTGTTTGACATTTACCCCGCAATGGATCGGACCACTGCCCTATTTTGATTGATCTGAAAATTAATGCGGTTGGCCCTCCATTCAAACCGTTTCGCTTTGAAGGGGCATGGATGCAGCATGCCACATTTCCGACGTTTTTTCAACATCAGTGGAAGGATAATGGTGAGATTGTGGGATGTTTGCAAGAATTTTGGGCTGCTGTTCAGCAGTGGAATAAAGACCAGTTTGGCAATATTTTTGCTCGGAAAAAACGGCTTTATGCACGTTTGGATGGGGTTCAATGTCTTCTCTCTCAATCTGCCAATGGGGGTCTGATCCGTCTTGAAAATCGACTATTACAAGAGCTGAATGAAGTTCTGTTACAGGAAGAAATTTTCTGGTTTTAGAAATCACGGGTGAAGTGGATTGGTTTGGGTGATCGTAATACAAAATTCTTCCATACGTCCACAGTGATAAGGAGAAGACGTAATTGTGTGGAAGGCTTGCGGGATGACAGGGGGCAGTGGATTTGGGAGACGGAGACGTTGAAAACCATGGCAACAACGTTCTTCAGGGATCTTTTTACGGAGGAAGTTCAGACTCGGCCTCGCTTGGTCACGCGGTGTAATTTCCCTGATTGGTCCGTCTTAGATAAGCAGATTGCTTTCGCTGACTTTTCTGCGGATGATGTGAAGCGTGCTATCTTTGCGATGGCCCCTTATAAAGCCCCGGGACCTGATGGCTTTCAGGCTTTTTTCTATCAGAAGTTATGGGGAGTGGTCGGGCATCAGACGTGTGATTTCGTTCTTAAGGTCCTTAATAATGGGTTTGCGGATTCACGGGTGAACCGAGTTCTCATTGCTCTTATTCCTAAGGTCTTGAGCCCGGAGCGCCTCAACCAATTCAGACCTATAAGTTTGTGTAATGTGCTTTATAAGATCATCACAAAGTGCTTGGTGAACCGTTTGAAGCCGTTCTTAGAAGACAGAATATCCCCGACCCAGAGTAGCTTTATCCCGGGTCATTATATTTCGGATAATGTTGTCCTCATTCAGGAGGTTGTGCACTCTTTCAAGAAAAAGACGGGGAGAAAAGGTCACATGATTCTTAAATTGGATTTGGAGAAAGCGTATGATCGGATTAGCTGGCAGTTTCTTCGGGACACTTTGTACTGGTTTGGATTACCTGAAAAATGGGTGGAGATCATTTTGAATTGCATATCGTCATCCTCAATGCAAGTGCTTTGGAATGGGGAGCTCTTGTCCGCTTTTCATCCTACACGGGGGTTGCGCCAGGGGGACCCGTTATCCCCGTACCTGTTTGTGATGTGCCTGGATCGCTTGGTTCACCTAATAGAGGACGCTATCCTTGATAGAAAATGGAGACCGATTCGTGTCTCCCAAGATGGTCCCAAACTCTCCCATGTTTTCTTTGCCGATGACATTATTCTCATGGCGGAAGCTTCGGTTACTCAAGCCCGAATAGTCAATGATATTTTATCCTCCTGTGCAGCGTCGGGACAGCGGGTGAGCAAGGATAAATCGCATGTCTTTTTCTCCAGGCACGTGTTGGAGGGGGATCAGCATTTAATTGCTTCAGCCCTTGGTATTGCGATTACAACTGACTTGGGGACTTACCTAGGCATGCCCATCATTCACAAAAGAGTTACTAAGGAGACATATAAGAAGACTTTGGACAAAGTGCATTCCCGTTTGTCGGGTTGGAAAACAAAATACCTCTCCATGGCGGGGAGAATTACGTTGATCAAATCCGTGATGTCGGCTATCCCTACTTACACTATGCAGACCACGGTGCTCCCAATGGGTTTGTGTAATAGGCTTGACAAATTAAATCGGGGTTTCTTGTGGGGAAATTCGGAGTCTCAAAGAAAACTACACTTACTTAGTTGGGATAAGGTCACTAAGCCGAAGCAGGAGGGTGGTCTGGGTATTAGAACTACTCGACAATTCAACTTATCTATGCTCGCAAAGATTAGGTGGCGGATGATCTCTGCTCCGGAGGCAATCTGGGCCCGGGTTCTCCAACATAAATATGGGTTCAGGGTGGATGACTTACGGTCCTTTCGACTTCGAACGAATCAATCCTATACTTGGAAGAGCATTCTCTGTGGTATGGATGTGCTAAAATTGGGACTTCGGAAGATGTTAGGGAATGGTGAGCACACAAAATTCTGGACGGATGTTTGGGTTGGTAATCAATCCCTTGTTTCTTGTGCGAGCAGCCCAGTGTCGCCCACCATGCTTGATAAGACGGTGGCTGATTATTGGAACGCGAATGGGTCGTGGAAATGGGATAGTTTTGCGGAATTCATTCCCGATTCGGTGGCCCTTCAAATTGCAACACAGGTTCTGTTCCGGGATGCAGACAACCCCGACGGCTGGTTTTGGGGTCTGAACCCGAGTGGGCGCTTCACTGTTTCGTCGGCTTATCGGCTTTTAACCCGGGATACTAATGCCCCGACTCTTTTCAAGTGGAAGCAGATTTGGTCTGTACAGGTGCCAGAACGGATACGGGTCTTTGGATGGTTGGTGGCTCATGATGCGGTGCTGTGTAATGCTAATCGGGTTAAACGTCGGCTTGCGATTTCTTCCAGTTGCCCCTACTGCAATAACGTTGAGACGACGCTGCACCTGGTAAGGGATTGCGCGCTTCTTCGGGAGCTGTGGCGATTTTTGGTCCCTCCTAGCAGCCGCACGGTTTTCTTTGGTAGTTCGCTGTTGGACTGGTTTGCTGGAAATCTGCAGCAGCAGATTAGTTGGGAGGGTATTAACTGGCCGGTTTTATTCATGACCGTGATTTGGTGGGCTTGGCGTTGGAGGAACATGAAAGTGTTTGAGAATGGGTCCAGATGCGAAGATGGTGTGGCATTTATCAAGCTACAGGCTTCAGATTTCATGCGAGCAACGAATCAAGGTATGGGAAATTCAATTCGGTTTCAGACGGTTCACGTTTGCTGGATGAAACCGGAATTGGGTTGGGTCAAACTAAATTGTGATGGGGCTTGTAAAGGTAACCCAAGTATGGCTATGGCGGGGGGCTTGCTGCGGGATGCTAATGGCGACTGGCTGCATGGGTTTATGGCTAATATTGGGATTTGTCCCCCTTTACTTGCTGAGCTGTGGGGGTTATATTTTGGGCTTCATATGGCTTGGAATGGTGGTCATCGGAAGGTGATAGTTGAGCTGGACTCTGCAGTAACAATTGAGCTCATGGAAAATGGTTTGACGGGTCCTCACCCATACAAATGGCTCATCCGGCAATGCCTAGTTTTTTGTAATCGTGATTGGAGCGTAATTTTTAAGCATGTGTACAGGGAAGGTAATCAAGCAGCAGACTGGTTGGCGAACTTCGCAGGATCTTCTCCTTTCGGGCTTCACGAGTGTGTTGAGCCTCCTGCAGGCCTCCAGAGTATTCTGACAGATGACAAATTTGGCGTTGCTCACCAGAGATTAGTTAGATCTTAGTTCCTTTCCCCTTCTCTTGTTTTTCTTTGTCGTTTTCGGGGTGTCTCCCGTCCTTAGTATCAAAAAAAAAAAAAATGGCTGAAAATTTCAACCAACAAGAGCAGCCCCATAACAGCCGAAAATCCTAGCATTAATCATCCATTCCTTCGCGTCTTCGGCTAGCACAGGTTCCCACTCAATAGTTGGTCGTGCACTAGACTTTGGATATCACAGTTTCAAGAAACGAGTCTGCAGCAGTCTTTGGAGGAGAAGAATCGGATGAGTTAATCTCTCTTGATTCAAATTGTTTTTATTCTAATCAATGGTAATTGGACACGATAGGTGGATTCTAGGAAATTTTAAACATTGTATTTTCACCTGCGCCACGTTATTTTTCCAATGACGAATCCCAACAGTGGTGTCAGAGCCTAGGTTTTTGTCCATTAGATTGATTAGAAATGGTTCTTGAAAGCGTTCTTGAAGAAAGAATGGGTTTCAAGTTTATGATTTTAGGGTTTGTATTCAATAGGTTTTGTTTTGGATAAACCTTAGAATTTTTGGATTGGGGTTTTTGATTATATTTCCCCACTTAGTTTCCATCTAAAATTGTTGTTTTTATTGATTATTTTTTTTATGGCTGGAAATTTTTTTATGATTTAATATATATAAAAAAAATAATAGGTTCGGGTATTTTTTTATTCTGTACCCTAATGCAAATTAAATTAAATTTTTTTAAATTAATTGGTATTTAAATTGTTTATTTTGTTGGCATGCATATTTAATTTAATTGTTTGCATATTAAATTGAATATGGACTTTGTGAAATTGGCCCAATAAACCGTGACACTGGTTAAAATTGGGAGAGCTAAATTTTAAATTTGTGAAAACCCAAATTCAAGTGGGAGCAAAATTGTTAATTTTGCATTTATGGATGTTATCCATTAGGCTTTTATGGGCCTTAGTCACATTTGTTAAAATTGGCGATTTCACCCTAAGTAACTCGGCTTAACATTTATATTTATAATTTGGAATGCCATGATCATGCATCATATTGGTATGTATGTGCACGACATGTACTTTGTTTGAAATGTGATGTTGAGTTCTATAGGTCCTAAATTATTATTGGTTGTAATTTAATTTTGGAAAATATGGCCTGCGTGCCATTTTTTTTATTTTGATGTAGTTTTAGAATAGATTTTATTTTACAAAATTGCTGTAATTGCATCAAGTATGGAGGAAGACCCAGATGGAGCAAGCCCATGGTGGGAGCCCAAGAAGGATTGCAGTTCGGCCCATGAAGAATTAGATTGGATATCTAGTTTTTCATTAGGTTGTAATTAAAGGCCCATAGGATCTCATTTATTTTAAATTAAGTATGCTATTGCATTTGTCATATAATATGGATGTAGGGATCACCAAATTATTACCCGCGTTTATGCATGCTAAGCCGTATCACTTAATTATAATCCAGAAATTAAAATATTGAGTCGTTTAAAAGTGCTTCCCACATTCACACCTCTTCCTTCCATCGATGCTGCAATGTGCGCCATGCCCTAGCTGGGTACATTGTAGTATCCGGTGGGCCGTCGAGGGTTAGGATACTTGGTATGGTTAACATGGGAATAGTTGTTTGACTCAACATGGGTAGCATTAGCTCAGAGCGGGCCCTAAGCACAGATGGCTAAAGTGTCAATAAGCCCATCAAACCAAGAGTCCTTCGTGGAAGGATTGGATATGTTGTCGTACCAAACAAATCAATGGTTGGTTAGCGAGCCCTAGTTCGGCCAGTCATTGATAAGTTCTGGATCTTGGTCAAGTCAGCCAATTAACATCACCAATAAACAAATTAAAATTGGATTATTAATTTGAATTGGCTCAAAAGTCCTTTATTTCTAACTCAAGCAATGATTTCTTCCATGTAGATAATCCCATTCACTTAAGCAATTTAAATGGTTGCAACAAACAATAACTCACTCTCACTTAGGTCACTCTTATAGAAGGAGAAGCTTTTGGGGACTAACTTCCTGGATTGGGCTAGGAACTTACAAATAGTTCTTAGACAAGAGTCCAAGGAGTATGTACTGAATGCTCCTTTACCAGCTGGCCCTCCCGTAGGTCGAGGCGTCACCACGGCGATGGTGGAGCAGTACAACCGGCACGTGAGGGATGACTGAGATGTCTCGTGCCTCATGCTGGGTACCATGGCTTATGATCTTCAGAAGCAGTTCATGGACGAGCATGCTTATGAGATGATGGATCAACTTAAAAAGATGTTCGAAGATCAGGCTCGTCAGGAACATTACCTGACAACTAAGGCACTTTGTATGACTGCAATGGCAGCCAAGACTTCTGTTAGCACTCATGTGCTAAAGATGAAGGGGTATATTGATACACTTGCTCATCTCGGCTCACCAGTTCTGCAGGACTTAGCAGTAGACATTATTCTTGGGTCACTTCCTGAGTCTTACAACCAGTTTATCATGAACTACCATATGCAAGGGTTGGATAAATCAGTTGTTGAGCTGCATGGCATGCTCAAGCTTGCTGAGCAATCTCTTAAGAAGACTCCTGAAGTTTTGTTGGTGAACAAGGGCAATACGCCCATTGCTAAGGGAAAGGCCAGATCTAAAGCCAAGGCTAAGGGCAAAAAGGTGGTGGCCCAACAAAAGCAAGGGTTGCTTTTCCTGACGATGTCTGCCATGAGTGTCATGAGAAGGGGCATTAGAAGAGCTCATGTCTAAAGCTAAGGGAGCAATTGAAGGGCAAAACTGCTGCTTCAGGTATTTATGTTGTTGAGATTAATCTGGCTATTTCTACATCTTGGGTCTTGGACACTGGATGTGGATCTCACATTTGTTCAAATGTGCAGGGTCTAAGAAATAGGAGATTATTAGGATCTGGAGAAGTAGATCTTCGAGTAGGAAATGGTGCTCAGGTTTAGGCCATGGAGATCGGAGATTATTTCTTGGAGATGCCTAGTGGACTTGTTTTGGAACTAAGAAACTATTATTTTGTACCCGCGATGTGCAGGAATATTATTTCAGTTTCTTTGTTGGATATTTCTAGTTTCATATTTAATATTGGACATGGTAGAATTTCTATGCAATGTGGCAATATTATTTATGGAACAACATTTCTTGAAAATGGCTTATATATCCTTGATCTAAAACGTGAAAGTTCAATCTATAACATAAAGACTAAAAGGATTAAACAAAATGAAATTAATCCTACTTACATCTGGCATTGTTGACTTGGCCATATAAATGAGAAGCGCATAGCTAGGCTTCACTCTAGTGGCGTGCTAGGGTCATTTGATATACAGTCTTATGACACATGCAAATCTTGTTTAAGAGGCAAGATGACAAAGGCACCTTTTAGTAAGACTGTTGAAAGGGCCTCAGAGCTATTAGAGAAAATACATTCCGATGTATGCAGCCTAATGAGCACTAGTGCTAGATCTGGTTTTCTATACTTCGTCACCTTCACGGATGACTTCAGCAAATCTGGTTACGTGTATATGATGAAGCATAAGTCTGAGACTCTCCAAAGGTTCAAGGACTTTAAGAATGAAGTAGAAAACCAACTTGCCAAGAAAATAAAAGCACTTTGGTCTGACCGAAGGGGTGAATATTTGAGCCATGAGTTTCACTCGTTTTTTAGAGAGTGTGGGATTGTATCCCAACTCACTCCTCCTGGTACACCCCAGTGGAATGGAGTGTCAGAAAGGAGGAATAAGACCTTGCTAGACATGGTTCACTCGATGATGAGTCAAGCTACACTCCCTGTCTCCTTTTGGGGATATGCTTTTGAGACAATAGCTTACATTGTTAATAATACACCAAGCAAGGCAGTTGAGGGAACACTATATGAACTATGGAAGGGCCAAAAGCCTAATGTTTCCTTCTGGAAGATTTAGGGCTGTGATGCACATGTTAAGAAATTGACAAAGTGGCAAACTCGAGTCCAAATCTGTCAAGTGCCATTTTATTGGTTACCCTAAGGAAACTAAGGGTTATTACTTCTACGATCCGATGGAAAACAAAGGTTTCATAGCCAGAAATACAGTTTTCTTGGAGAAGGAATTCCTTTCCAAGAGAGACAGTGGGAGTACTGTTGAACTTTCAGAAGTTTAAGACTCACAAACTCCTGCAGCTACTACTGAGGATGCTTCAGGAATTGATTTGACTACTCAAGAAATTGAGGAACCAGAACCGGTTGCACAGGACCTTAGAAGCCCTGGTACGACACGTCATCAGCCAAAGAGGTACAGCTTTCTCGTGACTGATGATGGGGACTTTATATTCGTTGACAAGAGGAGTCCAAGACCTATCAGGAGGCTGTTGAAACCCACACTCAGATCAATGGCGCAAAGCCATGGAGGCTAAAATGCAATCTATGCACGATAACCAAGTGTGGAGCTTGGTGGATCCACCTCCGGGTGCTAAGGTTATAGGTTGCAAGTGGTGTTTCAAGTTAAAGGCCGACAACACCTTCAAGGGGTGACTGGTGGCAAAAGGATTCAGGCAAGTTCAAGGAATTGACTATGATGAAACCTTTTCACCAGTTGCTATGCTCAAATCCATTAGGATACTACTAGCCATAGCTGTATGGTATGATTATGAGATATGGCAGATGGATGTTAAGACCGCTTTCCTTAATGGAAAGCTACTCGAGGATGTGTACATGGCACAACCTGAGGGTTTTTTCGATCCAAAGTATCCAAACCGGCTATGCAAGCTTTAAAGATCCATTTATGGATTGAAGCAAGCATCGAGGTCATGGAATCAGAGATTCAATGAGGCCATTATGGAATATGGCTTCACACAGAATTCTGATGAGCTTTGTGTGTATAAGATGGTTAGTGGGAGTGTTTCCACCTTCCTAGTGCTGTATGTTGACGACATCCTTATCATTAGAGGCGACATACCAACACTGCAAGGGGTTAAGCAATGGTTGAGTAGGTGCTTCGCAATAAAGGACTTGGGCGAAGCTGAGACGATCTTAGGGATCAGGATCTACAAAGATAGATCCAATCGGCTTCTAGGCCTAAGTCAGGTCACGTACATGGACAAGGTTCTGAAAAGATTCAGCATGGACAAGGCGAAGAAAGGATTCTTGCCTAGGCGCCATGGGTTGAAGCTGAGTAAGAAAGATGGTCCTAAAAGAAAGAAGGGGCGAGAGTGCATGGAAAAGATCCCTTATGCATCTGCTATAGGATCCATCATGTTGTCCATGTTATGTACAAGGCCTGATGTTGTGTTTGCACTAAGTATGACTAGCCGGTACCAGTCGGACCCTGGTGAGGAACACTTGAAGGCAGTCAAGGCAATCTTGAAGTACCTTAACCAGATTAAGGATGCTTTCTTAGTGTATGGAGGTCAAGTTTACCTGGTAGTGTCAGGTTACACTGATGCAAGCTTTGAGACTGATGAGGATGAGAACCAGTCATAGTCTAGTTATGTTTTTCTTCTAAATGGCAGTGCCATTAGTTGGAGGTCCTCAAAGCAGGCCACAATTGTTGACTCTACAACGGAAGCTGAGTATATAGTTGCGTGCAAAGCTACAAAGGAAGCTGTTTGGATCAAGAAATTCATAACAGAGTTGGGAGTAGCACCCACTATCCTAGACCCAGTTGATGTTTTTTGTGACAACAACGGGGCCATCACACAAGCTAAGGAGCCCCGGTCATACAAGAGATCCAAACATGTGCTTAGAAAGTTTCACCTCATTCGGGAGATCATGAACAAAGGTGACATTTCATTGCAGAGGGTTGACACCAAGAATAATGTCACTGATCCATTGACCAAAGTGCTGTCATAGACACAGCACGACGGTCATATCAGATCTATAGGAATTAGGGCAATGCCCACTTGGAACTAGTGCAAGTAGGAGATTGTTGGTTTGCCCTAGTTCTTAAGGCATTGGATTCTTGTATTTTGTATTATACATTAAGACTTATTGTATGAATACATTATTTATGTCACATTAATAAAGTAATTAATCTATTTCATTTATATCTTGTGCTATAATATGAGTAAAGTATCCATTGATTGATAATCATAAAACCTATCCCAGGTTTGTTCTAATCATGGGAACGAATAGAACCTCAGACTTGTATATTCGATGACTATATGGCAATTCTTAACTAGCCATAGTACTTGTATAGTCAGTCATGAATATAGGTACATGTCGTTGACATGGGACTGGATCGATCCGCATAAGAAAGCCACATGGTTGTCGCGTCATAGGTCTTTCTTGAGTAGGTCTCTTTTGTCCTCAGACCAGATTTCATTATAATATCAATATGGAATCCGGTTCACTTTGATATACACCTAACAGGTCTATAAAAGGATGCTAAATACGGGTATGATTGGGTGGACTGGTGAACATGTTCATATTGATGATGAAGTGATGGAATTGCCACTTGGGTAACACCGAGATGATATCATTGGCCACTTGATGAGTGGGACTGATAAGTGTATGGCCATACCCAAGTAAGTCGGTGCTTATTTGATCAATCAGTCAACTCAAGATCAAGAAATATAATAAACAACAGAAGAGGATGACAGACACCATGCCTCTCATTTATTCATATCGATATCGTTAGGCAAAGGACACTATGAGATTACTACCGGGTGAGTGTCTTCTAAAGACTGCTGCATCTCTGTCCTAATTGGGGGTTATAATGGTTTGCTAGAACCCACTTATAGTTTGTGGGCCTTGGGCCTACTGCCAACATAAAGACAGACCCATAGGATCGTGCACATAGATCAACTAAGCTGGAACTTATAGAAATTGTACATGTAATGTACATTGGATGGAATGCATTAATTAATAGTTGACATTCGGTGTCAAGGTAATTAATTAACATTGGGCTGAATTTAATTTAATTAATAAGTTTACATAATGTAATTAATTAATTTATCAATTAATTGAATTACATAAAGTAAACAATTAATTAAATAATTTTTATAAGTAGGAAAATTAAATACATGTATTTTTTTTACTAAAGTGCGATTTAATTTTATTTAGGGGTAATTAAATTTAGCCAAATGGAATTAAATTACATAGTATATACTTTTTAATTAAATTTTATTTATGTAAATTATAATCCTAGTGGGCTTGGGTTCAATTAACCTAATTAAAACTCAATTAGATAAGGTGTCTATATAAGGGCACACTTAAGGAATAAAACCCTAATTCAACCCTAATTAATGGCTGGAAATTTTTGCCACCAAGAGTAGCCCCAAAACAGCCGAAAATCCCAGCATTAATCATCCATTCCTTCGCGTCTTCAGCTAGCACCGATTCCCGCTCAATAGTTGGTCATGCACCAGACTTTGGAGATCGCAGTTTCAAGAAATGATTCTGCAGCAGTCTCTAAAGGAGACGAATCCGGTGAGTTAATCTCTCTTGATTCAAATTGTTTTTATTCTAATCAATGGTAATTAGACACGATAGGTGGATTCTAGGTAATTTTAAACGGTGTATTTTTCGCTACGCCATGTTATTTTTCCAATGATGAATCCCAACAGTATAGCCTTCCAGCTCTAACTACAGCCATGCGGCTGTAGTATACCCGTACGGCTCTGTTCAGGTGGAAAGGAGACTTTTTCATGCTTAATTTTATTTTGATGCTTTTATTCGATTTAGGTAATCAGTGCACAATACGAATAACTCATAAAACTCTATGTTTATTGTTTTACAAAAGTGGGCCCATAACCAGGGGTCCGAGACGGTGACTAACACCGTAAAGTGGTATGGAATGCTCCCCGCGAATGTGAGGGGCATCGTGGACTCCACTGGGCTAGAGAGGATGATCAACTATATGAGCGAGGTGGCACCCCGGACGAGTCACGGTCTATTGTCGGCTCTTATTGAGTGGTGGATGGACTCCACTCATACTTTCCATTTCCTGATTGGGGAGCACACCATCACGGCCGAGGACTTCGCGGCCATCACCGGGCTTTCCTTTAGTGGTTGCACTATCACTTTCAACCAGACCCTAGAAAGAGGGTGTTTCAGGCCAGAGGTGATCGGCATGTTGATCGGCTTGGTCCCCCAAGATAGGAAGGTCCAATACAACGTTAAGGGACTACTGGTTGGGGAGGCAAGCCGAGCTCCCTGAGGGTACCTCCTTTGTGCCGGTAGATGTGAGCTGATATGCTAGAGCTTTTCTCCTATATGCCCTTAGTACATTGCTTTTCCCCATGGGTCAGAGTGACCTGAACTTAGCTGTCCTCCCATCGCTGGTTTAGTTAGAGGACGTAAGAAACTTGAACTGGGGTTGAGCCGGGCTGGCTCAGTTGTACTACTCCCTCGATATCTGTGCTCGGGGAAAACATAAGGAGCTGAAGGGCTTAGATCGTCATCCACATCTTCCTTTCCTTATACATTCTGACTTTTGTTGTATTATAGCTGCTTCTCCGATTTTCTGATTTCTGATTCTCTGATTTCAGCTGATCAAGGAACCATAGTGGGGAGCCGTGCTACCTCTAAAGATGGTGGACGCCTTGAGGCTGATACCCCGGAGGTTCGTCATGGAATGCCTGTTCGGCTTGGAATGGTATCTGGGGAACGGGTCATCGACTGGCGTGCTGGCCCGATGCAGCGTAGGATCCCGCTTGCTCCACCAGTAGGGCTGTTCTGGCCACATCTGCTACCGGCCGAGGACCATCCAGACCTCTTCGGGTCTGGGTTTATTGCTGATAGGGTGGAGGGGGACTACCCCCATTTCATTGATACACACCTATTCCCTTCGACCGAGGCTGTGCAGTTGGAGGTATATTTCTTCTCCTATTTGTTGTTCATCTGCACCGTTCTGCTTGCTTGCTGACACTTTTTTTTAGGCATCTGGGAGTGGGAGAGGCAAACGTCCCCGTACTTCGTCCGGCAGGCGTTCTAGTGGCCGCAGGTCCCATACCCCTGGTGATCGCGGTGACAGGAGCTCTTATGCATACCAGGATGAGTACGACGATGATGTTGGGATGGAGAGCGCCCTGCCCATTTATACAATAGTGCCTCCGATGGTTCCCCCCACCGGTTTTATCCCGGGTCGGCTTGAGTTCACTTTGGAGCCGTCAGTACTGCTGCTGGATGAGTTCGGGAACCCTTATTGGGCTGACCTATATCTCCAGAACTAGATTCCTCCTGTTATTTTCCCTCCAAATACTACTCATGTGAGCAAGGTTGCTTTTACTTGCTTTGCACCCTTGTTGTTGTCATTGATCTGATTTGTACATTGTTTCTTGTGCAGATCCCGGTATCTCAGGGGATAGCACTGTACGAGGCAGTTTCGGCCTTCACGTCACTCGTGATTAGGGATAACGGGGCGATGTCGGTAAGTTCTTGTATTTGAGTTTGCATTGATGCGTATGTACATGTGTGTGTCTGTGTTGCAAATGTATGCATGTATATGACATGATGTTTGAGTTACTGATTCTGGTGTAGGCTGGGATAGGAGCTCGTCATCATAAAGAGGCCCGCCTGAGACTGGAGGTAGGCTACAGAGAAGCAGCTCACACCTGAGGGTGATGAATGAGACCCTCCGCAAGTAAATGGATGAGTAGACAGCCGCGCATGCCGCCGGCGGGGGCGAGGACGCAGATGAGAGGGAGGATGAGGATGGGGGACAGTTATAGCCTTCCTTCATTTTTTATAGTTTTGATTGTGACAGCCCACCTGTGGGTTGAGTTACATCATGTTGTAGTACATTTTGCCAACCGTGGGCTTTTTCTGTTACATTTATTCTTTTGACTTGGTATATTGTGATATTGTGATATCTGTTCTGAGATTTATTGCTTTTTTCTTTTTCGCAGAATTTGCCTTTCTGGATGGACATTCTTCTGTTATATTCGCCTTTATTGCTATCAGTCTTACACTTATCGGGTCTTGATTTGCTGCTACTGGTTGTTGTCGTTGTGTTTTTTTTACATCCTTATTTTTACATAGGCTGTCCTTACGAGTTTTCGGCCTATCGGACTGTCTTAACTTTTACTTGAGTTGCCCTTTTTGGTTTTTGGCTCAACAGACTTTTATTTGTATCCTAAGTTTTGCATAGACCGCCTTCTGGTTTTTAGTCTTCGGATTTATTTTTTTGAAAATAATATGCATGCAAACATAGAATGTGTACAGCCATAAATGCATGATACGAATGTAATTTCAAACAGACTCGGGACATTTAAATGCACAGAGCATTGCATCCATCCATTCATTCATTAAAATGTTTTAGCACAATGCACATCAAAGATGAAATGGAGCTAAAGACAGAATCAGTAATGGTATCTACCTTGACCTAACCCACGACTGCCGCCAACTGATCTTCGCAGATTTTCCCACTGATAAGGGTCACCTTGGTATCCTAACTTTTGCATGGACCGCCTTTTCAGTTTTCAATCCATCAGACTGTCCTAATATTTGCGTAGATCACCTTTTCGGTTTTCGACCCACCCGATTTTTCTTTTATTATTATTATTATTATTATTATTATTATTATTATTATTATTATTACACGTAGTACCACCTATGCTCGTCCTGCTTGTTGGGGTTAATGACTAGGTCTATCTCTTTTCTAGTAGGGCTACTTCCACCCTACAGGTTAATGACTACGATGTTACTCTAGTGTGTGTTATGTCGCTCTGTTGCCAGTTCAGTGTCGTTGCAAGGCAAATGGTAACATGCCAATCTAAGCTGCGTAGGTAACTGCCATTTTTGATAGAATCCCTTTGACAGATTTTTTGATTGCTTCCCTCACCCTATTGGCTTGTGGGTGATGCGGACATGATGAAAAATGCCCCAATCCTTTATTTTGGGATAACTATGCTGTTGCCCCTTGAGATCATAGTCTACTCTCAGTCACAATAGGATGTGAAATTCTGCATCATGCGGATGCATTCTTCTTTTTGAACTGGGGTGCATTCTTTTTTTTTGTGCGGCTGTGATATTCGTATAAGACTCCGCTGCCATCCATTTTGAGCGCTTGATGGTTACAACTGTGAACTGATGTTTATTTACCGTGAGTAGCCCTATTCCCCTGGCGACATCCGTTCCCGCTGCTGTGGTCTCCCCTCTTTGTCTGCTCTGAGTCCGTGGAGTTTCTGCTTGGCCAGTTTTGTCCTCAAATCCTTTGGCATCTGGTGCTAAGTAATTCCTCTGTCGACCCCAGGCATGTCATAGGGCCAGGCGAAGGCTTTTACATGCTTTTAGAGGACCTTCGCAGCTTCTTTGTCTCGTTAGGAATGAGGTTTTTCGAGACGGATACCATTTTTGGATTATCATGTATCCCTAGATTCATTTCATGCAATGATGCAACATGTATATGAAAGACATTAAATGAATGTTTGTATGTATGCATAGTTCCATCCAGAAAAACATCACTTAAGTAATTGAAATCAAATTGCATTGAATTAAACACCTTAGGGGCTAAATTGTTCAGATAATAGATAATAATATTAATAATAAAAACAAAACAAGTACATCAAAATAGTTGTTATCCTCCACATGTGGAGGGTCTTTTGTTTTTTACGGCATCGCGGTTTCCTAGTAGCTCGTTAGTAGCTCGCACGACTGTAACGTATTTCCAGAATTAGAATTTCCGTTTTAAGACCCAAAAATTAACATAAATCCCAAAAAATTCAGAAAACCCCAAAAATCATCAAAATGAATTTTGTTGTGTGCATTCACGACCCTAGATTCAATTTCCAGTAAAATTGCATTTAGAACAATGCCAAGACAGAGACCCAGTTCTCCCGAAAACCAACCCACCTCATATGTAAAAAATGCATGTAAACCGGAAAAATTGTTTTCAAAATGATTTTCCCACAAAAACCAAAATACAAGGACGTTTCAAAATGTTTTCTAGGTCTAACCGGGCCGGCTAGCCGAGCCAACCCGGTTATCCCCTACATGCATGCCCCCAATTCCTAATTTCCCAATTCTGTCCTACTTGAGTCTTATTTATGGCGTGCTATAAATTGTGCTAACCCTCTGTTTTGCAGGTTTTAATTTCTTTTATTTTTATTTTCAATGTATTTAATAGATTAAATCGTGTATCCTAGGCGATTGTATTTTTCTAGATAAATCATGTATTCTAGACACTTGTAAAAGTGAGGCTGAGAGTTTTTCTCTTTTATTCGATCGGGTTGTAATAATTTAATCTTTTACTATTTTACCTTAACCTGTATGTGCGCTGTATGTCTATTTAATGCAATAAAATTGACTTTAGAATTCGAAATACCATCTATAAACATTGACCAATATTTATTTTAATTAGACACGAAATAAGGGACTTGTCCGAACCCGAATCTCTGGATAGTGTAGCGGCCGTTCGTCCGGTTCAGTTGCATTATAAATTTCCCGGTTGAGCGAGCCGGGTGGCGACTCTACAATATTCATCGAGACTTAGGTCTCGGTTCTTTTATGCATTAATTCCATTTATTTTCCAAAATCGATTTTTCATTTATAAAAACCCCACACGAGGGAGGGGCCTGCTCGAGGTCGTGGCACCCCTTCCGAAAGGGAGTCTCGCGTTCCATCGAAAACGCGTCGTCCGCTCACAACCGTCAACTAACTTCACAATAAGAGATTCTAGTTTAGGGGCCCCGTCTACTAGTACTTGTACGTCCATCCATCTCTTGTAATATGTCGAAAAGGATTCATTGGGTTTCTAACGGATTCTTTCCAAATCTTCCAGTGTAGTTTCCACCTGAGTATTGTAGGCATATTGCTTTACAAATGCTTCCGACAGATCCTCCCACGTGAAGTGGGTATGGATTGGCGTGTTCAAATACCACTTAGCTGCTGCACCTCGCAAAGTTGTTGGGAACATGTTCAGCAAATGGACTTTCCTGATTCCCAAACTAGACATGATCCTTGCATAGCTATCCAGGTGAGCCTCGGCGGACCTTCTCCAGTATACTGAGGCAAGTACTGCAACTGGAACCTAACCGGGAGCGGCTCTCCCCCTTCTGCCAACAAAGTAGTTGGATCTGCACACTTAACAGGCTGGTAATGCACCATTTCTTTCAGTTTCGGCAACAGTGCCTTAAGGTTAGAGAATTTTTCCTTGAGGCATCGCTCAACAGCAGTCTCAACTGAGGCCTCCCTTACCCTTACGAAAGCCTCATCCTCTTCGGACTGATGATCAACCTCCTACTGTGGGATGGCCACCCTACTGCTGCCAAGGATGTTCCTTCCAGAATTAAGGGCCCCCTGAACAACATTTCCTTCATTTTCAACTGGGGTTCGGGCCTGCTGACTAGTTTGGCCCATAGTGGCAGTCACTGCAGTTTACACTTGCTCTCTGATGGTAGCTTTGAACTGATCTGAATTCAGAAATGCAGTCATGAATGCTTTCATGTCAAAAGGCATCCCCCCGCTGGATCCATCTTGAGCCATCTCTATTCTGTTTGCTTCTTCCAATACAAACTGACTGTCAACTGGCAAGGAAGGCAACTGTCCCCCAAACTCTTGCTCTGAATCTGAATCTGAACTGACTCTAACCCCTTCCACGGTGACTGATTCTGTCTGAGCTGATTGAACTAACTGACTAGACCCTGATTTGACTTGTACCAGTCGCTTCAAAGTTCGACTCCAAACTACACATTCAGCACAGAGTTTGCATCGTGGATGAGTGTCATGACCCTCGATGCAACGTACTAAGTGGCATGTATGGTATGATCGTGGTCAAATGATGTTTCATGAATGAAAATGATAATGAATTTGGCTTCCTTTGTTTTTATTTCGGACATTCCAAAAATGTCCAAAACTATGCAAAAGACAATGCAAGAACCATCGCACGGACAGAGGTTCAGCGCCTTTGGGGCACCTAACGAACGTTATGAATGGTCGCGCATGTACCGATACACGGACAGAGGTTCAACACTTTATAGGTCAAAATGAAATGGTATGAAGTGGTCATGTGGAAGCCGTTCCGCGGAAAGAGTTGTGATGCTTTTGGGGCATCTAATATGAAATGATGTTGCAAACAAGTCATGTGTAAGTAGAGACATGGATGGGGGTTCGACGTTCGCGGAATGCCTTGTATGATTTGGTAATGTTATGAGATGCTCCTAGGTGCGTAACAAGTCGGCACTCACAGAGTACCCTGAATGAGTTACTAATGTCATGAAACAAATCCGATGTGGATTGCAACACACAAGCAAGGCTTCGGCATCATCTTGACGCCAACGATGAGTGGATATGAAATAGAGATGACGTTATGTTATGTTGTCGTATGACTTTCCACACAACACAGACCTAAGATCGTCACGATCTTCTAGTGAATGACATGGTATTATAGAGTGGCCAAATGCGAACCGGTGCACAGGCGGACTGCAGGTAGTTTTGGGATACCCGATATGGCATGAAATGAAATGATCATGATAGGCATTCTTAGAAAATCCTTTATTAGGTGTAACGGAATGAAATGGCATGAATGTGTATGTCACATAAAATGCAAGTGGCTACAGAAAAATGTGGTTAGTATGTATGACACATGGGATGATGTTGTGCATGCTTCATGGCACATAAATAAAATGTCGTGGCTGCTCGAAGACATGGTTAGCATAAATATCATACATATGCATATGTGTTAAAAGTGGCTGCATGAAAATGTGGTTAAAATGGCACACGGATGAGTATGCATGTTTGATGTTACGTGAAAAGAGTAAAAAGAAAACCATCATGGAATAAACGTTAGCACATGTAAAAATATGCTCTCCCTTCCAACCTTATTCCTCCTTTCAATTGGTCACACAATTCTTCCTAGCTGTTGGGCCTCTTTGGCATCAACTAGGCATACACTCAATTGTCCAATTTCAAATTTATGTTTTGGTAATTCTAGGGGAAGTTACTAAGCCATTACATGTGGGCCAAAGTCAAACCAAGGGTCGTATAGGTTCCCATAGCGAAAATACACTCCTCACCATAGAACACGATGTAAGGTCATGCGGTGCTATAAGTGGTTTACCCCTTCGAGTGCCTCCAATCCTAGCATAAGAGGTAGGTCACCTTCTTGAGTAATCCGGGCTGATCAGTGTATTTGAGGGGTTGAGAAGAAGAAAATGTCATGATATGTAAAGTATGAATAAATACGGTATTTATAAATTAGTAAATGACTACAAGCGAGGTTATATTTTAGTAGTTGCCTAAGTTCCTTAAGTTTTTTTATAAAAAAAACGTTTTAGGAAACTTTTGATCCCCAGCAGAGTCGCCACTGTGAGCGGACGACCTAGGACGCGGCGAAGCGAACCGGAGGATGCTGCGGAAAGCGCGTTTTGAGTGCTTTGATTTGATGGAAAATAGGTTTTGTGTATCTTGCTTTAGGGAAAACCATTCGTTTGTTTAGAAATTCCTTTTGTAGAAAATATTTTCCCATTTTTATTATTTCAAGACCTCGAAACCTAAATTTCAAGATCAATGACAGAGTCGCCACCCGGATCAGCTCATCCGGGAAATTCTGGTACAGCTCTCCACCGAGTGTAGACTGCCGTACCTAATCCAGAGATTTAGGATTTGGGCAACTTACCTATTCAACCTCGAGCTTGTATTCATTTTATAATTTATATTATTGTATTTATTCAATTTATTATCTTTCTCTACCCGATTTGTTTAATTATCAGCTGATGCTCATACAGATGACAGACATAAGTTACAGAAAAGTAAATCGTACACACAAATCATACAAAATAATAGAGGCCGCTTATACAACCAAATCGAATGAAAAATAAAAACTCTCGTCCTTACATAACAAACGCCGAGAATACACGGGTATCTAAAAATTTACAACCGCCTAAAATACACGAATTAATCTATTAATTACATCAAAAAATAATAAAAAGGGGAAAATAAATGCTACAAAACAGACGGTTAACAGAATTATTGCATAAATGGAAATCGGACTCACACAGGACAGAATTGGGATTTTTAGGAACGGGAGCATGAATTTAGGGGATAGCCGGGTCAACTCGACCAGTTGGCCCGACTAGACCTGGAAAACAATTTTGAAATGCACTGTAGATTTTATGTGCTGGAAAATAATTTTGGAAAACCAATTGGCTCGATTTCATGCAAATTCCTATATTTTAGCGGGTATGTTATCCTGGAACTCGGGGTTCCGTTTGTGCAGATTTCCTAATTTCCACAACCATTTAGAGTTTGAAAGCGATGAACACATAAAAAAAGATTTGATTCTGAAGACAGCATCGCGCGATGATGTTCGTGTGGGTCGTCCTGTGATTTTGTCCCCTTCCGGGAACTACAGCCATGCGGGTTTAATATCTAAAGCCGTGCAGCTGTAACACCCAGAACCCAAAATCGGTTTTCTCGTTTTTTTGGAAAATCGTTATTTTGCTCGTTTTTTATGTTTCCTAAAGATTTTTGTAGGGTTCGGGGGTCCGCTAGTGTTGGACGATGGATCTGATTCGGATCGCAAACCCCGAAATCAAGAAAATAAAATCCAGGAAAAACTAAAAACCTAACACCCGTATGCATAGAAATCCGAAAACCACAGTTTGATAATGCACGGGTTTATTTAGGCCGAAAAATATCTCAACAGGATGAACCAAATGGAAAATGGGCTACTTTTGGCCGATTCGAGGCATTTTCAGATTTCTGCCCTGAAGGAACATAGCCGTGCAACTCTGTTCCAAGAGACCATAGCCGTGCAGTTGTGTTCCAAGGAAACATAGCCGTGCGGCTCTGTTCGGGTAGCCGGTTTTCCGGAAATTGACAAAACAGAGGAAAAAATGCATGAAAATGCAATGAACACAAGTTTAAGGCCTCTCAGAGTTTACCTTATTGTTGTTCCAATGTATTGGGTAATTAGAAACGGATTGAAAAGCTAGAATGTGCCTTGAATCTGCAAACTCCTGAAATTCCGAAAATGAATCTAAATCAATCTGAAGCGGTCCCAATTAAATGTACAAAGGTCTAGCAACCCTCCCTTAATGCTTTGGTCATTTTTTGTATTGAGTTTGGTTCTCTCCTTCTCACTCTATCTCTTTGCATCTCGGTTCCTCTTACCCTCTCCTTTCTCTGTTTTTTTCTTTCTTTCCTATTTCTCAATTTCTGCTTTCGAACCCCTAATTGATTAATTTTCTTTTCTTTTTATATTTCACACCCTTGTAATCATTTCCAACATTAAATGAGTCATCTGCTTTGTATGGAATTTCGGCCAATCTCTCTATTTCAGCCAAGTTACTCTGCCTTTGCAGAGCAACTTGGCTAACTCACTAGAGGCGTATGGCTCTAAGTGTTAGAGTCATGCGACTCTAATGCTTAGAGTCATACGGCTCTAATCTACAGCCGTGCGGCTCTAGATAGAGCCAGGGCAGACTCTCCTAATTCCTACACTCACTTCTAAACCCTGTAATCACTCGAGAGACCTTTCTCCGGGTTTCAGAACCCTGGAGGCTCATTTTTGGAGCGTTTGAGGTATTCCAGGTGACCCTCTGCTCAATTCCAAGTCTGACTGCTTAACAGAGGTAATAAAGATTTCTCATTACGGAAGTCGGGAAAACTCGTGATCACAGCGACTGTAACCTCCTACAGCTGGGCGGCTGTAGTTGGTAGATTCTAGCCCACCCGATTTTTTTATGGTTCTGAAGGTGTTTCTTTGATTTTTAGGATGTATATGCATTCTATTATGTTTATAAACTCCCTGATAATTGGTTTTGCAGGTGAGATCCGGCCATTGCGGCAGCGGATCGATTGCATAGTTCCTCAAGTGGTACAGATGGCTCCCTATTGGGGTGAGGACAATTGTGAATTCTACAGGCTTGTACCAGCTAATTTGGAGTATGACTATCACTACTCCTTGCATGAGTCGGGGGACTCCTAGCTGCACTCTTGTAGAGGTGGATGAACACCACCCACACATTTCATTTTCCATCCAGGGAGTACACGGTGACTCCCGATGATATAGTTGCTATCACCTGGCTCCTTTTCTCCTGGAAGACGATTCACTTCAATCAGATCTTCACACATAATGACTACCGTTTAGAGTTGGTGTTTGTGCTCATGGGGATTGAGTCCCCCGACAGCCAGATTTAGTGTAGGAGCCTCAGAGGGGACTACTTTCGAGACTCGTAATGAGCGGCGATATGCGAGGGCCTTTCTGCTCCATGCCCTTTCTATACTTCTCTTCCCTACGGGCCGGAGTAGCTTAAACTTGGCCATGCTACCGTCTCTGATTGATCTAGAGTCAGTGGGGGCTTTTAACTGGGGTCGGGCAGCCTTAGCTCAGCTTTATTACGCCCCTTGACCTTTGTGCTCGAGGCTCTCAAAAGGAGCTGAAGGCCTTTTGGATTATGCGCCATGTGAGTAGCTTGGTCTCTTTATCTGAAGATTTTTTTATTTCGCTTTCATACTTCTTCTGTAGATTTGGGCCTACGAGTATCATTTTGTTCCTGCCCTGTAGTCCAAGTTCCTGAAGGTTATAAGTTCGATGCGTTTCCTCGTCTTAGACGGTATCTGGGATTCGTCTGGAGTGACGTCGATAAAAATCAAGACGAGTGCCACCAATGTTTGCAGGAGATGACCTTTGCTGGGGTATGTTTCTTGCCCTTTTTTTATTACTTGAACTCCTGACTTTTTGATTCTAGATCGTTAAGACCCCTTAGAGGCGAGAGGGGGATGACTTGCCTCAGTTGCTTATAGATGCACAGGCACTGTTTAACAGGCACTTTGTGATTGAGTACCCCTTCGGGCAAGAGTGGTACCTCCGCGAGAGGGTTCATGACTGGCACTTCGGTCCCGAGGCGTGTAGGATTCCAGTTGCCTTGCCGGTGGGGTTATTCTGGCCTCACCTTCTATCTCCTGAGCTGCACCCAGACCTGTATGGTGCTGGCTATGAGGCTGATAGTATGGATGGTGACTATCGCCAGTTCATCGCCACCCATCTCCTTCCGCTGACCGCTGATGTCAGTGCTAGGGTATTTTTTGAATCCTTCTTTTTTTTTTATTATTCACTAACACTCTCTTCTTTAACTGACTTTAGCCATCATCGATAGTTGGACGTGCATTCCCACCCTCATCTGCTAGGGGAGCAGGTAGGAGATCTGGTGCTAGCTCCGCTCAGACCACTGGGGCGGGCTCTGCTGTTGAAGTGGAGGATGTTCCTATCCCTCCTTTTTAGGCTCCTAAGGTCCCTCCTGTTGACTATTTGCATGGTCAGCTCGCGTTCCTAATTGAGAGCACCATTCAGCTGTTTGACGAATCTCGACAGTCTTATCGAGCCGACCTCTATCTCTAGGATCATTCTTTTCCGTCGGGCATTCTTAAAGGCACCACACATGTGAGTATCATTACTTTTCTCCATTTTGCCTCTTTTCCTGATTACTTGTCATGAATTAATCCCTTTAAATATGATCTCTGCAGATCCCAGTGATGCAGGGTATGTACATGGGCCAAGCCATCAATGCACTGAGGGCGCTCGCCTTCTGGGATAACCCCGCTTTAACTATAAGTACCTGCATTTGGCTTTAAATGGGTGCCTATATGTTTGCATGTATGTATGAATGTATATGCATGTGATTATGATGCTCTCCGTGCTTTGCTTGGTGCAGACGATGATCGGGATCGAGCGCCGTGAGTCCGCTCGCTTGAGGATAGAGAATGACCAATTGCGGTGCCGGGTCACAGAGCTGGAGGTTATGAACCAAAACTTCAGAGATTGGGCTAATGATTGGGATGCCCAAATAGGACACACGGGCGAGAACCTGAGTCAGAGCCTGAACGATGATCCAGGAGATTATGGGGATGATGGTGACAATGCTGGCTTTGACTCTTCTTAGGCTTATTTCCCCGTTTTCTGTTTGTGATGTATTGACTCGTCTATGGGTTATTTCTTTGTACATTATGGCCTTTACATGGGTCTAACTGTGTGATGTACTTGATGCTTGAATGATTTGTAGATGATATTTACATCTTTTAGCCATTGAATTTGGAGCCTCTGAGTGTGTATTTCTCTGCATTTTCATGTCTTTATTGCTCCTTATTCAATTTGGTCGGGCCCGAGACGTGTTCCGGACTCTTTAGACTTTATTTTCCTTAAAAAACTGCCCCTGGAACCTATAGCCGCATGTCTATAATCATCAGAAATCATATAAAGATATAGACAAAGTGTTGTCTGCATCTAGCCGTGCCACTGTGACATTACAACTACCCAGTACATTACAGACCCGCCACTGTGTAGTGTTGTAGCCGCCTGGAACATCAGAACCGTCCCACATCGAATTTCAACCTTTCTTCAGCACAGCGGCCCCTTATAAGTATCACAGCCGCCCGGGACATTATAGTCGCACCACTGTAAGTCATCATAGCTTCCCTACACATTATAGCTGCCCCACTCCAATCTTCAGCCTTTCTTCTTCTTTCACTTCCCTTTCGGAATGGATCAGCTCCAGGACTATTGGGGTACGACCCACTCTTCTCACTGGGCCTTGCTTGCACCCTTTGGCTTGCAATACCTTAGGTTCTACACTGCTTTAAGTCCAAACAGGGGTCTTCTTGGATGTAGGTACCAGTTTTTGGGATACGATGGATCATGTCTTTTGCTTTGTTAGTAAGGAGTTATGCCCCTTGGTAGAGGAGTTCAGTGCTATCCTCTGTGTTCCCTACCCTCAAGGGGTCCAGTTAGCTGTTCCTGATCCCGACTCGGGTGACATTCATGCATTCTTGAGTCGATTCGCTCCGGTTGTAGCAGGTATAGGTCGTGCACTTACTGGTAAGCCTGCTTCTCCTAGACTCAGTCTTTCTGTTATAGCTGATTTATGCTTTGCTTTGCCTCCTATTGCCCCTGGCTGGGCTCCACTGATGAGTTTGCTACTGATGGCATGCTACTTGTATGAGTCCCAAGACAGCACTTACGGCCTTAGATTAGCGTCGGTGGTGACTAAGATGGCTCAGGGTGCATCACCTATGGGGGTTGCTTTGGCTGAGACATTGGTCTACTTGAATTCTATCCATTCTAATTCTCCAGTTAAGAGTTGTGGATCCCCTTTTCGACTTCAGGTATGATTCTGCACTGTACTTTCTGAATTCAAATATTCACTACCCCTTTCTATTTGACTAAACCATGTGCAGATTTGGCTGTTGGAGAAGCTGAGCCTCCTAAGCCTTCCTCCACCTCATCTGAGATATGCCCCGAAACGTTATTGGTCTCGGCGCATCGAGCTTCCAGATTTCAGTTTTATATCTATGGAGCACTGGTTTGATTGGCTGAGGAGGCGGACTGATGCCTCAATTTGATGGGTCTACCCTTGGTGGGATATTTCTGATGTGACTAATGAGACTTGGGATGGAGGTGTCCAGCTGCTTGGGTTGACCTATGTGACTTTCTACTCTTCCGCTTGGTTATGCAGACAGTATGGTTAACTGTAGGGGGTTCCTCAATCTTTGTGCACCACTGAGTGCGGAGTGTTTACACCATAGTGGCCTCGACATGTGCAGCATCAGTGGATGCATCCTACTTGCACTGAGATTCTGAGGACTGATAGTGTTGCATCTATGGAGACAGATGCTCGCTACAGAGCTTGGCTGACGGATCTGATTGCTTGCCCCACTAGGCATTGACATGAGGTGCTGACTTTGCGGTACCTCAATCTTTAGAGGATTAGGATTATCAGAGGTGGCTACTACTATATGACTTTTATTCTGTTTTTATTTCTTATCCTAATTTTTGCATAGGTCACCCTTTTTGGGTTTTCAACCTATCGAACTGTCTTTATTTTTTCCTGAACTGCCCTTTTGGGTTTTCAATTCAGTAGACTTTATTTTGTGTCCTAGCTTTTGCATAGACCGCCCTTTTCTAGTTTTTAATAATGTTTTAGCACAATGCACATCAAAGATGAAATGAAGCTAAGGACAGAATCAGTAATGGTATACGTCTAGACCGAATCCACGCCTGCCACCAACTGGTCCTTGTAGATTTTCCCGCTGATGGTGCTCACCTCTCTGTCCTGATTTTTGCATGGACCGCCTTTTTGGTTTTCGATCCATTAGACCCTTTTTTTTATGGAATCTTCTTTGATGGCCCTATTGGTTGTTTCCATTACCTTATCGCCTCATGGGTGATATGGGGATGACATATGATGCTCCACCCTTTAATTCCGGGACTCTGTGTCATCGCTCCTTGCAATTGTAGTCTGTTCTCAGTCACGACATGATGCGGAATTTCACATCATGCAGATATATTCTTCCTTTTGAGCTTGGACACACCTATCATCTCTTTTTTTTTTTGTGTATCCATATGTAATTTTATTTCAACCCTCTTTGATAGGTATCTGATGATTATGACTATGAGCCAATGTTCGCTTGGC
This sequence comes from Euphorbia tirucalli, assembly GCA_039660915.1. Lineage (NCBI taxonomy): Eukaryota > Viridiplantae > Streptophyta > Magnoliopsida > Malpighiales > Euphorbiaceae > Euphorbia > Euphorbia tirucalli. Next base: position 48,480,548 of record CM077632.1, on the reverse strand, counting down.
GTGATGGCCTTATTTTCCTAACACTATCGATCCTTCGTACTATGATAATCCCTCTTTTTCCTGATTTGAATCTACAGAGCTTCTACTTGGCTAATTTCATCCTTGGACTTTTTGGAATCTGGTGTTTGGTAATTCCTCCATCAACCCTTGCATGATGTTATATAGCCAGACAAAGGTTCCCATATGCTTTCATGGTATTTTTGCAGTTTTCTTTTCTTTCATCAGTCGTGAGGTCTTTCGAGACAAGTATCATTTTCAAGTCATTATCTGTCCTTAGATTCATTTCATGTGATGATGCATCATGTATGCTAAAGACATGAAATGAATGTTTGCATGTATGTGTAGTTCCATCCAGAAAACATCACATAAGTAACCGAAATCAAATTGTATTAAATTAAACACCTTAGGGGCTGAATTGTCCACATGATAACTGATAAAAATAAAACTAACTAAAACATCAAAATGATTATTGTCCTCCATATACGGGTGGGGTCTTCCCTTATTGCTGCATCATGATCCTTGGTAGCTTGTGCACCCGAATCAACCAAGGTTAGGCAAGGGATTACTCTGAATGCTGGGTTTCAAAGCTGGCTCGACGATCTTTCCGTCAGTGACCAACTGCTTGATGGCCCTAATCAACTAGGCACACTCATTTGTACGGTGACCTATCATCATGTGATAAGCACAGAAGTTATCTTTATCTGCCTCAGCTAGAGGTGAAAAAGGCTTCAAGCTTTGCAATAACCCTACCTTTCTACACTTAGCATAAATCTGGCTTGCTGACTCAACCCACGGACTAGTGACCCTTTAAGGAGTCTGTCTTCCCTGGTTCACAGCGGCTACACCCGCCTCTTGTGCTTCAATCGAGGCTGCTTCCAAAATCGGCTTAGCACTAGACTTAGAGCTACTGCCTTTGTACCCTTAGGAGTATCCTTGACTACTTCTATAAGAGCTCAAACTCTGTCTAACCCTCTGCTCCTCTTCCTCGCATCGCTCGATACGCTTGGCAAACTCAACCACTTCATTGACGGAGTGGAACCTCTTCAGTTTCATCTTGTCTTTGTACTAGGGCAGGCTACCATCCACCAGCTTTACAATCAGCTACTCTAATTTTGGTGTCCCATGTACCAGAACCTGCACATCCATCCACCATTTATAGTAAGCCGGGAAAGACTTATTCGGCTTCTGGCGGATTCTCTCCAGATCTTTAAGAGTCGTCTCTACCTGGGTGTTGAAGGCGTACTGCTTCATAAAAGCATCAGATAGGTCCTCCCAAGTAGAACGGGTATATATGGGCATCTTTATGTACCACTTAGCCGCAGCACCCCTTAAAGTAGTCGAAAACAAGTTCAAGAGATGACCCTTCCCGATCCCCATACTAGCCATCAACCTCACGTAACTGTCCCAGTGGGCTTCCAGTGTGCCTTCCCTGGTATAAGAAGGAAGGGCATGTGCAAACCAACCGGAAGTGGCTCTTCTCCACCAGCCATCAGAGTAGTAGGTTCGGTGCACCGAATGGGGTTGTAATGCACCATTTCCTTCAACTTGGGCAGCGTGGCTTCAATATCAGATAATTTTTTATTAAGACGTTTCTCCACCATGGTTTCAATCGAGGTCTCTCTCGCCTTCTCAAAGGCCTCATCTTCTTCAGATTGACGGTCGAGTTCCCTATGGTTGACGACTCCACTGCTTCCTCCAGCACCATTAGTCGCTTGGAAAAACTTTTGTCCTCCATTTCCAACTGAAGTCTGAATTGGTGGAACAATCTGAATAGGGGTAGTGTTCATCACGGCCTGCATCTGCTCCTTAAGAGTAGCCTTAAATTCATCTGAGCTTAGGAAACTCCTTATAAAAGCAGCCATGTCAAAGGGCACGTTTGCCCTATTATCGTTAGCCATCTCCGATCTATCAGCTTCTTCCAACAGAACTTGACTGTCAACCGATAAAGTAGGCAACTGAATCTCGATCTCTCGATCTGAATCTGACCCTGAACCGATTCCCTCCACGGTGACCGGCTCTGATTGAACTGACTGAATTGATTGGCTCAGCTCTGACTCAACACGAACTAATCGCTTTGAGGTTCGACTCCAAACTGCACATTCAACATAAGGTTAGAATCTCGGATGGATGTCGTGGACCTAGACTCGACACACTAGATGATATGTATGATATGTTTGTGTTCATGTTTGGATGATGCTTTATGGATATGGATGATGATGAAAATGATTTTTTTTATTTTCTTTCTTTTTATTTTGGATGTTCCAAGCATACCCCATGTCATACGAAAGACAATGCAAAATGTCGCGTGTGAGCCATCACATGGACAGAGGTTCGGCGCCTTTGGGGCACCTAGTAGATGTCATGAAATGGTCACATATGTATCGACACATGGACAGAGGTTCAACACTTCGTAGGTCAATGAGATGATATGAAGTAGTCATATGGGAGCTAATCCATAGACAGAGGTTTGATGCTTTTATGGAATCTTGGATGAAGTGATGTCACAAATAAGTCACGTGTAACTCGAAACATGGATAAAATTTCAGTGTTCGTGGAACACCTTGCATGATTTAGGAATGTCATGAAATGTCCTAATATGAGTACTAGTTCGGCACTTGTGGAGTACCTTGAATGAATCATCAATATTATGGAATAACCCGACGTGGATCGTGACACATAAGCAAGACTTTGGTGTCGCCATAACACTAATGATGAATGGACATGATGCCATGTAATGATATTGTGTGACCCACCACACGAGTATAAACCTAAGACCGTCGTGGTCCTCTAATAATGTAATGAAATGGCCAAATGCAATCCGGTGCACGGGTAGTCTTGGGGACTCCCGATATGTCATGAAATGAAATGGTCGTGAAAGGCATACTTAGAACATCCTTATATTTTAGATGGGATGAGATGATATGAATTCCCATGTTATACAGAATGCAAGTGGCTACACAAAAACGTGGTTAGGATGCATGACACACAAGATGATGTCGTGTGTGTTTTATGGGAATGTCAAACACGCAAGATGTGATAGCACATAAATAAGATGTTATGGCTGCATAAAAATATGGTTAGTATAATACCACGCGCATAATGATGCTTTAAAATGGCTGCATAAAAATGTGGTTAGAGCAAGACACACAGATGATGCGTGTTTGATGTTGCATGTAAAGGTCAAAAGTAAAACAACCATGGAACAAACGTTAGCACACACAATAACATGCTCACCCTTCTAACCTTATTCCTCCTTTCGATTGGTCTTGCATTCTTCCTAGGTATTGGGTCTCTTTGGCATCAACCGGGGATACCAAAGGCGTACTCTCAATGTCCATTTTCAAATATATTTTTTGGTAATCCTAAGGGGAAGTTGCTAGGCCATTACATGAAGGTATGAGTCAAACCAAGGGTCGTATAGGTTCCCATAGTGAAAATACACTTCTCATCGTAGAACACGATGTAAGGTTCATGCGGTGCTATGAGTGGTTTACCCCTTTGGGTGCCTCCAATCCTAGCAGAAGAGGTAGGTCACCTTTGGAAATAAACTGGGCTTAATTATGTTTTGGAAGGATTTAAGAAGAGAAAATGTCATGCTATGCAGTTGTGAATGAGATATCGGATTATGAATTAATAATTAACTACAAGTGAGGATGTACTTCAATTGTTGCCTAAGTTCCTTAAGTCTTTATGAAAACTTTTTTAAAGAAACCGTTAGTCCCCAGCAGAGTCACCACTGTGAGCGGACAACGTTTTCAGAATGCGCGGCGAAGCGGGAACCAGGAATTTCCTTTTCAGGTGTTGACGTGTGGCTTTGAAAATGGATTTTAATCTTCCTTAAGAAAAACTTTCATTTTATTGGAAAAATCCTTTTTGTGGAAAACTTGATTTTAAGTGTGAATTTTGGAAAATAGGTTTTTCGAAAATCCCAATTTAAACTTAAAGATCTCGAAACCTAAATCTCGTGATCAGATACAGAGTCGCCACCCGGATCAGCTCATCCAGGAAATTCCGGTATAGCTCCCTACCAAGTGTAGACAAGGTACCTAATCCATAAATTCAAGGTTCGGGCAACACATCTACTAATCCTCACTTGTTTTCCTTTATTATTTCATAATATGATATGACATCCACTTAATACTACCCATTTTATCTTCTTTTATTCTTAGTTAATGCTCATACAAATGACATAAATATAAATCACAAAATAAAGTGTAGAAAAGTAAAGTGCAGAAAAAGGAAAGTAATGGCCAAATTATACAACCCGAAAAAAAGAAAAATTCTCATCCTCACCATTTACAACCACCTTTAAAAAGTAGAATTGCTTAAATACACGAGATAATCTATTAAATACATCAACAATGAAAAATAAAAAGCTGCATCCAAATATGTTTAGCACAAGTAAATAAAGCACATCAAGGACTCACATAAGACAGAATAGTGGTATTTTGGGAAACGAGATCATGCGTAGGGGGGTAATTGAGAAGTCCAGATGACTAATAAATTAGACCTGAAAAACATTTTGTAGAAACGCCCTATAAATTTTGTGAATGAAAACAAATTTTAAAAACAATTTGGCTCGTTTTACATGCATTTTCCAACTTTTAGTGGGCCGAATATCCCGGAACCCGGGGTTCTGTTTGTGAGTGGGCCTAAATTAAACATCCATCTAAGGTCTAAAAATGTAAACACGGCAAAAATCTGTTTTGGATAGGAAGAAGACATAAAATTACAAGTTAGAGGCCCAAAAGGGCAAAACTGTAATTCTGCCTCTCAAACTACAGCCGAGTGGCTGTAGGGTATCACAGCCGCACCACTGTAGTGGTTGGGGCGGCTGTGACACCTACAGTCGAGCAGCTGTAGTGCTCCAGAATCAACAATTTAGTTTTCTTTTCTCATTTTGAAAATCGTTTTTGAACTTTGATGATTCCGAGCAATCTGGGATTTCTAGAAACTCATAAAACTCGATAAAACAGATCCAGATCAGATCAAATAAGTCCAAAAATCCTTAAAAACCCGAAATCATCAAACTTCAATCTCGCATCCATCGATTAAAAACCCAAAAACCGTAAATCTAAACATGTATGGATGTAATTTGACCGATAATATTCATGAAAAATACATTTGGTTTGAAAACGGAAGCGTTATCGGTCGATTTAGCTTCTGCCCTAGAGATTATAGCCGAGCGGCTGTAATTAGAGGATTACAGCCGTGCCACTGTAAGGTTATAGCCACGCGGCTGTAATATAGCGCGCGGCTATAATCATCAGACAGGGCGGCTGTAACCGGGTTCACTTCCAGATTTGAGAAAAACACAAAATCACAAACAAATAACACTTAGAACAATTCAAAAGGAGTTTTTAGGGCCTATCAGAGTATACCTTATCTGTGTTCTAGTGTTTTGGATCACCAGAAACGGATTCGGACGTCGAAAAATCCCTTGAAGTCACGAATAACCTGAAATTGTTTATGACCCTCCAAAGCCCGAACGGAACCCTGAATCAATCCGAATGAATATTGACTTGATCAGAATCACTCTAGAATGCTAACTCTCACAAAATCCTAATTGTTTCTATGGATTAAGTTGGAGTTTTTATGATTTGGATTGAATTATTTGGTTTTTCTCTCTTCTCTCTCTAAACTCTCCAAAAACCCTAATTTCTTGTGTGATTGATTACAGAAAAATAGAGGCTGTCTGTTTTGTTTTCTTGACCAAATTTCGTTTTTCTGGCTTTTATATCTCCCAAATTAGGTTAAAAATCCGAATTAAAGACCTATTTTGCCCTATTTAGGAAGTCTGATAATTACAGCCGAGCGGCTGTAGTAGCCTATAGCCATGCGGCTGTAATACAACCGAGCGGCTGTAGGGCACTATAGCCGAGTGGCTATAGTGCCCAGACTTGCCTTTCTCGCCATTTTTCAATTCTTTTCTTCGGTTCTCTTAAATGCTCACTCGACCTTCTTCGGGGTTCCGCACCAAGACCTGTCACACACATTCGAGTCATCCGAGATATCTCTGGCATCATTCCGGTCGCTCCGAATCCATCTCACGCTTATCCGTGAAAAAGGTAATAAAAGCTTTCATCATCGAGGTCGGGAAAAAACCCTTGCTCATAACCACATAAACGTTTAGTGTTTTAGCATTGCTTTTATATAGTAAAGGTAGGAGTGTGTATGACACATGCCAGACTTATGGTCACATGTGTAGGGAGAGAATGAGATCGTCTTCTTATAACATTTTCTCAACTGTGGGTACAAGTAATAATATTAAAACGACTATCCAATTTGTCAATGTTTTTCACTCTTACAGATATAGGGTGACGATATCTTAAGGCGTTATATACTTTTGTGCAAGCCAGATTATTGTATTTACATGTGTACGACATAGATTAGATTGATGTCAAGTTTACGTCTTTAAGTGACACATTCATTATCCAAAGATAGAGTTGACTTGAGGGCCACGTGTACAGCTAAAAGAAAGTAATCGTTATTTTGTTATCAAATATTTACATGAAATTTTAAGCAAATGGATTTACGAGACGCTGGTGAAGACAATGAATAAAAGAAACATCATAAAAATATTATGATAAGAATTAAAGTTTTAGGAGAATTTATTCTATTTCGAATAGTTGAGCAACATGAATGTAATTAATCATTTGTTCAAAAAAGTGGTTAGTTTGAGTAAGAATATTTATCGCAAGGGATAAAATTAAACATGAAGTTCACATCACAAAGGTACCGTATAAGTGTTATTAAACAAAACAAAAGAGATAAAAAAAATTTAAAAAAAAAAGGCAAAAAAAAAAAAAAAAGCAGCATGCAGTGAGCAGAGTGGCGTGGACTGAAGAGATAGTTTTGGCACGGAACTCAAGAAAGGGGCAATTATTATTAAGGAGGGACCAATTAAGTAAGTACATCTTTCATTGCTCACTGCTCTTTTCTTTTCTTTCCTTTTTCTTCTTTTTTTCCCTCGCCTTTTTTGTTTTTGTCATTCCCCTCTCCTACTTCTATTCCTTATCATATTGATTTTTTCTCGCCGAAATGACTTTTTTATCCCTTGTTCTAATATATAATTACTATTTTCGATCGTATTATTTGTAAGTTATCACTTTAATCTGATGGAAAAAATATATCGACCAGAACGGTAACAACAAATATGGAATAAATTTTCGTTGTGATTCTTTTTCTCGACTCGTATGAATCTTTGAGGAAATTAAAAATTAGAACAACACCAAGCAATAAAAATGGAGCAATACATAAAAACACAAACATACAAGATTTTACGTGGAAAACCCTCTCAATCGAGAAATAAAAACCACTGGACCCTTAGACCGCTTAATCTTCCACTATCAACCAATAATGAGAAATTACAACAAGTCTTCTCTAGATGAACTAGAGGTATACACCATTAACATCATACTCTTGGAATGAATCGTCAAGAAACATGGAATCAAAATAAAGTGGGAGAAAAGACCAAGAACAACCCAAAACACAAACAATCTGCCTCTGGACGAAAATGTCCTCTGCACCTCCAACGAAGATCTTCACAGTTCAGAGTGAAGGCACGAACTTCACGAAGACGGTGTTCAAATTTAACGGCGATCCAACAGTCAGAACTCCGGCAAAGCCAAAAACGTGCAGCTGGTGATATGGTGGAGAAATGGTTTTCTTTCAACCTTTCTTTTTCTCTTTCTTTAGGTTTATTTATACCTTTCACTCATTCTCCCCTCACTTTCTTTTATGACTTAAAAGCTTTTCTCACCTCACTTCCTTCTCACCTCTAAAAGACATATACAGTGAAGTCCACTTTTACACCTCATCTCACAAACAACATATGGTAAGATCTTAAAGGTGTAGCTCACAAGTTCTACCTTAGGTTAGAATTATATCCAACATAATCTATGTTTTATACAAAATCATACATAATTGAACCATGATTAACTTTTTTATTTTTTAGTTTTAATTCATCTAAAAAGTAAAAGTGTCAATTATAATATAATTAGATATGATTTCGTATGAAATAAGAGCTAAAAAAAAACTTCAAAATGATATGAACTAAAAGGATTAATATAGGAATTGATCCTTTTTCTTTCTGCAAATTAATCACATTATTTCCATCATTTTTCAAACTTAAAATCGGTCTTTCTAACAATTATTCTTTACTTGAGAAAGGCTAACTAGATAAGATGTATGAGTCTATCTAATTGCATCTTTATAATGAAGATTTGTATTTAAAAAATTAATCTTATTTCCTCTCTAGTCAAAATCATCACTAATCCAATTTAACTCGAATCAAGCAAGCGGAAGTTGAAATGATAGATCAATGTCAAAAATAGTTGAAGTTGTTCCTGCTGAATGAATATTCGGTATATGTGGTGTTCCGTATAGACTTTGGACTATTCTATGCCTATAAAATATGCTTATCTTCAACATGTATTATTGAAGTTGATTATATCGAGTTAAGATCTACCTATCGAATAAGACAAAGAAACAATAAAACTAAGATTTGCAGTTTAATGAGTTCGACAAATTTATTTTTTTTAAAATATTATTTAATATAAATTTATAAATACCAAAACACAAAAGAATACATATAAAGTCCAAATTACCCCTCAACTATTCGTCGATATTCGATTTACTCCCTCAACTACAAAATTCACCAAATCACTCCCTTAACTAATAAAAAGTCATTGAATTGATCCCTCGTGCATGGGCGATGGACGACTACCTTTAATGAGTGGACTCCACTGACTGCCATGTCAGATTTTCTAACTAGTGTCGAAAAATGGAGCGTGCAAAAATTGATCTTTCTCTCACTTCATTCATCAACAATTCTAATAAATTTCCACAACTGTAAACAATTATAACCTCCTTAAGGTTTGGTCAAATACACTAGTACCTCTCTGTGTTTTACATATCTAATTTATACCTCCTTGTATTTTGAATCCATCATACTATGACCTCCCTCTGTTTATTATTGTTTGGTTTTCTATCAAAATTATTAATGTGATATATATTTACGAACTACTATTATCCTTTAAAATATTCTACATCAAGTTTTTCTTAATTAGATCTCTTTAATGTCTTTTTTTCTAATGTAATCACAATTTAAAGGGTTTGGAAAAAGTCTCATAATAAGTGAAAAAAAATTTTTTGTGACCAAGAACCTTACAAAATCAACATTAGATGGGAAACGAAGCTAATCTTAGTTACAAATCTTAATAATAGCAACAATTTTGAAAGAAAAATACTTAATAAGCATTAAGGGAGGTAATAATATGATAAAGACAAACTTTAGGGAGGTGTAAATTAAATATGTAAAACATAGGGAGGTACTAGTGTATTTGATCAAACCTCAGGGAGGTCATAATTATTTACCCTTTCCACAATGAAAACCTTCTTCCTTCTTCATTCATCAATCGCAGTTTGAATCGCAACTCACTCAACCCTAGAGATCGATCGACCCTTCTTTATCCTTTTACAATTCCTATCTTTTTTTATCATCCTTAAGAGTAACGACAAATTTTTATACGTTGGGCTCCATTTTTTTACACCAGTCAGAAAAATCTTTTAGAAAGAAAAATTTTCCATATCATTGATACTACTCTTACTTTACTTGCTCACGTTAATGTTCCATTTTGGTTTTGGAATCATGCAGTCAATCATAGTGTTGATTTGATTAATTCCTTTCCTTCACCAATATAAAATCATGAAAGTCCATTATTAAATTATTACATAAAAAGCCTGATTATGCCAATTTTAAAGTTTTTGGTTGTCAAATTTTTCCACTTTTGCGACCCTATAATCAACACAAATTTGATTTTTGCACACATTTATTCATTTTTTAGGTAAATCAAAATTCCATTCAGGTTTTGTGTGTTATTGTCTTGATATGGACCATGTGTTTATGCAAAACATGTTCGATTTAATGAAAATATTTTTCCTTTTAGTAGTGACTTGTCTCGGCCACCACCTTCCTCATCACAGTCCGCATCTGACACTATGGCATTGCACGTGCCATCCATTGTTCAATCGAGTACTCCCGATAATTCTTCAAATCTGATTCAAACTCACTCCCTTACTTTTTCACAAATAAACCCTAATCTCTCCCTCCCTAACCCTTCCCCATTCGGCCAACACTCTCTCCACCTCTACCTCTTCTAGGCTGAATACTTCTCCTATTTCTACTCATCCAATAAATGAGTTGAGCATTTAAACTCTTCAAATGTATCCTTACCTTCCACTTCTAACTCACCTAGACTTAAATCGTTGTTGACTTATCAACTAGTCAGACCAAAACCACCCACCCTAAAGAAACCAGAACCCACACCCACTCTCATCCAATGCTTCTTTGACCAAGCCACACTCAAAAATTACCCTCTCAGTATGCTCTCACATCTTCTCTTTGCACCACCCGATTATCAACTTACTGAATCCCCTTTCTATTCTTAAGCTCATAAGTATCCAGTATGGTGTGATGCTATGTCACATGAAATTCAAGTTCTCTTTGACATAAAGACCTGGCTTATTACGCCTAGACCATTGGGTACTATATTGCAGGATGTAAATGGTTGTTCAAAATGAAAAGAAATTCTACTAGTAGTGTTAATCTGTATAAGGCACGCCTTGTTGCGAAAGGTTCTCTAAAAAACAAGGTGTTGACTATAAGGAGACATTTAGTCTTGTTATTAAAGCAACTACAATCCGTACTATTCTGGCACTTGCTTCTAATCATAATTGGCCAGTTCACCCACTAGATGTTTCAAATGCTCTTTACATGGTAATCTTGCGAAAATAGTTTTTATGGAGCAACCCCCATGATTAAAGGATCCTTCATGGGTAGATCAAGTTTGTTTACTCAATAAGTCTCTTTATGGTCTTAAACAGGCACCTAAGGAATGGTTTACACACTTGTGCAATTATTTGTTGTCTTTTGGTTTTCAGAAATCACAAGCTGACAACTCCTTGTTTATTAAAATTTCTGACAATATCTTTACATATGTTCTTTTTTATGTGGATGACATTCTTGTTACATGATCTTGTCTTGCTTCTATTCAACCTACTATTTATGGAATCTGAATTCCCCATCAGAGATCTAAGCCTAGCAACCTTCTTTATTAGAGTTGAAATTGACTATACGGCTCAAGGATTATTTTTGAGATAGTCAAAATACATCAATGATTTTCTTGCATGCACCTCCATGGCTGATTCTAAGAGTTGTTCAACCCATATGGCAATGTCACCGAATCTGTCTAAGTCTGATGGTATTATGTTGGCTTCAGGAGAGGAGTATAGACGAGTGGTTGGTGCTTTGCAGTATCTTAGTATGAATCATTAGGAAATTGCATTTTTTGTTAACAAATTGTGTCAATTCATGCATTGTCCGATAGATGTTCATTGGAAACCAGTAAAACAGCTTTTGTGTTATCTCTAGGGATCGGTCCATCGTGGCCTACTGCTTTCAAACTCCAATTCTCTTCATCTTAACAGCTATTCTGATGTAGATTGGGGTGGTTAACCAGATTATCATAGGTCTACTGGTGGCTTTTGTATTTTCCTTGGCAACAGTCTTGTTTCGTGGCAAGCAAATAAATAACCCACCATTGCTCGTTCCAACACTGAGAGTGAGTATAAAGCCTTACCAAATGCTGCTTCTGAAGTTTTGTGGTTAAATTCTTTACTTAAGGAAATTGGTTTCCATATTGCTTGAAAAATTACCTTATGGTGTGATAACATTGGGGCCATCTACCTTAGCAAGAATCTTGTTTTTCATTACTGTACGAAGTATGTGGAACTTGATTATCATTTTGTTCGGGAGTTAGTTGCCAATGGTACCTTGAATATCAAGTTTATTTCATCATCAAACCAAACTGTAGATATTTTCACCAAGCCTCTAGGTACAACTCATTTCTTACTTCTTCGTGACTGACTTCATGCCATTGATACCCATCGGCTTGATTGGGGGTTTTAAGGTATATTAGAATCCTTTTCTAATTAGAGTTTCTTCCTAGTTAGTGTCTATTCCTAATTTGTATTTATCCCCTATTCTATTGTAATCTCCCTTTAGGTTTTCTATATATATATATATATATATATCTTGTTGTATCAAACATAATTAATCAATGAGAAATACTTTTATTCTCTAATCCTTTACAGTTTCAACTAAGAGCTTCAAGTGTAGCTCATCTACGATCACACACACGAAGCTTTGACAGACAAATCGAGTGCTAGCTCATGGACTCAAGAGTGTAAAAACTCCTCCCTCTCCTTCTCACTTTCTTAGCTGAAATATAGTGTGTTAGGGCTGGAATTTTGCTTCCCTTTTTTCTAAGTCTAGGTCAAATTAGGGTTAGCAGAGAGAGAGAGAGTGTGTGTGTGTGTGATTTTAGAGTTTTATGTGAAATTTATCACTTCATAAAATGACTTTTATTAAATAAAAATAAAATCTTTATATATCATATATTATAGATTTTAATCCCAATAAAACTCTCTTAATATCTGATAAAAAAATATCTAGATATTTTCATAACGCAAAAATATCTAGATATTTAAATCAGATATGGGTTTGGTTCATTTACATGGGCCTTAACTATTTAATCTCAGTAAGCAAAGCAACATAATAAATGCACCATAAAATAAATATGTATATCCAGTGTGCGTAAATAGTCCATACAAAATTATCTAGGCTTCTATGCGTGTGATCTTATAGGTTCATCTTTATATTGGCAGTTGGCTCGAATCAACATTCAGCCCACAAGTTGTAAGTGGGCTCCAGCAAGCCATTGCAATTACACAATTAGGATGAAGATGTTAAAATGTTAATGACATGCACCTGTAATATTCTTATACAATCTCTTACACATTTGATATCAGTAGCTTACATCAAAGCATGGCTCTGTCATCCTTTTATGTTCTAGGACTTCACTTGACATCCAAGTAGACTAAAAAACTCATATAAATGATTAACCATTAATCATTTTATTTGGGTACAGTCGTACACTACTTAGTCTCACTCATCAAAAGGCCTAGTAATATTATTTCTCATTTAAGTGATTGGCAATCCCTTCACATTACTCCTAATCCCAGCATGATTCCTGACACACCTAATGTACTCATCCTTGACACCTAGTTAAGGTCCCGTTAGGCGCATATCCAAGAATGTAGTAATATCGGGTCTAAGGATCCACTATAAGCAATGTGTGAGAAACACTTATGATATTCGACCATGTAGTTTTCTCACAAGCGGATCAATCCAGTACATTGTTCACTAACATTTACCTACGTCCTTGATTGATTTTCCAAGTCCTATGGTCAATAAAACACCATCCATCTCACAAGGAACATATTAGACTTTAGTTATATTCATTCCCATGATTATAACATACTAAGGATAGCTTTAAAACTACGTTCTCTAGACTCATGGTCTCACTTGTCCAGTACATGCTCTTGAAAAACATGAGTGAACACTAGTCTATGGATTCTCTTTATCCATTAATTGCATAAGAAATTCAATAAATAAGATTATGCTTGCTATTAGTATAAAGAAAATGTATTTACATACATGAATAATCAAGAACAACATCTAGGGGCTAGGGCATACACTAACAAAAAGCTCATCCGCTGAAGAAGATTGGTGATTTAAGTTGCTGCATATGTTGAATTTAAAATCAAAATTTGATTCGAGGAGATTGCAGTCTCTTCCAAAGCCCATGGTGCACGAGTGAATCATCTTCATTTTGTTGAATTAGATCATTAGAGAAGGATATTTAAAGGCTTGTTTCAGAGCACATATTGAGAAATTAACAATCAAATGAAGAAATGGATAGGAGGAAGGAGAAAAGAAGATTCAAAGATGGTTGTCTAACTATTAATGGGAGGTATGGTGAAATTAAGTTTCTTAGCTTGTGTTGGCTTGTGCATGGTATACATTGTCGTCCAAATATTTCTTAGCTTGTGTTAACTTACGCATGGTATAGAAATGTCCTCCAAATGTTTCTAGTGATACAACTACTATTTGGTTTTGAATTCTTGTTATATGTAAATATATATGCTAAAATTAATTAATAAGTACCATCGTGAGGTTATATTTCATAATGAAAATCTTCATTTTTGTTTTTCATAAACATTTGGTACAATGACATATGTTAGATGTGGTTGTGATACATTTGTCATACTGTTATGATACAAAAATGTATCATGAATGTACTCATCCTTGACACCTAGTTAAGGTCCCGTTAGGCGCATATCCAAGAATGTAGTAATATCGGGTCTAAGGATCCACTATAAGCAATGTGTGAGAAACACTTATGATATTCGACCATGTAGTTTTCTCACAAGCGGATCAATCCAGTACATTGTTCACTAACATTTACCTACGTCCTTGATTGATTTTCCAAGTCCTATGGTCAATAAAACACCATCCATCTCACAAGGAACATATTAGACTTTAGTTATATTCATTCCCATGATTATAACATACTAAGGATAGCTTTAAAACTACGTTCTCTAGACTCATGGTCTCACTTGTCCAGTACATGCTCTTGAAAAACATGAGTGAACACTAGTCTATGGATTCTCTTTATCCATTAATTGCATAAGAAATTCAATAAATAAGATTATGCTTGCTATTAGTATAAAGAAAATGTATTTACATACATGAATAATCAAGAACAACATCTAGGGGCTAGGGCATACACTAACAAAAAGCTCATCCGCTGAAGAAGATTGGTGATTTAAGTTGCTGCATATGTTGAATTTAAAATCAAAATTTGATTCGAGGAGATTGCAGTCTCTTCCAAAGCCCATGGTGCACGAGTGAATCATCTTCATTTTGTTGAATTAGATCATTAGAGAAGGATATTTAAAGGCTTGTTTCAGAGCACATATTGAGAAATTAACAATCAAATGAAGAAATGGATAGGAGGAAGGAGAAAAGAAGATTCAAAGATGGTTGTCTAACTATTAATGGGAGGTATGGTGAAATTAAGTTTCTTAGCTTGTGTTGGCTTGTGCATGGTATACATTGTCGTCCAAATATTTCTTAGCTTGTGTTAACTTACGCATGGTATAGAAATGTCCTCCAAATGTTTCTAGTGATACAACTACTATTTGGTTTTGAATTCTTGTTATATGTAAATATATATGCTAAAATTAATTAATAAGTACCATCGTGAGGTTATATTTCATAATGAAAATCTTCATTTTTGTTTTTCATAAACATTTGGTACAATGACATATGTTAGATGTGGTTGTGATACATTTGTCATACTGTTATGATACAAAAATGTATCATGAATGTATAGTAAATAGTATAAAATATGTATCATAACAGTATCCATAAATTTATCATAAACGTATTTGACGTGTGTCATTGTACCATCACTATATCAAACCTATATAAAACATGTATCAAAGATAAATCAAACATGTTACATTGATACACTATTTACATGATTTAGTATCATGAACATATAGTAAACAATATAAAAAATGTATCATAACAATATCACAAATTTATCATAAACATATTTGACGTGTGTCATTGTATAATGATTGTGTCAAAAATGCATAAAACACGTATCACAAGTCAAACACGTTACTTTGATATATCTATTTACATGCTTAAGTGAAAAATCATGTATCGTAAATGTATAGTAAATAGTATTAAAAAAAGTACGACAAAGTGTCACAAGCGTATAAACATGTTACTTTGATATATCTATTTACATGCTTAAGTGAAAAATCATGTATCGTAAATGTAGAGTAAATGGTATTAAAAAATGTATGACAAAGTATCACAAGCGTATATGAAATTAGACGTGCAATAATAGTATCACAAATGTATCACAGAAGTATTAAAAATGCATAATAACAGTATCATAAATGTGTCACAAATGTATTCTAAATCTTTCCCTTTATTTTATCTTATTTTTAAATGTATCTTATTATTTTGTATTGTTTATATGGGTATCATACGACACATATATGAAAACTGTATCAAACGTGTATTAGTGTAATCGTGTATCTCGATTGTATCTTTACTATGTCATATATGTATAGGAGAAACCAAACATACTAAAAAAAGTGAAAACCGTATCATTATTTTGTATTGTTCATATATATACCATACATTTATTACATGTGTATCAAAACTGTATCAGTGTAATTATGTATCTCGATTGTATCTGAAAAACCAAACACATAGAAAAGTGTGAAAAAAGTATAGAGATTACACAGATACATAGAAACAATACAGAAACAATTTTTAAACCGTAAAAGAATCATAATATAAACGAATATAATCAAACATAAGACAAAAAATCTAACAGAAAAAGATGAATAGCAACAGAAAACATAGATGCAATTACAAGTTTAAAAGAATGAAAAAAAAATTATAGAAAGCAATGCGAATTGCAGAAAAATGAAAAAAAAAAAAATCAAACAGCAGCAGAGAATTGAAAACTAAAAGAGAAGAAGAAGACAACTAAACAAATTACGATGATAACTAAATGAATTCTTATCTCATTCCATTCCAATGAATCAACCAATAATTGATGAAGAAAACTAAGAATTGAAAACAAGAAAAGAAGAAGAAAACACAAACAGTCGTAAAAAAAAAAAAAAAAGAGACAATATTGAACGGTATAAATTCGGCAATTGATAGACGGTAGAAGCTACGGTGGCACAAAGAACACTGGTGGAAATAGTGTTGGATATACCTTAGTCCCGAGGCATTGGTTCTCATTCTTGTATCGTACTTTTGTACTTTATTATGAGATTTATGTATTATACAATTTGTGTCAATAAATAAAGGCGTTGATCTATTTACCCTTTACCTTGTGCAATATCACAAATAAAGTATCCAATGGATATATCCATATCCATGTTGACAAGTGTCATGCACTAGGCAGTGAGACCATGGATAAGGAAAACGATATGACCATAAAGTCATCCGTAGTCTGTTCCAGTCATGGGAATTAATGGAACCAAAGATTATCATGAGCTTGGTTGTATGGCGGTGTCTTACCGGTCATTGGACATGGAATGTCAACCAAGTTAATGGGTACATGTAAAGGGGTATGGTACTGGATAGATCCACTAAACGAGAAATCCACATGGTATAGTATCACAAGTGATTCTCGTGTAGTACTTGTATAGATCCTTTGACCTGACCATATCATGGTGCTGCATGTGAAGTGACATACTTTGGTGTATGCCTAAAGGGCCTGTAATAGGGTGCCAAGTATGGGTACATTGGGTATATCAGTAAACATGGCAGGACTATGGATATGCAGAAGGGAATGTCACTCAGTAGTCCACTGAGAAGATGTCACCGGTCACTTGATGAATGCAACTAATAAGAGTGTGGCCACACCCAAACAAGTTGGAACTTGTTTGTGAGCATCAGTTCATTCGGGTTCATATAAATGTCCGGACATAAAAGAGGGTGATCAATCCATGCCTCTGTGTTGGACACCGATATCAGTGACATGGGATATACGAGTTTAAACTACAGGGTTTTGATTTCAGTTGGACTGCTATCTCCGTCTTAATTGGGGGCTGCAGTGGCTTGCTAGAGCCCGCCTGCAGTTTGTGGACCATAGGCACACTGCCAAAATAAAGATGGGCCCACAGGATCATACATATAGAATATCTGAGTTTGAATTTGTCGGATAGCCGGTATACTTCTAGTATACAAACTAGAGAGATAAATATTAATTAATTAAATTATAGATCAATTGGATTGATCAATATAATTTAATTGATACATATTGATTGAGAATTTATTTCTAGGTGGAAATAAAATACATATATAGGTTTGTATGTATTTTGATTTAAGTTGAATCTCAATTAATTAATTAACAAATCAATTTTAATTTAATGACATGTACATTATATAATATGATTTTATATAAATACATGCATGAAAAATTAAAATATAATTGTATTTAATTTTATCCATGGTGATTAATTTGGATTTAGAGATTAATGGCATTAAATCCCAACTCAAATCAAATTAAACCCAAGACAAAATTAAGGCTCAACGTTTTGACCAAAATGAGAATTAATTACTTATGAAAATCACGGCCAAAAAGGAAACAAATGCTGCTGATTTTTGGGTAATGAATTGCATAAGTTTTGGCCATTAATTGGGGCTTTAATGGCACATGATATTCGGCCATTTAGAGTGACAGTTCCTGCTGGAATTTTTCAGACTTTAAGGCGGAAAATTCAGCCCACTTTTCTCTCTAATTTAATTGATTCGCCACGAGCACAGGTTCTACTTGATAGGCATTCGTGTACGTGAGAGTGGAAGATATCGAATTAGATTTCTGCAGCCATCTCTAGAGGAGATATTTTTGGTGAGAAACTCAATTTCCTCATTTGAATTTTGATGTTTTGATTTCCATTTCAATTGCTCTTAGGCACGGATTTGAGAAAACGCTCTATAGTTCTGCTTTAATTGGGCATTTTATGATGAAAAATCCCAACAAATAGATGGTCAACAATAAGGTAGGAGAAGATCGATGAAATCATAAAGAGAGAGAGAGCACCACCGGATAAAGGTAAGAACAATCATGGTAGAGAGACTTGCTAAAAAGAAAGGTATAAAAACACTTGTTATAAAGAGTTGTAATATTTGAAAACTCTATCTAGAAGAAAAAGGTATTGAGGAAAATAGCAAAAGTTATGGGTGGAAATCAATCTTAAAAACATGTACTTGTAATAATTACCCTACAAAAGTTAAAAATTTTATTATGTTGAGCCAAATGAAAACGCAACTCACTTTCTTGACCCAAGCCTAACAAAAACCCTAAACTTTCTTTTCTTTTTCTCTTCCATTCCTCCAATTTTGGCAATGACTTGTCGGTTTGTCTTTCTCCTCATCCAATTAACAGTAGTAGAGAGGAGTAATTTGAATCTGTTGCGGAATTCGACAGAAAATTGCAAAAATCAGGAGACGGTGTTGTGACAATCTGAATATCTAAATATGCAAAACTCTCAGCTATTACCAAAAATCCTTTATCCTTTATCCTTTTTTATTTTTTGAAGCAAAGAGTGATTTAATTTTTGGTGTTTACGGACAAAAAGAGGTTCACTGGTTTTTTTAGATCCGATCGAGTTTAAAATGATTTATTGTTATTCTGGTTTCTAATAGTTAAATTGATCAGACTAGTTGTTGTTTCCAATTAAACTGATCTATCAGTTGGTCCTATTCGGTTTTCATAACACTGGTTCTACACTTAGTTCTCTTAAAGAATATTTTGACTTAAACATATGAGTTTCTTTCCTAAGTTGGACCTTTGATGCCTCATTCCTTGTTATGTAGGCAGTGTAGGGATTTTTCTGGTGCAAAACAAAAATTCAAACCGTGATAGAAGTGATTATGCTTTGCACTCGAATTTGTTACAGGAACATATTGTGCATATTATGGAATAAGAAACATAGAAATAACAAGAAGGAGATTCAAACCTCACCTTTGCCATCCCCGCACAAGAAAATAAAATCTAGAGCTTGCTTTTTCCATGAAGCTCCTCTACACTCATGCACACAGATGTCTACTAAATGAATCTACGTGCTACCGTTGACAAAAAACGAAGCTACACCCTTTGTCAATGTTGGCCGAATTCCTTACCCTAGAAATGGTGGTGGCCGAATTCTCTCTTGTCCATTAGGATTAGGGAAAATGTTCTTTATATATACCCATGTATAAAACTGGTCCAAATTAAATTAGGTTTTACCCTTTAATTTATTTAATTGGCTTTAATATAGATTAATCTGATTTCATTTTATAATATAACCATAATCAAATAAATTAAATAAAACCCACTTTAATTAGACCATGTCTTAAAATTAAAATATTCCATATTTAAATCTTAAGACAATATATTCTATCTATTAATTAAATTACTCCAAGTAATTTTTTAATAGATTGAAAAACAATTTTCCCATAAGTTAATTGTATCAATTTGATTTTATCAAAAGGTCTATAAATACAATTAACATAAAGCTCTACATATATGTAACAAATATATATTAAGTACACAATTCCATTTAGATATCTTTGTGTGCGATCCTGTGGGTTCATCTTATGTTGGCAGTTGGCCAAAAAATCTTAAGGCTCACAAGCTGCAAGTGGATTTTAGCAAACTATTGCAGCTACCTAAATAAGACGAAGACATCAATCTCATGTAAGGGTGAACAAAACACGATTCTGTTCAAAAATCAAACCGAACCAAATCAAACAGAAAACAAAACAGCTAGAATTATAAAAATCAAAGCCAAACCAAATTACATTCGGTTTGGGTTGAACTGAATCAAACCAAATTGGTTTGGTTTTGTTTTGCATCAGTTGAAAACCGAATGAGAAAAAAGTTTCTAATTTCATTTTGTTATTATTATTATCATTATATTATTATTAATAATGTGTAAATTATTTCTAAAAAGGGTGTATATTAAATACAAATTACTAAATTCTCATAAATACAAATTATATAATAATATAAAATTATAATATATTAAATAAAATTTATTTATACATATATATAATTTTTTAAATATTTTTTCTCTAATTTGGTTCGGTTCAATTTTATTTGGTTTTCTGGACAAAAACCGAAAACCGAACCAAAAACCAAAGTAGTATATTTTTAAAAACCGAAACCAAACAAAATCGATTTAGTTTTTTATGATCAGTTTGGTTCGGTTTTCGGGTTGCGGTTTAGTTTGGCTCACTCCTAATCTTATGCAAAGGATAAACCTTATAGTTTTTTATATATCCTCTGCCAATGATATCGATATCCTGTAAGAGGCATGGCAATGTTACCCTTTGAAGCTGCATGAACATTCCTTGATACCGAGTAGACTGAAGTTTACAAATAAGTAATCACTTAATGATTGCTTACTTAGGTGTGGCCAAACTCTTATTAGCCCTACTCATTAAGTACCCGATGACATCTACTCTGAGTTAACATAGTGGCATAACCCTTCACATCCCTACTAGTCCTATAATGATCATTGGCATACCTAACTGTACCTATACTTGGCACCTTGTTACAGGCCTATTAGGCATACGTAAAATCATGTGAGTTCACATCTAAGTCTATAGGAATATCAGGTCTAAGGATCTTTACAATTACTACTTGAGAACCATATATGACATAGGGACCATGTGGTGTTCTCAAAGTAGATCAATCCAGTACCATGTAATCTAACATGTACCCATACCTTGATTGACAATCCATGTTCAATGGTCGATAAGACACCACATACAATTAAGCCACATGCTAGTCTTTAGTTATTATCGTTCCCATGATTCTAATAGAATAGATTTATAACTATGTTTGATTCCTTACTCACGATCTTACTGCCAAAAGAATGTTACCCATAATCATGAGTACAAACACAATTAATGGATCTTTGTTACTATTAATTGCACAAAAAATTAATAAAACAAATTATGCCTTTATTAATAATATAATGTATGATACATAAACCACAAATATATAATACAAATGAGATACAATACTTGGGACTAGGACATACACTAATAGGCAGAAATCAAACCAAAGGCATATTCCATTCAGTTATATTAATTAAATATATGAAGTAATGTTTTACAGTATATCAAAATCGGTAATATACATGTGTAATATATTAGCAACGAATCTTTGTGGAAATTCACAAGTTAATTCAAATCTTAGATTTTTTTCGAATGTATCCTCGAACAAGATTTCTAAACTTATTTTTATGATTTTTTTTCCTACCAAACTAGACTATGGAACAAAAGATTTAAGGATTGAAAAAATCTTCTTTGGTTTCTAGCTCCAAAAAGTTATACTAACTTTGCAATGGCCAATAAATGTAAATCAACTTCAACTCATAATAATTGGTATTTTTTGTTATGAGAAGGAGGAGGAGACTGACAAGATTCTTGGCCTTCTACTACCTAAGATCACCTTTGATTTTTTATGGCAAGTTTCTTGCATCTTTAGTAGCAAGAAAACCAACATGATTCATGGCTTTAAGGTGTTAAAACATATGAACAAATATTTCTTCCACTGTCAAGTTTTTCAGCTAGCATGTGCACAGTTTATAGTATTTTGCGAGAATCACGATTAATACAGCTCCATTTTGGCCACCAAATGTAAATCAACTCATAGTATTTGAAAGTTCTTTTTTATTGACCGAAAATGACTAATTACACAAAATGAAATGATAAAGCGGAAATTACAAAAAAAAAATAACAATAACTCTATAAGAGAATTGTGCTAAAACAAGCTTTAAAGCTAATATTGAAAGTAAAAAATTGAAGAGTCGTGTAATTGATAAGTAAATAATATAACAATTATTTTAAAGCATAATCAAATTAATTTGACTTAATTTGGAGCTAAAATGAAGGAGAAATGGCTAAAAAGTTTGTTTTCAGGTTGCTAGATAGCTTTTAAGGTTGTAGTCCAAAAATCAAAGTAAACAGGCTTGAAAGGAGCTAAAGATCGCTAGGCGGAAATCAATTTGAATGGACAGTACAAGGAGCCTAAATAGAGAGAGGAGGAGATATTTTTAAGATGGAATTTACAACTTTATCCTTACTTTTTACTTGTGGTTAATATTGAAGATACAATTGTGGTTGTTATAATTTTGGGATTATTTGAGTGAACAATCTTTGATATTTTTTTGGGCTGTCTAGATCTTTCTCTTAGGGCTATAAATGGCTTTGCCCATTTTTGGTACTTGGAAATTAGTTAGTCATTAATTGCTAGTAGTAAATTCTCTGAAGAACTATTTGTAATTTCTATTTTATTATTAATATTATTACTATTATTTTCTTCCATTCTATCCAGAAAGACTGCTTGTTTATCATTTTTTATGAGTAGTAAGTAGTCCTCTAGCAGGCTTGAGCTAGCTTAGGCTGGCGGCAGTAAGTAATCTTTCTCTCTTCTTTTTATAAGTAAAATGTTTTGATGATTATTTGGTGATGTTATGTATTTTATCTTGAGTTTGGCCACCTCATGCTTAGTATTTATAATGAGACCGAGAGGAGATTTATGAACACGGACATATCACTAAACACATGTGCACTATAAGAGCGAAAGGAGATTAGGCACATGCTAAGGGTTTTTATCTTATTTGATAAAATGCTTGCCTAAAATTTAATGCGTGAAATGAATCTTATGAAGGAGAGATCTAAGTAGGAGTAGTTTCATAGAATCCAAGTGAGAGAGAGATCTAAGCTTAGTGACTTGAGGGGTAAGATACCTTAGATCTACGTTCTTAACTTGCTTGTAAAAGAGAGAGAGAAAGAGAGAGAGAGAGAGAGAGAGAGAGAGAGAGAGAGAGAGAGAGAGAGAGATACTGAACTTGCTTAACCTTGTTGGACAAGTCTTGTGTTTTTTTTAATTATTGTTAGCTTTTTATTTTGTTTTTTTAGCAATCTTGACTATTTAATGACTGTTTATTTTATGTTCTTAGTTTTAGTTAATTTTACATTACTCCTTTTATCAAATTATTGAATGAAATCAGATCTACCTATTTGCTAAGAAATTTAAGTTTGTTTACTCTTAATCCCTGAGGAAACGATACTTGGTCTTGCCTAAATAGTACATGCGACCTCGTACACTTGCTAGTGTCCATTTAATAGGCAACAGTAATATATTTAAAGAATTTTGTGAAACCTTAAACTAAAACAAAGGTATCTTCAATTGCAGCATTATACCATTTTCTTCAAGGGGGCCAAGTAGTAAGAGATGAAGTGTTAAAAAAATTTACGAGTCAATTATATACTCAATAAATTGAACAATAAAATAAAAGGAAGAAAGATGTAATATTTCCATTTATATTGTGATTGATGTGTCTTGTAAAAGTGCCAAAAGAAAAAAAATTCCAAAACACTTAGTATTAGATAGCTTATCTTGTGTTGGGGACCGATATATAAATTATTTAATTTAGGGTTTACAAATTTGGGATATTATAGAGAATCTCAAAGGAAAAAAAAATAATAGCATATAGGTTGAGGTCACCATTAGTCATAAGATGACTTTACCCTTTTAGAGATATTGAGGATTAAAATAATATATTACATAAAAAAATCATTGAAATAAAAATCTAGCATATATACATAATAAATTTTAAAACTACAAGCTCTAAATTTATCTAATAGTATTGGATAGAATTACTGGTGTGCCCTAGTCCAAAATGGCATTGGTTATTGTATTATATTATATGATAAGTGTATTTTTTATGCTTATTTTGCCTTGGGTTATGTGCTTTAATCGAGTTGTTTATATTCATTTAAGGCGTATTTTACTTCCTTTATGCTATTTTCTTTGTTAGGACCTTAAAGAGAAAAATAGAGATAAAAGTGCATGAAAAAGGAGAGGATTTAGCTTGAAACAGTCCAAGAGCAGTCCTAAGACATGCCTTTTGCAGTGGGCTTAAGAGGAGTTGCGGGTTTAACTTGTGGAAGAGAAGTCAAGGCTTTTGGCTGGGATATTTTCCCTTGTTGGTGGACTCCTAATCCTAATGGGAGTGTTGGAAGTTGTTTCCTCAAAAGAGAGTTATAATTATTTTTATTAATTATTCTTTTCTTTTTTGTTTTTAGGTTTTAATGAGAATTTCAGCATTAGTTTAGAGAGTTAGTCTTTTTAGTCTTTTTCTAATTTTCTCTCCTGGCAAGAACGTCTTGAAGAACGTGACTTGGAGCTAGGGTTTGAGGATCGCTTCAATCTTTCCACCTCGACAATTCGTACACCTCTCCATCGTCCATTTCGACTCTAGTTTTCTCTAAACCTTCTCTTTATTTTGTTTCTCTTGACTTTCTTGTGTATAATTAATTTAGTTATGAACTAATTCCACCATAGCTAAGGCTATGGTGGATCTTAGCAATTTTTCCATGTAATTATTTTATGGTTTAATGCAATTTAATTGATATTATTTTCCATTGATTGTGTTATGTATGCTTAATGCTTTGAATGTGTGACCATCAATTTCAATGTTCATAGTTAATTTATAATTGACCAAAGGACTAAATAAACGGAATCATACAACGCAAAATTTGCATGACCATTGCTCTTGTGGCTCACTAATTAGTGCTAGGATTTCTTGGACTTAACGCTTTCTTGCTTGATTGCTTAGAACTAAGAGGTTTAAGTGTTTAGGTTAAGAATTAGAGTTGATATCCCTAACTGGTATTAATTACTATTGAAAATAGCCATCTTGGAATCTAATTGGATCAGTTGCATAACTTAAAGTATTACGAGGATTAGTGCTAAGTGAACCCAGACGCCTTAATTAGTCTTCTAATCGAGTTTCTCACATCAACCTTTATTTCGTTTTTAGTTTTAATTAAATTTTTTTTAATAATAAATTAATTTCACAAACCAAAATCAAAGAAATCAAAGATATCATTCTCTCTGCCTAGATTAATAGAAATCCGATTATGTTTAGGATTAGCATGTTTAGTCCTTGTGGGATCGACATCCTTTTTATTCTGTATTACTTGAGCGACAGAGTGCACTTGCTCTAGAGTGTGTATTTATTATGCACCAAGTTTTTGGCGCTGTTGCCGGGGACTATTTTTATGGAACGCTAGATTAAAGGGTTTTTGTTGATTTAGGTTTTTTTGTATATAATTTTATCTTCACTTGTTCTTTTTCTTTTATTTTGTGAGATGATGGTGATTAACGCTTTTGAGCTATCAATGGAGGAACTAATGATGAATTTTCTATCTTCAAAAGATGCTCAACATGATAGTTTGTATAATTCAACATAAAATTTATGCACGCGATTAGGTTTAGTAGTTGATATGGCTGCAAACACATCAATTATAGAGGCCGATTCAAATGAAAATGTTGAAATCTCTATCTCAGTTGAAGCTCATCATGGAAAAATTATTAAGGAAAATTTAGAGTTAGTTCTAAGTCAAGAAGAAGGTATGTTGGAGGTCACTACTAAACCGACCAAGTTTGAAGTTTCCATGGTGGGGATTAAAGATATACAATTAGATATGCCCCCTGTTCAGTTATTTTATGTTGTTTATGAGCTACCAAGAGAATTACAAAGGGAGCAAGTGAGAATTTTTGTCAAAGAACTCAAATTTTTGGCATGGAAATCTTTAAGTTGGGATTAATTAGAGCCTTCGATGTGCATTCATAAGATTTTTCTCAAAGAGTTTGAATTTCTCATATGACTCCAAACTTTTACATGAAAGGGAAGTTTAAGTCGAGCTAAAAGACTATAAAATTAGCACTTATAGGAGGCAACCCAATTTTTGTTTTTAGTTTTTTTTTTTATTTATTTTCTTGGTTAATTTGTTGTTTTTGGCGTGACCGTGCCTAGGGATTGCTCTCTTCTGCTTTGGAAAGGAATTTGAGAAAAATGACTAAGGCATCACCAAGCCTTAGGAAAATTTTCAACTAAAATCATAATTTCTCTTTAAGCATGACCATGCCATAAACCCTGCTCTCTTATGGTCCTTAATCTAAAAAAAGAAAAAAAAATTCTTTTGACGCCAGGACATCGGCCTAAGGCATGACCATGCCTTAGGCCATGCCCTCTTCTGTTTCCCAACCTTTACTTTTCAAAAAAGGAAAAAAAATTAAGCCGTGACTTTTGCCTAAGGCATGGGTCATACCTTTGGCCTAGTTCTTTATTGTTTCTTTCTTCTTTATTTCTTTATTTCTTTATTTTTTTTATTAAAAAAAGGGTTTTATGCAAATGAACAAAAGTTGAAATCCGTAATTAGCTAACCCTTCCTTCTCTTCTCTTCACAGCTGCCGCCAGCCCCCTTCCACCGACGACAGAGAGGCCGTGAATCCAGCTACCACAGCAGCAACTGCGACGCCGATGAGTCCATCTTCAACCCACCAGACTTTGCTTCTAACTCTGTTGATTTACAGGCTGTGTTTAGTCTTTTGCAACAGGTTGTGCGCCAAAATGCAAGGATTGAGGCGAATGTAGCTGAGCTTTTTTTGCATCCAAGGACGTGATCCTCCTTTTCCGCCTTCTCCGCATCAGTGCTTGGACATCGGCCTTCAATAACCAGGGGAGTTCTTTTGTTATGTTCTTTTTAGTTTCTGGTTATTATTGGTTAGTATACATTGGGGACAATGTATGTTTTAAGTATGGGGAAGGGGAATTGTAAATTGGTTTTTTTAACATGATTTTTGATGATGTCATTCCTTTTGAGCTGCTTAAGTTCATTTTCTATGGTCCTGTGTTTGTCTCTTGTAACTTAATGATATCCAACTCCTCAAAGCAATGTTTTTATTTCAAATTAAAAAAAAAAAACACAAACATATAAACCCTCATTTTACATCTTTCTAGGTTAAGTATGCTTGTTAATAGGGATGTTTACATTAAATGCAACGTAAGGCCCCATTTGATTGTCATCTTTGTAATGATATAGACTCTAGGGTTGATATGTATCACTTTTAGACGTAGACTTTCTAGGAAGCTTTGATTGAGCATAAGTAAAGAGATGAAATAGACATATTGTGTGATTTATTTTGAATTAATCTTGGGATAAAAGCAATTTATTGTTTGTGTTTAACAGAAATTGATAGAAAGTCAAATATCAAATTGAAAATTTATTCCGCTGGCTTTGCTTTCAAGGTGAAGTTATGAATAGTGTTAGTAGCCGCTTGATGATTGTGCTTAGTTGAGTAAGTAGGGTGTATTGTGTTTGCTCCACCTTTGTTATTTGTTCGGAAAGACTAAGTAACATCTTGAGTAAGGTCAAAAGTTATAAAGTTAATTAAATGGAGTCGATCAATGTATCGCGGTGCACCCCAAGAAAATTGTGTGAATTCTAAATTCCTATTGATCTTTATTTATGTGATTGATTGGGGAGTGACTTAAGGGTTTACTATTTTAGTGATGCAAATCATATTCTAGTGGTTAATTAAGTTGCTTTGAATGCATAAGATTTTTTGACATCCTTATTGATGGAGTATGCTATAGTTATGGATGAAAGTGAGGTTGTGGTTTGTGAGTTTTGAATCTGTAAAATTGAATTGTTTGTTTGATCTTTAGTGTTCCTTATTTGTTATCTGGAGTTGGAGACATTCTGTTTGCTTGAGGACAAGCAAAGTTCAAGTGTGAGGAAGTTGATAAGTGTATTTTTTTTATGTTTATTTGGCCTTGGTTTATGTACTTTAATCCAGTTGTTTTTATTCACTTAAGGCATATTTTACTTCCTTTGTGCTATTTTCTTTGTTAGGACCTTAAAGAGGAAAATAGAGATAAAAGTGCACGAAAAAGGAGAGGATTTAGCCTGAAACAGTCCAGGAGCAGTCCTAAGGCATGCCTTAGGAGGTGCTGATTTTGGAGTTTTGGGGCTGAAATAGTGATTTGGACAGCATTTGTGGTAGGCCTAAGAGGAGCTGCGGGTTTGACTTGTGGAAGAAAAGTCAAGGCTTTTGGCTAGGATATTTTCCCTTGTTGGTGGACTCCTAAACGTAATGGGAATGTTGGAAGTTGTTTCCTCAAAAGAGAGTTGTAATTATTTTTATTAATATTGTTTTCTCTTTAGTTTTTAGGTTTGAATGAGAATTTTAGCTTTAGTTGAGGGGGCAGTTAGTTTTTAGTATTTTCTATTTTTTTATTTAGCAAGAACATGTTGGAAAGTGGTGAATAGGGGGAAACATGATTTGGAGACTAGGGTTTGAGGAGTGCTTTAATCTATCTGCCTTAATGATCCGTACACCTCTCCATCGTCCATCTCGACTCTAGTTTTCTCTAAACTTTCTCTTTATCATGCTTTCCTTGACTTTCTTGTGTGTAATTAGTTTAGTTATGAACTGATTCCATCATAGCTAAGGTATGATGGATTTTAGCAATTTTTTCATGTAATTATTTTACAATTTATTTATTTTTCAATGATTATGTTGTGTATGCTTAATGCTTTGGATGTATGACCATTAATTTCAATTTTCATAGTTAATTTATAATTGACCAAAGGACTAGTTTAACGGAATCATACAACACAACATTTGCATGACCATTGCTTTTGTGGCTCGCTAGTTAGTGCTAGGATTTCTTAGACTTAATGATTTCTTGCTTGATACTTAGAAATGAGAGGTTTAAGTGTTTAGGTTAAGAATTAGAGTTGATATCCCTAACCAGTGTTAATTGCTTTTGGAAATCGCCATCTTGGAATTTAATTAGATTAGTTGCAGAACTTAAAATATTACTGGGATTAGTGTTAAGTGAAACCAGACGCCTTAGTTAGCCTTCCTATCAAATTTATCTATTCAGTTTTCTCTCATTTTAATTAATTGCTTTCGTTAGTTTTAATCTTAGATATAAAACAAAATCATTCATCAAATTATAATACCTCGCCTAGATTAACAGAAATTCGCCTGTGTTTAGGATTAGCATATTTAGTCCTCGTGGGATCGCTATCCTTCTTACTCTATATTACTTGAGCGATGAAGTTCACCTGCTTCTATAATGTGTATTTATTATGCATCAAACTTGGTGCATAATAAATACACACACTCTAGAGCAAGTGCACTTTTCGCTCAAGTAATATAGAATAAGAAGGTTGTTGAACCCACGAGGACTAAATATGCTAATCCTAAACACAGTCGGATTTCTATTAATCTAGCCAGAGAGAATGATATCTTTGATTTTGGTATATGAAATTAATTTACTGTTAAAAACAATTTAATTAAAAGCTAAAAATGAAATAAAGGTTGATGTGAGAAACTCGATGAGAAGACTAACTAAGGCGTTTCACTTAGCACTAATCCTAGTAATACTTTAAGTTATGCAACTAATCCGATTAGATTCCAAGATGGCGATTTCCAATAGTAATTATTACCAATTACGGATATCAACTCTAATTCTAAACCTAAACACTTCAACCTCTTAGTTCTAGGCAATCAAGCAAGAAAGGATTAAGTCCAAGAAATCCTAGCACTAACTAGTGAGCCACAAGAGCAATGGTCATGCAAATGTTGCATTGTATGATTCCGTTAATTTAGCCCTTTGGTCAATTATAAATTAACGATGAACATTGAAATTGATGGTCATGCATTCAAAGCATTAAGCATACACAACACAATCAATGGAAAATAATACGAATTAAATTGCATTAAACCATAAAATAATTACATGAAAAAATTACTAAGATCCACCATAGCTAAGGCTATGGTGGAATTAGTTCATAACTAAACTAATTACATATAAGAAAGTCAAGAGAAACATAATAAAGAGAAGGTTTAGAGAAAACTAGAGTCAAGATGGATGATGGAGAGGTATACGAATCGTTGAGGTGGAAAGATTGAAGCGATCCTCAAACCTTAGCTCCAAGTCACGTTCTTTAAGATGTTCTTGCCAAGAGAGAAAATTAGAAAAAGACTAAAAAGACTAACTCTCCAAACTAATGCTGAAATTCTCATTAAAACCTAAAAACTAAAAAGAAAAGAATAATTAATAAAAATACTTACAAATCTTTTTTGAGGAAACAACTTCCAACACTCTCATTAGGATTAGGAGTCCACCAATAAGGGAAAATATCCCAGCCAAAAGCCTTGACTTCTCTTCCACAAGTCAAACCCACAGCTCCTCCTAGGCCCACCACAAATGCTGGCCTAAATCACTATTTTAGTCCCAAAACTCTAAAATTGGCACCTCCTACGTGATGGTCATGCCTTAGGACTGCTCCTAAACTGTTTCAAGCTAAATCCTCTTCTTTTTCGTGCACTTTTAGCTCTATTTTCCTCTTTGTTGGAAATGCCCTAGTCCCGAGGCATTGGTCCTTGTATTTGTATTATACATTTATTGGATTTATGTATTGTACTATTTGCATTAATAATAAAGGCATCAATTCATTTATTATATTTATCTTGTGCAGTATATTAAATGAAGTATCCAATGGACATATCTACATCCATGATGACAAGTGTCATGCACTTGGCAGTAGGACCATGGATAGGGAAAACGATATGACCATAAATAGATCCGTAGTCTGTTCCAGTCATGGGAATGAATGGAACAAGAGACTATCATTAACCTGGTTTGGACATAGAATGTCAACCAAGTTAATGGGTACATGCATGGGGGCATGGTACTGGATAGATCCACTAAACGAGTAATCCACATGGTATAGTATCAAAAGTGATTCTCATGTAGTACTTGTATGGATCCTTTGACCTGACCATATGATGGTGTTACATGTGAGGTTGCATGCTTAGGGGTACGCCTAAAGGGCCTGTAATAAGGTGCCAAGTATGGGTACTTTCGGGTATATCGCTTAGCATGATAATGCTATGGATATGCAGAAGGGATTTGTCACTCAGTAGTCTACTGAGAAGATATCACCGGCCTCTTGATGAATGTAACTGATAGAAGTGTGGCCACACCTAAACAGGTGGGAACTTGTTTGTGAGCTTCAGTGGATTCGGGATCAAGTTAATGTCTGACACAAAAGAGGGTGATCGATCCATGCCTCTGTGTTAGACACTGATATCAATGACATGGGATGTACAAGTTTAAACTACAGGGTTATGATAACAATTAGACTGCCATCTCCATCTTAATTGGGGGCTGCAGTGGCTTGCTAGAGCCCAACTGCAGTCTGAGGGCCAAAGGCCCGCTGCCAACATAAAGATGGGTCCACGGGATCGAACACATAGAACGACTGAACACAGACTTAAGGAATCACATGTATACTTGGAGTATACACTATGGAGAGAGAGGTGTAAATATGTTAATTATATTGTAAAGATCAATTGGATTGATCCCAATAATAAAATTAATATATTCAATTGGCTCTTCATAATTAATTGGATTAATTATGAGATTATTTCCTAGGTGGAAATATTCATATGTATAGGTTTACATATGATTTTATTTTGTGAAGATTTAATTTTAATTTGATGGATTAAATTAATTGGTCAAACTAATTTTAATTTAAATGTAAATAATATATTACTTGGTGTAATATATTAAATACATGGGTATATTAAAATTGGGCTTGATATTAATTTAAACCAGAATAATTAAAATTAGACTGGGCCTAAATGAAAACATGGAAGCCCGCACAGAATGAAAAGGAGCCAAGCTGGGCCTGAATTCCCCTAGGGGAATTCGGCCACCCTAGGTATAAAAACCTAGGGTGAAATTTCGGCCACCCTAACCAAGTGAAAGAGATAGCCGAAATTCCTAGCCCTTCTCACCATAGTTTTTGTTTTTCCAACGCTAGCACGGGTCGTGTTCGTTAGGTGTTCATGTACGAAAACGAGGAGGGAATCTAATTTGATTTCTGCAGTCTTCATCCATCTCTAGAAAGAGATTTTCCTGGTAAGAATTTAATCACTTTCTATTATAATTTTAAGTTTTACAATTTTCACTATAATTGCTCCTGGGACTGGATTTGAGGAAATCATCGCGTTCTTCTGCTTTTATCGGGTGATTTCCGGTGAAAAATCCCAACAGTGGTATCAGAGCAGGCTTTTGATCCGTGGAAATTGTTTAATTGGTTGAATCCCATGTTTTAAAATTGGAGATTTTTTATTGGGGTTCTTGGTTTGGGTTTAAGATTTTTCTCATTTATTTTTGTACAATTGAAATTAAATTTGCATATAGGTTTATATTAATTTAATTTTATTGTATGTTTTGGAATTCTTGGTGAATTTTCTTTTGTTGATGGTTGGAATATTTGGTTGATATTTGTTGATGATTGGTATATTTTTTTTCTGTTTAAAAAAAAAAAAAATCTGGCTCCCGGGGTGCGGGGCTGCCGGCCACTGCACAGCGACAGTACCGCTGCTGGCGGCTGCAGCGGGTCGGGCCCAGTGTTTTTGGATTTGGCGGGTCTTGGGCCCGGGGCCCAGTTTTGAAATTTTAATTGATTTTAAAATTCGTGTGTTTAGATTTATGCAATTTAAATGCGTGTGGTTTCTTGAATGAAATTTTATTTTATTCATGTGATATTAATTTTGGAAATTAATATGGTTAATTGAAATTGGTTCGGGTAATTTTGGCACAATTACTTGAACGGCTGAATTAGACCCGTGGTTTCCCAATTCCAGTGGGAGCAGTTGGACTGCCTGGGCTGGAGGCCTAAAGCACGTTAAGGGTTAGAACCATGGTGGGCCAAAATTGGCGATTTCTTAATAATGGCTTGGACATAATTGAAATGGGCTTAAATCATGCATTATGACATGCTTATGAATTATATGTATTGGATGCATATGCATGATTAAATGTTTGTATGGTTGGATGCTATTGGGCCTTGTACAAGATGGGTTGTATTTTTCTTTTTGGGGTAAATACGGCCTGCATGTCGTTTTTCTTTTTTTTTTTTTTAATGTAATTTTATTTTATTCGAATATTATAAAATTTGTAAAAGAAGAAGCCCATGGAGTGGTGAGCCCAAGTGGAGGTGCAAGCCCAGAAGGGAAAGATGGAGGCCCACCTGATATTCATTTCTAGTATAGGTTTACTAGAATAATATTAGGATGTAATATAGGCCCATAGCAATCCATTTTACTTTTATTTAATTATGCTTTATGTTTATTTGCATGTATGAATGTATGATTCAATAGCATCTTCACCCGCCTTATGTATGTAAGCCGTTTTAAATTGAATCTAATAACCAAATGGAATTACTAAGTCGCTTAAAAGTGCTTCTCTCATTCAAAACCGACTCGAGGTGGGAATAGGCCAGTTGTAGACCATGCTCTCGCAGGATACACTGGAGTATTGTCACTTTGTATTGGGTTAGAGTATGGGATACTCTAACACTTGAATGGAGGTTTTGACTTAGTGTGGGTAGTAGGATTCTCCTGACCCTAAGCACAGATGGGTAAGTGCCAACAAGCCCATCAAACTGAGAGTCCCTAGGTTGGGCTTGGACGGCGTTCCTACCTAAATAATTAAGGTATAGTTGTACCAAACCCTCGTTTGGCTATATCTTGATGAAATATGGATCTCGGCCCATGAGCCCAACAACTCGGTTTAAATTAATAACATGATTCATTATTAATTTTATATGGGAATAATAATTTAAAGTCCTTTATTAACACTCTAAATGTTTTTCTGTGTAGAAACTCTCAAATGGCAAACAATAATACCTTATCATTGCGATCTATTCTTGAAAAGGACAAGCTTTCCGGTCCTAACTTTTTAGACTGGTCTAGGAACTTAAGGATTGTTCTAAGACAAGAGTCAAAAGAGTATGTACTGGAAAGGCATGTGCCGGCTGCGCCTCAAGGACGTAATCCACCGGCTGCCCAGCTGGAGGAATACGAGGTGCATGTCAAGGACAATAGGGATGTGACATGCCTTATGTTGGCCTGCATGGTCCCCGAACTGCAAAAACAGTGTATGAACCATCAAGCCTATGCTATGATAACAACTCTAAACGAGATGTTTCAGGAGCAAGCTCGTCAGGAAAGGTACCTGACCAATAAGGCATTCCACTCTTGTAAGATGGGGGCCGGGACATCTGTGAGTGTGTACGTGCTCAAGATGAAGGGCTATTTGGACACTTTGGCCCGTCTCGGATCGCCTATCTCTCAAGAGTTGGTGGTGGACACAATCCTCGCGTCCTTGCCGGATTCTTATGATCAGTTCATCCTAAACTACAATATGCAAGGGATGAACCGTACTGTCAGTGAGCTGCATGGGATGGTTAAGCTCACCGATCAGTCTATCAAAAAGACTCCATCGGTGCTACTGGTCAACAAGGGGAACCCCACTGTTGCCAAGGGTAAGGCCAAGGAAAAGGCCAAGGCCAAGGCCAAGAAGGCCAAGGCCAAGAAGGCCAAGGCCCAACCCAAGGCCCAGTATAAGGCAGGTCCTGAAGATGTCTGTTTTGGGTGTAGACAGGAGGGCCATTGGAAGAGACCGTGTCCCAGGCTGATGGGAGAGCAAAGAAGGGGCTAAGGTGCATCCTCTTCAGGTATTTATGTTATAGATATTAACCTTACTGTTTCAACATCCTGGGTATTAGATACTGGATGTGGTTCTCACATTTGTTGCAATGTGCAGGGACTTAAGAACAGAAGGTCACTGGGGTCGAGAGAGGTGGACTTGCGGGTAGGGAATGGAGCAAGGGTTGCTGCCATAGAGATCGGCGAATACCACCTTGTGATGCCCAGTGGATTGGTTTTGATTTTGGAACATTGTTACTTTTTACCTGCAATGTGCAGGAATATGATTTCTGTATCAATGTTGGATATTTCTGGATTTATTTTCACTATTTCTAATGGTCGAATTTCTATATCTAGAGAGGGATTATTTTATGGAGATGCACTGTTAAATAATGGCCTATATATCTTGGACTTAAATGAAACCAATCATATCTATAACATAAAAACTAAAAGGGTTAAGCCTAACGAACTTAATCCTGTCTACCTATGGCATTGTCGTCTTGGCCATATAAACGAGAAGCGCATTGCGAGACTTCACAAAGCTGGAGTCCTAGGGTCATTTGACTTGGAGTCAATTGATACATGCGAATCATGTTTACGAGGCAAGATGACAAAGGCGCCTTTTAGCAAGAAGGCTGAAAGGGCCACTGGCTTATTGGACCTAATACATTCAGATGTATGTGGACCTATGAGCGCAGTGACCAGAGGTGGATATCTGTACTTCGTCACGTTCACGGATGATTTTAGCAGATATGGCTATGTCTATCTGATGAAACACAAGTCTGAGACCCTTGATAGGTTCAAGGAATTTAGGAACGAGGTACAAAAACAGCTAGGCAGGAATATCAAAACCCTTCGGTTGGATCGAGGCTGTGAGTATATGAGCCTAGAGTTTGACTCATACTTGAGAGAGCATGGAATAATTCCACAGCTCACTCCTCCCGGAACACCATAATGGAATGGGGTGTCCGAACGGAGGAACAGGACCTTGTTGGACATGGTCTGCTCAATGATGAGTCAAGCATCTCTCCCAATTAGTTTCTGGGGACACGCCCTCGAGACAGCAGCTCTCATCTTAAATAATACTCCGACTAAGGCAGTGGAAAAGACCCCATATCAGATATGGACATGCAAGTAGCCCAATGTGTCTTTCCTAAGGATTTGGGGATGCGAAGCACATGTCAAGAAATTAACTAGTGGCAAGCTGGAGCCCAAAACCGATAAATGCCTGTTTGTGGGCTACCCTAGGGAAACCAAAGGGTATTACTTCTACAACCCCGCCGAGAACAAGGTGTTCGTGGCAAGGAAGGGGGTCTTTCTAAAAAAGGAGTTCCTTTCCAAGAAAGATAGTGGGAGCAATATTGAACTCAGGGAAGTTCAAGGTTCACAAGCTCTTGAAGAGGATAACTCGGAGGCCCATGTGGAGCTTCCACAAGTGGAAGCACCGACCCAGGCCACATAAGAACCTAGAAGGTCTGGTAGGGATCGTCGGGAACCGGAGAGGTATGGTTTCCTCATCACCGACGATCAAACTCTTCTCATCTGGAATGAGGAAGAACCCAAAACCTACCAGAAGGCTATGGCTAGCCCACAGTCTGCGAATTGGTGTAAAGCCATGGAGGCAGAAATGCAATCTATGTACGATAACCAAGTTTGGAACTTGGTTGATCCACCTTCGGGTGCTAAGGTAATAGGTTGCAAGTGGTTCTACAAGCTAAAAGCTGATAATACCTTCAAGGGGCGTCTGGTTGCAAAAGGTTTCAGACAAGTCCATGGAATAGACTATGATGAAACTTTTTCACCAGTAGCCATGCTCAAATCCATCAGGATACTACTGGCCATAGCCGCATGGTATGACTATGAGGTATGGCAGATGGATGTCAAAACCGCTTTCCTTAATGGAAAGCTACTCGACGATGTGTACATGACACAACCTGAGGGTTTTGTCGATCCAAAGTATCCGAGAAGGGTATGCAAACTTCAAAGGTCCATTTATGGGCTGAAGCAAGCATCCCGAAGTTGGAATCTAAGATTCAATGAGGCCATAAAGGAATATGGCTTCATACAGAATCAAGATGAGCCTTGTGTGTATAAGAGGACTAGTGGGAGCATCGTCACATTCTTGGTACTTTATGTAGACGACATCCTACTCATTGGAAGCGACATACCTACACTGCAAGGGGTAAAGCAGTGGCTGAGTAAGTGCTTCGCAATGAAGGACTTAGGCGAGGCTGAGATGATCCTAGGGATCAGGATCTACAGGGATAGATCAAACCGGCTTCTGGGCCTAAGTCAAGCTTCGTACATTGACAAAGTTCTGAAAAGGTTCAGCATGGACCGGGCTAAGAAAGATTTCTTGCCAATGGGCCATGGGCTGAAACTTAGTAAGAAACACTGTCCTAAAACAAGGGAGGACAGGGAGAACATGAAATTGGTTCCATATGCTTCGGCTATTGGATCAATTATGTACTCAATGTTATGTACGAGACCTGATGTCACCTTTGCACTAAGTATGACAAGCCGATACCAACAGGATCTTGGGCAGGATCACTGGAAAGCTGTCAAGGCAATCCTTAAGTACCTTAACCGGACTAAGGATAGCTTCTTAGTGTATGGTGGTCAGAAAGTGCTATTAGTTACTGGTTATACTGATGCGAGCTTCCAGACCGACCAGGATGAGTACCAGTCGCAGTCTGGGTATGTATTTTTGCTGAATGGTGGCGCTGTAAGCTGGAGGAGCTCAAAGCAGCCAACCATAGCGGACTCTACAACAGAAGCTGAGTACATCGCTGCGTGTGATGTGGCTAAGGAAGCTGTATGGATAAAGAAGTTTATCATTGAGTTGGGAGTAGTGCCAACTTTCCAGGACCCAGTCGATATCTTCTGTGACAACAATGGGGCTGTTGCACAAGCTAAGGAGCCCCGGTCACACAAGAACACAAAGCACGTGCTTAGAAAGTTTCACCTCATATGAGAAATCGCGGAGAGAGGTGACATTGCATTGCACAGAGTGGACACCAAGGATAATGTCGCAGATCCATTGACCAAGGCGCTGGCTCAGCCCAAGCACGAGGGTTATACTAGGTCTATAGGGATTAGGCCCATGCCTAGTTGGAACTAGTGCAAGTGGGAGATTGTTGGAAATGCCCACATTTATTGGATTTATGTATTGTACTATTTGTGTTAATAATAAAGGCATCAATTCATTTATTATATTTATCTTGTGCAGTATATTAAATGAAGTATCCAATGGACAGATCTATATCCATGATGACAAGTGTCATGCATTTGGCAGTAGGACCATGGATAAGGAAAACGATATGACCATAAATAGATCCGTAGTCTGTTCCAGTCATGGGAATGAATGAAACAAGAGACTATCATTAACCTGGTTGTATGGCAGTGTCTTTCCGGTCATTGGACATGGAATGTCAACCAAGTTAATGGGTACATGCATGGGGGCATGGTACAGGATAGATCCACTAAACGAGTAATCCACATGGTATAGTATCACAAGTGATTCTCATGTAGTACTTGTATGGATCCTTTGACCTGACCATATGATGGTGTTACATGTGAGGTTGCATGTGTAGGGGTACGCCTAAAGGGCCTGTAATAGGGTGCGAAGTATGGGTACTTTCGGGTATGTCACTTAGCATGGTAATGCTATGGATATGCAGAAGGGATTTGTCACTCAGTAGTCTACTGAGAAGATATCACCGGCCTCTTGATGAATGTAACTGATAAGAGTGTGGCCACACCCAAACAGGTGGGAACTTGTTTGTTAGCTTCAGTGCATTCGGGATCAAGTTAATGTCCGACACAAAAGAGGGTGATCGATCCATGCCTTTGTGTTAGACACTGATATCAATGACATGGGATGTACAAGTTTAAACTATAGGGTTATGATAACAGTTAGACTGCCATCTCCATCTTAATTGGGGGCTACAGTGGCTTGCTAGAGCCCAACTGCAGTCTGCGGGCCAAAGGCCCACTGCCAACATAAAGATGGGCCCACTGGATCGTACACATAGAACGACTGAACACAGACTTAAGGAATCACATGTATACTTGGAATATACACTATGGAGAGAGAGGTGTAAATATGTTAATTATATTATAAAGATCAATTGGATTGATCCCAATAATAAAATTAATATATTCAATTGGCTCTTCATAATTAATTGGATTAATTATGAGATTATTTCCTAGGTGGAAATATTCATATGTATAGGTTTACATATGATTTTATTTTGTGAAGATTTAATTTTAATTTGACGGATTAAATTAATTGGTCAAACTAATTTTAATTTAAATGTAAATAATATATTACTTGGTGTAATATATTAAATACATGGGTATATTGAAATTGGGCTTGATATTAATTTAAACCAGAATAATTAAAATTAGACTGGGCCTAAATTAAAACATGGAAGCTCGCACAGAATGAAAAGGAGCCAAGCTGGGCCTGAATTCCCCTAAGGGAATTCAGCCACCCTAGGTATAAAAACCTAGGGTGAAATTTCGGCCACCCTAACCAAGTGAAAGAGATAGCCGAAATTCCTAGCCCTTCTCACCATAGTTTTTGTTTTTCCAACGCTAGCACGGGTCGTGTTCGTTAGGCGTTCGTGTACGAAAACGAGGAGGGAATCTAATTTGATTTCTGCAGTCTTCATCCATCTCTAGAAAGAGATTTTCCTGGTAAGAATTTAATCTCTTTCTATTATAATTTTAAGTTTTACAATTTTCACTTCAATTGCTCCTGGGACTGGATTTGAGGAAATCATTGCGTTCTTCTGCTTTTATCGGGTGATTTCCGGTGAAAAATCCCAACACTCTTTAAGGTCCTAACAAAGAAAATAGCACAAAGGAAGTAAAATACGCCTTGAATGAATAAAAACAACTCGATTAAAGCACATAAACCAAGGCAAAATAAGCATAAAAAAAATACACTTATCAACTTCCCCACACTTAAACTTTGCTTGTCCTCAAGCAAACAGAATATCTCCAACTCTAGAAAGCAAATAAGGAACACTAAAGATCAAACAAACAATTCCAATTTTGCAAATTCAAAACTCATAAACCTCAACCTCACTTTCATTCACAACTCAAGCATACTCCATCAATAAGAATGTCACAAAAAAAAACTGGCATTTAACCCCAATCTTATGCATTCAAAGCAACTCAATTAACCACTAGAATATGATTTGCATCACTAAAATAGTAAACCCCTAAGTCACTCCCCAATCAATCACATAAATAAAGATTAATAGGACTTTAGAATTCACACAATTTTCTTAGGGTGCATCGCAATACATTGATCTACTCCATTTAATTAACTTCATAACTTTCGACCTTATTCAAAATGTTACTTAGTCTTTCCAAACGAATAACAAAGATGGAGCAAATACAATGCATCCGACTTACTCGACTGAGCACAATCATCAAGTGGCTACTAGCACTATTCATAACTTCACTTTGAAAGCAAAGCCAACGGAATAAATTTTCAATTTATCGTTTAGTGGATCTATACAGTACCATGCCTTTTTGTATGTACCCATTAACTTGGTTGACATGCCATGTCCAATGACCAGTAAGACACCGCCATACAACCAAGCTAATGATAGTCTCTAGTTCCATTCATTCCCATAACTGGAATAGACTATGGATGACTTTATGGTCTTATCGTTTTCCCTATCCATGGTCTTACTGCTAAGTGCATGACACTTGTCAACATGGATATGGATATATCCATTGGATACTTTATTTAAAACATAGCATAAGATATATATAATAAATAGATTAATGCCTTTATTTAATGACACAAATTGTATAATACATAAATCCCATAATTTACAATACAAAAACAAGGACCAATGCCTCGGGACTAGGGCACATCCAATAGTATACTCAGTCATGAATACAGGTACATATCGTTGACATGGGACTGGATCGATCTGCACAAGAAAACCACATGGATGTCGTGTCATTGGTCTTTCTTGAGTAGGTCTCTTTTGTCCTTAGACCAGATTTCATTGTAGTATCAATATGGAATCCGGTTCACTTTGACATATGCCTAACAGGTCTGTAAAAGGATGGTAAATGTGGGTATGATTGGGTGGACCAGTGAACATATTGATATTGATGATGAAGTAATGGAATTGCACTTGGGTAACGCCGAGATGATATCACTGGCCACTTGATGAGTGGGACTTATAAGTGTACGGCCATACCCAAATAAGTTGGTTGCTTATTTGATTAATCAGTTAACTCAAGATCAAGAAATATAATAAACAGTAGAAGAGGATGACAGATACCATGCCTCTTGTTTATTCATATCGGTATCTTTTGGCAAATGACACTATGAGATTACTACCGGATGAGTATCTTCTAAAGACTGCTGCATCTCTGTCTTAATTGGGGGCTCTAACGGTTTTCTTAAACCCACTTACAGTCTGTGGGCCTTGGGCCTACTGCCAACATAAAAACAGATCCATAGGATCGTGCACATAGATCAACTGAGCCGGAACTTATAGAAATTGTACATGTAATGTACATTGGAATGAATGTGTTAATTAATTAGTTGACATTTGGTGTCTAGGTAATTAATTAATATTGGGTTGATTTAATTTAATTAATAAGTTTACATAATATAATTAATTAATTTATCAATTAATTGAATTACATAAAGTAAACAATTAATTAAATTATTTTCCTAAGTTGGAAAATTAAATACATGTATTGTATTTACTTAAGTGTAATTTAATTTTATTTAGGGGTAATTAAATTTAGCCAAATAGAATTATATTACATAGCATATACTTTTTAATTAAAGTTTATTTATGTAATTATAATCCTAGTGGGTTTGATTTTAATTAACCTAATTAAAACGCAATTAGACGAGAAGTCTATATAAGGGGACACTTAAGGAAGACAACCTAACCCTAACCCTATTTTAATTGCTGGAAATTTCAACCCCATAGCAACCCCAAAACAGCCAAAATTTACAGCAATGATTCTCCATTCCTTCCGCTTCTTCGGCCAGCACTGGTTCCCGCTCGATAGTTTATCATGTACCGGATTGTGGAGATCGTTTCTGCTTAAAGATTTGATTCTGCAGCTGTCTCTAGAAGAGACAGATTTGGTGAGTGAATCTCTCTTGATTCAAATTGGTTTTGTTCTAATCAATGGTAATCGGACATGATAGGTGGATTCTAGGAAAATTTTAACGG
The DNA here is from genome assembly GCA_039660915.1 of Euphorbia tirucalli. NCBI lineage: Eukaryota > Viridiplantae > Streptophyta > Magnoliopsida > Malpighiales > Euphorbiaceae > Euphorbia > Euphorbia tirucalli. Next base: position 48,438,436 of record CM077632.1, on the reverse strand, counting down.
TGTAATTTCTGTTGCGCTACGTTATTTTTCCGATGACGAATCCCAATACTTTGAAACTAGTAGTTAGAGATATTCAACTCACTAAGTCATTTTGATGAATCAGTTAGCCTACTAAATTGTGTTGCACAGATTCTTTCTTGAATTTTTAACATTCTACTGACTTCTTTTAACACTTTGTAGATTTCTTCCGAGAGTTTAAAATGCCTTCAAAAAATAATCCAATCTTCATAATCCTTCCCTAGATAGTTCCTTCATCTCTTAAATATTACTTTGAATTAATCTAAGTAAAAATAATTATTATTTTAACACTTATCTTAGATTTAATTCCAAAGTACATATTTTTTAATGAAAAACTTTATTTCTTTTCTTAATATAGCCATTTAATTATTATTATCGAAACGTGATTCAATAATCTCCCTATTGTTTTACGATGACAAGTTTTCTTGAATGTGCTAATAAAACTTTTGCTTCAAATACGTTGAAGAGATAACATTTCATGTGCACTCTTTAATTTAATTGAAAATTTTGATTTGAGTGAAGTCTTCTTGTACTTTTCTGATTGCTTCAGAATTGAAGAAAAAGATCTGATTAAGCTCCCAATAAAAAAAAGATAATATTTCTTTTGAAAAGCACACTTCAAAATGTGCATCAATTTCTTTTTTAGGAATTAGAAATCTTTAATTAGAAAAGATGATTTAATTTTAATTTCCAATAAGGTTATTTAGTGAGATGTGCTTAGGAGAAATTTGATCAAATTAGTCACATATAAAACAATATCATTATCTTGAATTAGCTTAAGAAAAAAATTTAAAATATTTGAAAAACGATTCCAAAAGTAATAAGAGAGTAGTTGCTATGAGACTTTAGAACTTGATAGAACCAAGAAATCTTTAGCTCCACATGTAAATGTAATTTGACTAATCATTTTAATTAAAGCTTATCTACATAAGTGTGCCTTATGATAACAATACCTACAATAATATCAATTTGTAACTTCTAATATTAACTGTTGAAACTACGTACCCTCTGTTGGGAAAAAAAAAAAAAAGGAAAAAACACCGTCCTTGTATCGAAAATGTGCTAAACCACATGATTTGATTGAAGTTTATGCTAAAATAAATAATAATAAAAAAAAATATTTTGTTATACAATTATAACTAAAATATGCAAATTCAAATAGCATCTATCAAAATATTATAAATTATTTTATATGATAATAATTATTTTTTTTCACATATATTATAATTTTTTAAAAAAATTAATTAATCTCTTTACATATAAAATATGAATTTAATACTAATAAATAAATTTTTTGTTCTTTCAGTCTGGTCCTCGATCCAGTTCGATTATGTTCAGTTCTAAGTCCGATTCTAGATGAATTTCAGTCTAGTCTAGTGTAGTTCTTTGAAAAAGTCATCAGTTCGGTTCAATTCTGGATTTCTTTCCTCAGGTATTTGATCCAATTCAGTATATCCGATTCTCATGCCCAAGCTTAATTATAATATGTTGCTATATGGTTGATATGTGGTTGATATGGTAATTTTTTTTTTTTTAATATTCTGTTATGTTTGAAATATTCTAATATGTTGCTACGTGGTTGATATGTGGTTGATATGGTAATTTTTTTTTTTTAATATTCTTTTATGTTTGAAATATTCTAATATGTTGCTAGTGTGGCTGTGGCTTGTGGCAAAATGCAATGGAATGCAATGTAATGAATGAAGTAATGTAACGGATGAAGTAATTGAATCAACATTAAATGAGTTTCTAAATGTAATGCTCCTTACGCCTTGATAAGTGTCAAAAATTGATATTGGTAATCATCATTCCTCTACTGCTATAAGAAAAAGTGGAACAAAACTGTTGGTTTTTGGTCCGCCCATGACATTTTGGAATGGCAGGGACTAAACTGTAATTATGTGTAAATTACAGGGACTAAATGTGTAATTTGGTCCGACCCTATAAATAGATGGAAGTTAGGATTTCCACTATAAATAGAGAAGAAGTTTCTCTATTTCAAAACGATTGAGAGAGAATCGTAGAGATTCCCTTTCTATTCCCGGGGAAAACGTCCCTACCGACAAAACACGGTTTACTTCTTCGTTCGTCGGAAGAATTCACGGATATAGCCCGTACTCAGTGTATTCATACACTCGTAGGAAAGGCAACCAGAACGATCCGGTTTCTCGCATAGATCAGATCCATTCCATAAACGAGTTTCCGCTGCATATAAACCGTAAGTCTGTTTATCTATCTGTTTATGGTTATCTATGGAATTCTGACTTCATTGGTATCAGAGCAGAAAGGTTTACAGATTGATGTGTTCGAATCTAGTTTTCTGGTATTCCATGAAAATTGATGTGTTCATATCTTGGTTTTATGGAAATCCGTGAATAAGAATACGTTTCTTTATTCGTTTGAATACGTATTGATTCGTTTAAATACATATTCATTCGTTTTGATACGGATTTATGTTGAAATCCGCGTCAAAATGATTCCGTAGACATTGAAATCTGATATTCCATGACAAGAATATGTTTCTGTTAATTTTGAATTCGTTTTTTTCGTTTTGATACGGATTTGCATTGTTATCCGAGTCAAAACGATACCGTATTAGATCCAACAGTACATAGTGTCAAAATTTTTTGTCAGAATTTCGAAAATCTGACCACACCACTGAAATCAGCACGAAAAATCGAGTCGGACTGTCAAATTTCACGGCCAACAGAGGCCAGGAAGGCGGCGCGTGTACCTCACGCGCCACCACTGCGGCTCGGATTGGCCGCGCAACGGTTGGGGAAGGTTTTGGTCTACTGGACATGTGGCGCTATGGGATTGGCTGCTTTTTGTAGCGGTTGAAAAGTCCCACCAATCAGGTACAGACACGTGTCCAAGTCAACCGCCTCTGCAACGGTCAACGAACACGTGTCAGACACGTGTCCCAATAGCATTACGACACGTGTCACAAAAGTTGTGATTTTGCCGCGTCATCGTGATGTGTCACCTGCCACGTCATCACTTCTGCCCAATAGGATTATGACACGTGTCAAGATGGTGCCACATCATCGTGACACGTCATCACCCAGTCATCCGTTGACCCAATCAGGTGATGACACGTGGCATTTCGGACATGTCAGCACGAATCACAAGCGGCCACGTGTCACATGCGTCAGCAGCCCTATGTAGCGCGTGGAGGCGCGTTTCCGCGCGTGGTGGCGCGTGGAACAGAGTCCGGAGGCGCGTGTGGGCGCGTGAGGGATCTTCCGGTGTCCAAATTTCGTCAAATTTTTTTCAGAATTAAATTTTACATTTTTCTTGAATTTTTGATATATTTTGATGAATTTTTGGAATTCATTTGATATTTTAAACTAAATTTACTTGTATTTATTGTATATAAATGCTTAATTTATGTTTAATAAATTCAAGAAAATTCAGTATATTTATTGTGTATTTATATACTGATTTTTGGTTGATCATTAACAAGTTTTGGTTATTTCTATATATGTTATAGAAATGAAAACGTTCGTAAAAAAAAAAAAAAAAAAGGTGAAAATAATCCAGTCTCACGAGGAGACGAGGACTATCCAAAACTTGAAGATAAGCTTTTCTTAAATGGTATTCCCCGTTGGAGGAAGGGAATATTGTTAGAGTTTTGGAGCGGTTTAATGCGTTAAAACCGGGAAATCATAGAGCTTGTCTGGAAAGGAAGATTTTCCTCTGGAATTGATCAATTAAAAATGTTAAAATTGCGAAAAATGCTTTTCGTGAAAAACACTTTAAAAAATTCTATTTTGGAGAAAATTCTGATTTCGACGAAAGTGGACTCCATTGATGGATTAGTTCCTGAATAGGATTATGGATCCCAATGCAAAGTGTTTGTGTTGACCTTGGCCAAAGAAAGAGCTAAGTTATCTTATAATCCTAGAACCATGTTACTTAGAAGTAACAAGTTGGTTCATCGCCAATGTCTGGATGCTGTTATTAAGGGTGTTGTGAACATGCTTTTGGATCTCTACTATAAGTTCGTAGAGATGATCCCAGTCGCCTTAAAAGAAATTGAGACAGTTCCACTCGATGTAAATGAAGATTGAGCTCTTCATTTTTCACTCTTTCTCTTGCTGATTTCGTTTTTCAATTTTTGTATTGAAGGGCTTTGTGCTTAAGTTTTTATTGTGGTGGTAATTTTGACTAAATGTTGGATATTTTTATGGTATTATAAAATGTTTATTTGTTAAACATTGCTATTTTTAGTTATTTGTTTTAGTATTTTTTTTAATTTATTTATTTTGAGATTATAACTAAGTGTTATATTACTCATTAGTTTTATACTTAAGAGAAGTATAAATGTTAAATAAATTAAAATATAATCTAAAACAAAACTAAATATATATTTATTATTGGAAATTTAAAACCTAATATGGTGTTTGTATTAGCCTATGTAAATGGTGACTCGATGCATTGCGCATGGATGTTCGATTTTACGTGAACCAAACACTATTTTTAGTTTTAAATGATCTTATAATAAATATGGTGTATCGCTTACTTATTAGTGCTATTTTGTCTTTAACGTTTTTTTTTTTTTTTAATAACTGCTTCAAAAGCAATAGTTGCTTAACTAAATAAGGACCTTCGTTTGAACGGTGACAATTATGAAGTTTGGGCTATGTAAGTCCAATACATAATTGAAGAACCAGAGGTTCTTGACACTCTGGAGAGAATAATGGTTCCTCCTGAGGGTAACACCGCCCAAACAAAGAGGGACCTTGAGGCTTATCAAGCCTGGAAGAGGAAGAACTCATCTGCCCGCATCACCATGCTTAGTGCGATGAATGATGATATCGTGAAAAAGTTTCATGTATATAACACATGCTTAGTGCGCTTTATGCTCTCGAGGAGCAGAAAGTTCAAGCTGTGATACGTTCTTTGCCGAATGAGTGGGAGCATATGAAGTTGCACCTAACTCATGTCGAGTGGGAGCATATGAAGTTGCACCTAACTCATGTCAACGACATTAAGGCCTTTGATGATACCGTTCGTCATCTTGAACTGAAAGAGGACCGTCTGGCCTCTCTTAGTGTGAAATCTGAGGTTCACATGGCTAGTTCAAGTCCTGGTCTGAAGTCCAAGGAGAGGAACAAGAGGTTCTTCAAGAAGAAGGCAAAGAGAACGGTGGGCAGTGTTCCAGTTCAAAAGAAGGGCAAGAAAGATTTTAACATTTCTAGGGTGAAATGTTATAATCGCAGATAGACGGGGCATTTTACAAAAGATTGCACAGCTCCTAAGGTAAATGTTACCGAAGTGTATAAATGTTATACATTTGTTTCAAGTTCTGTTTTCCAAACCGAATCTCGTCCTTTGTGGATCGTAGACTCAGGAGCAACAGACCACGTAACAAAGGATCGAAATTCTTTTGTTGAGTTCCGCAGTGTTCCACCGGGAACTAAGTGGATATACGTGGAAAACAACTCTAAAGAGGAAGTCTTAGGGATTGGTTGTTGTCAGCTGGTCTTGAATGGTGGTCGACCACTATTTCTTAAAGATGTCCTCTATGCTCCTAGGAATTCAAAGGAACTTGATATCTGTTTCTGCCCTCATGAATTTGGGATTCATGTTATCCTTTGAATTGAACAATTTTAGTCTCTTTCTAAACAATATCTGCTTTGGTGGTGGCCATTTGTTGGATGGTTTTATTGTTTTGGATTTGGATCCAAATTATGTGTGTCATAATAGTTTTTCCTTTACTGTTAACTCATCTCTGGATAATGTTAGCATTTCAAAAATGTGGCATGCGAGACTTAGTCACATTGGTCAACATCGTTTAGTACGATTGGCTAAAGCAGGTTTGTTGGCTGATTTATCAAAAATAGATCTCCCAACTTGTGATAGCTGCTTAAAAGGAAAGATGACAAGAAAACCATTTGGTAAAGCTACGCGAGCTGACCAACCATTGCAACTAATCCATTCTGACATCTGTGGCCCAATGCATGTTCGGGCAAGGCATGGTACGTACTATTTCATTACATTCATAGACGACTATACAAGGTATGGTCATGTCCATTTGATTGCACATAAATCTGAAGCATTAGCATGTTTTAAAAGATTTATGGCTCTAGTTGCAAATCAATTAGAGTAGAGAATCAAAGCTTTAAGGACCGAACGGGGAAGAGAGTACCTCTCCGAGGAATTTAAAGTTTTATGTGATGAAACAGGTATTGAACATCAGTTGACAATACCTAGGACTCCACAACAAAAATGGAGTAGCGGAAAGAAGAAACCAAACCCTCTTAGAGATGGTGAGGTATATGATGGCTGAAGCCAATTTGCCTATCTTCTTTTGGGGAGACGCACTATTGGCTGCCATATATGTACTCAATAGAGTACCTTCTAAATCCGTTGAAACCATGCCTTGTAAATTGTGGACGAGCCGCAAGCCCAATTTGAACCATTTTGCGACCATAGGGATGTGTTACCTATGTTCGTGATACATCTAGCAAGCATGGCAAGCTAGGCCCAAGAGGCAAGAAAGGTATCTTTATAAGATATCTTGATCTCTCCAAAGGATATGTTCTAGTGGGAGAGAATGAGAATGGTCAAATAACAGAATTTGAGTCACGAGATGTCACATTCTTAGAGAATGATTTTCCTAAGCTGGGAGAAGTGGATAAGGAATTCACTTTCTTTGAAACTCAAGAGTCTGAAACTTCAGGATCGCTCAATCCGAGTGGGAGGAATGAAGTTGAAGACGTAAGGGAAAGGGAAGAGAATGTTTTTCAACCTTCACAAGCGGATTTGAGTAATCCTGACCCTAACTTGAGTGGTCTTGGTTTGAGTGGGAGTCTTGCTCCAAATTCAAGTGCGAATATGGATATAGATCCCAGTGGGAGTGGTCCCAGTGAGAGTTCTGCCCAACACCTTGATGAATATATGAGATTTGTTTATCAAGAAGCAGAATCTCTAAGACGATCACAGAGGAGAAATATCCCGCGACGCTGTCATTTAGTTGATGGCGAAGCTCTCTAGATCGTAACTCAAATTAAAGATATTCCAAATAACATGAGAGAGTTATTGGAATCCCCAGCGAAAGAAGAATGGATTAAAGCAATGGAAAGTGAAATGGAGTCACTAAGGGTCAACAAAGTTTGGGAACTAGTTGATCTGCCCAAAGGGAGTAGAGCCATTGGGAATAAATGGGTACATACGATAAAGCGATCAGCGGATAGGAAACCTATCCAGACTAAGAGTCGGCTGGTTGCGAAGGGGTTTACACAACAGGAAGGAATTGCCTATCAGGAGATTTTTTTCACCTGTTGTTCGTTTCACGTCTATAAGAATAGTACTTGCTTTTGTAGCATGTATGGACCTTGAATTACATCAAATGGATGTAAAGACTGCGTTCTTAAATGGCGAACTGAACGAAGAAATCTATATGGTTTCATTGTCCAGGGTCAAGAACATAAGGTTTGTAAGTTGAGAATATCAATTTATGGCCTTAAGCAGTCTTCAAGACAATGGTATTTTCGTTTCCATGAAGCGATTATATCAATGCAATTTAAGGTGATTAATGCAGACTCGTGTGTCTACATTAAGCGTGAAAACGGAGGGAAGTTTGTCATTCTGACGTTATACGTTGACGATATTTTAATAGCAGGAAATGACACTTCCTTACTCAAGAAAGTAAAGACTTAGTTGTCTTCTAACTTTGAGATGAAGGATCTAGTAGAAGCTAGTTACATTCTTGAGGTTAAGATCTCAAGAGATTGATCTAAGAGATTATTGGCTTTTTCACAAAGAGACGTATATCAATAAGATCTTAGAACGGTTTGGTATGGCTCACTGTGATCCCGATCCAACCCCTATTGCATAAGGTACGGAACTGAATGCAAGTATGTGTCCCACGACTCCAGAAGAGACTAAAAGGATGAAGAGAATTCCTTTTAGGTGTGCAATTGGTAGCTTGATGTATGCTATGATTTGTACACTACCTGATATAGGTTTTGTGGTGGGTCTCGCAAGCCGTTATCAGGCTAATCTAGGTTTGAAGCATTAGGCAGCAGTGAAAAGGATATTGAGATATTTGAAGGGGACTTCAAATTATTCCCTTTATTACCAAGGAAAGGATCTGCAGTTAAAGGGATACACAGATGCTGATCACGGAACTGATCAAGACGGGAGGTAGTCCACGTCTGGGTATATTTTCATTCTAGGAAATGGTGCAATTTCCTAGTGTAGCAAGAAACAAACTTGTGTGGCATTATCGACTATGGAGTCGGTATATGTAGCTGTAGTAGCTGCAGTACTAGAAGCGTTTTGGTTCGCTTCATAGATCTTTTGGATCTATTGCCTAAAAGGAAATATACGACTATCTATTCCGACAGCACTGCATCGATAGCTTATTCCAAGAATATTTGTTATCATGGAAAAAGCAAGTATATCGATATGAAATATCATTTTGTTAAAGACAAAATAACACAGAGAGAAATAAGTTTAGTGCATGTTCCAACTGGTAATATGATTGCAGATTCGTTACCAATGCCAATAGTCCCAAATGTTTTTAGTAAACAGATTTTGGAATTTGGTCTTCGTAGGTTATAGGAACATGTTGTTGTTTTTGAACTGTTATAATAACTTTGGCAAATTCTATTGGAATAGAATGTGAGTTATTTGTTGTGTTCAAATTCATTCACTAATTAAAGCGATACACATAGAGCTATTGAGTATAGTTCAGTATGTTGGCGAAATGTCATCTACTCACATAGATGAATCTTTTACTATGAATTATGTGTTCATAGGTAAAAGTGGGAGTGTGAGTTACTCCATATGTGATATTTTGCGTAATATCATTATTTCGTTGATACCGGAAGCTGTCCTGTGAAAGGCTTAAAAGTGGACTAGAGGTGCTGATGCATTAGTTGCATTTAGAGACTGAATGCTTTCGCATAGTGTTTATAAAACATACGTCCCAAGTGGATTAACACTATGGCATATTTTAGTAATATGTGTAAAAGCCGACCGAGGGATGGAAAGAAGAAAATTGATCTCAACTTTCCTAATGTGAGACCCAAATGAAACTATGAGTTTCAAGTTCACCCTTAAAAACTCTTGTAAATAACAAGAAGGGTATGTCTGATGATTAACTTGATTGGAACCCTAAACTAGGCTTCGTTAGCTATGAACGGGCATATAAGGACCAGTCAGATAAGCATTAGACATATGGTGGAAGGTTATTTATAGAGAGGAAGTACATTTTCAGTAACATGTCACTTAGTAAACATATAACACTCGAGCTCAATACTTTTTCGTGGAAAAGGTATGTAGTGTATATGAATGTTTTCGTGAGATCAAAAGTGAGTCGAAAACTAGTGATCATGGAAAATGGACTAGGGGGAAGTCACGTTAAGCTAAAGGTGGAACGATGAAGGAAAGCTTCAAGGTTTAACCGTTACGTTGACTGGTCGCGTGAATTCGCCGAACAAGAACTGAAAGAAGTATGTGTGTTCAATCGCAATGAAAGTGTGTCTTGTCATGTGCGAGTGGGAGATGTTGGTTTTTGGTCCGCCCATGACATTTTGGAATGGTAGGGACTAAACTGTAATTATGTGTAAATTACAGGGACTAAATGTGTAATTTGGTCCGACCCTATAAATAGATGGAAGTTAGGATTTCCACTATAAATAGAGAAGAAGTTTCTCTATTTCAAAACGATTGAGAGAGAATCGTAGAGATTCCTTTTCTATTCCCGGGGAAAACGTCCCTACCGACAAAACACGGTTTACTTCTTCGTTCGTCGGAAGAATTCACGGATATAGCCCGTACTCAGTGTATTCATACACTCGTAGGAAAGGCAACCAGAACGATCCGGTTTCTCGCGTAGATCAGATCCATTCCATAAACGAGTTTCCGCTGCATATAAACCGTAAGTCTGTTTATCTATCTGTTTATGGTTATCTATGGAATTCTGACTTCAAAAACATTGTAATCAGATATTGTTGCAATCACCATTTCTTTACACTATTTATACAATGTACCAAACTGGACCTTAATTCATAATTACTTTGTAGCACAATAACAAGACAATGAGCCACACAAATAAATCAAAGAAAAAGCATGTGTTGAAGGGATGAGGAAAGTAGTTGCATAATCCTCAGGGCGGAGTATGCTTGTTGTCTCATTGTATTTGTTTCTTACAGATTCAATTAAATTGGAACTTTCAAACATAATCATAAATATACTAACGGTTGGTGTATGCTTTAGTCCCTAGATGTTATACTTGGTGTTTTGTATATTTGTATATACGATTTCTAAATATTAATAAAAGGCATAATCATATTTATTGAATTACTTGTGAAATTAATAAATATTGAGAATCCATAAATTGGTGTTTACACATGTTTGTTAGTAGCGTGTACTGAACAAGTAAGATCATGAGTTTAAAGAACACAATTTTAAAGCTATCTCTAGTCTGTTTGTTGGAACACATCCTGGCTTGAAAACAAAACAAATTGTGGAATTAAAAGTTTCCAAGCTAGGGTTCAAGCCCAAGAACACAAAGCTAGGTTATGGATCTACAAGGAAAAGAGGAGAAAAATGGATTTCTCACCTAAGCCGTCCTCGCACAAGAGATTGAATTGAATAAGGGCTCCACTTGTAGCCCCTCTACGGTCACACATGCAGAGTCTTGCCGGCGGGAGTCGAGTGCTAGCTCTCCAGACTAAAGGTTCCACCTTGAACGAAAACCCTTTTGCACAAGCGGAAAAGATAGTGAGAATTGGAGGCCAGGTATTCACCCCCTTTTTCTTAGGGTTTTATCCTTTCCCCTTTATATCAAACACCAAAAGGGAAAAACCCATTATGCCATTCCTTATAAATATCTAGATATTGTAGCCAAAATATCGACCATATTTATAAACATAATAACTTAGCGAAGATTTACCATAGTCATTACAACCAATTCTCAAAGGGGATTATTATATTTTACTTTTGGATTTAACAATTAACCCCATAAAATAAAATAATCCTTTAGTAATAATTAATACGTATCCAATATATCAAATGGTCCATTGTAAAATCCGCCTAAACTCCTTAGCGTGTGATCTTGTAGGTCTATCTGTATGTTGGCCATGGGTCCGAAATGACATTCGGCACACAAGTTGTAAGTGATCTCTAACAAATTGTTACAACCCTTAGAGATCTCAAAATCAAATCGACATGCACTTGAAGTATTCTTATATGATCCTTTGCACATCTGATATCGGTGTCCTACATAAGGCATGTCACTGTCATCCTTCTAAGTGCTAAGACATTTACTTGGCATCCAAGTATATTGATAAGAGCAAATATCATTCTATTTAGGTACAGCCGTACACTACTCAGTCTCACTTGTCAAGAAGCCGGTGATATCATCTCTTTGGTAAAGATGTAGGTAATTACTTCACATTACTCCAAGTCTTAGCATGGTTCCCGATATACCCATTGTATCCATAATTGGCACCAAGTTATGGGCCCATTATGAGCAATCAAAGTGTACAAGGTCACATCCAGGAGTGTAGTAATATCGGGTCTAAGAATCCAATATAAGCAATGTTGGATATGCCCTAGTCCTGAGGCATTTGTCCTTGTATTTGTATTATTCATTTGTACTATGTTATTGGATTTTATGTATTATACAATTTGTGTCATTAAATAAAAGCATTAATCTATTTATTATATATCTTGTGCTATGTTTTAAATAGAGTATCCAATGGACATATCCATATCCATGTTGACAAGTGTCATGCACTTGGTAGTAAGACCATGGATAGGAAAAATGATATGACCATAAAGTCATCTGTACTCTGTTCTAGTCATGGGAATGAATGGAACTAGAGACCATCATTAGCCTGGTTGTATGGTGATGTCTTATCGGCCATTGGACATGGGATGTCAACCAAGTTAATGGGACATGCAAAGGGGCATGGTACTGGATAGATCCACTAAACGAGAAATCCACATGATATAGTATCACAAATGATTCTCGTGTAGTACTTGTATGGATCCTTTGAGCTGACCATATGATGGTGTTGCATGTGAAGTGGCATACTTTGTTGTGCGCCTAAAGGGCCTGTAACAGGGTACTAAGTATGGGTACGTTCGGGTATGTCAGTGAACATGGCAATGCTATGGATATGCAGAGGGGAATGTCACTCAGTAGTCCACTGAGAAGATATCACCGGCCTCTTGATGAATGCAATTGATAAGAGTGTGGCCACACCCAAACGAGTTGGAACTTATTTGTGAGCATCAATTCGTTCGGGTTCAAGTAAATGTCTAGACACAAAAGAGGGTGATCTATCTATGCCTCTGTGTTTGACACCGATATCAATGACATGGGATATATGAGTTTAAACTACAGGGTTACGATTACAGTTGGACTGCAATCTCGATCTTAATTGGGGGTTGCAGTGGCTTGCTAGAGCTCGCCTGCAGTCTGTGGGCCATAAGCTCACTGCCAACATAAAGACGGGCCCATAGGATCATACACATTGAACGTCTGAGCTCGAACTAAAAGATGAACTGTATACTTGGAGTATACACACTGGAGATAGAGGATACCGTTAATTATATTATATAGATCAATTGGATTGATCCAAATAATATAATTAATTTTGTATTAGCCTTCATATAATTAATTCAATGGATTAATTTATGAGATTATTTCCTAGGTGGAAATAATTTCATGTATAGGTTTACATGTGATTAATTTTATGAAAGTCTAATTTAATTCCATAGTTAAATTAATTAGTCAAATTAATTTTAATTTAAATGTATGTAATATATATTATATGGTATAATATATAAACATACATGTTAGATTGAAATTACATTTACAATTAAATTGGACCAAAAGAGTTAATGCATATTTGGGCTTACAGGAGAAAAGCCTGCATAGAATTAAAGGAAATTGGGTCGAAATTCAGGAAGTGAATTTCGGCCATCAAGGGTTAAAAACCCTTGAAAATTTTCAGCCAAGGAATGGAAAAGAGAAGTAGATTTTTCCAACCGCAAAAAAACTCGCTCTTTTGGTTAATCGAATCACTAGCACGGGTTGAGTTCGATAGCCGTTCGTGTACGGGAATGTGGAGGAAGTCTACATTGATTTCTGAAGCCATCTCTTGTAGAGATTTTCTGGTGAGAATCCAATCTTCCTCTATTTAGGTTTTGGTTTTTGATTTCCACTTCAATTGCTCCTGGGCACGGATTTGTGGAAATCAACGCGTTCTTCCGCTTTATCAGTTGATTTCCAGTGAAAAATCCCAACAGTGGTATCAGAGTGGGCTTTTGATCTGTGGAAATCTTTAACTTGGTTGAATCCTTTGTTTTGATTTTGGTGATTTTGATGGAATTCTTGGTTTGGGGTTTTGTGATTTTCCCCATTGAAGTTTGCAATTGAAAATTAATTTACATATGGTTTATGTTTGATTTTATTTTCTGGATTATGATTAAATCTTGGTGATTTAATATTTGTTGCTGGATTTTTTTTTTTAAATCACAGAATGCTTTCGCGGATATAGGGTTTCCGGCAGTAGAATCACCGCCTGCTGCTGCCGTAGCTGTGAAACAGCGGCAGCAACCACTGCCTGCTACTGCGACTAAGACTAGCAGCGGCTGCCGCTGGGTGGCAGTTGCTGCGACAGGAGGGCCGCTGCTACTATGGCAACTCTGTTGCCCTAGCTATAGCGGGCCGGGCCCTGTTTTGGATTTGGCAGGTTTTGAGCCTGGGGCCCAGTTTAAAATTTTAATGGGTTTTAAAATTTTTTGTGTTTAAATTTTAAATGCGTATGGTTTCTTGAATGGAGGTTTGGACTTAGCATGGGTAGTAGGATTTTCCTGGCCCTAAGCACAGATGGGTAAGTGCCAACAAGCCCATCAAACTGAGAGTCCCTAGGTTGGGATTGGAAGGCGCTCCTACCTAAATAATTAGGGTATAGTTTTTCTAGGCCATCGTCTAGCTATATCTTAATGAAATGTGGATGTCGGCCTATTAGCCCAAAAACTTGAGTTCTAACATGATTCATTATTAATTAAAAGTGGGGAAAAACAAAGTAAGACCTTTATTAACACTCTTATAATTTTTTTGTGTAGTAACCAAATGGCAACGAATAATTCACTTTCACTGCGATCTCTCCTTGAAAGGGACAAGCTTTCTGGCCTTAACTTCTTAGACTGGTCTAGGAATTTGAGGATAGTTCGAAGACAGGAGTCTAAGAAATATGTGTTAGAAAGGCCTGTACTGGCTACACCAATGGGGAATAATCCACCTGTAAGCGCCAGAATTTTCCGTCCTAAAAAAAATGCGTGTGTCACACGACTGTAACATACAATCTTGCGACTGTTGTTACAGTTATGTGACTGTAATTAGATTACAGTCGTACGACTGTAACGTCGGAGCAGGTGCAGAAGGCCATGCCCATGACATAAGCAAGCTGAAGATTTAGGGGAGCATTAATTGGTCCGGTTTTTGGTGAAGCAAAGGCAGAAAATAAGAAGAGGAAGAGAAGAAAAGGAAGGGACTTTGGACACTTAGAATTGCTGGTCTGGTAGAGAGAGAGAATTTAGAGAGATTTGAGAGAAAAAGGAAAGAAAAGAGAAACACACACCTCCAAGCATCCCTTTTCTTCTCTTTTTCTTGGCAAATCTTAAGGTTTGGATTAAAAATCTATTAGAAATCAATAGGTTAATAATCTAACTCCATAAACAAATTAAATTTCGGACTAGAAACCTTAAGATTCCCAAGCATTTTGGAGATTTTGGACCGAAACTTCTCAACTTCAATTGAAGGAGAAAAGAGCAAATTTGAGTGGATTGGTGCGACGCCAGGGGTCAATCCTACAGTGGATAAGCGCCAAAGAGCTAAACACTCTTCATTCCCTCTATTTTTCATGCTTTATGGGTGAATTGGTGCGTTTTTGTGCATTTTATTTCAATTTTCTCGCTTTCTGTTTCTAGAAGTCAAGAACAGCTGTACGACTGTTCTTGAGTTGATGAATAGTCGTACGACTGGAAATACAGTCGTACGAGTGTTCTTGGTTTCCAGCTATTTTCTTTCAGTTTTATTTCAAATGATTTTTGGCGAAATCCTGAGTTTGGACTATTTACAGTCGTACGACCGTAATGCTCATCCAGAATCAGAATTTCCAGAATAATCCCTAAAAATTTCTAAAAATCCCTAAAAATTCAAAAAACCAGAAAATCACCAAAAATGAATTTTGTTGTGTGCATTCACTACCTTAGATTTAATTTTCAGTGCATTTGCATTTAGAACAATATAACGACGGAGATCCGATTCTCCCGAAAATCAACCCACCTCACATGCTAAAATTAATTAAACCGGAAAATAAAAACATTCTCAAAACAATTTTCTCACAAAACCAAAAGTACAGAGACGTTTCAAAATGTTTTCCAGGTCTAATGGGGCCGGCTAGCCGAGCCGACCTGGTTATCCACCTAAATGCATGCCCCCAATTTCTAAATCCCCTATTGTGTCATGTTTTAAGTCCTGTTTGTGGCGTGCCGTAAATTGTGCTAATCCCTTTGTTTTTCAGCTTTTTATTTTTTTTTTTTTATATGTATTTAATAGAATTAATCGTGTACTTTAGGCGATTGTAAATTTTTTAGATCTCCGTGTATATTAGGCGGTTGTAAAAGTGAGGTTGAGAGTTTTCCCTTTTTTATTCAATTGGGTTGTATAATCGGCCTTTATTATTTTTTTTTTTATATTTTGAATGTATGATTCAATTTCCCTCAATTTATTTCCTGCATTTTGCTTCAGCATCGGATAATTAAAATAAACAAATTGGAGTTAGAGAAAGATAATAAAGCGAATTAAATATGGTAATATAAACTGTAAAGTGAAAGCAAGCTAGAGGTTAAGTAAGTTATTTGCCCGGACCCTAAATCTCTGGATTAGGTACAGCAGTCTGTCCTCGGTAGGGAGCTGTACCGGAATTCCCGGATGAGCTGATCCGGGTGGTGACTCTGTCACTGATCTCGGGATTTAAGTTTCGGGGTCTTTAAGTTAAAAATGGGAAAATGTTTTCTGCAAAAGAATTTCCAAGTTAAATCCATAATTTTCTAAATCAAGATAAACAAAACCTGTTTTCCAAATAATCTATAATAATCTTCTTTTTCCTCGGTCCGCTTCGCCGCATTCCGTTTTAAAAGGTCGTCTGCTCACAGTGGCGACCCTGCTGGGGATGAGTTCTTAAAAAAGTTTTCATAAAAACTTAAGGAACTTAGGCAACTACCGAAATATAACCTCGCTTGCAGTCACTTCACTAGTTCATATTACCATATTTGTTTGCACCTTGCATATCATGACATTTTCTTCTTCTTAATCCCTCCAACACACTTATCAACCCCTGTTTACCCAAGAAGGTGGACTACCTCTTCCGCCAGGATTGGAG
Organism: Euphorbia tirucalli; assembly: GCA_039660915.1. Taxonomy (NCBI): domain Eukaryota; kingdom Viridiplantae; phylum Streptophyta; class Magnoliopsida; order Malpighiales; family Euphorbiaceae; genus Euphorbia; species Euphorbia tirucalli. Next base: position 48,421,997 of record CM077632.1, on the reverse strand, counting down.
ACACCCAACGGGGTAAACCACTCATAGCCCCGTATGACCTTACATCATGTTCTACGGTGGGGAAGTGTATACTCGCTATGGGAACCTGTATGACCCTTAGTTTTTGACTTTGGCCCACATGTAATGGCTTAGCAACTTCCCTTAGGATTACCAAAACTTAAATTCAAAATGAACATTGACCGTGCGCGTTTGGTATCCCCCGTTGATGCCAAAGAGATCCAACACCTAGGAAGAATGCGAGACCAATCGAAAGGAGAAATAAGGTTGGAAGGGAGCGCATATTTTGAGTGTGCTAACGTTTGTTCCATGTTGTTTTCTATTTTGACATTTCACGAAGCATCAAACATACGTAGCTTTTGTGTGCCATACTAACCCACTCTATACAGCCATTTGCATTTTTATTTTCGTGTGAAGACATTATATCATCTATGTGACATTCACACTAACCTTTTCTTTTGCAACCATAATATTATGTTTGTGTGATTAGCATTTTTTCATAAAGCATACACGACATCATTATGCATGTCATGCATTCTAACCACATTTTTGTGCAGCCATTTGCATCTTGTATGACATAAACATCCATCTCATTTCACTTCATCTTAATTAAGGGCATTCCAAGGATGCCCGCCATGATCATATCATTCCATCACGTATCGGGTATCCCAAAATAGCCATGTTCTGCCAATGCATCAGATTGCATTTGGCCATTCCACCAAATTATATCATTCAATAGAGACCACAATGGTCTTAGGTATATTTCCGTGTAACTGTTCACACGATGCATTTCATGATGTCACTCTCACTTATCACAAATATCATATAACATTTGGATCCACATCGGATTACTTCATGACATCACCATATTATTCAAGGCGCTTCCCGAGTGCCGGATTAGTATACATGTACGGGCATTTCATAACATCCCAAATCATGAAAGGTGTTCCCCGAACGTTGAGCCTCTGTCCGTGTCTCCTGCGGAGCGTGACTTTCTTACAACATCATTTCATATCATTCACCCCAAAAGCATCAGAACTCTGTCCAAGGGACGGTCCCATGTGACCATTTCATATCATCTCATAGACCTTAAAAGCGTCGAAACTCTATTCGTGTGTTGGCACACACGCGACCATATCATAAAAATCATTAGGCACCCCAAAGGCACCGAACCTCTGTCCATGTGGCGGTCCACATATGACATTTTTGCATATCATTAGGTGTTCTTGGAATGTCCCAGAAAGAAGGAAAAGAATAAAAGAAAATCACATACCATCATTTCATTTATAACCTCACTCCATCTATTCATTACAAGCACTTTTAATGTCTCACTGAGAGCGGACAACCTTTTTGTGAAACGGACGTGGCGAAGCGAACCGGGGAAAAACAAAGAAAGAAATTGATTTATTTAGTGATGTTTTGGGAAAAGCGGATTTAGTTTATCATTATTTAGGAAAACTTATTTATTCGATTACAAATTCCTTTTGTAGAAAACGTTTTCCCGTTTTTAACTCAAAGACCTCGAAACCTCGATTTCAAGATCAGTGACAGAGTCGCCACCCGGATTAGCTCATCCGGGAAATTCCGGTACAACTCCCTACCGAGCGCAGACTACTGTACCTAATCCAGAGATTCAGGGTTCGGGTAACTTACCAACCTAATCCAGAGATTCAGGGTTCGGGCAACTTACCTACTTAACCTCAAGCTTGTATTCGTTTATTATTTATAAAACCATATTTATTCAATTTATTATCTTTCTCTAACCCAGTTTGTTTACTTTATTAACCAATGCTAAGGCAAAAATGCATAAAATAAATTGCAGGAAATTAAAACATCCACACAAATATACAAAAGAATAATAAAGGCCGCTTATACATCAAATTAAATAAAATATAAAAATTCTCGTCCTCACTTTTACAAACGCCTAAGTACACGAGGATCTAAAAATAATACAACCGCTTAAATACACGAATTAATATATTAAATACAGCAAAAAAAAATGCTGCAAAACAGACTGGTTAGCACAATGTATATTATAAACACAAGTAGGACTCAAATCAGGACAAAATTGGGGATTTTAGGATTGGGAGCATGCATTTAGGGGGTAACCGGGTTGATCCGACAGGTTGGACTGGTTAGACCTGGAAAGCGGTTTTGAAACGCCTGTGGATTTTTGTGCTGGAAAATCAATTTTGGAAAACCATTTGGCTCGGTTTCATACAAATTTCCATTTTCGTGGGTCGGTTATCCCGGAACTTGGGGTCCCGTTCGTGTGGGTTTCTAAATATACAAACCATCTATGGTTTTAAATGTAATAAACACAGCAGAAACATTTGTGAAAATATTACTTTATCCGTTTTCAATATTTTCTGGGTATTTTCTAGAATTCGGGGGTCAGCTAATGCTAGACCATGGATCCGATTTGGATAAAACTACCTCGAAACTCAGAAAATAAACCTCGGAAAATACTAAAAACCTGATATTCGTACGTACAATAGCCAGAAAATCAAAAGTGCAAACTCATACAGATGATTTCGGGCCGAAAATGATAGCAATAGAAAAACCAAAATGGAAAACGAGCTGTTTCGGCCAATTAGGACAGATCGGGGATCTGTCCCTAAGGAACAGAGTCGACCGGCTCTGTTCCTCAGAAACAAAGCCGACCAGTTGTGTTCCTGAGGAGCACAGCTATACGGCTATGATGGGCAGCACCAGTTCCAGATTTTCGTCAAAATAACAGAAATGCACAGAAAATCAATGCAGACAAGTTTTAGGGCCTCTCAGAGCTTACCTAGATTGTTGTGTGGATTCTAGGAACATTAAGAAATGGATTGAAAGCTCAAGAATGTGCACTGGAACTCAATCAATCGAATCCTGAAATGACCCAGAACGATCCGAAACCAAGCCGAAATAATCCCGAATCAAGGAGTATAGGTTGTTGGTGATGTTGTTGATGATTGAGGATTGGTTTTGGGTTATTTGAGAGTGTTTATGGGAGTTATATTGGCTCTCCCTCTCGGTTTCTGTTCTTTTTCCTTTCTTTTTCCCTTCTCCCTTCTTTTTCTCTTTTCTCTTTTCTTTTGCCTGAGAACCGAAAAGTCCCCTCTCTCTCTCCTTTTCTTTCTTTTATCTGCCTCTCCCTGTCTTCTTTCATTCCATCAATCAACAGACCAAAAATCTTCCCAAAATCCGCCAAAAACTCTCGCCTGTGAAGACAAGTTGCTCTTGACAGGTTAGAGCCGTACGGCTCTAGTTAGAGCTGGACGGCTCTGGTTCAACAAACCAGAACTACCCGGTTCAACCAAGAGTCAGGGCAGAATTTTGAAAAGTCAGACATACAGACTAAACCCTAGGAATGATTTGAGAGACCTTTTCGGGGCTTCAGATCATGGGTAGCCTAGTTTTTAGGTCATCTGAGATTCCCTAGGCAGCATTCCGGTTGCTTTCAAGTCCCGTTCGAGCCAATCCGGTCCATAGGTAATTAGGGAATTCTCATCACCAAGACAGAGAAAAAACCAGTGCTTACAGGCTGTCCCTCACGGGATCAAAGTCGGATCATCATGGGCTATAAAGCCTAGATTGAGTTTGGTCTCGCGACTGGGAGCTTGGTGAGGGAGGAAAAGGAAACGTACCTGGTGTTCCTTGCTGGAAGTGTTGGCCATGGTTTCAAGTTGACTCGCCATAATGGAGCGTATCTGTAATGTTGGCTCTCTGTGGCAGAGCATGCCTGTAATGTCGGCTCTCTGTGGCATAGCATGCCCGTGATGTTGGCTCTCTATGGCAGAGTGTGCCTTTAATGTTGGCTCACTGTGGTGGAGCGTGCCCGTTATGTTGGCTCTCTGTGGCGGAGCGTGCCCTTAATGTTGGCTCTCTGTGGCAGAGCGTGCCTATAATGTTGGCTCACTGTGGTGGAGCGTGCCCGTTATGTTGGCTCTCTGTGGCAGAGCGTACCCGTAAAGTTGGCTCTCTGTGGCGGAGCATGCCCGTAAAGAAATTCGATTCTTTTCCGTGTGGGGGAGTGGTGAATATACATCTCTTCTTTTCTTTTAGACATATGTCCCCTTTTTCTTTGTGGCGAGAAGGCTGAATGAAACTTACTGTCCCTCCTTTGTGATGAAGAGGCAGCACGAACTTGGAGTTCTTCTCCGTGTGGTGGAATTCCTATGAGATTGATGTTTAGTTGCGTATTTATCTCTTGATCGATAGTTTTGGAAACAAAAATTTTTGCCCCCTTGATCAAGAATAAACACGGTTGAATTGCTTTGCCCCCAGATACCTGTTAAAGGCAAAAGACTTCTTCAAAAGACATTTCTTCCCTATCCATGTGACGACAAGGTTGAAATAAGAGATGTACTGTCCCTTCCATATGGCGATGAGGCTGAACGAGGTTGGTTGTTGTCTTACCCCCAGATCCCTGTTAAAGGCAAGAAACTTCTTCAATAGGCATTTCTTTCCTGCCTCTGTGATGACAGGATTGAAATGTGAGTTCTTCCTCTCCCATGTGACGAAAAGGTCGAATGAACTGGTCTGTTGTTCTGCCCCCAGATACCTGTTAAAGGCGAGAAGTTCTTCAACAGACATTCATCCCTGTCTATGTGATGACAAGGTTAAAATAAGAGATTTTCTGTCCCTTCTATGTGGCGAAGAAGCAGCACGAGATTGGTTGAATTGACTTGCCCCCAGATCCCTGTTAAAGGCAAGAGATTCTTCAATAGGCATGTCTATCCTACCTATGTGCTGACAGGATTGAAATGAAAGTTCTTCCTCTCCCATGTGATGAAAAAGGTCGAATGAATTGGTCTATTGTTCTACCCCTAGATACTTGTTAAAGGCGAGATATTCTTCAACAAAGATTCTTCCCTATCTATGCGATGACAAGATTGAAATAAGAGATGTGCTGTCCCTTCTATATGGTAAAGAAGCAACACAAACTTGGTTGTTGTCTTTCCCCCAAATCCCTGTTAAAGGCAAGAAACATCTTCAATAGGCATTTCTTTCCTGCCTATATGACGACAGGATTGAAATGAATGTTCTTCCTCTCCCATGTGATGAAAAGGTTGAATGAATTGTTCTTTTGTTATGCCCCCAGATACCTGTCAAAGGCAAGAAGTTCTTCAACAGAGATTCTTCCCTATCTATGTGACAACAAGGTCGAATTAAGTGTGGTTTTCTTCTCCGTTTGGCGGAGCACCGAGTAATAAGTTGATTCTCCGTGTGGTGGAGTTCCCGTGAAGATTGTTTTGCCCCCAGAATCTGTTAAAGGCAAGAAATACCCTTCTCGGGATTATATTGGCGTGAACGATGATAGTGATGAGTGCCTCAACAAGATTTGATGTAAGGACGCGTATTTATTCCTTGATTGATAATTTTGGAAACAAAAATTTTTACCCCTTCAATCAAGAGTAAATACGGTTGAGTCTATTTGATGCATGTATGCATGAATGCATGCATGATTCATGTGTATGCATGCATCATGATGCTTCTGGTAATATGTTTGGTATCTGCACTATGTTAGGGAGTGAACTTGTGACTCCCGACGATCTTCTGTGGGGACTATTCTCATCGGATGACTTTGTTGAGGATTTTGATTTAGTGGGGATCGTTTTGGCTGAGAACTCAGTTGGGGAGTATTCTGATCCATTTAATCTCGCTGGGAGATCTGTTGGAGATTTTGATCTAGTGAAAAGAATCTTAGCTGGGAACCCATTGGGGATATTGTTGGAGACTCTATGGCGGACCTTGCCAGGGATCATTCTGCCAAGGATGATCATAATGGGGATGGTACAACTGAGCCGGTAGTTGCCATTTGTAGTGACAATTTCATTGATGCCACTGTGGGTTTGGATGCAATGACCTACTGATGGGTGTTTATATGCAATGGCATGATGCATGCAATATGAACATCTAAGCAGAAAATCAAACATGCCTAGTATCCTTATGATGACATTAGAATGAATGCGATAGGAAAATTAAAAGTGACTCTGACTCTGAATGTCACTCTCTTCTTGTTACCAACACGTCCTTTCGGTTTTCCGTGTTGGAGATTCTCTCACTGAAGATCGTTGTCATTTTTTTTTATGAACGATGGCCAAGTCTATAAGAGTGCACCAGCCAAGTGGATGTCTTAGAACTGGCTTGTTTTAGGATTGGAGAGTGCGCCTTGATGATTCTGCTAGGGGTCATGATAGAATTGTCCTTTATGATGTTTCATGATTTGACTCTTACCCACCCCAAGCGTTGGAGGTTTGGGTTTGGATGTGAAACGCTTCATCGAATCTGGTTCGCTGTGTGCGGTAACCTGACCATGGACATTTACATGCAATGGCATAACACATGCATATTGAACATCAAAATAGAATATAAAACATCTATGACATGATGAATGTAAATGCATTAGGAAATTCCAACCATGGCTTCAGAGTGGATAATCTGAGATGGGATCAATTAACCACTGGATTCTCCTAAGGTAGGAGGTTGTATTCATGTTTTCAATTCATCCCAGATTCCAATTCACACACAGTTGCCAAAGATGCACACAACTTTTAGTCCTTCAAGGTATGGCCTGATTCAGAATGACTTGAGTTAATTGTGGTTTTCCTTTGTCCGTGAACCACAATAACCCTAGAGCAATGCACACCATGGCTAGGAAATGAAAGAACCACTGGTAAGTAGTCACTTCTGTTGCAGCTAAAGACTGAGTTCTTGAAATGGTTGGTAAATGCAACTTTCCCCTAAATATTAGCACATCAGGTTTTGCAACTCTTTCTGTTGATGGGAACATCCCATTCATGATTGTTGAAAGCTTTGTAAAACCTGGTTGCTCTAACACTGTTGGTGAAGTTCATAGGGTAGATGTCAGTCTCCTCTTCTTCCTAGAACATTTTTGCTCAACAGAACCATCTCTTGCTGGGTTGAGTCCAGCATAGGCTATAGTGTGGATTTTGCTGGATGAGAACAGTGGTCACTTAGGAGTTCCATCAATAGTTGCTTGTGTTGGGATTTATCACCAGAAATCACCCGATAAAAGTGGAAGAACGTGATGATTTCCTCAAATCCATGCCCAAGAGCAATTGAGATGGAAATTGGAAAAACAAAAATTTAATAGAAAGAGATAAATCTTTTACCTAGAATATCTCTTTCAGAGATGGATGCAGACCGTAGGAATCAACTTAGAATCCCTCCTTGTTCACGTACACGAACGCCTAACGAACACCACCTGTGCTAGCGTCGGAAAACATGAACTTTTGAGAGGGGGCTAGGGTGAATTTCGGCTATGGTGGCTTAGCTTGTGGTGGCCGAAATTCTCAGGGTTATTAAACCCTAGGTTGGCCGAAATTCCTAAAGGAATTTTGGCCTAACTTGGCTCTGTAATTTGTGTGGGCTTCCTTCTTTTAATTCAGGCCCAATCTTATTTTAATTAGTTTGGTTTAAATTAATTTCAAGCCCAAATTTAATTTACCCATATGTTTAATACATTACATCAAGTAATATATTATTTACATTTAAATTAAAATTAGTTTGACCAATTAATTTAATCCATAATATTAAAATTAGATCCTCACAAAATAAAATCATATGTAAACCTATACATATGAATATTTCCACCTAGGAAATAATCTCATAATTAATCCAATTAATTATAAAGAGCCAATCAATTATTAATTTTTATTATTATGATCAATCCAATTGATCTTTATAATATAATTAATATATACCTCTCTCCCCAAAGTGTATACTCCAAGTATACATGTGATTCCTTAAGTCGGTGTTCAATCGCTCAATGTGTATGATCCTGTGGGCCCATCTTTATGTTGGCAGTGGGCTAGTGGCCCACAGACTGTAGTTGGGCTCTAGCAAGCCACTACAGCCCCCAATCAAGATGGAGATGGCAGTCTAACTGTTATCATAACCCTGTAGTTTGAACTTGTATACCCTATGTCATTGATATCGGCGTCCAACACAGAGGCATGGATTGATCACCCTCTTTTGGGTCCGGACATTAACTTGATCCCGAATGCACTGAAGCTCACAAACAAGTTCCAACTCGTTTGGGTGTGGCCTCACTCTTATCAGTCACATTCATAAAGAGGCCGGTGATATCTTCTCAGTGGACTACTGAGTGACAAATCCCTTCTGCATATCCATAGCATTGCCATTCTAAGTGACATACCCGAAAGCACCCATACTTGGCACCCTATTACAGGCCCTTTAGGTGTACCCCTAAGTATGCGACCTCACATGCAACACCATCATATGGTCAGGTCAAAGGATCCATACAAGTACTACACGAGAATCACTTGTGATACTATACCATGTGGATTTCTCGTTTAATGGATCTATCCAGTACCATGCCCCTTATGCATGTACCCATTAACTTGGTTGACATCCCATGTCCAATGACCGGTAAGACACGGCCATACAACTAGGTTAATGATAGTCTCTTGTTCCATTCATTCCCTTGACTAGAACAGACTACGGATCTATTCATGGTCATATCGTTTACCCTATCCATGGTCTTACTGCCAAGTGCATGACACTGGTCATCATGGATATGGATATGTCCATTGGATACTTCATTTAATATATTGCACAAGATAAATATAATAAATGAATTCATGCCTTTATTAATAACACAAATAAGCATAATACATGAATCCAATGAATGTATGATACAAATACAAGGACCAATGCCTCGGGATTAGGGCATATCCAACAATCTCCCACTTGCACTAGTTCCAACTAAGCATGGGCATAATCCCTATAGATCTAGTATGACCCTCGTGCTTGGGCTGGGCCAGTGCCTTGGTCAAAGGATCTGTGACATTATCCTCGGTGTCCACTCTGTGCAATGTAATGTCACCTCTCTCTGCGATCTCTCGTATGAGGTGAAACTTCCTGAGCAAGTGCTTTGTGTTCTTGTGTGACCGGGGCTCCTTAGCTTGTGCAACAGCCCCATTGTTGTCACAAAAGATATCAATTGGGTCCTGCATAGTTGGCACTACTCCAAACTCAGTGATAAACTTCTTCATCCATACAGCTTCCTTAGCCGCATCATACGCAGTGATGTACTCAGCTTCTGTTGTAGAGTCTGCGATGGTTGGCTGCTTTGAGCTCCTCTAGCTTACAGCGCCACCATTTAGCAAAAATACATACCCAGACTGCAACTGGTACTCATCCTGGTCAGTCTGGAAGCTTGCATCAGTTTACCCAGTAACTGATACCGCTTCCTGACCACTATACACTAAGAAGCTATCCTTAGTCTGGTTAAGGTACTTAAGGATTGCCTTGACAGCTTTCCAGTGATCCTCCCTGGGATCCTGCTGGTACCGGCTCATCATACTTAGTGCAAAGGCGACATCAGGTCTCGTAAATAACATGGAGTACATAATTGATCCTATAGCCGAAGCATATGGAACCAATTTCATGTTCTCCCTGTCCTCCCTTGTCTTAGGACAGTGCCTCTTACTAAGTTTCAGCCTATGGCCCATTGGCAAGAAACCTTGCTTAGCCGATCCATGCTGAACCTTTTCAGAACTTTGTCTATGTACGAGGCTTGACTTAGGCCCAGAAGCCGATTTGATCTATCCCTATAGATCCTAATCCCTAGGATCATCTCAGCGTCGCCAAAGTCTTTCATTGTGAAGCACTTACTCAGCCACTGCTTTACCCCTTGCAGTGTAGGTAGCTCGCTTCCAATGAGTAGGATGTCGTCCACATAAAGTACCAAAAATGTGACAATGCTCCCACTTGTCCTCTTATACACACAAGGCTCATCTTGATTCTGTATGAAGCCATATTCCTTTATAGCCTCATTGAATCTAAGATTCCAACTTCGGGATGCTTGCTTCAGTCTACAAATGGACCTTTAAAGCCTGCATACCCTTCCTGGATACTCTGGATCGACAAAACCCTCAGGTTGTGTCATGTACACATCCTCGAGTAGCTTTCCATAAGGAAAGCGGTTTTGACATCCATTTGCTAGACTTCATAGTCGTACCATGTGGCTATGGCTAGCAAGATCCTGATGGATTTGAGCATGGCTACTGGTGAGAAAGTCTCATCATAGTCTATTCCATGGACTTGTCTGAAACCTTTTGCAATCAGATGCCCCTTGAAGGTATTGTCGGCCTGTAGCTTATAGCACCAATTGCAACCTATTACCTTAGCACTCGGAGGTGGATCAACCAAGTCCCAAACTTGGTTATCGTACATAGATTGCATCTCTGCCTCCATGGCTTTGCTCCAATTCGTAGACTGTGGGCTTGCTATAGCCTCCTGGTAGGTTTTGGGTTCTTCCTCATCCCAGATGAGAAGAGTTTGATCATCGGTGACGAGGAAACCATACCTCTCCGATTCCTGATGATCCCTACCAGACCTTCTAGGTCCTTGTACGGCCTGGGTCGGTGCTTCCTCCTGTGGAAGCTCCACCTGGGCCTCCGAGTTATACTCTTCAGGAGCTTGTGGACCTTGAACATCCCTGAGTTCAACATTACTCCCACTGTCTTTCTTGGAAAGGAACTCCTTTTCTAGAAAGGCCCCCTTCCTTGCCACGAACACCTTGTTCTCGGTGGGGTTGTAGAAGTAATACCTTTTGGTTTCCCTAGGGTAGCCCACAAACAAGCATTTATCGGTTTTAGGCTCCAGCTTACCACTAGTCAATTTCTTGACACGTGCTTCGCATCCCCAAATCCTTAGAAAAGACACATTGGGCTCCCTGCCTGTCCATATCTAATATGGGGTCTTTTCCACTGCCTTAGTCGAAGTATTATTTAAGATAAGAGCTTCTGTCTCGAGGGCGTGTCCCCAGAAACTAATTGGGAGAGAGGCTTGACTCATCATTGAGTGGACCATGTCCAACAGGGTCCTATTCCTCCGTTCGGACACCCTATTCCATTATGGTGTTTCGGGAGGAGTGAGCTGTGGAACTATTCCATGCTCTCTCAAATATGAGTCAAACTCTAGGCTCATATACTCACCACCTCGGTCCGACTGAAGGGTTTTGATATTTTCGCCTAGCTGGTTCTGTACCTCGTTCCTAAATTCCTTAAACCTATCAAGGGTCTCAAACTTGTGTTTCATCAGATAGACATACCCATATCTGCTGAAATCATCCGTGAACGTGACAAAGTACAGGTGCCTACCTCTGATCGTTGCGCTCATGGGTCCACATACATCTGAATGTATTAGGTCCAATAAGCCACTGGAGCTTTCAGCCTTCTTGCTAAAAGGCGCCTTAGTCGTCTTGCCTCGTAAACATGATTCGCATGTATCAATTGACTCCAAGTCAAATGACCCTAAGACTCCAGCTTTGTGAAGCCTAGCTATGTGCTTCTCATTTATGTGGCCAAGACGACAATGCCATAGGTGGATAGGATTAAGTTCGTTGGGCTTAACCCTTTTTGTGTTTATGTTATAGACATGATTGGTTTCATTTAAGTCCAGGATATAGAGGCCATTATTTAATAGAGCATTTCCATAAAATAATCCCTCTCTAGATATGGAAATTCTACCATTGGAAATAGTAAAATAAAATCCAGAAATATCCAACATAGAAACTGAAATAATATTCCTTTGCACATAGCAGGTACAAAATAACATTGTTCTAAAATTAAAACCAATCCACTAGGCATCAGAAGGTGGTATTCGCCGATCTCTATGGCAGTAACCCTTGCTCCATTTCCGACCCGCAAGTCCACCTCTCCCGACCAAAGTGACCTTCTTCTCTTAAGTCCCTGCACATTGCAACAAATGTGAGAACCACATCCAGTATCCAATACCCAGGATGTTGAAACAGTAAGGTTAATGTCTATAACATAAATAACTGAAGAGGACACACCTTGGCCACTGTGAGCGGATGACCTTTTTGTGAAACGGACGCGGCGAAGCGAACTGGGGTAAAAGAAAGAAAGATATTGATTTATTTAGTGATGTTTTGGGAAAAGCGGATTTAGTTTTTCTTGATTTAGGAAAACTCATTTATTCGATTAAAAATTCCTAAAACGTGTTCCCTTTTTTAACTTAAAGACCTCAAAACCTCGATTTTGAGATCAGTGACAGAGTCGCCACCCGGATCAGCTCATCCGGGAAATTCTGGTACAGCTCCTTGCTAAGTGCAGACTACTGTACCTAATCTAGAGATTCAGGGTTCGGGCAACTTACCTACTTAACCTCAAGTTTGTATTCGTTTATTATTTATAAAACCATATTTATTCAATTTATTATCTTTCTTTAACCCAATTTGTTTACTTTATTAACCCAATTGTAAGCGCCGGAATTTTCTATACTTAAAAAAAAAAAAAGAAAAAAAAAAGGAAGAAGAAGAAGAGAGTCGTACGACTATTGCTACAGTCGTACGACTGTAATTTAAAAATTACAGTCGTACGACTGTAACGTCAGGCAGACTGCAGAGGCCCATACCTCTGCAGCAGAAATGGAAGAAAAAGAAGGAGGAGCATTAATTGCTCGGGTTTGGCAGCAAGCAAGCAGGAAAAGAAGTGATAAAAAGGAGAAAAAGAAGAGAGGAAAGGGAGAGAATTCTGGTGAAAGAAAAACTTAGAGAGAGAAAGAGAAGAGAGAGAAAAAGAAAACCACAAAAAAAAAACTCACCTTTCTTCCTCTTTGATTTTCTTCAATTCTCGAAATTAAGCCTAAAACTTGTTAGAAATCTCTAGGTTGATCACTTAACTACACAACTAAATCAAGAACTTGGACTTAAACAATCAGAATCCCTTGCAAATTTGGATTTTTGGACTCAAACTCCCAACTTCCATTCCAAAGGAAAAAGTGCGAATTCGTTGGGATTGGAGCGACGCCAGGGGTCAAAACGACTTGGAATAGCTTCTAAAAAGGTAGTCACTTCTTTTCCTTATACTTTTCCTCGCTTTTTGGGTGTTTGAAGTGAATTTTGTGCGTTTTTGCTGCATTTTTCGTATTTCTGTTCCTGGAAACTAAGAACAGTCGTACGACTGTTCTTAGTCTTCATGAACAGTCGTACGACTGTATATACAGTCGTACGACTGTTCTTGTTTCCAGGCGATTTTTCTTCAGTTTTTGTTTAAAAAATGGCTTTTGGCGAAATTCTGATCTTGGACTGATTACAGTCACACGACTGTAAACTACAGTCGTACGACTGTAATCCATGTTCCAGAATCAGAATTTCAACCTTCATCCCAAAAATTAGAAAATCCCGAAAATCGTCAAAATGAATTTTGTTATGTGCATCACGACTGTAGATTTAATTTTCAGTAAATTCGCGTTTAAAACAATTCAACGACGGAGACCCAGTTCTCCCGAAAACCGACCCACTTAATATATGAAAAATGCATGTAAACCGGCAAAACCGTTTTCAAATGTTTTTTTTTCCACAAAACCAAAAATACAGGAACGTTTCAAAATGTTTTCCAGGTCTAACCGGGCCGGCTAGCCGAGCCAACCCGGTTATCCCCCTAAACGCATGCCCCCAATGCTTAATCTCCCAATTCTGTCTATTTGAGTCCAACTTGTGGCGTGCCGTATATATTGTGCTAACCCTCTGTTTTGCAGGTTTTAATTTCTTTTTATTTTTATTTTTATTGTATTTTAATAGATTAAATCGTGTATTTAGGCGGTTGTAATTCTTTTTAGATTTTCGTGTATCCTAGGCGAATGTACAAGTGAGGCGAGTGTTTTTATTTTCCTATTCGATTTGGTTGTAAGCCCAATTAATATTTATTTCTTTTTGTTTTTGTACTATATATTTTGTATGCGCGCTGTATGCTTTTTTTATATTCAATAAAATGGACTTTAGAATTTTCTTTGAAATACCATTGAGAACATTGGCAATATTTATTTTAATTAGACACGAAATAAGGGACTTGTCCGGACCCGAATCTCTGGATATTGTAGCGGCCGTTCGTCCGGTTCAGCTACATAAGAATTTCCCGGTTGAGCTGAGCCGGGTGGCGACTCCCACAATATTCATCGAGGCTTAGGTCTTGGTTCTTTTACGTATTAATTCTATTTATTTTCCAAAACGCGGTTTTCCATTATAAAAACCCCACACGAGGGAGGGGCCCGCCCGAGATCGTGGCGCCCCATTCCGAAAGGGAGTCCCGCGTCCCGTCGAAAACGCGCCGTCCGCTCACAGTGGCGACTCTGCTGGGGAATTTCTCAAAAAGTTTTCTCAAAAAACTTAAAAGAATTTTGACAAGCCCTGAAAAGTGTCTAATTAAAATAAGGTGGATGATTCTCTTTTGGTATTTTATTTGCATTTTTAGTTAGCCATTTCTTGCATTAGATTAGGTATCCTTTTATAGCCCGGTGGATCGTTGAAGTGTCGCCTAAGTTCCTCCTGGTCTTAGGGGCACGAATACGAAACACCACTCATAGCCTTGTACGAACCCCTTCGTTCGGACCCTTGAGTGGGGAGAAGTGAGGAGTATATCTTGCTATGAGAGCCTTGATGTTATCCCGACTTTGACCGAACCCATATAGGCAGCTCTAGTTGGATTCCCTTAGGATACCAAAATAATCGTGTGAATAATGATAATAAAATCGCGCCTTCGTCACCCCCGGTTGGTGATTGAAGTGAACCCCGCCCAGGACTCGGTTAGAAATTTTTGAGACCGACCACGTTGGAGGAATAAGGTTGGAAGAATTCGTTTTGCTTGCTATGTGTTCTTCACTGTTTCGTGGCACATCGTCGACGCATGCATAGCATGACATAATCACCATTTTCCATACACATGACATACCATAGACAAACATCTTTGTGTGATACTAACCCACATTTCTTATGCAGCCATTTTGCATTTTATTTCGTGTGTAAAACATTAATTCATTCGCTTGTCATCCATACTAACGATTTCTTTTTCAGCCATAACATTAAACTTGTGTGATTGGCATTTTATTTTTTGACATAGCATTCATAACATCAATATGTATGCCATACATCCTAACCCACGTTTTTGTGCAGCCATTTGCATATTGTGTGACATGTTCATTCACTACATTTCACTTAAATTAAAATTAAGGGGCATTTCAAAGAACGCCTATCATGACCATCCCATTCCATTTCATAACATATCGGGTACCCAAAATTATCCGTGTTTTGCCAATGCATCGGGTAGCATTCGGCCATTTCACCAATATCATTTCATTCAATAAAAGCCACAATGGCCCTAGGCTCATTTACGTGTAATAATTTACATGATGCATTTCATGACATCACACCCATCCAGCATAAACATCATATAACATTGTGGTCCACATCCGACCACTTCATGACATTAATGCACCATTTAAGGTACTCCCCGGGTGCCCGATTAGTATACATATAGGCCCATAACATCACCAAATCATGAAAGGCGTTCCTCGAATGCCGAATCCTTGTCCGTGTTCCTGTTACATGTGACTTTCTCATAACATCATTCCATATCATATGCTCAAAAGCATCAAGACTTTGTCTGTGGGCCTGGCCCATGCGACCATTTCATACCATCTCATAGACCTATAAAGAGTCAAAACTATGTCCGTGTGCCGGTATACACGCGACCATTTCATGAATTCATTAGGTGTCCCAAAGGCGCCGAAGTTCTGTCCGTGTGATGGCCCACGCGTGACATTTTTTGCATAAACATTGGGTGTTCTTGGAATGCCTCGAAAAAAAATAATAATGATAAAAAATATATATTCATATCATCATTCCATACATAATTCCACTTCATGCATCTCAAGCATGTTCAATGCCTTGATTTTCATGTCATATCACGTCATTCATTCACGACCCTAATACCTCCTGTCTACCCCCAAGCAGAACACACTGGAGCGACCTTGGACAAGATCCCAAGCTTCAAAGGCAGCTAGAAGACAGAGGGTAGTCGAGAGTGACAGTGATTCAGAGCCTGGGGAAGGAGTGAATATGGCAGAACAAACACCGAGCATGGCTGATGTTTTGAGAGATTTCTTCAGGTCGCAGGATTTCCGCAACATGTTAAAGGAAGAAATGAGGGCTGTGGTTAGAGAAGCTGGTGAGACTGGTGGAAGTGGAGCCGGAAAGGAAAAAGAAGCTGAATCATCCCAACATGGTGGTGACACTTTAGCTAGCCTGGAAAAGCTGCAGGAGATAGAAGCAGCTATGGAACAAAAGATGAAGGCAAAGTGTTCTGAATTAGACGAGGTCATGGCCCAGTTGAAGAAGGGGGTCGGGATCAGTGCTGAATCCAAGAAGGGGGTGAACATTGATGCCATGATCAGTAGGGGCATTGAGACATTTCCTATCGGCTTCCAGGTGCCGAAAGTCCCCACTTACAAAGGAATGGGCTCGCCGGAGGCCCATGTGAATTTATATGCCCGGGTTATGCTAACGGCAGGTGCTACCAAGCAACAATTGATTAATCTTTTCCCCACCACACTGGAGGGAGGTGCTTTGGGATGGTATAACTCACTGTCAGAGGAGGAGCAGTCCGAATGGGAAGTATTGTCAGCAGCCTTCATCAAATACTATAGCTTCAACACCAAAATTCAGGTGAAGCTGTATGATTTGGAGAGGGTGAAGCAGAAATTCAATGAACCCTTTGATGAATACTACCAGAGATGGATGAACAAGATGATCCTCCTGAAGAACCGCCCTGATGAAGACGAGCTCATACAGAAGCTCATTGATGGCAGCAAAGATATCTTCAAGAACAACATGAAATTCCATTCCTTCAAGGAGCTTAGTGAGGTCTATAGCATGGCCATGAAGATAGAAAGGGATGAAGAGGAGAAGCCAGCTGGTCAGAAAGGGGGAAGAAGTACAGGGTACAGTTCAGGGTATAGATCAACTGCAGCAGCTGGGTCTGGTAGTGGTTCTGGCTCAGGTTCCGGCGGTAAACAGGGGCAATCATCAGAAGTGAAGCGGGTTGAGGTGGCTACTGTGAATCAGCAGCAAGGCAACCAGAATAGGGGTCCTGGAGGACAAGGCATAACACCCTGGACCCTTACTTTGGCAAAGATATTCGCCAAGTGTAGGAATGGTGGCTTACTACAGTCTTTGAGGCCATTTGAGTTCCCACCTGAAGCTGACAAGGATAACTTCTGCACTTATCATGTGGTGACAGGCCACCGGACCAACAACTGCTATAAGCTAAGGGATGCTATCCAGAAGCTTATCGACGAGGGAAAGCTGCAAGAACCACCTAAACCTAGCACTAAAACCAACCCACAGCCGGCATTTGAGAAGCGGGTTAACATGGTCCAATCGGGGTTGCCAGCTAACTTCATATTTGCCCAAGTTCTGCAAGCGAACCCTACGATTAAGGCAGTGGCGGTAGGGGAACCCGAAGTGGAGCTTAAATGTGAGGAAAAGGAGGGGTGTAAGGAGGTCAAACCCGTAAGTCTGGATGATCTTGACTCTGAAGATGAGTACGAAGAATTTGACAAAAGAGAAGCTGTTAAACCCCCGGTTGTTGAAAAGCTGAAAATTCAAGAAGTGCAGCACGTGACCCGAAGTGGAGGGGTGTATCAGCCGGCAGATCAGACGAAAGATAAAGCGCCGATGAATGGGTCGGGCAGTACTTCGGCACCGGAAAGAATCGAGAAAGAAGATTTAGTCATTTCCCAACTGAAGAAGACCCCTGCACAAGCTAGTTTATGGCATTTGCTTATGACCTCCAAAGAGCATAGGGAGGCTTTAGTGAAGAAGCTATCAGAAATCGAAGTCTCCCCTATAGCTTCACCAGAGGCTATGTGCTGCTTGCTAGACAAAGTCCATGTTGGAGCTCCTAATATTGTTTTCTCCGAGAAAGACCTACCAGCAGAAGGAAAGGCTCACAACAAGGCTCTTTACATCCGAGCCCATATCATGGATAAGGTGATGCCGTGCATTATGGTGGATGACGGCTCAGCTCTGAATATTTGCCCACTGAAAATGCTACCATTTCTTGGCATGAATGAAGAAGTGTTGAAGAGGTCCTCGACAGTCATTCGGGCGTATGATGATTCTAAAAGAACAGTGATAGGGACCTTCGAAACAGAAGTGGAGGTTGGGCCCATCAAGTCCATGGTTGTCTTCACAGTGATCGATATCCCGGTCACATTCTCCTTATTGCTTGGAAGGCCCTGGTTCCATCCTCTGGGAGGGGTTCCTTCCACTTTGCATTAGAAGATCAAATTCCCTGTGAATGACAAAATTGTGACTGTTGAGGCGGACGCCCAGTCGATGGTAGCTGCAGTGGATGAAGGAGTGGTTCCTTTCGGTGGATTCCAAATTGCTGTCATCAAGGAAGAAGGAACCACTGAAGCCCCTATGGTCCTTTATGAGAACTACATGCCAGAGTGGCTATCCCGATATTTGTACAAGCTGAACTTTGTTCCGGGAATGGGACTCGGGATTAATCTGCAAGGTGTGCCAGAATTCAAGATCGACTCGGGAAAGTCAAAGCAGTACGGCCTTGGTTATGTAGAGGGGTCATCCGAACAGAAGGATCTGAAAAAGGGTAAGAATGGCAAGGTCATGATGAAGCCATTTCTGAAGGCAGGAGAAAGCCTTTACAAGGGTCAAGCTGAATCGGTGCTGGTTGGGAATGTCGAGCACCCTGGCTTTGAGATCTTTGCAGATGTTGTGGATTTTGAGAAAAGCCAGGGAGAGCCAGTAGCCCCTGTAATGGGAGAAAAAGCAACTGCTGAATCTGAAATTTTGAAAGGAGAACCATCTGAGGTGATAGCAGAAACCATAGAGGAGGCCGAGGAAGAAGGTAAGGAGACCTGTGCTGAAACTACAGAAGTGATCACGGGAGCTTTGACTGCTGCATTGACCAAAGCTTTTGGAAAGGCCAAGCAAGGATTTGATGAAGAACTGATGGCCAAAGTGAACTTAGACTCTGTGGTTGCCGAAATCACCAAGATTATGGAGAAGGCTAAGGCACAAGCGACCGAAAAGGAAGCAGAGAAAGCTGCGGTCTCGGATGATGCTCTGGAAGGAAAGATGGAAGCTGAGGAAGAACAAGGCCCTCCGCCTGTGGAGGATGAAGATGATTTCGTTGTATCTATTTCTTCCATTTTCAATGTAACTGATGTACTTTATGATAAGTTCAATGCAATGAAATCCCAGTTTGCTTACTTGTGTGATGTTTATCCTGATAATTCTGTGCATGCATTTAAATCACCATCAAGCATATTTAGCATACATGACACTGCATTGCATGAAATCAATATAAGTACAGATGAAAACCCTAAAATGGTACTCATTTCACACGAGCTAAAATCCGAGGAAGAAAGAGAATTAATAAGAATACTCCAAAAACATGTTAAAGCTTTCGCCTGGTCGTATGAAGACATGCCAGGTGTAGATACAGAAATAGCAGTGCATAAAATCCCAACGGACCCCAAGTTCAGACCAGTAAAGCAGAAGTTGAGAAGACTAAGGCCGGAATGGGCTACACTGGTGAAGGAAGAAGTGGCCAAACAGATAGATGCCAGGTTTCTCGAAGTGGTGGAGTATACGGAATGGTTAGCCAACATTGTCCCTGTGCCTAAAAAGGATGGAAGGGTCAGAGTATGCGTTGATTACAGGGACTTGAATAAAGCATGCCCAAAAGATAACTTTCCATTGCCACATATTGACGTCCTAGTTGACAGTGCAGCAAAAGCAGCAATGTACTCATTCATGGATGGCTTCTCGGGATACAATCAGATTTTGATGGATGTGATCGACAAGGTGAAAACATCGTTCATCATAGAGTGGGGTACTTTCTGTTACAGAGTGATGCCTTTCGGATTAAAGAACACCGGTGCCACTTATCAGAGGGCTGTCACAACTCTATTGCACGATATGATCCATAAAGAAGTTGAAGTGTATGTCGATGATATGCTTGTTAAATCAACAACCCGGGAGGAACACCCTGTTATCCTGGATAGATTTCTAACACGCATTGGGGAGTACAACTTGCGGCTTAATCCCAAGAAGTGCATATTCGGCGTCACATCAGGGAAGCTGTTGGGCCATGTAGTCAGCCAGAGGGGGATAGAAATGGACCCAGATAAAATTAAAGCCATCCAAGAAATGCCAGCTCCAAAGACTGAAAAGGAGGTCAGATCATTCCTGGGTTCCTTGCAGTATGTTAGTCGCTTCATAGCCAAGCTAACTTCCACTTGTGAGCCAATCTTCAAGCTATTAAAGAAAGATCAGCCGGTTGTGTGGGATGACAAGTGTCAGCTGGCCTTCGAGAAGATCAAGGCTTACCTGGTAAAGCCACCGGTGTTGAGTCCTCCAATCCCAGGGAAGCCTCTAATTTTGTATTTGGCAGTTGAAGAATCCTCCATAGGGGCAATGCTTGTACAAGAACAAGATGGCAAGAAAGAGTATCCCATCTACTACCTCATACACGCTGGTGGAAAAGACATGTGTGGCGATGATTTGGTTGACCAAGAAGCTGCGCCACTATTTCCAATCCTACAAGATACAAGCCGTGGCTAAAGTGGATCCAATGAAGTACCTCTATGAAGCACCAACATTGGTTGGGAAGTTGTCCAGGTGGTTGTTACTTTTGTCTGAATTCGACATCAAGTACATCACGAAGAAAACCATTAAATGGCGAGCCGTGGCAGAGTTTCTGGCAAACCAGCCCCTAGAATCAGATTACACAGAGAACCTGGAATTCCCTGATGAGCAGTTGGCCATGGTGGAAGTGAAGAGATGGCTCATGTGCTTCGATGGGGCAGTAAATAGAAAAGGTGCTGGAATCGGAGTACTTATAGCAACACCAGATGGTGAGGTCATTCCTTTATCCAAAAGGCTGATCTTTCCCGTAACCAACAATGGGGCGGAATATGAAGCATGCTTGTTTGGAATGGAGACTCTATTAACCTTGGGAGCAAATGATGTCTTAATTGTCGGTGATTCACTTCTAGTGATCAGGCAAGCTCAGGGTGAGTGGGAACTAAAAGAAGAAGCCTTACGGCCTTATTTGGAGCTGCTACAATTCAGAAAAGGTTTATTTGGCCGATGTGAATTCAGACATGTCCCCAGGGATGAGAATAAGATGGCTGATGCATTAGCTACTTTGTCCTCCATGTGGGAAAATCCAGAAGAGACACAAGCTCAACCACTGGTCATAGCCACTTCCAGACATCCTTGCTTTGAAGTGCATGAAGTAATGGAATTATCAGCCGAAGAAAAGCCATGGTTCTTTGACATTTACCGGTATGTTAAGGAAGGAAAGTACCCAGAAGAGGCCAGTGCTGTTGATAAATTGACACTGAGAAAACTGGCTAGTCAATTCAGAATCTTCGAGGATAAGTTGTATAAAAGAACAGCACATGGAGTTCTTCTAAGGTGTCTAACAGAACAAGAAGCAGAAGATGTGATGCAGCAGGTACATGCAGGATCTTATGGGCCACATATGAACGGACTTGCCATGGCTAGGAAGATCATGAGACAAGGCTACTTCTGGATGACGATGCAAGCAGATTGTATAAGAAAAGTGAAGAGATGTCATGAATGTCAGATCTATGCAGACATTAGTCATCTTCCTCCACTTGAACTTCAGAATCTAGCGTCTCCTTGGCCATTTTCAGCATGGGGGATAGACATGATTGGTGAAATTCATCCAGCTGCATCTAATGGGCATAGATTCATAGTGGTGGCAGTTGATTATTTCTCCAAATGGGTCGAAGCGGAATCCTTCACTAATGTTACAGCCAAGCACATGGTCAAGTTCATCCAGAAGAATATCTTCGCTCGGTATGGGATTCCTCACCACATAGTAACTGATAATGGAGTACAGTTTCAAGGGGCAACAGCTGAGCTATTTGCAGAGCATGGAATCGAACATCATAAGTCCTCTCCATATAGACCACAGGCTAATGGTGCAGTAGAAGCAGCTAACAAGGCAATAAAGAAGATCTTATCAAAGATGGTAACCACTTACAGGGATTGGGCTGATAAACTGCCTTATGCTCTCTGAGGTTACAGAACCAGTGTCAGAACGCCGACAGGAGAAACTCCTTATGCCTTGGTATATGGAATGGAAGCAGTGTTACCAGTGGAGATAGAGCTCAAGTCACTTAGAGTTGCCCTGGAAGCTCAATTACCAGAGACTGAATGGGTTCAAGCCAGGTATGAACAGTTGGCAGCGTTAGATGAAAGGCGACTAAAAGCACTAGATCACTTGCAAATGTATCAGCGCAGAATGGCTAGAGCCTATAATCGAAATGTGAAGTACTCCAAGCGGCAGTTGAAAGCAGGAGATTTGGTTCTAAAGCAACTAAAGCCTTCAAATGTTGATGTTAGGGGCAAGTTCAGACCTAACTGGGAAGGACCCTATGTGGTGAAGAAGGTGTTATCAAAAGGCACTGTCAGCATCATGGACATGAACGGGAATGAGTTCACCAATCCGATCAACCAAGACAGGCTAAAGCTTTATCATGTATAAAAAAAAAAAAAAAAAAAAAAAGGGAGAGGTCTGCTAGACTGAAAACTCGAAAAGAGCGGTCTAGGCAAAAGTTAAGACACGAGAGAAAATAATCAGTCGGAAAATCTGAAAAGGACGACTGGTGACGGATTCTGGCTCAGTGTGGAATCTATACCATTTAGGAACCAACTTGTTTCAAATGTACTCATTTTGACTTCATCAATAAAGTGAAGTGTTTGTTTAAATATATTTGCATGGTTATGACAAATGCATAAACAAAGTTGTCTTGCATAAACACACATTGAAAGAAAGCACTTTGCATTCAACTGATCAATATCATTGCATTATTTGACAAATGAAAATGTATCAAATACATGCAATTTAAAATTTCTCATCGTCCTCTAAAATCCAGTTCATCTTCCCGGACCAGTAGTAAAGGGTCACAACATCATTTTAGTCAGATCTTAAAAAAAAAAAAAGAAAAAAAAAAAAGAAAAGCTCGCTGAGGTGAAAACCGAAAAGGCGCCTCAGGTAAAAATTAGAGCGGCCCGCTAAGCTGAAAACCCATATTGGGCAGTTTAGGCAAAAGTTAGGGCATACGAAAAGCTCGCTAAGGTGAAAACCGAAAAGGCGCCTTAGGCAAAAGTTAGAGCGGCTCGTTGGGCTAAAAACCTGATTTGGGCAACCCAGGCAAAAATTAGAGCTAAAAAAAAAAAAAAAAAAAAAAAAAAAAAACAACAAAATATCCTCTGTATCCCCCGCAGAATTCGTCACATCACTCCCCAGCAGAGTTTCCCATACTATTCCTCAGCGGAGTCTACATGAAGAACACCATCAATTACTCCCCCGCAAAACAGCCTTGCTTCCTCTTGGTGTAGTCTACACAAAGAACGCCACAATTGTGTCCCCAGTTGAGTTGCCACACTCTTCCCCAGTGGAGTCTCTACATGGAATACTACGATCATTTCCCCAGCAATCACCTCACCCCTTCGATAACCGCCAAACAATCAACCGGGGGCACAACATATCTCCCCAGCGGAAGACAGAAACGTCCAATAACAGAAAATACGTACATGTGCATAAACATCATCATGCATTCATACATTGCATATATCAACTACTTATCCCCGGCTAGTCTTCATTCTTGATCGAAGGGGCAAAAATTTTTGTTTAAAAATCTCTCGATCAAGGAACGAAGACTTGCCATTTTAAGTGCAGGAACTCTTCCCTAGCTTAATATCCTCAGCAAGTCAGCAGATCCGCCTCGAGTAATGTAAACTCGGTATCGGCCCAGGTCCGCTCCATTATCTCAACTATCTCCAGCGAGTCCGCCCCGAGCAACGTAAGCTCGGCATCGGCCCAAATCCGTTCCATCATCCAAGTTCCCTAGCAGATCCGCCTCGAGTAATGTAAACTCGGTATCGGCCCAGATCGGCTTCATCTATTTTCCCAGTAAAACTCGCCTCGGGTAACATAGACCTGATATCGGCTTATTCCTTCATCAACTCGCCTCGGGTAACATAGACCTGATATCGGCTAATCTCTTCATCAATTTCGCCTCGGGTAACATAGACCTGATATCGGCTAATCTTTTCATCAACTTTGCCTCGGGTAACCTAAACCTGATATCGGCTTATTCCTTCCTCAGCATCGCCTCGGGTAACATAGACCTGATATCGGCTAATCTCTTCATCAATTTCGCCTCGGGTAACCTAGACCCGATATCGGCCAATCTCTTCATCAACTCGCCTCGGGTAACATAGACCTGATATCGGCTTATTTCCTCCCCAGTCTCGCCTCGGGTAACATAGACCCGGTATCGGCTTATCCCATCAGAAGATTCATCCCAGCATTCACGGCGCTTTGATTCACGCTCTTAAATTCATCATCACAGGTATTATGGACCTGGAGCTAGATGTCGAATTTGATCACGCGAGGGGCAGCTGTAAGCGCCGGAATTTTCTATACTTAAAAAAAAAAAAAAAAAAAAAGGAAGAAGAAGAAGAGAGTCGTACGACTATTGCTACAGTCGTACGACTGTAACGTCGGGCAGACTGCAGAGGCCCATACCTCTGCAGCAGAAATGGAAGAAAAAGAAGGAGGAGCATTAATTGCTCGGGTTTGGCAGCAAGCAAGCAGGAAAAGAAGTGATAAAAAGGAGAAAAAGAAGAGAGGAAAGGGAGAGAATTCTGGTGAAAGAAAAACTTAGAGAGAGAAAGAGAAGAGAGAGAAAAAGAAAACCACAAAAAAAAACTCACCTTTCTTCCTCTTTGATTTTCTTCAATTCTCGAAATTAAGCCTAAAACTTGTTAGAAATCTCTAGGTTGATCACTTAACTACACAACTAAATCAAGAACTTGGACTTAAACAATCAGAATCCCTTGCAAATTTGGATATTTGGACTCAAACTCCCAACTTCCATTCCAAAGGAAAAAGTGCGAATTCGTTGGGATTGGAGCGACGCCAGGGGTCAAAACGACTTGGAATAGCTTCTAAAAAGGTAGTCACTTCTTTTCCTTATACTTTTCCTCGCTTTCTGGGTGTTTGAAGTGAATTTTGTGCGTTTTTGCTGCATTTTTCGTATTTCTGTTCCTGGAAACTAAGAACAGTCGTACGACTGTTCTTAGTCTCCATGAACAGTCGTACGACTGTATATACAGTCGTACGACTGTTCTTGTTTCCAGGCGATTTTTCTTCAGTTTTTGTTTAAAAAATGGCTTTTGGCGAAATTCTGATCTTGGACTGATTACAGTTGCACGACTGTAAACTACAGTCGTACGACTGTAATCCATGTTCCAGAATCAGAATTTCAACCTTCATCCCAAAAATTAGAAAATCCCGAAAATCGTCAAAATGAATTTTGTTATGTGCATTACGACCGTAGATTTAATTTTCAGTAAATTCGCATTTAGAACAATTCAACGACGGAGACCCAGTTCTCCCGAAAACCGACCCACTTAATATATGAAAAATGAATGTAAACCGGCAAAACCGTTTTCAAATGTTTTTTTTTCCACAAAACCAAAAATACAGGAACGTTTCAAAATGTTTTCCAGGTCTAACCGGGCCGGCTAGCCGAGCCAACCCGGTTATCCCCCTAAACGCATGCCCCCAATGCTTAATCTCCCAATTCTGTCTATTTGAGTCCAACTTGTGGCGTGCCGTATATATTGTGCTAACCCTCTGTTTTGCAGGTTTTAATTTCTTTTTATTTTTATTTTTATTGTATTTTAATAGATTAAATCGTGTATTTAGGCGGTTGTAATTCTTTTTAGATTTTCGTGTATCCTAGGCGAATGTACAAGTGAGGCGAGTGTTTTTATTTTCCTATTCGATTTGGTTGTAAGCCCAATTAATATTTATTTCTTTTTGTTTTTGTACTATATATTTTGTATGCGCGCTGTATGCTTTTTTTATATTCAATAAAATGGACTTTAGAATTTTCTTTGAAATACCATTGAGAACATTGGCAATATTTATTTTAATTAGACACGAAATAAGGGACTTGTCCGGACCCGAATCTCTGGATATTGTAGCGGCCGTTCGTCCGGTTCAGCTACATAAGAATTTCCCGGTTGAGCTGAGCCGGGTGGCGACTCCCACAATATTCATCGAGGCTTAGGTCTCGGTTCTTTTACGTATTAATTCTATTTATTTTCCAAAACGCGGTTTTCCATTATAAAAACCCCACGCGAGGGAGGGGCCCGCCCGAGATCGTGGCGCCCCATTCCGAAAGGGAGTCCCGCGTCCCGTCGAAAACGCGTCGTCCGCTCACACCAATGCTAAGGCAAAAATGTATAAAATAAATTGCAGGAAATTAAACCATCCACACAAATATACAAAAGAATAATAAAGGCCGCTTATACATCCAAATTGAATAAAATATAAAAACTCTCATCCTCACTTTTACAAACGCCTAATTACACGAGGATCTAAAAATAATACAACCACCTAAATACACGAATTAATCTATTAAATACAGCAAAAAAAAAATGTTGCAAAACAGACTGGTTAGCGCAATGTATATTATAAACACAAGTAGGACTCAAATCGGGATAGAATTGGGGATTTTAGGATTAGGAGCATGCATTTAGGGGGTAACCGGGTCGACCCGACTGGTTTGACCTGGAAAGCAGTTTTGAAATGCCCTATGGATTTTTGTGCTGGAAAATCAATTTTGGAAAACCATTTGGCTCGGTTTCATGCCAATTTCCATTTTTGTGGGTCGGTTATCCAAGAACTCGAGGTCCCGTTCGTGTGGGTTTCTAAATATACAAACCATCTATGGCTTTAAATGCATTAAACACACCAGAAACATTTGTGAAAATATTACTTTATTCGTTTTCAATATTTTTTTGGGGATTTTCTAGAATTCGGGGGTCAACTAATGCTGGACCATGGATCCGATTTGGATAAAACTACCTCGAAACTCAGAAAATAAACCCCGGGAAATACTAAAAACCCTGATATCTGTACATACAATAGCCGGGAAATCAAAAGTGCAAACCCATACAAATGATTCCGGGCCAAAAATGATCCCAACAGAAAAACCAAAATAGAAACCGGGCTGTTTCAGCCGATTGGGACAGATCGGGGATCTGTCCTTAAGGAACAGAGTTGGCCAACTCTGGGTCAGAGCCGGCCGGCTCTGTTCTTAAAAAACATAGTCGGCCAGCTATGTTCCTGAGGAACACGGCCGTACGGCTATGATGGGCAGCACCAGTTCCAGATTTTCATCAAAATAACAGAAACGCACAGAAAATCATTGCAGACAAGTTTTAGGACCTCTTAGAGCTTACCTGGATTGTTGTGTGGATGCTAGGAACGTCAAGAAACGGATTGAAAGCTCAGGAATGTGCACTGGAACTCAATCGACCGAATCCTTTAATGACCTAGAACGATCCGAAACCAAGCCGAAATAATCCCGAATCAAGGAGTATAGGTTGTTGGTGATGTCGTTAATGATTGAGGATTGGTTTTGGGTTATTTGAGAGTGTTTATGGGAGTTATATTGGCTCTCCCTCTCAGTTTCTCTTCTTTTTCCTTTCTTTTTCCCTTCTCCCTTCTTTTTCTCTTTTCTCTCTGTCTTTTGCCTGAGAACCGAAAAGTCCCCCCTTCTCTCTCCTTTTCTTTCTTTTATCTGCCTCTCCCTGTCTTCTTTCGTTCCATTAATCAGCAGACCGAAAATCTTCCCAAAATCTGCCAAAAACTCTCGCCTGTCAAGACAAGTTGCTCTGCTTTGCAGAACAACTATTCTTGATCACTAGAGCTCGCCGGCACTAGTTGGCATTAGAGCAGTACGGCTCTAGTTAGAGCTGGCCGGCTTTGGTTCAACAAACCAGAGCCGCCCAGTTCAACCAAGAGTCAGGGTAGAATTTTGAAAAATCAGACATACTGACTAAACCCTAGGAATGATTCGAGAGACCTTTTCGGGGCTTCAGATCATGGGTAGCCTAGTTTTCAGGTCGTCTGAGATTCCCCAGGCAGCATTCCAGTCGCTTTCAAGTCCCGTTCGAGCCCGTCCGATCCACAAGTAATTAGGGAATTCTCATCACCGAGACCGGGAAAAAACCTGTGCTCACACTCACTCTTCATGAAATCATTCCATACATTGACCCTAAAAATTTATCGACTGATGTCAAGGAGAATAAGCTGGAGTGACCTTAGACAAGATCTCAGGCTTTGAGGGCTGTTGGGGGATGGAGAGCAGTTGAGACAGAAAGTGATGCTGATTATGGGGAAGAAGTAGAGATGGCTAATCCAATATTGAGCCACGCTGATGTTTTGTAGGATTTTCTATGATCGCCAGACTTTCATGATATGCTGAAGGAGGAAGTTTGGGCAGTAGTGAGAGAGGCTGGAGAAACTGGTGGCAGTGGAGCTGGAAAAGAGAAGGAGGCCGAGTCATCCCAGCAGGGTGGTGATACCTCGGCTAGTCTGGAAAAGCTGCAGGAAATAGAGGCAGCCATGGAAAGAAAGATGAAGGCAAAATGCTCTGAGTTGGAGGAGGTGGTGGCTCAGTTGAAGAAAGGGGCCAGTGTCAGTGCAGAGTCTAAGAAGGGAGTTAACATTGATGCCATGATTAGCAGGGGCATCGAGACTTTTCCTATCGGATTCCAAATGCCAAGGGTGTCTTCTTACAAGGGAATGGGTTCACCAGAGGCCACGTAAATCTCTATGCTTGGGTCATGCTGACGGCGGGCGTCACTAAGCAATAAGTGATTAATCCCTTCCGACTACCTTAGAGGGAGGAGCATTGGGATGGACAACTCGTTATCAGAGGAAGAGCAGTCAGATTGGGAGGTTCTGTCAGCAGCCTTTATCAAGTATTACAGCTTTAACACCAAGATTCAGGTGAAGTTGTATGACTGGGAACGGATTAAACATAAGCCTAATGAGCCTTTTGATGAGTATTACCAGTGGTGGATGACTAAGATGATCCTTCTGAAAAACCGCCCAGATGAAGATGAGTTGATACAGAAGTTGATTGATGGCAGTAAGGACATCTTCAAAAACAATATGAAATTCCCTCCATTCAATGAGCTTAGTGAAGTCTATAGTATGGCGATGAAGATTGAGCGAGACAAAGAAGAGAAGGCACCAAGCCATAAGGGTGGAAAAAGTTCAGGTTACAGTTCTGGGTATAGATGAACAACTGCAGCCGGGTCTAGTTGTGGTTCTAGCTTAAGTTCTGGTGGAAAAGGAGGGTAGACTTCAGAAGTAAAGTAGGTTGAAGTTGCTACAGTGACCCATCAACAAGGCAATCAGAGTAGGAATCCAGAAGGTCAGGGCATATCACCTTGGACTCTTCCTTTGGTCAAGATTTTTGCTAAGTGCAGAAATGGTGGGTTGCTACATTCCTTAAGGCCCTTTGAAAAACCTTCTGAGGCTAATAAAGATAATTTCACCGGACTAACAATTGCTACAAGCTGAGAGAAGCCATTCAGAAGCTGATAGATGAAGGGAAACTGTAAGAACCAGCTAAGCTAAGCACAAAGACCAACCTGCTACCAGCATTTGAGAAGCGGGTCAACATGGTGCATTTAGGACTATCGGCTAATTTCATCTTTGCCTAGATCCTTCAAGCAAATCCCGTAATTCAGGCTATAATGGTAGAAGAAGCTGATGTAGAATCAGAACGTGAGAAGAAGGCAGAACAGAAAGAGATCAAGCCGATAACCTTGAATGACCTTGATTCCAAAGACAAGTATGAAGAGTTTGGCGGAGAGGAGACAGTTAAGCTCCCAGCCATTGAGAAGCTAAAGGTTCAGGAGGTACATCGTGTGACCCAAAGTGGTAAGGTATACCAACCTGCAGATTAGGTGAAGTACAAAGCCCCGATGACTAGGTCGGGTAGTACATCAGCACCGAAGGGGGTTGAGAAAGAAGACTTGGTTATTTCCCAGTTGAAGAAGACTCTTGCACAAGCTAGCTTGTGGCATCTGCTTTTGACATCTAAGGAGCATAGGGCGGCCCTAGTGAAGAAACTGTCAGAGATTGAAGTCTCCCCTATTGCAACTCCGGAAGCCATGTGCTGTCTGCTAGACAAAGTCCATTCTAGGACTCCTGACATTATTTTTTCTGAGAAAGATCTGCCTGGTGAAGGAAAGGCTCACAACAAGGCCCTTTACATCAGGGTCCATGTGATGGATAAGGTGATACCGTGTGTGACGGTGGATGATGGCTCAGCTCTGAATATATGTCCACTGAAGGTGCTGCCATGTTTGGCCCTAAATGAAGATTTTCTAAAAAAGTCCTCAATAGTAATCTGAGCATATGACGGCTCCAAGAGAATAGTGATAGGGACTTTTGAAACTGAAGTAGAGGTTGGGCCAATCAAGTCAATGGTCGTTTTCACAGTGATAGATATCCCGATCACCTTCTCCTTACTATTAGGAAGGCCATGGTTCCATCCTCTAGGCGGTGTCCCTTCCACCTTGCACCAGAAAATTAAGTTGTCGATAGATGGCAAGATTGTGACTGTTAAGGCAGATGCCTAATTGGTGATTGCTACTGTGAATGAAGGTGTTGTCCCTTTTGGTGGGTTCCAAGTTGCAGCGATCCGGGAAAAGGAAGCTATAGATGCTGCTGTGGTGATCTATGAAAATTATATGTCGGAATGGCTGTCCCGCTACTTACACAAACAGAACTTTGTCCCGGGCATGGGACTTGGAATTAACTTGCAAGGAGTACCTGAATTCAACATTGACTCGGGGAAACCAAAGCAGTTTGGCCTTGGCTATACAGAGGAGACATCTGAGCAGAAAAACCCAAGAAGGAGCAAGAATGGCAAGGTTATGATGAAGCCATTCTTGAAAGCGGGAGAAGGGCTATACAAAGGCCAGGCTGAACCAATAAGGGTTAGAAATGTTGAATATCCTGGCTTTGAAATTTTTGCTGATGTTGTTGATTTTAAGAAAAGCTAGGAGGAACCAGTGGCCCCAATGGTGATAGAAAAGGCAGCTGTTGAATCTGATGTTCTGCAAGGCGAACCATCCAAGGAGATAGCGGAAGTAGTGGAGGTGGCCGAAGAGAAAAATGAAGAGAAAGCCCGTGATCAAATTGTAGAAGTTATTTCAGGTGCATTGACTGTTGCCTTAAGCAAGGCATTTGGGAAGACCAAGGAATGGTTCGGCAAAGAGCTGATGGCCAAGGTGAACCTAGACTCTGTGGTTACCGAGATTGCTAAGATCATGGAAAGGGCTAAGGCACAAGTGGCTGAAAAAGAAGCCGAAGCAGCTGCAGACTTGGATAGTGCTTTGAAGATGAAGATGGAAGCTGAAGAAGAACAAGGCCCTCCGCTCGTGGAGGTTGAAAATGATTTTGTTGTATCTATTTCATCTATTTTTAGTGTAAACGACGTACTTTATAACAAGTTTAATGCAATGAAATCTAAGTTTTCTTACTTGTGTGATGTTTATCCTAATAATTTTGTGCATGCATTTGAATCACCATCAAGCATATTTAGCATACATGACACTGCATTGCATGGAATCAACATAAGTACAGATGAAAACCCTAAAATGTTATTCATTTCACATGAGCTAAAACCCAAGGAAGAGAGAGAATTAATAAGAATATTACAAAAACATGTTAAAGCTTTCGCCTAGTCATATGAAGACATGCAGGGTGTAGACACAGAGATAGCAGTGCACAAGATTCCAACAGATCCCAAGTTCAGGCCACTAAAGCAGAAGCTAAGAAGATTGAGGCCAGAATGGGCTACACTGGTAAAAGAGGAAGTGGCTAAGCAGATAGACACCAAGTTTCTCGAAGTGGTAGAATACACATAATGGCTAGCTAACATCGTCCCAGTGCTCAGAGTATTCGTTGACTATAGAGACCTGAATAAAGCATGCCTAAAAGATAACTTTCCACTGCCTTATATTGACGTCCTGGTTGACAGTGCAGCAAAAGCAGCGATGTATTCCTTCATGGATGGCTTTTCGGGGTACAACCAGATCCTAATGGATGTGATTGATAACGTGAAGACATCCTTCATTACAGAGTGGGGTACTTTCTGCTACAGAGTAATGCCCTTCGGGTTAAAGAATGCTGGAGCCACTTCTCAAAGGGCTGTCATAGCCCTGCTGCATGATATGATCCACAAAGAGGTCGAAGTGTATGTCGATGATATGCTGGTTAAATCAACGACCCGGGAAGAACACCCTGTTATCCTGGATATATTCCTTACATGCATTGGAAAATACAACTTGCAGCTTAACGCCAAGAAATGTGTATTCGGAGTCACATCAGGGAAGCTATTGGGCCATGTAGTCAGCCAGAGGGGAATAGAAATGGACCCAGATAAAATCAAAGACAAATGTGATATGCCAGCTCCAAAAACAGAAAAGGAAGTCCGATCATTTCTGGGTTCCTTACAATATGTGAGTTGTTTCATAGCACGGCTGACTTCCACCTATGAGCCAATCTTCAAGTTGTTAAAGAAAGATCAGCTGGTTGTGTGGGATGACAGATGTCAGCTAGCATTCAAGAAAATAAAAGCTTATCTGGTAAATCCACCAGTCCTGAGCCCACCAATTCCAGGGAAACCTCTGATTTTGTACTTGGCCGTTGAGGATTCCTTTGTAGGGGCCAATGTTGGCACAGGAACAAGATGACAGAAAAGAGTATCCCATTTACTACCTCAGTAAGAAGCTACTAGAATATGAAACCAAATACACACTGGTGAAGAAGACATGTGTGGCAATGATCTGGCTGACCAAGCAGCCACGTCATTACTTCCAGTCCTACAAGATACAAGCCGTGGCTAAGGTGGATCCAATGAAGTATCTGTATGAAGCACCAGTGCTAGTCAGAAAGTTATCCAGTTGGCTATTACTCTTATCTGAATTCGACATTGAGTACATCACCAAGAAGACCATCAAAAGGCGAGCCATAGAGGAATTTCTAGCAAATAAACCTATGGAATCAGATTACACTAAGAATTTGGAGTTCCCAGATGAACAGTTAGCCATGGTTGAAGTAAAAAGATGGGTTATGTACTTCGATGGTGCAGTGAACAGAAAAGGTGCTGGAATCGGGGTGCTAATAGCAATGCCAGATGGTGAAATCATCCCTTTATCAAAGAGGCAGAATTTTCCCATAATTAATAACGGGGCAGAGTATGAAGCATGCTTGTTCGGGATGGAAGCTCTGTTAACCCCAGGGGCAAATGATGTCTTGATCATTGGAGATTCACTTTTAGTGATTAGGCAAGCTCAGGGCGAATGGGAGCTGAAAGAAGAAGCCTTATGGCCTTACTCGGAGCTGCTACAGTTCAGAAGAGAATTATTCAGCCAATGTGACTTCAGACATATTCCCAGGGATGAAAACAAAATGGCTGATGCACTAGCAACTCTATCCTCTATGTGGGAAAATACAGAAGAAACTCAAATCCAGCCACTGGTTATAGCTACTTCCAGGCATCCTTGCTTTGAAGTGCATGAAGTAATGGAGGTAACGGCTGAAGAAAAGCCATGGTTCTTCGATATCTACCAGTATGCAAAGGAAGGAAAATACCCAGAGGGAGCTAGTGTTGCTGATAAGGTGTCATTAAGAAAGCTAGCCAGTCAGTTCAGAATCTTTGAAGATAAGCTATACAAGAGAATAGTAAATGGTGTTCTTCTGAGGTGTCTGACAGAGCAGGAGTAGGTACATGCAGGTTCCTGTGGGCCACATATGAATGGACTTGCTATGGCCAGGAAAATAATGAGACAAGGGTACTTCTGGATGACTATGTAAGCAGATTGCATAAGAAAAGTGAAGAGGTGTCACGAATGTCAAATATATGCGGACGTCAGTCATCTTCCACCACTTGAATTATAGAACCTGGCGACCCCTTGGCTGTTTTCAGCATAGGGGATCGATTTGATTGGTGAAATTCATCCTGCTGCATCATATGGGCACAGATTCATAATTGTGGCAGTTGATTATTTTTCCAAATGGGTGGAGGCAGAATCCTTTGCTAATGTAACAACCAAGCAAATGGTCAAGTTCATCCAGAAGAACATTTTTACCCGGTATGGAACTCCCCATCATATAGTGACTGACAACGGAGTGCAGTTCCAAGGGGCAATAGCTGAGCTAATTGCAGAACATGGTATTGAGCATCATAAATCTTCTCCATATAGACCCTGGTGTAGTAGAAGCAGCTAATAAGGTGATAAAGAAGATTTTATCAAAGATGGTGACCACCTATAGAGATTGGGCTGACAAACTACCATATGCTCTTTGGGGTTACAGAACCAGTGTCGGAACACCGACGGGAGAAACTCCTTATGCCTTAGTCTACGGGATGGAGGCAGTCTTGCCAGTAGAAATAAAGCTCAAATTGCTTAGAGTTGCCCTAGAAGCTCAGGTATCAAGACTGAATGGGTTCAAGCTAGATATGAACAGTTGGCAGCACTAGATGAAAAGCAGCTGAAAGCACTGGATCATTTACAGATGTACCAGCGCAGAATGGCCAGGGCTTATAATCGAAATATGAAATACTCCAAGTGGTAGTTGAAAGCAGGAGATTTAGTGTTGAAGCAGTTAAGGCCCTCAAATGTTGATGTTAGGGGCAAATTCAGACCTAATTGGGAAGGGCCCTATGCTGTGAAAAAGGTGCTATCGAAAGGTGGTGTCAGCATCATGGATACGGATGGAAATGAGTTCATGAACCCTGTCAACCAAGACCGGTTGAAGCTGTATCATGTCTTAAAAAAAAGTCTACTAGGTTGAAAACTCGAAAGAGCGGCCTAGGAAAAAATTAAGACACGAGAGAAAATGATCAGTCGAAAAATCTGAAAAAGGACGATTGATGACGGATTCTGGCTCTGTATGGAATGTATACCATCTGGGAATTAATCTTTTCAAATGTAATCATTTTGTTTTCATCAATAAAGTGAAATGTTTGTTTAAATATATTTGCAATGGTTATGACGAAATGCATAAACAAAGTTATCATGCTTAAACATCCACTTAAAGAAAGCACTTTGCATTTAACTGGTCGAACATATCATGTTATTCAACAATGAAAATGCACTAAATACATCTAATATGAAATCTTTTATCGTCCTCCAAATCTAATTCAGCTTTCTAAAGAGCGGCAGTGATTGTCCAAGAACTTGCTTTTTCAATCGGTCATTACTTAAAAAAAAAGAAGAAGAGAGTTCACTAGGGTGAAAACCGAAAAGGTGCCCCAGGCAAAAATTAGAGCAGCTTGCTGGGGTAAAAACTGAAAAGGTGCCTTAGGCAAAAATTAGAGCAGCTCGCAGGGCTGAAAACCCGCATTGGGCAACCTAGGCAAAATTTAGAGCACTTCCAGATTCACCAATTACAGGGGTGAGAAGCCAAGTCTTTCCATCATCTCCCTAACAGGATTCTCTATATCACTCCTCAACGAAACATTTACAAAGAACAATATAATTCTTTTTCCCCAGCATCATCTCGCATTCCTAGCAATTATCTCATTTACCCAGCAGACCTCACATATATCTTCAACAAGGGGAAGCCTTATGCAAAGAGCGCCTTCCACCAGCCAGGGGCAAAGCATGCCTTCCCCAGTAGAAAGGAGGGATGTCAATCTTACACAAAAATGAGAAATGCAATAATTAATCTCCATATGCATATATATCATTATACATGCATATATAGCATACACAAATCATTCATCCCCAGCTAGTCTTCATTCTTGATCGAAGGGGCAAAAATTTTTGTTCAAAATCTCTCGATCAAAGAATGAAGACTTGCCATTTCAAATGCAGGAACTCATCATCCACAGCATCACATCTCCAGTAGATCCGCCTCTGGTAATATAAATTCATTATCGGCCCAGATTGGCTTCATCTCAAGTTCTCCAGCATATTCGCCTCGGGTGATATAAACTCGATATCTTCCCAGGTCGGCTCCATCTCCAAGTTCTCCAGCAGATCCGCCTCGGGTAATGTAAACTCGGTATCGGCCCAGATCGGCTCCAGCATCATATCCCCAGTAGATCCACCTCAGGTAATGTAAACCCGGCATCGATCCAGATCGGCTCCATTCCATATCCCCAGCAAACTTTGCCTCAGGTAACCTAGACCCGGTATCAGCTTATTTCAACACTTTCCTTTGCCTCGGGTAACCTAGACCAGGTATCGGCCAATCCATAATCCACCTTTCATTTTCCTCTGCCTCAGGTAACCTAGACCCGGTATCGGCCAATCCATAATCCACCTTTCATTTGCCTTTGCCTTGGGTAACCTAGACCCGGTATCAGCTTATTTCAACACCTTTCTTGCCTCGGGTAACCTACACTCGGTATCAGCTTATTTCTTCCCCAGCTTCGCCTCAGGTAACCTAAACCCGGTATCGGCTTATTTCAACAGTGGGTTCTTTCCTGTGTCTGCGGTGCTTTGATTCGCGCTCTCAAATTCATCATCTCAGGTATTTTAAACCTGGATCCGGGTGTCGAATTTAACTACGCGAGGGGTAGTTGTAACCGCTAGAATTTTCCATCCTAAAAAAAAATGCGCGTGTCACACGACTGTAACATATAGTCGTGCAACTGTTGTTACAGTCATGCGACTATAATTAGATTACAGTCGTACGATTGTAACGTCGGAGTAGGTGCAGAAGACCATGCCCATGACATAAGAAAGCTGAAGATTTGGGGGAGCATTAATTACTCTGGTTTTTAGTGAAGCAAAGGTAGAAAATAAGAGGAGGAAAAGAAGAAAAGGAAGGGACTTTAGACACTTAGAATTGCTGGTCAGGTAGAGAGAAAGAAGTTAGAGAGATTTGAGAGAAAAAGGAAAGAAAAGAGAAACTCACACCTCCAAGCATCCCTTTTCTTCTTTTTTTCTTGGCAAATCTTAAGGTTTGGATTAAAAATCTATTAGAAATCAATAGGCTAATAATCTAAAGGTTTGGATTAAAAATCTATTAGAAATCAATAGGTTAATAATCTAACTCCATAAACAAATTAAATTTCGGACTAGAAACCTTAAGATTCCTAAGCATGTTGGAGATTTTGGACCCAAACTTCTCAACTTCAATTCAAGGAGAAAAGAGCGAATTTGAGTGGATTGGTGTGACGCCAGGGGTCAATCCTACATTGGATAAGCGCCAAAGAGGTAAACACTCTTCATTCCCTCTATTTTTCATGCTTTCTGGGTGAATTGGTGTGTTTTTGTGCACTTTATTTCAATTTTCTCGTTTTCTGTTTCTGGAAATCAAGAACAGCCGTACGACTGTTCTTGAGTTGATGAACAGTCATACGACTGTAAATACAGTCGTACGAGTGTTCTTGGTTTCCAGCTGTTTTCTTTCAGTTTTATTTCAAATGATTTTGGCAAAATCCTGAGTTTGGACTATTTACAGTCGCACGACTGTAATTACAGTTGTACAACCGTAATTACAGTTTCACGACTGTAATGCTCGTCCAGAATCAGAATTTCCAGAATAATCCCTAAAAATTTCTAAAAATCCCTAAAAATTTAGAAAACCAGAAAATCACAAAAAATGAATTTTGTTGTGTGCATTCACTACCTTAGATTTAATTTTCAGTGCATTTGCATTTAGAACAATACAATGACGGAGACCCGATTCTCCCGAAAACCGACCCACCTCACATGCTAAAATTAATTAAACCGGAAAATAAAAACATTCTCAAAACGATTTTCTCACAAAACCAAAAATACAGGGACTTTTCAAAATGTTTTCCAGGTCTAATCGAGCCGGCTAACCGAGCCGACCCGGTTATCCCCCTAAATGCTTGCCCCGAATTTCTAAATCCCCCATTCTGTCATGTTTTAAGTCCTATTTGTGGCGTGTCGTAAATTGTGCTAACCCCTTTATTTTGCAGCTTTTTATTTTTTTTTTATTTTATATGTATTTAATAGAATTAATCGTGTACTTTAGGCGATTGTAAATTTTTTAGATCTCCGTGTATAGTAGGCGGTTGTAAAAGTGAGGTTGAGAGTTTTTCCTTTTTTATTCAATTGGGTTGTATAATCGGCCTTTATTATTTTTTGTATATTTTGAATGTATGATTTAATTTCCCGCAATTTTTTTCCTGCATTTTGCTTTAGCATCGAATAATTAAAATAAACAAATTGGAGTTAGAGAAAGATAATAAAGCGAATTAAATATGGTAATATAAACTGTAAAGTGAAAGCAAGCTAGAGGTTAAGTAAGTTATTTGCTCAGACCCTAAATCTCTGGATTAGGTACAGCAGTCTGTCCTCGGTAGGGAGCTGTAACGGAATTCCCGGATGAGCTCATTCGGATGGCGACTCTGTCACTGATCTCGGGATTTAAGTTTCGAGGTTTTTAAGTTAAAAACGGGAAAATATTTTCTACAAAAGAATTTCCAAGTTAAATCCACAATATTCTAAATCAAGATAAACCAAACCCGTTTTCCAAATAATCTATAATAATCTTCTTTTTCCCCGGTCCGCTTCGCCGTGTTCTGTTTTAAAAGGTCGTCCACTCACTCCACTGGCTGCCCAGCTGGAGGATTACGAGGTGCACGTAAAGGATAACCTGGATGTGACATGCCTTATGTTGGCGTGTATGGTCCCTGAGCTGCAAAGGCAGTTCATGGATCATCAGGCCTTTGCTATAATAAGAACTCTTAATGAGATGTTTCAGGAGCAAGCTCGTCCAAAAAGGTACCTGACCAACAAGGCATTCCACTCCTGTAAGATGGGGGTTGGGACATCAGTGAGCGCACACATGCTCAAGATGAAGGGCTATCTAGATAATTTAGCCCATCTCGGATTGCCTATCTCACAAGAGCTGGCGGTTGACATGATCCTGGCTTCCTTGTCGGATTCTTATGATCAGTTCATCTTGAACTATAACATGCAAGGGATGAACCGTACTGTTAATGAGCTGTATGGGATGCTCAAGCTCACTGAGCAGTCGATAAAAAGGACTCCACTGATACTGTTGGTCAACAAGGGGAACCCTCCTCTTGCTAAGGGCAAGGCCAAAGGATAAGGCCCAGCCCAAGGCCGGTCATGAGGATGTCTGCTTCAGGTGCAAGCAGACAGGGCATTGGAAGAGAACGTGTCCCAAACTGTTGGGAAAGCAGAGGAAGACCCAAGGCGGCGCATCTTCATCAGGTATATATGTCATAGACATTAACCACACTGTTTCAACATCTTAGTTATTGGATACTGGATGTGGTTCTCACATTTGTTGTAATGTGCAAGGACTTAAGAACAGGAGATCATTGGGATCTGGGAGGTGGACTTACGGGTTGGAAATGTTATAAAGATCGATGAGTACCATCTTATGATGCATAGTGGTTTGGTTTTAATACTAGAACAATGTTATTTTGTACTTGCAATGTGCAGGAATATTATTTCTGTTTCAGTTTTGGATATTTCTAGATTTAATTTTACTGTTGGTAATGGTAGAATTGGTTTATCTAGAGAGGGATTATTTTATGGAAAAGCTCTATTAAATAATGGCCTATATATCCTGGATTTAAATGAAACCAATTATGTCTATAATATAAATACTAAAAGGGTTAAGCCTAACAAACTTAATCCTGTTTACCTTTGGCATTTTTGTTTAGGCCACATAAACGAGAAGCACATACCTAGGCTTCACAAAGCTGAAAGGGCTACTGGCTTACTGGACCTAATACATTCAGACACATATATGCCCATGAGCACAGCTACCAGATGTGGACATCTGTACTTTGTCACGTTCACAGATGATTTCATCGGATATGGCTATGTCTATATGATGAAACATAAGTCTGAGAACCTTGATTGGTTCAAGGAGTTTAGGAACGAAGTACAGAACCAACTAGGTAGAAATATCAAAGCCCTTTGCTCAGACCAAGAAGGTGACTATATGAGCCTAGAGTTTGACTCATAATTGAGAGAGCATGGAATCATTCCACAGCTCACTTCTCTAGGAACAACACAATGGAATGGGGTGATCGAATGGAGGAACAGGACCTTGTTGGACATGGTCCGCTCAATGATGAGTCACGCCTCTCTCGCAATAAGTTTCTAAGGATACGCTCTTGAGACAGCAGCTCTCATTTTGAACAATACTCTGACTAAGGCAGTGGAAAAAATGCCATATGAAATATGGATGGGTAGGGTGCCCAATGTGTCTTTCCTGCGGATTTGGGGCTGTGATGCACATGTCAAGAAATTGACAAGGGGCAAACTAGAACCCAAAACGGGCAAATGCCTATTTGTGGGCTACCCTAAGGAAACTAAAGGATATTACTTCTACAACCTCACCGAGAACAAGGTGTTCGTGGCACGAAAGGGGGTCTTTCTTGAAAAGGATTTCATTTCCAAGAAAGATAGTGGGAGCAATGTAGAACTCAGGGAAGTTCAAAGCTCACAAATTCCTGAAAAGGATAACTCGGAGACCAGGGCGGAGCTTCCACAGGGATAGGGAAAACGATATGACCATAAAGTCATCCGTAGTCTGTTCCAGTCATGCAAATGAATGGAACTAGAGACTATCATTAGCTTGGTTGTATGGCGGTGCCTTACCAGCCATTGGACATGGGATGTCAACCAAATTAATGGGTACATGCAAAAGGGCATGGTACTAGATAGATCCACTAAACGAGAAATCCACATGGTATAGTATCACAAGTGATTCTCATGTAGTGCTTGTATGGATCCTTTGACCTGACCATATAATGGTGTTGCATGTGAAGTGGCATACTTTAGTGTACGCCTAAAGGGCCTATAACAGGGTGCCAAGTATGGGTACGTTCGGGTATGGCAGTGAACATGGCAATGCTATGGATATGTAGAATGGAATGTCACTCAGTAGTCCACTAAGAAGATATCACTAGCCTCTTGATGAATGCAACCGATAAAAGTGTGGCCACACCCAAACAAGTTGGAACTTGTTTGTGGTCAAGTTAATGTCTGAACACAAAAGAGGGTGATCAATCCATGCCTCTGTGTTGGACACATATATCAATGACATGGGATGTATAAGTTTAAACTACACGGTTATGATTACAGTTGGACTGCTATGTCCATCTTAATTAGAGGCTGCAGTGGCTTGCTAGAGTCGGCCTATAGTCTGTGGGCCATAGGTCTACTGCCAACATAAAGACGAGCCCACAAGATCATACACATTGAACGTCTGAACTCGAACTAAAAGGATCAACTGTATAGTTGGAGAATACACACCAGAGAGAGAGGATTCCATTGATTATATTATATAGATCAATTGTATTGATCAAATTAATGTAATTAATATTTTTATTGGCTTTCTCATAATTAATTCAATGAATTAATTTATAAGATTTTTTCCTAGGTGGAAATATTTTACATGTATAGGTTTACATATGTTTAATTTTATGAAAGTCTAATTTAATTCATCGGTTAAATTAATTGGTCAAATTAATTTTAATTTAATGTATGTAATATATTATATGGTATAATATGTTAGCATACATGTTGAATTGAAATTGGATTTGAATTTAATTGGACCAAGTGAATTAATACAGACCTTGGCTCAAAGAGAAAAAACAAGCCCACATAAAATTAAAAGAAATTGGGCCTAAAATTCCCAAGGGAATTTTGGCCATCTAGGCTTAAAAACCTAGATGAAAATCTGGAGCCGACACATATGTAAGAGCAGAAAAATTACAGCAGCAATTCTCTCCTTTTCGGCCGAGCCCACCGCTAGCACTGGTTGAGTTCTATAGCCGTTTGTGTGCGGGAACATGGAGGAAGTCGGTTTCAATTTCTGCAGCCATCTCTAGAAGAGATATTTCGGGTGAGAAACTATTTCTCTTCTATTTATGTTTATTGTTTTTTATTTCCACCTCAATTCCTCCTGGGCACGGATTTGAGAAAATCAACACGTTCTTCCATTTTATCGGTTGATTTCCGGTGAAAAATCCCCACGTATACAAGTACTATGGCTAGTTAAGAACTACCATATAGTCATCGAATATACAAGTCTGTGGTTCTATTCGTTCCCTTGATTAGAACAAACCTGGGATAGTTTTTACGATTATCAATTAATGGATACTCTATTCGTATTATAGCACAAGATATAAATGAGATAGATTAAATGCCTTTATTAATGCGACACAAATAATGTATTTATACAAAGAGTCTGAATGTATAATACAAAATACAAGAATCCAATGCCCTAAGAACTAGGGCACACCAACAATCTCCCACTTGCACTAGTTCCAAGTGGGCATTGCCCTAATTCCTATAGATCTGGTATGACCATCGTGCTGTGTCTACGGCAGTGCCTTGGTCAATGGATCAATGACATTATTCTTGGTGTCAACCCTCTGTAATGATATGTCACCTCTGTTCACGATCCCCCGAATGAGGTGAAACTTTCTGAGCACATGTTTGGATCCCTTGTGTGACCAGGGCTCCTTAGCTTGTACGATGGTCCCATTGTTGTCATAGAAAACATCAACTGGGTCTAGGATAGTGGGTACTGCTCCCAACTCAGTTATGAACTTCTTGGTCCAAACGGCTTCCTTTGCAGCTTCGCATGTAGCTATGTACTCATCTTCCATTATAGAGTCAGCAATGGTCGCCTGCTTTAAGGACCTCTAACTAATGGCACCACCATTTAGGAGAAAAACATAAATAGACTGTGACTAGTTCTCATCCTCATTGGTCTCAAAGCTTGCATCAGTGTAACCTAACACTACCAGCTCATCTTGACCTTAATACACTAAGAAAGCATCCTTAGTGTGGTTATACTTTAGGATTGACTTGATTGCCTTCTAGTGTTCCTCCCCGGTGTGAGCGGATGACCTTTTTAGGGCAAAACGCGGCAAAGCAAACCAGGGAAAGGAGAACTGAATGTTTGTAGTTTAAATTGAAAACAGGTTTGATGATCTTGCTTAGGAAAATCATTGATTTGTTTTAAAATCCCTTTTGTAGAAAACATTTTCTTTGAATGTGAATTTTTGGGAAAAACTATTTTTACATTTTAGAAAATCTCATTTTATTACTTAAAGATCTCGAAACCTAAATTTCGAGATCAGTGACAGAGTCGCCACTTGCATTAGCTCATCCGGGAAATTCAGGTACAGCCCCCTACCAAGCATAGACTACCATACCTAATCTAGAGATTTAGGGTTCAGACAACTTACCTATTCAACCTCAAGCTTGCTTTCATTTATAAGTTCATATTACAATATTTATACTCATTTTTATTCTCTACCCATTTTATCTTTTGTTATTGAGTAGCCCATGCTCATTCAGCTGACAGAAATAAATAGCATATAATTAAAGTGCAGAAAAGTAAACCATACATCCAAACCAAACAAAAAGATAAAGGACACTTATTACAACCCAAAAAGATAAAAACTCTCATCCTCACCTTACAACCGCCAACTATACACGAATATCTAAAAAAGGTACAATCGCCTAGGATACATGAGTTAATCTATCAAATACATCCAAAATAAAATAAAAAGAAATAAAAGCTACAAAATTGACTGGTAAGCACAATTATATCACTAACACACACAGGACTCACAATAGGACAGAATGGGGATTCTCAGGAAACAGAGGCATCCATTTAGGGTATAACCGAGAAGTCCGGGTGACTTACTTGATTAGACCTGGAAAACCGTTTTAGAAAAGCACTGTGGGTTTTTGCACTTGAAAACAATTTTAGAAAACCATTTGGCTCGATTACAGATAAGTTAATTCATTTTAGTGAGTCGGTTATCTTGGAAGTCCGGATTCTATTCGTGTGGGTTCCTAATTCCAAACATCCATCTAAGGTCCAATGCAGTAAACATATCAAAAATAGTTTGATTCTGAAGATAGCGTCATGTGACCACGTCTGTGGGAGTCATCCCAAGAT
Organism: Euphorbia tirucalli; assembly: GCA_039660915.1. Classification (NCBI taxonomy): domain Eukaryota; kingdom Viridiplantae; phylum Streptophyta; class Magnoliopsida; order Malpighiales; family Euphorbiaceae; genus Euphorbia; species Euphorbia tirucalli. The sequence continues at coordinate 48,378,306 of CM077632.1, read as the reverse complement.
TCTACCTCCAGCTGGGAATTATAGTCGCGTGGCTATAGTTAGAGCAGCGTAGCTATAGCCACTACAGCCGTGTGGCTGTACTGTTCAGAACCCAAAATTGGTTGTCTTTCTTTTGTAAATCATTGTTTTGAATCATCTCGATGATTTCTATGGATTTTGAGGAATCTGGGGGTCCACTAAAGTTGAACCACAGATCTGATTTGGATCGAATAACCCCGAATTCCAAAAACCGAAATCAACGAAACCCAAACCTCATATCAACATTTTAGGAAATCCAAAAACCATAATTTTGAATGTAACGGATGTGATTGACTGAAATACCTCATAACAAAAGAATTAAAATAGGAAATTGACTATGTTCAGTCGATTTAGGGCATTTCAGGTTTTTGCCCAGAAGAACACAGCCGTGCGGCTATAGATATACATCTGTGCGGCTCTATTCTAAGGGATTACAATTTCTCAGCTGTAGTTAGAGCCGCACGGCTGTAATCAAATAGACAGTTTCTGGAATTTTTACAAAATACAGAAAACAGATAGCAAAAAGCAAGTAATTACGAGTTTAAGGCCTTTCAGAGTTTACCTTTTTTGTGTTCCAGTGTGTTTGATGATCGGAATTGGATTTGGATACCAGAATCTATGTAGAACTTTACAAACATCCCGAAATCCTCGAATACACATCTTGAATCGATCCGAACAAACCCGAGAACGAACCGAATGAGCGATAGTGCAATCGGAGACTCTCACTCTAAGTGTTTCTAGTCTGTTTTCTCTCTGTGTCTGTCTTTTTCTCTTGGTTTTCTCTTTTTTTCTTGCCTTTTTCCCTTAGAATTCTCTCTAGAATTGATTTCTCACCATTTTGTGTTGTTATCCTCCTTTCTATTTCTCACATTTCTGCTATTCTCCTAGAGAATCTCGGTGAAATTCCTTTTATTTAGGAAATCCCTCTTGTCACAGATTAATGCTGGTTATTTAGGAAGTAACCTTGTCACTCGCTAGAGCCGTGTGGCTCTGAGGTTATTGTCGTGTGACTTTGAAGTTATAGCCGTACGGTTGTAGTTGTGAAACTACAGTCATTCGACTCTAACTAGAGCTAACAAGACTTTTTCAAAATCCCACACTCACATCTAAGCTCTCTAATCACTCGAAGGACCTTTCTTGGGGTTTTAGATCGAGGACTGTTCAATTTTCAAAGTGTTTGAGACATTCTAGGAAATATTCCACTCATTTTCAAATTTGACTTATGTTCGTCTGTATTAATAGGTAACATAGGATCTTCATCATTGTGGTCGGGAAAACCTGTGCTCACAGGTTACCCCTTGCGAGATCAAAGTTGACTCATGGTTAGGCGATTATGCCCTGGTTCTAGGTTGGTCTCATGATAAGGAGCATGGTGAGGAAAGGAATAGAAAACATAACTGACATCTTGGTCGTGTTGGTCCTCTGTGGTGTTTGTGTCATGGATGGAATGGTGTTGACTTTAGGGACTTGTTTCGTTGTCTGTATGAAACAGCGGTCTAGCCTGATTTGCATTGGTTCATGGACTTGCTTCGGTTCACGGTCTAGCCCAAGTTTAGTTAATTCAGGGACTTGCTTTGGTTATTTTACAAAGCAGCGGTTTAGCCCGAGTTAAGTTGATTTAGGGACTTGCTTCGATTCCTTTGTAAAGTAGTGGTCTTGTTGGGATTTTCACTGGAAATCATCCGAATAAATGCAGAAGATCACGATGATTTTCTCAAATCCGTGCCCAGGAGCAATTGAGATAAAAATTGTAAAACCAAAAATTTATCAAGAAGAGATTAAACTCTTACCAGGAGTATCTCTTCAAGAGATGGCTGCAAAAATCAAAGCAGATTCCCACCGCGTTCACATACACGAACAGCTGTGGAACACGACCCGCGCTAGCGTCGGAATCAAAGAATTTTGGGAGAGAGATGGCTGCAAATTTTCAGCTAGGGTGTGTTTTTTTTTCTCTTGGCCGAAATCCCTAGGTTATAACATGACCTAGTGGGCTGAAATTTTTGTGTAAAATTTCGGCTCAGGCTTCCTCATTTCTATGCGGGCTCCTTTCTCCTTTTCAAGCCTAGTTCAACTTTAATTCCCTTGGTCCAATTGATTATCAAACTTAATTTTATTTAATATGTATCCTAACATATTATACCATATAATTTGTTTTATACATTTAAATTAAAATTAATTTGATCAATTAATTTTACCATGTAATTAAATTTGACAAACGTAAAATTAGGATACATGTAAACCTATACATGTACAATATTTCCACCTAGGAAATAATCTCATAATTAATTTAATTAATTATGAGAAGGTCAATGCAATATTAATTTTATTATTATGACTAATCCAATTGATCTTTATAATATAATTAATATAATCCTCTCTCTCAGGTGAGTATACTCCAAGTATACAGATGATTCCTTAAGTCCATGTTCAGACGTTCAATGTGTACGATCCCATGGGCCCATCTTTATGTTTGCAGTGGGCCTACGGCCCACAGACTGCAGGGGGGCTTTAGCAAGCCACTGCAGCCCCCAATTAAGATGGAGATGGCAGTCCAACATAGAGGCATGGATTGAACTTGTACTTGTAGTTTGAAATTGTATGTCCCATGTCATTGATATCAGTGTCCAACACAGAGGCATGGATTAATCATCCTCTTTTGTGTCCGAACATTAACTTGATCCCGAATGTACTGATGCTCACAAACAAGTTCCAACTTGTTTGGGTGTGTCCAGACTCTTATCAGTCACATTCATCAAGAGGCCGGTGATATCTTCTCAGTGGACTACTGAGTGACAAATCCCTTCTGCATATCCATAGCACTGCCATGCTTAGTGACATACCCAAAAGTACCCATACTTGGCACCCTATTACAGGCCCTTTAGCCGTATCCTTAAGTATGCGACCTCGCATGCAACACCATCATATGGTCAGGTCAAAGGATTCATACAAGTACTACACGAGAATCCCTTGTGATACTATACCATGTGGATTTCTGGTTTAGTGGATCTACCCAGTACCATGCCCCTTTTGCATGTACCCATTAACTTGGTTGACATCCCATGTCCAATGACCAATAAGACACCGCCATACAACCAGGTTAATGATAGTCTCTAGTTCCATTCATTCCCATGACTGGAACAGACTACGGATCTCTTTATGGTCATATCGTTTTCCCTATCCATGGTCTTACTGCTAAGTGCATGACACTTGTCATCATGGATATGGATATGTCCATTGGATACTTCATTTAAAATTTTGCACAAGATATATATAATAAATGAATTAATGCCTTTATTAATGACACAAAATATGTATAATACATGAATCCAATAAATGTACAATACGAATACAAGGTCCAATGCCTCGGGACTAGGACATATCCAACAGGTCTAGCCTGAGTTGATTTGATTCAGAGACATACTCCGGTTCTTTTAAGAAGCAATGACTAGCCTGATTTGATTTGACTTAGGAACTTTCTCCGGTTGCTTTGTAAAGCAGTGATCTAGCCTGATTTGATTTGAATCAGGGACTTGCTTTGATTCCTTTGCAAAGCAGTGGTCTAGCTCGATTTGATTTTATTTAGGGACTTGCTCTGGTTCCTTTGCTAAGTAGTGGTCTAGCCTGATTTGATTTGATTCAGGGACTTGCTTCAGTTCCTTTTTGGAGCAGCGGTCCGGCCCGATTTGATTTGATTCAGGGACTTGCTCTGGTTCCTTTACAAAGTAGCGGCCTAGCCACTTGCTCTGGTTCCTTAGCGAAGCAGCGGTCCAGCCTGATTTGATTTGATTTAGGGACTTGCTTTGGTTCCTTTGTGAAGCAGTGGGCTAGCCCGAGTTGAGTTAATTGAAGTCGGCTCTAGGAGCTTTAGATTGAAGTCGCTGAGAGTGCGTATTTATTCCCTGATCGATAATTTTGGAAACAAAAATTTTTTCCCCTTTGATCAAGAATAAATACGGCTTGATTGTTCTGCCCCTGGATACCTGCAAGAAGCAAGAAATACCCTTCTCGGGATTATATCGACATAAATGTGAATTATGAAAATTGAGAAAAGTCTCTTACCTGAGATTTAGAAGATGCCACAGTGTCAGGCTATTTCCACTTTCAGAGCGCTCATGATTCTGGACAACCCGGTGTTGATCGTAAGTACCTGTACTTGAGTTAGCATTGATGCATGTATGTGTGTATGCTTCGAGTGTATGCATGAATATGGCATAATGCTTCTGCTGTTAGTCGTGGTGTCTGTGCGAGTCCACAAACGGGATTTGTGACTTTCGATTAACCTCAGTGGTGGCCCAGATGGTTTACGGTGCTTCACCCATAGGGGTTTTCCTAACTGAGACCTTAATTTGTTTGAATTCTGTGCATTCTAATTGCCCCATTAAGGCTAACAGATACTCCTCCCTACTTTAGGTATGTTTCTATACCACGCTTACTCATTCTGATTGTCTCAATACCCTCCTGATCATTGGGTTATCATACAGATCTGGTTAGTGGAGAAATTGAGTCTCTTGAGTATTCCTCCACCTTATCCAAGGTATGCTCCGAGCATTGCTATTTATAACATGAATTCCATTCTCTTTATCATGGGCCTGGATGTAATAACCTATTGATGGATGTTTATATGTAATGGCATAATGTGTGCAATATGAACATCTAAATAGAAAATCAAACATGCATAATATCATTATGATGACATTAGAACGAGCACAATAGGGAAATTATAAGTGACTTTGACTCTGTACATCACCCCTTTTTTTGTCACCAATATGCCCTTTCAGTTTTCCACATCGGAAATTCTCTCTTTGTGATAAGTTACTTTTTTTTTTCTTTTTTTGGATAGCCTGAAAATTCTACACAAGTATTCCCACCAAGTTGATCTCTTCGTACTGGCCTGCCTTGGTATTGGAAATTGTGCCTTGACATGTTCATCGAAGATTGTGAGTCCATCGCCTCTGATGATATCAGTGGTTTGGCCTGTACCTGTCCTTAGTATTAGGAACTTGTATTTGGGCATAAAACGCTTCGTTAGATATGGTTCAATGCGTGTTCTAATCTATATGTGGACATTTATATGCAATGACATGACGTTTGCATATTGAAAATCGAAACAAAATATGAAACATCCATGACATAATGAATGTGGATCCGTTAGGAAAAATCCAAACTGTGGCTCTGGTTTTGATTAATGCCCCTTCGTGTTACCAACATGTCCTTTTGGTTTTCCACATTGGAGAATTTTTTTTTAGGTATGAGCGTGGACTGATGCATGTTTTTTTGATATCTTTCATCTTAGGCTTTGTCTCTTTGTGAGGTTCGTACTTCGGGTTTGAAGTTTATGACCCTCCTTTTGATGTAACGCTAAGTTTACTTTGAAGGTATTTCATTTGTTACCCTACAAACTTGGCAAACATGGATCTCTATTTCTATAAAGTCACACGACTATAGTTAGAGTCATACAACTCTACTTTTGACTCAGCAGATTCCTAAATAGGAAAGAATTCTATTTTGGCTTGGATTTTGGGCCTGATTTCTGGGAAATAGGGTGACAGAAATATAGCAAAAGAGGCAGAAAACAAAAGGAAAAAAAATCAATTCTGGAAAACAGGGAGAGATTCTAGTGAGAGAAAGAGAGTTTTAGAGAGAGAAAGTGAGAGAAAGTTAAGGGAAAACTAAGAAAAAACCAAAAACACAGAGAGAATATGGGAGAAACACATAATGTGAGGATTCGTAATCTAACATCATTTAATCAAAACCATTCTCGGGTTCATTCGGATCAATTCGGGACGCGTGTCCAAGAATTTCAGTTTGTTTGGAGATTCTAGGCGGATTCCAACATCCACATCTGACTCCGATCATCAAGCATACTGGAACGCAAAAGAGTTAAACTCTGAGAGGCCTTAAAACTTGTTTTCATGTTGATTTGTGATTGATTCTGTGTTTAAAAATATTTATCCCGAAAACTATCTATGCAATTACAGCCACATGAATGTAACTATAGTCGCACGACTATAGTTGCCTGGAATACAGCCGTGCGACTGTATATTACAGTCGCACGATTTTATTCTTATGGGAAAAAGCCTGAAAAGCCCAAATTCGACCGAATACAACTAGTTTTCCTATTTTAAATGATTTTTCATGATTCAATTCGGTCAAATCGCATCTGTACACTATAAAATTGTGGTTTTCGGATTTCCAATGATACGGATGTGAGATTTAGGGTTTTTTGGTTTCCATTCTCAGAATTCGTGGTTGTTAGATCACTAACAGGATCCTCGGTCCAGTGATAACGGATTCTCTGATTTTCAGAATCCCTAGAAATCATCAAAATCGATTGAAACAATGATTTTAGAAAACAAGAAAACCACTGTCGAGCACTGTTCATTATAGCCATGCGACCATAACTCTACAGTCGTGCGACTCTAACTATAAGTAATCATTATAGTCACACGACTATAATACAGCTGCATGACTATAGTGATGGGGCAGAAGGCAGAATCATGGGATGACTCGCACGGACGTCGTCGCATGATGCTGTCTTCAGAATCAAACCTATTTCTGGCATCTTTACTGCTTTCAGACCCTAGATGGATGTTTGGAATTAGGAAACCCTACGAACGGAACTCAGACTTCCGGGATAACTGACTCACTAAATGGAGAAATTTACATGTAATTGAGCCAAACCATTTTCCAAAACTATATTCAAGCACAAAAACCTACAGGGCGTTTCTAAAACCGTTTTCCAGGTCTAACGGAGCAAGTCACGCGGACTTCTCTGTTATCCCCTAAATGCATGTTTCCACTTCCTAAAATCCCCATTCTGTCTTGTATGAGCCCTATATGTGTTTGGGATAGATCTGTGCTAACCATTTGTTTTGCAGCTTTTATTTTTCTTTATTTTTGTTTTGGATTATTTCATAAATTAATCTTGTATTCTAGGCGATTGTACTTTTTAGATCCTCGTGTATCTAGGCAATTATGATGGTGAGGATGGGAGTTTTTCTTTTTCAAATTGTATAATTTGGCCATTACTTTACTTTTCCTTCACTTTATTTATGGTTTATATTTATATCATTTGTATGAGCATTAGCTAAGGTTAAAAGAAGATAAAATAGGTAGAATTAAGTGAATGTCATATCGTATTATGAAATAATAGTTGAAAACAAGTTGAGGATTAGTAGGTGTTTTGCCCGAACCTTTAATCTCTGGATTAGGTACTGCGTCTACACCTGGTAGGGAGCTGTACTGGAATTTCCCGGATGAGCTGATCCGGGTGGGGACTCTGTATCTGATCACGAAATTTAGGTTTCGAGGTTTTTAAGTTTAAATTAGGATTTTCTAAAAATCTATTTTCCAAAATTCACACTTAAAATTAGGTTTTCTACAAAAAGTGTTTTCTTAATAAAATGAAAGGTTTTCTTAAGATAGATTAAAACCTGTTTTCAAAACCACATCATCACCCAAAAAGAAAATCCCCGGTTCCCGCTTCGCTGCACATTCCGAAAAACGTGGTCCGCTCACAGTGGCAACTCCGATGGGGATAAAAGTTCTTAAAAAGTTTTTTTATAAAAACTTAAGGAACTTAGGCAACTACTAAAATATAACCTCGCTTGTAGTCATTTACTAGTTCATAATACCTTATTTTACTCACACTTACATATCATGACATTTTCTCTTCTCCATCCCTGCAACACATGGTTAGCCCGGTTTATGACCAAAGGTGACCTACCTTTTCTGTTAGGATTGGAGGCACCCGAGGAGGTAAACCCCTCATAGCACCGCATGAACCTTACATCGTGTTCTATGGGATGTAATGGCCTAGTAACTTCCTCTTAGGACTACCAAAACATAAATTTGTAAATTAGACATTGAAAGTATGCCTTTGGTATCCCCGGTTGATGCCAAAGAGACCCAATACCTAGGAAGAATGTGAGACCAATCGAATGGAGGAATAACATATTGTTGCGTGTGCTAACGTTTGTTCCGTGGTTGTTTTACCTTTGACCTTTACATACAACATCATGCATGCATAATCATCTTTGTGTCATTTTCTAACCACGTTTTTATGCAGCCATTTTGAAGCATCATCATACGTGTGGTATTATACTAACCATATTTTTTGTGCCACTATAACATATTATTCGTGTGCCATATACATTTTGTGTGTTCACATTTCATAAAGCACACACAACATCATCTTGTGTGTCATGCATCCTAACCACGCCTTTGTGCAACCACTTGCATTCTGTATGACATGGGCATTCATCGCATCTCATCCCATCTAAAATGAAAGGATGTTCTAAGTATGCCCTTCACAACCATTCCATTTCATGTCATATCGGGTGTCCCCAAAAACTACCCGTATTTTGCCTGTGCATAGGATTGCACTTGGCCATTTCATTACACCATTTCACTCATTAGAGGACCACGATAGTCTTAAGTTTATACTCGCGTGGTGGGTCACACGATATCATCTCATGGCATCATGTCCATTCATCATTGGTGTCATGGCGAAACCAAAGTCTTGCTTGTGTGTCGCGATCCACGTCGGATTGTTCCATAACATTGATGATTCATCCAAGGTACTCCACGAGTGCTGAATTAGTACTCATATTAGGACATTTTATTCCTAAATCATGCAAGGTGTTCCACGAATGCCAAAATTCTATCCATGTTTCAAGTTACACACGACTTATTTGTGACATCACTACATCCAAGATGCCATAAAAGCATCGAGGCTCTGTCTATGGAACGGCTCTCGTATGACCACTTCATATCATCGCATTGACCTACGAAGCATCAAATCTCTGTTCGTGTGTCGGTACACATGTGACCATTTCATGACGTTCAATAGGTGCCCCAAAGGCACTAAAAATCTGTCCGTATGACGGCTCACACGTGACATTTTTGCATTGTCTTTCGTATGGCATGGGGTATGCTTGGAACACCCAAAATAAAAAGAAGAAAAATACAAAGGTCATTTTCATCATCATCCACATCCATGAAACATCCTTCAATCATGAACATGAACGTACCATACACGTCACTTAGTGTGTCGAGTCTAGGTCCACGACATCCATCCGAAATTCTAACCTTATGTTGAATGTGCAGTTTGGAGTCGAACCTCAAAGCTATTAGTTTGAGTCGAGTCAGAGCTGAACCAATCAATCCAGTCAGTTGAATCAGAGCTAGTCACCATGGAGGCGATCAGTTCAGGATTAGATTTAGATTGGGAGGTTGAGATTCATTTACCTCTTTACTGGTTGATAGTTAGATTCTGTTGGAAGAAGCAGATAGATCAGAGATGGCCGACGGAAACAGTGGGAACATGCCTTTTGACAAGGCAGCTTTCATGAGAAGCTTTCTAAGTTCGGATGAGTTTAAGACTACCCTTAGGGAGCAAATGCAGGCTGTGATGAATGCTACCCCTATTCAGACTGTTCCACTGACTCCGACTTCTGTTTGAAGTGAAGGGCAACAATTTGTCCAAATGACAAATGGAGATGGATGGAGTGTTTCGGGCGGAAGTGGTGGAATTGTCAACCATAGGGAGCTTGATTGTTAGTCTGAAGATGATGAAGCATTTGAGAAGGTGAGAGAAGCCTCAATTGAGACTGTTGTGGAGAAGCGTCTCAATCAAAAGTTGTCTGACATTGAAGCCATGCTGCCTAAGCTGAAAGAGATGGTGCACTATAACCCTGTTAAGTATGTCAACTTGACTACTTTGATGGCTGACAGAGGAGAGCTACTTCTAGCTGGTTTTTACATGTCCTATCTTCCTCCCTACACTGGGGAAGGCCCACCAGAAGCCCATCTGGATAGCTATGTGAGACTGATGACTAGCATGGGAATCAAAAAAGGTCATCTCTTGAATCTGTTTCCAACTACTTTAAGGGATGCTATGGCAAAATGGTATATGAAAATGCCTTTGTACACCCGTTCTACTTTGGAGGACCTGTCTGAAGCCTTTGTGAAGCAATATGCTTACAATACCCAGATGGAAACTACTCTTGAAGATCTATAGGGGATTCACCAGAAACATAAATAATCTTTCTCTGCTTATTACAAGAGGTGGATGGATGTCCAGGTGATGGTGGATGGGGCCCCGAAGTTGGAGTCGCTTATCATAAAACTAGTTAATGGCCGTTTGCCTCTATATAAGGAGAAGATGAAGCTCAAAAGGTTCCACTCTTTGAATGAAGTGGTTGAATTTGCTAAGCACATCAAGCGATACAAAGAGGAAGAGCAGAGGAGTAAATAGAGCATCGATATCTATTGAAACAACTATGGGTATTCACAAGGTTACAAAGGCAGTAGTTCCACAACTACATCGCATAAGTCTAGCTTGAGAACAACACAAGTAAGGGAAGCAGATGTGGCCACCGTGAACCAAGGAAGACAAAATCCTCAAAGGGTCACTAGTCCATGGGCTGAGTCAGCAATCCAGATTTTTGCTAAGTGCAGAAAGGCTGGGTTATTACAGAGCTTGAAGCCATTTTCGCCTCCCCCTGAGGCGGATAAAGACAACTTTTGTGCTTATCACGTGATGACGGGTCACCGTACAAATGAGTCTGCCCAGTTGATGAGGGCTATCAAGCAGTTGGTGCTGATGGTAAGATTATTGAGCTGGCTTTGAAACCTAGCATTCAGAGTAATCCCTTGCCTAACCTTAGATGATTTGGGAGCATAAGCTATCGAGGACCATGATGCTACAATAAAAGAAGACCCTCCATATGTGGAGGATGATAGTCATTTTGATGTTTTAGTTTGTTTATTTTTGTCATTTATCATGTGAACAATTCAACCTGTGTTTAATTTAATAGAAATTGATTTCAATTACTTGTGTGATATTTTTCGGATAGAACTTTGCATGCATACAAACATTCATTTAATGACTTCAACACACATAATGCATCGATGCATGAAATGAATCTGGGGACAGATGATGACTTGAAAATGATATCCGTCTTGAAAGACCACACGCTTGATGAGAGAAAAGAAAATTGCAAAAGTACCACAAAGGCATATGGGAATCTTTGCCTGGTTGTACGGTGTTATGCCGGGGTGATAGAGAAGTTACTGAACACCAAGTTCCAAAGGATTCGAAGATGAAGCCAGCCAAGCAAGAACCCCATAGACTCAAACTAGAAAAATGAGGGTTGTCACAACATGGGGAATTGACAATGTCAGCGAGGTAAGGCAACTGGCGATGAACGAACACTGCCCCATGATCGTAACCATCAACTACTTCTCAAAGTGGGTAGAAGTAGATTCATATATGAATTTCACAGCCTAAACAAAAAAAAAAGAGTGTCATCATGTCATGACTAAATAAGGCCTACAATTCCAAGGGGCAAAAATGCAGTGTTCCAGAATAAAGGGCGTAGCATCATAGATCATCTCCGTATCTCCCATAAGCCGATGAGGCGATAGAAGCGACCAATAAATCCATCAAGGGGATTCCATCAAAATTAGTAGTTACCCCCCTAGTTTAGGTCGACAAATTGCCATTTGCCTTGCAAGGACAAAGAACTAATATTAAAGTACATACTAGAGAAACCCTATACTTGTTGGTCTATGAGATGGAAGCGGTTCTACTAGGGGAGACCCATACTGCACATTCCGAAAAAGGTCGTCCGCTCACACTGCTGGTTGAATGACCTATCGAGATACCACTTTTTTTTTCAAGAAAGAAACTAAACCCAAGTGATAACCACCTTTTGGTTTTCCTGCTTCATTTAAATTCATGCATGTCATGTGTGTTTAATATGCCTTTTTGGATAAACAATGCATGCGTAATGTTATATACACATAAATGTCATAAGAACAAGATAATACATGCACTACGACCATGAACTGTTTTTGGGTTTTACCACATGATGGGTGATGGGTCCTAGGTGAAGTAGTGAAACTAAACCTAGAATCGCACAACTAAGGCAGTGTACCTATCGTTGACAAGTAATAATTCTGGTTCGTCCAGGTATCGATCCCACAGAGAAAAAATATTCTGCAAACACTAAACTACTCGGGTTCCTTGCGTGTCCTAGGCGGAACTTAGTTTTTGGATTTGATTATACTAACAACTAAATTATCCTACTGCTAGTTGATCTATCCCAGCTTACTTTGCACTTGAATTTGGGTTATCAATTGGTGGTTTACCGACCTATGAATGCTAATGGAGATGGCTTTTATCAATTAATTACAATAGATGAATTTAACTCAACAATTAACCCTTAATTATGTTCTTTCGGTAATTCAACCTAGCGTGTCTAGATCTTTTAGGTCCTTAGCTGGTTTCCCTTGTTTAGAGGCTGTCTAATTCTAAAGCTCAGAAAATAGGGGCACGTAAGTTCCACAGTGTCGTCAATACTAATGGTTTCCTAGGCGTCAATCTAGGTAATGCCACAAATATGAACTTAATAAATTAAGATCTTATGAGACTAGATTATCATTAAAGGAATTGCATAAAGAAGAGGAATAAAAATTGTTATTAAATTGCAATAAATTGTATTAATCAAGAAAGGTGATACGAATTCAGTGTTTACAACCAAACACAATCAATTGCGGAATCAAAAACTAACTTAATCGAATTACAAAAGAGAAGAAGAAAAACTTATGCCCTTTTGGTCCGATTAACCGGATTCCGATGGTGTGAAGATGCTTGGGGTGTACCTCTATAGACAAACTCAAGTCCGAACTAAGAACATCGGAAAAGGGGAAGGTTTTATGTAAAACTTCTACCAATTGATGGTTCAAAACTCAAAGAACAAATAGTTCAAGCCAAAACCTAGCTACAAGTTTCTGCTTTACACTCTAAAAGTCTGGAAAAAGATCCTTAAAACTTAGAAAATAACCTATTTATACGGCTAGGTTAAAACCACAAAATAGAAAAGATGAAAGTAGGGCAACAGCAGAATTCTGGAGCTCGGCACGCCGTGCTGGTGGAGGTGGCAAGCCGTGCTGTACAGAATTATGGGTGGCACGCTGTGCTGGTGGAGGTGGCATGCCATGCTATGTAGATTTGGGGTTGGCATGCTGCGCGGGTAGGGGTGGCACGATTTCGTTCCGATCCACTGGATCCCATCCCTTGGCACGCTGAAATGGCATGCCGTGCCACCTTGCTTTTCAGCACTTCAAACTCTTCTTCGCCGCCATTGCTCCAACTTTCGGTCTGGGTCAGAATGCCTGTCCAAAACAAACATAAAGAACCGCACCAAAGCCACGGACCATAAAAATAACATATTATCCAAAATTACAAAAATACCCCTAGAAAGCACGAAAAAAAACTAAAAGTAATGAAAATCTATCCAAAACATAAAAATCATAAAATACGCAAAAAACAAACAAACATTCACGCAAAGGACTCTAAAAATTGCCATTCAAACCACGAAATTGCCTAAAAGATAAGGTCAAAAACCGACCTTATCAATGGGCAATGAAGGTCATTTGAATTTCTCACGAGTTGGAGATTTTGACGAGTTTGGAATTTAGCTTTTGAGTTTTGACACAAGGTACCTTCTCGGATAGGGAATTGGGCTTGGGGTTTCATTTTGGAGTTTGATTGTGAGGTTCAGCAGTAGCTTTTGGCTTGAAATGGTTTAGGTATCATGTGTGCTGCTCAAATTGAAACTCTAAAGAGGGATCAATAGCATCTCGAATTGCGATTTGTAAGGATTGCTGATCTTGATTGGCGAATGATTCAGTGGAGATAATTGCATTCCATATTTATTTATCTCAAAAAATCACTTTTCATGAGAGAGTTCGATCAGAGCCAGATTCACTTTCAGGTTCCCTATAGTACTTAGATTGATGTCATGCATTTTAATATTATGTGTGTTGCCTATGTCTTTTCATATGGTCAAATGCATGCATAATGCCATGTACATGCAGTCATCACATGAGTAAAAAGATAACATATAACAAACTGCATTGCATTCAAAACAAGTTCAATACACCTTACAAACAAAATGAGTTCCCTACAAGAGGGAAGTCCCTAAAAGGTGTTGATCTCATGAAATCTGATTATTTTCTGATTAGTCACCATTTCAGCTTCAGTGCTATTGCCCCACTCTTATCAAGTCAGACCTTGTAGTTCTTCATCATATTCCTTTCCTCAAGGAGCTTAAAGGAGTTTCCTTGGCAGCTTCTTTGATTCTTCTAGGTCGTCCACCAAATTCAGATGAGATCTTTAATTTTCCTTTGTCAATTAGCTTTTGAATCTCATCCCTTAAACCAAACATTCTTTGGTCCAATGGCCTCTCATCACATGATAACTGCAGAAATTACTCTTATGTGCTTCTTCTGGTTCCATAAATGGCCTAACACTCTATAGCAGACCCTCCTTTCTATACTCGTAAAATAGTTTGGTTAACGAGCAGGGCCACAGGGAGATGCCTTTTCCACTACCCTTGGTAGGTAGGTTTCGGGGGTGTCACGGAATGGAGTTAGTGTTAACATTGGTCTTGAGGCGCCTTTTTAGTTCTGATTCATTGGTCAACCCTTGACACCCTTTTGAAAGATCTAATCCAGGGAAGCCGTCTCGGGGAGTATCATGTGATTCTTTAGGCTTTTGATCGGAGCACGATGCCCCTAAAAGGCTACTACATCATCTTCTTTTAGATAGCTTGTGAATTCCCTTGATTCAAGAAGGTGTAGTAGCCGTGCTATGGTCCTCACAATGATTGGAAGTGATTCCGCATCCATGTCCAGCCTTGGTAGACCCAAGTCTCGATAAGAGGACTTTTCTAGGTGCCAGAATCGAGCATCAGTAACCTTGGCATTCTGCTTCTCGCTAGCATTGGCGTTGGTATTTGTTTTGGAATTTTTCACCGAAAATCACCCGATAAATATGGAAGAACGCTGTGATTTCCTCAAATCCTTGCCTATGAGCAACTAAAGTGGAAATTAAAACATTAAAATTTAACTAGAAGAGAATCAATTCTCACAAGGAATATCCCTTCTAGAGATGGCTGCAGAAATCAAAGGAGACTTCCCCCATGTTCTCGTACACGAACGGCTTTGGAACTCAAACCGGGCTAGCGATGAGATCGAATGGAAGAGAGGAAGAGGCTACTGTAATTTTCGGCAATTACAAGTGGTTTGGCCAAATTCTCTAGCTAGGTTTTATGACCTAGTTGGCCGAAATTCCCATGGGGAATTTTAGTCCCAAATTCCTTTAATCTCATGTGGGCTTTTCTCATCTTTAAGTACACGTCCAATTTAATTCTTCTGGTCTGATTTAATTTTAAATTTAATTTCAATTCAATGTGTATGCTATTATATTATACCATATAATATATTACATACATTTAAATTAAAATTAATTTGACCAATTAATTTAATCGAGGAATTAAATTAGACTTTCATGAAATCAAATACATGTAAACCTATACATGTAAAATATTTCCAGCTAGGAAATAATCTCATAAATTAATTATGAGAAGGCCAATACAAATATTAATTTTATTATGTTGATCAATCCAATTGATCTTTATAATATAATTAATATGATCTCCACTCTCCGATGCGTATACTCCAAGTATACTGGTGATCCAATAAGTCCGAGTTCAGATGTTCAATGTGTATGATCCTGTGGGCCCATCTTGATGTTGGCAGTGGCCCTTTGGCCCACAGACTGTAGGTGGGCTCTAGCAAGCCACTGCAGCCCCTAGTTAAGATGGAGATAGCAGTCCAACTGTAATCATAATCCTGTAGTTTAAACTTGTACATCCCATGTCATTGACATCGGTGTCCAACACAGAGGCATGGATTGATCACCCTCTTTTGTGTCTAGACATTTCCTTGATCTTGAATGAATTGATGCTCACAAACAAGTTCCAACATATTTGGGTGTGGCCACACTCTTATCAGTTGCATTCATCAAGAGGCCAGTGATATCTTCTCAGTGGACTACTGAGTGACATTTCCCTTCTGCATATCCATAGTACTGCCATGCTTAGTGCCATACCCGAACATACCCATACTTGGCAACCTTTTATAGGCCCTTTAGGCGTACACCAAAGTATGTCACTTCACCTGCAGCACCATCATATGGTCAGGTCAAAGGATCCATACAAGTACTACACGAGAATCACTTGTGATACTTTACCATGTGGATTTCTCGTTTAATGGATCTATCCAGTACCATGCCCTTTTTGCATGTACCCATTAACTTGGTTGACATCCCATGTCCAATGGCTGGTAAGACACCACCATATAACCAAGTTAATTATAGTCTCTAGTTCCATTCATTCCCATGACTGGAACAGACTAGGATCTCTTTATGGTCATATCGTTTTCCCTATCCATGGTCTTACTACCAAGTGCATGACACTTGTCAACATGGATATGGATATGTCCATTGGATACTCTATTTAAAATACATCACAAGATATATAATAAACAGATTAATGCCTTTATTTAATGACACAAAATATGTATAATACATGAATCCAATAAAATGTATAATACAAATACAATGTCTAATGCCTCGGGACTAGGGCATATACAACAATCTCCCACTTGCACTAGTTCCAACTAGGCATGGGCCTAATCCCTATAGATCTAGTATGACCCTCGTGCTTGGGCTGAGCCAGCACCTTGGTCAATGGATCTGTGACATTATACTCGTTGTCCACTCTATATAATGACATGTCACCCCTCTCGGTGATTTCTCGTATGAGGTGAAACTTCCTGAGCACATGCTTTGTGTTCTTTTGTGACCGGGGCTCCTTAGCTTGTGCAACTGCCCTATTATTATCACAGAAGATATCAACTGGGTCCTAGATAGTAGGTACTACTCCCAACTCAGTGATAAACTTCCTTATCCATACAGCTTCCTTAACTGCATCATAAGCTGCAATGTACTCAGCTTCTATTGTAGGGTCCATGATGGTCGGTTGCTTTAAGCTCCTCCAGCTTACAGCACCACCATTTAGCAAAAACACATACTCAGACTATGACTGGTACTCATCCTGGTCGGTTTGGAAGCTTGCATCAGTATACCCAGTAACTGACAGCTCTTCCTGACCTCCATACACTAAGAAGCTATCCTTAGTCCAGTTAAGGTACTTTAGGATTGATTTGATAGCCTTCCAATGATCCTCCCTAGGATCCTGCTGGTACCAGCTCATCATACTTAGTGTAAAGGCGACATCAGGTCTCGTACATAGGATGAAGTACATGATTGATCCTATAGCTGAGGCATATGGGACCAACTTCATGTTCTCCCTAACCTCCCTTGTCTTAGGACAATTCTTCTTACTAAGTTTTAGCCCATGGCTCATTGGCAAGAAACCTTTCTTGGCCCGATCCATGCTAAATCTTTTCAAAACTTTGTCTATCGATAAAACCCTCATGTTGTGTCATGTACACATCCTTGAGTAGCTTTCCGTTAAGGAAAGCAGTTTTAACATCCATTTGCCAGACCTCATAGTCATACCATGTAGCTATGGCCAGTAAGATGCTAATGGATTTGAGCATAGCGACTGGTGAGAAGGTTTCATCATAGTCTATTCCATGGACTTGTCTGAAACCTTTTGCAACTAGACGCCCCTTGAATGTGTTGCCGGCTTTTAGCTTGTAGCACCACTTGTAACCTATTACCTTAGCACCCGGAGGTGGATCAACCAGGTTCCAAACCTGGTTATTGTACATAGATTGCATCTCTTCCTCCATGGCTTTATGCCAATTTGCAAACTGTGGGCTAGCCATAGCCTCTTGGTAGGTTTTGGGCTCTTCCTCATCAATGACGAGAAAGCCATATCTCTGTGGTTCCCGATGATCCCTACCAGACCTTCTAGGTCCTTGTGTGACCTGGGTCAGTGCTTCCTCCTGTGGAAGCTCCACCCTGGTCTCCGAGTTATCCTCTTCAGGAGTTTGTGAGCTTTGAACTTCCCTAAGTTCAACATTGCTCCCACTATTTTTCTTGGAAATGAAATCCTTTTCTAGAAAGACCCCCTTCCATGCCACGAACACCTTGTTTTGGTGGGGTTGTAGAAGTAATACCCTTTGGTTTCCCTAGGGTAGCCCACAAATAGGCATTTGTCGGTTTTGGGTTCTAGCTTGCCCCCAGTCAATCTCTTGACATGTGCATCGCATCCCCAATTCCATAGGAAAGACACATTGGGCGCCCTGCCCATCTTTATCTCATATGGTGTCTTTTCCACTGCCTTAGTCAGAGTATTATTCAAAATTAGAGCCGCTGTCTTGAAACCGTATCCCTAGAAGCTTATTGGGAGAGAGGCATGACTCATCATTGAGCGGACCATCTTATTCCTCCGCTCAGACACCGCATTCCATTGTGGTGTTCTTGGAGGAGTGAGCGATGGAACTATTCCATGCTCTCTCAAATATGAGTCAAACTGTAGGCTCATAAACTCACCTCCTTTGACCGAAGGGCTTTGATATTTCTGCCTAGCTGGTTCTGTACTTCGTTCCTAAATTCCTTTTAGACTTATGTTTCATCAAATAGACATAGCCATATCTGCTGAAATCATCCGTGAACGTGATGAAGTATAGATGTCCACCTCTTGTAGCTACACTCATGGGCCCACATACGTTTGAATGTATTAGGTCCAATAAGCCAGTAGCCTTTTCAGCTTTCTTGCTAAAAGAAGCTTTAGTCATTTTGCCTTGTAAACAAGACTCACATATATCAAGTGACTCTAAGTCAAATGAGCCTAGGATTGCTACTTTGTGAAGCCTAGCTATGCGCTCCTCATTTATGTGGCCTAAACGACAATGCCAAAAGTAGATAGGATTAAGTTCCTTAGGCTTAACCCTTTTATTGTTTATGTTATAGACATGATTGGTTTCATTCAAATCCAGGATATATAGGTCGTTATTTAATAGAGCTTCTCCATAAAATAATCCCTCTCTAGATAAACCAATTCTACCATTAGATATAGTAAAATTAAGTCCAGAAATATCCAATACTGAGCAGAAATAGTATTCCTGCACATGGCAGGTACAAAATAACAATGTTCCAATATTAAAACTAATCCACTAGGCATCATGAGGTGATATTCGCCGATCTCTATGGTAGTAATCCTTGCTCCATTACCGACCCATAAGTCCACCTCCCCCAATCCCAGTGACCTCCTGTTCTTAAGTCCCTACACATTACAACAAATGTTAGAACCACATCCAGTATCCAATACCCAGGATGTTGAAACAGTGAGGTTAATGTCTATGACATAAATACCTGACGAAGATGCGCCCTGGGTCTTCCTCTGCTCTCCTAACAGTTTGGGACATGATCCCTTCCAATGCCCTACCTGCTTGCACCCGAAGAAGACATCCTTAGGACTTGCCTTGGGCTGGGCCTTAGGCTTCTTAGCCTTGACCTTAGCCTTTTCCATGGCTTTGCCCTTGGCAATAGGAGGGTTCCCTTTGTTTACGAGCAGCACCAACGGAGTCTTCTTGATCGACTGTTCAGTGAGCTTAAGCATCCCATGTAGCTCACTAATAGTACGGTTCATCCATTGCATGTTATAGTGCAGAATGAATTAATCGTAAGAATCTGATAAAGAAGCAAGGATTGTGTCCACTGCCAACTCCTGTGAGATGGGCGATCTGAGATGGGCTAAAGTATCTAGATAGCCCTTCATCTTAAGCATGTGTGCGCTCACAGATGTCCCAACCCCCATCTTACAGGAGTGGAATGCCTTATTGGTCAAGTACCTTTCCTGATGAGCTTGCTCTTGAAACATCTCATTTAGAGTTGTTATCATAGCATAGGCCTGAGGGTCCATGAACTACTTTTGCAGCTCGGGGACCATACACGCCAACATAAGGCATGTCACATCCCTATTATCATTTACATACACCTCGTATTCCTCCAGCTGGGCAGCTGGTGGATTACATCCCTGAGGCGCAGCCGGCACAGGCCTTTCCAGCACATACTCCTTTGACTCTTGTCTTAGAACTATTCTCAAGTTCCTAGACTAGTCTAAGAAGTTAGGACCGGAAAGCTTGTCCCTTTCTAGGATAGATCCAAGTGAAAGTGAGTTGTTGTTTTCCATTTAAAATTTTACACAAAAAAATTCTAAGACTGTTAATAAAGGACTTTATCTTGTTTCCCATATATAATTAATAGTGAATCATGTTATTAATTAACTCGAGTTGTTGGGCTCATGGGTCGAGATCCATATTTCATTAAGATATAGCCAGACGAGGGCCTGGAAAAAAACAATACCCTAATTATTTAGGTAGGAACGCCGTCTAATCCTAACCTAGGGACTCTCTGTTTGATGGGTTTATTGGCACTTACCCATCTGTGCTTAGGGCCAGGAGAATCCTACTACCCACGCTAAGTAAAAACCGCCATTCAAGTGTTGGAGTAACCTATACTCCAACCCAATACAAAATGATGATACTCCATTGTATCCAGCGAGGGCATGGTCTACAACTGGCCTATCCCCACTTCAAGTCGGTTTTGAATTAGGGAAGCACTTTTAAGCAACTTAATAATTTCTGTTTGGTAATGAGATTCATTTAATAATGGCTTACATGCATAGGCGAGTGAGAATGGGTTTGAATTATATATACATACATGAAAATAAATATAAAGCATTATTCCTTCCTTCTGGTCTCGTCTCTCCATTGGGCTCACCTCTCCCCTAGGCTTCTTCTTTACAAATTTTATAATAAATAAGTAAAATACAATTACATTAAAAAAGAAAAACGGCATGCCAACGATATTTACCTAAAAGAAAAATTACAACCCATCTTGAATAAGGCCCAATAACATCCAAACATACATACATTTAATTATACAAAATATATCAAATACATCAATTTATAAGCATATTATAATGCATGAATTTAAGCCCACTTCAATTATGTCCAAAGCCATTATTTTGAAATCGCTAATTTTGGCCGATCATGGTTCTAGCCCTTAACAGGCTTTGGGCCTCCAACCTAGGCAGATAACTGCTCCCACTAGAATTGGGAAACCATAAGTCCATATCAGCCGCCCGGGTAATTGTGCCAAAATAACCCGAACCAATTTCAATTATTCATATTAATTTCCAAAATTAATATCCCATGAATAAAATTAAAATTTCACCAAGAAACCATGCGCATTTATTAAAATTTCAAAACTAGGTCCCGGGCTCGAAACCTGCCAAATCCAAAACTGGGCCTGACCCACTGCAGTTAGGGCAACAGAGTTGCCCTACTGGCAGCTGCCAGCTGCTGCCCAGCAGCGGTGTCGTTGCTGCCAAGACAACAGCAGGCAGGGGCTGCTGCCGCTGCTTCCGTTTTGTACGGTGACTGGTGGCGGTGATTCTACCGCTGGTAGTCCCCTATACGTGGAAGCAGGCTGTGATTTTTGCCAAAAAATAAAAACATAGCCATGATATAAAATCTCCAACAACAGAAAATTAAAATCAACATAAACCCATATGCAAATAAATTTTCAATTGCAAAATCCAAGGGGAAAAATCACAAACCCCAATCCAGGAATCCCAAATCAAAATCCATCAATTTCAAAACCAAGGGATTCAAACCAATTTAATAATTGCCATAGATCAAAAGCCAGCTTTGATACCTCTGTTAGGATTTTTCACCGAAAATCACCCGATAAATATGGAAGAACGCGGTGATTTCCTCAAATCCGTGCCTAGGAGCAATTGAAGTGAAAATTAAAATATTAAAATTTAACTAGAAGAGAATCAATTCTCACTAGGAATATCTCTTCTAGAGATGGCTATAGAAATCAAAGGAGACTTCCTCCACGTTCCCATACACGAACGGCTTTGGAACTCAACCCATGCTAGCGATGAGATCGAACAGAAGAGAGGAAGAGGCTGCTGTAATTTTCGACAATTACAAGTGGTTTGGCCAAATTCTCTAGCTATGTTTTATGACCTAGTTGGCCGAAATTCCTATAGGGAATTTTAGGCCCAAATTCCTTTAATCTCATGTGGGCTTTTCTCCTCTTTAAGCCCGCGTCCAATTTAATTCTTCTGGTCTGATTTAATTTCAAATTTAATTTCAATTCAACATGTATGCTATTATATTATACCATATAATATATTACATACATTTAAATTAAAATTAATTTGACCAATTAATTTAACCGATGAATTAAATTAGACTTTCATGAAATCAAATACATGTAAACCTATACATGTAAAATATTTCCACCGAGGAAATAATCTCATGAATTTATTCATTGAATTAATTATGAGAAGGCCAATACAAATATTAATTTTATTATTTTGATCAATCCAATTGATCTTTATAATATAATTAATATGATCCTCTCTCTCCGATGCGTATACTCCAAGCATACTAATGATCCCTTAAGTCCGAGTTTAGACGTTCAATGTGTACCATCCTATGGGCCCATGGCCTTTGGCCCACAGACTGTAGGCGGGCTCTAGCAAGCCATTGCAGCCCCTAATTAAAATGGAGATAGTAGTCCAACTGTTATTATAACCTTGTAGTTTAAACTTATACATCCTATGTCATTGATATCAGTGTCCAACACAGAGGCATGGATTGATCACCCTCTTTTGTGTCTGGACATTTACTTGATCCCGAATGAACTGATGCTCACAGATAAGTTCCAACTTGTTTGGGTGTGGCCACACTCTTATCAGTTGCATTCATCAAGAGGTCGGTGATATCTTCTCAGTGGACTACTGAGTGACATTTCCCTTCTGCATATCCATAGTACTGCCATGCTTAGTGACATACCCAAACGTACCCATACTTGGCACCCTTTTATAGGCCCTTCAGGCGTACACCAAAGTATGTCACTTCACATGCAGCACCATCATATGGTCAGGTCAAAGGATCCATACAAGTACTACACGAGAATCACTTGTGATACTTTACCATGTGGATTTCTCATTTAGTGGATGTATCCAGTACCATGCCCTTTTTGCTTGTACCCATTAACTTGGTTGACATCCCATGTCCAATGGCTAGTAAGACACCGCCATATAACCAAGTTAATGATAGTCTCTAATTCCATTCATTCCCATGACTGGAACAGACTACGGATCTCTTTATGGTCATATCGTTTTCCCGATTCAAGGTCTTACTGCCAAGTGCATGACACTTGTCAACATGGATATGGATATGTCCATTGGATAATATATTTAAAATACAGCACATGATATATAATAAACATATTAATGCCTTTATTTAATGACACAAGATATGTATAATACACGAATCCAATAAATGTAAAATACAAATACAAGGTCCAATGCCTAGGGACTAGGGCATATCCAACAATTTGTGCATGCCATATCGCTTATTTTTCCTTCGAGGTCTATCACTTTTGCTTCCAATTTAGTGCACTTTACCATCAGTCTCTCTACTCTGCCAAAGTTATCCCCTAGCATTTCTCTTAGCATTGCTGCCACTTCATCCCTGACTACCTTTCGAAATCAAGATGAGGCGACATAATCCTCCACAACATCTATCATGCTACTAAAGTTCACTGAATTGGTCACCCCCTCCTTATGGACTTTTGCTGAAATATTGACTCCTTCTGCCAAATTCAGCTCTAATCCCGACAGTACTTGTGAACCTGACTTCATCATTTTCTTATTCAAACTTTGGTGGTTGAACTTGAATGATGGCTTCCCCAATGGTGCTTTCTTGAAATCTTACCCCTCTCCCTGATAGGCACACTTGTTAGTGTCGATGGGCGTGCGCATAAAAATATTAAATGAAGGATGATGTATGCATGAGTGTATGTTGTGATACGTGCATAGGGAATAACATGAATGAGACAGGAATAACAGGAATAACTACCTCGTGAGAAGTATGTATGAATGGTGAGTTGCATATGCGATGTCATGTAATGTCATGTCATATTATATTCTTCTGAACCAGCCAAATGTATGCAAAATCAAGGATGGAAATGCACAAACGTAATGGATGTTGCTGAGATGGTCGCAAATTAAGGCAAGGTATGGCGTATAGGTATACACCAAGTGGATAAAATGACATGCAAAGTGTCTATGGATCGAAGCAAGATGATACTTACGAGGGAGTTGAAATAGGGTGCATGATTATACATCTAGGGAATAAAATGACACGCGGAGTGTCCACGGATCGAAGCAAAGTGATACTTACGAAGGAACTTGAAATAAGGTGCATAATCATACACCTGGGGAATAGAGTGACACGCGGGGTGTCCACGAATTGAAGCAAGGTGATACTTGCCAAGGAATATGTGATAAGGTGCATGACTATACACTTGGGGGGATAAAATGACACGTGGAGTTTCCACGGATTGAAGCAAGATGATACTTACGAAGGAACTTGAAATAAGGTGCCTAACTATACACCTAGGGAATGGAATGACATACAGGGTGTCCATGGATCGAAGCAAGATGATACTTGCAAAGGAACTTGAAATAAGGTGCATAATTATACACCCGGGGAATAGAATGACACGTAGGCTGTCCACGGATCAAAGCAAGGTGATACTTACCAAGGAACATGTGATAAGGTGCATGACTATACACCCAGGGGATAAAATGACATGTGGAGTGTCCACGGATCGAAGCAAGATGATACTTACAAAGGAACATGTGTATGCCACACGGACTATGCTATGGATGTGTGCATATGCAGGGTGCACGGATGGAGTTTCGGTGCACGGGGTAGCACCTTCGGTTTTTATGTCATGATATAAAATAAATGTGTGCTTGCAGCACGCTCAGGGTTCCGGCGCTCAGGGAGCACCTTGCGTTTTTATGCTATGATGTGAAATGAGATTAACGTATGCTTGGCACATGCATGTAGTCTCGGTGCTGAGGGTGCACCTTGGGTTCTTATGTCATAATATGAAATGAATGTGTGCTTGGAGCACGGGCAAGGTTCTGGTGCTCAGGGAGCACCTTGGGAACATACTGTGTGAGATTCTTTGACGTTCGTGGAACATTAATGCATGAGGTGAGTTTTTAATGCTCGTGGAGTGCCTAAATGACTTGGTGTTATGGAATGAAGCTTTCGGTGTTGGTGGATCACCTAAATGGATTGATGTGAGAAATAAAGTTTTCAGCATTCATGGAACACTTAAATGACTTGGTGCATGAGATGAAGTTTTCGGTGCTCGTGGGGCACCTAAACGGTTTGATGTATAAAGTGTGGTTTTCGGTGCTGGTGGAGTACCTAAACAGTTTGATGCATAAGTGAGATGTGCGGTCGTGAGTTGATCATGGTTGAATGATGTTAAATGGATGGAAATGGCAATAAGGATGACTTGATTTGTTTCCATTCTTTTCACTTGGGACGTTCTAAGAATACCCAATGCCATGTGAAAGACAATGCCAGAAGGTCACGTGTGAGCTGTCCACGGACAGAGTTTCGGCACTTTTGGGGCACCTAGTGAATGTCATGGAATGGTCACGTGCATTCCATCACACAGATAGAGTTTCGATGCTTTTCAGGTCAATGAGGTGATATGAAATCGTCACATGGAGGCCGTCCTATGGATAAAGCTTCGACTCTTTTAGGGCATTTGGGATGAAATGATGTTATAAACAAGACACGTGTGAATCAAAACACGGACAGAGGTTAGGCATTCGTAGAACACCTTGTATGATTTTTTAATGTCATGAAATGCCCTTATACATGTAGCAATCTGGAGCTTGTGGAGCATCTCAAATGATTCAATAATGTCATAGAACTATCTGATATGGATTGCGACAAACAAGACTACAACATCACCGTGACACCAATGATGAAGGAGCATTGTGAGCGGATGACCTTTTAAAGCAGAACATGGCAAAGCAAACTGGGGAAAGGAGAACTAATGTTGTTTATAGTTGAAAATGGGTTCATATCTTGCTTAGGAAAATCATTGATTTGTTTGAAAATCCTTTTTGTAGAAAACCTTTTCTTTGAATATGGGTTTTCGGAAAACTGGTTTTTACATTCTAGAAAATCTCGTTTTATTACTTAAAAATCTCGAAACCTAAATTTCGGGATCAATGACAGAGTCGCCACCCGGATCAGCTCATCTGGGAAATTCTGATACAGCTCCCTACCGAGTGTAGACTGTCGTACCTAATCCAGAGATTTCGGATTCGAGCAACTTACCTATTCAACCTTAAGCTTGCTTTCATTTATAAGTCCTTATTACAATATTGTACTCACTTATGTTCTCTACCCATTTTTATCTTTTAATGTTAGCCTATGCACATTCAGATGACATAAATAAATAGCATGAAATAAAGTGCAGAAAAGTAAACCATACATCCAAACCAAACAAAAATAATAGAGGCCGCTTATTACAACCCAAAAAGATAAAAACTCTCATCCTCACCAATACAACCGCCTACTATACACGAATATCTAAAAAAGGCATAATCACCTAGGATACATGATTTGATCTATTAAATACATCAAAAATAATAAAAAGAAATAAAAAGTTGCAAAACAGACTCGTTAGAACAATTATATCATAGGCACACATAGGACTCATAACAGGACAGAATAGGGAATCTCAGGAAATGGGGGCATGCATTTAGGGGATAACCGAGAAGTTGGGGTGACTTACTCGATTAGACCTAGAAAACCATTACGCCTTATTGGATTGTGTGCTTGAAAACGATTTGGAAAACCATTTAGCTCAATTACACGCAAATTACTTCTTTTTAGTGGGTCGACTATCCCGGAACTCGAGGTTGCGTTCGTGGGGGTTTCCTATCTCAAACATCCATCTAAGGCCCAAAGCAATAAACACATCAAAAAACAATTTGATTCTGAAGATAGCATCACACGATGATGTCTGTAGGAGTCGTTCCGTGATTCTGCCTTCATCTAGGAACTATAGCCGTGCGGCTCTAGTTAGAGCCATGCGGCTATAGCCACTACAGCCGTGTGGCTGTAGTGTCCAAAACCTGAATTCAATTTTCTTTGCTTTTGTAAATACTATTTTAACTTGTTTCGATGATTTCTAATGATTTTATGGAATCTGGGGGTCTGCTAAAGCTGGACAGTATGTTTGATTTGGATTGAACAACCCCAAATTCTAAAAACCGAAATCAACGAAACCTAAAACTCATATCAAGGTTCTAGGAAATCCAACAAACACAATTTTGAATGTAACAGATGTGATTGTATCAAAATAGTTTATAACAGAATGATTAAAATGGGAAACTAACTGTATTCGGTCAATTTAGGGCACTTCGGGTTTCTACTTAGAAGAACACAGGCGTGCGGCTATAGTGGTACAATCGCTCAGCTCTGTTCTAAGGGATTATAGCCACTCAAGTCTAGTTAGAGTCGCATGGCTATAATCAAACAAATAGTTTCCACAATTTTTACAAAACACAGAAAAAACACAACACAAAACAAATAATTATGAGTTTAAGACCTCTTAGAGTTTAACTTTTTTATGTTCCAGTATGTTTGATGATCGGAATTGGATTTAGATGCTGGAATCTTCTTAAAACCTCACGAACATCCAGAAATCCTCGAATACAAGTCCCAAATTAATCCGAAAAGACCCAAAAATGATCTCGGATGAATGATAGTATGACTAGGAACTCTCACCCAATGTGTTTCTAGTCTATATTCTCACTATTTCTTGTGTTTTCCCTTGAATTCTATTTTGTTTCTCCTACTTTTCTCTTCTTTTCTCTCTTTTTCAATGATTTTTCTGCCCTAGAATCCTCTACCCTATTTTTTTTGTCTTGTTATCCTGTGTTTTTGTTTTGTTCTGCTATATACCTAGAGAATCCTAGCTAATTCCTCTAATTTAGGAATCCTAGTCCTTGTCAAAGACTAATGCTGGTTATTTAGGAAGTAACATGATTGCTCGTTAGAGCCGTGCATCTGTAATATTATAGCCGTGCAACTCTGGTGTTACAGCCGCGTGATTGTAGTTGTGAAACTACAGCCGTGCGGCTCTAACCAAAGCTGTCACGGATTTTCCTAAATCTTACACTCACGTCGAAACTCTTCAATCACTCGAAGGACCTTTCTCAGGGTTTCAGATTGAGGACTATTCGGTTTTCGAAGCATTTGAGAAGTTCCAAGCATCATTCCATTCATTTTCAAATATGCCTCACGTTCGTCTGTCTAAGAGGTAACATAGGATTTTCATCACAGAGGTCAGGAAAACCCGTGCTCACAGGCTGCCCCTCGCGGGATCAAAGTCGACATAGTTGGGCTATTGTGCCCAGATCGAGTTTGGTCTCGCGATTAGGAGCACGATGAGAAAAGGAAAAGGAAACATACCTGATGTTTTGGTTTGTCAAGGAAATCAGGCACAACATCTAGTTGGGGACGTGCCTCGGCTCTTCCTAGAGCAATGATTTTGAATTTGTGTCGGCTCTCGATGGAGCAATAATTTTGAAATGGGCTCTCGGTAGAGCAATAATTTGAAGTCGGATGTTAGTGGAGCAATTTTGAAGTCGGCTCATGGTGGAGCAATAATTTTGAAGTCGGCTCTTAGTGGAGCAATAATTATGAAGTTGGCTCTCGGCGGAGCAATAATTTTGAAGTTGTGTGAGTGGACAACATTTTTCTGAACACGTGGTGAAATAGGAACCAGGGATTTTGTTTTTGGGTGTGTGTGCGTTTTTTAAAATGGGTTTTAATCCTCCTTAAGAAAATCTTTTTATTGAGAAAACGCTTTTTGTAGAAATCTTAATTTTAAGTGTGAATTTTAGAAAATAGATTTTTAGAAAATTTTGTGATCAAATACAAAGTCGGCACCTGGATAAGCTCATCCGAGAAATTTCGGTACAGCTCCCTACCAAGTGTAGATGCAGTACCTGATCCAGAGATTTAGGGTTCAGGCAACACATCTACTAATCCTCAACTTGTTTTCAGTTACTATTTCATTATACATTGTAACATTCACTTAATTTTAGCCATTTTATCTTCTTTTAGGTTTAGTTAATGCTTACGGAAATGAAATAAATATAAATCATAAATAAAGTGTGGAAAAATAAAAGTGTGGGAAAAGTAAGGTAATGGCCAAATTATGCAACCCGAAAAAGAAAAACTCTCATTCTCACCATTTACAACTGCCTATAATACACGATAAGCTCAAAAAAGTACAACCGCCTAGATGCATGGAATGATCTATTAAATACATCAAAAATAAAAAATGAAAATAAAAAACTGCATCTAAATATGGTTAGCACAAATAAGCAAATCACACCAAGGAATCACATAAGACAGAATAGGGGTATTTTAGGAAACGAGATCTTACATAGGGGGATAATCGAGAACCCCGGACGACTGCTCGATTAGACTTGGAAAACATTTTGTAAAAGCACCCTCTAGATTTTGTGAATGAAAATCAATTTTGAAAATAGTTTGGCTCATTATGCATTTTTCGTCTTTTAGTGGGCCGGATATCCCAAAACCCAGGGGTTCCATTTGTGAGTGGGCCTAAATTGAATATCCATCTAGGGTCTGGAAATATAATCCCACCAAAAATCCTTTTTGAATTGAAAAGAGAAACAAAATTACAAGTTAGAGGCCAAAATAGGGAAAACTGTAATTCTGTTTCATCAACTACATTCGAGCCACTGTGATACTATAGCTGCACCACTGTAGTGGCTGGGGTGGCTATAGCACCTATGGCCGAGCGGTTGTAGTGCTCCAGAATCAACAATCCAGTTTTCTTTCTTGTTTTGAAAATCATTTTGGTATTTTGATGGTTTTGGGTAATCTGGGGTTTCTGGAAACTTATGAAATTCCACAAAATAGATCCTGATTAGATCAAATGAATTCAAAAATCCCTAAAAACCCGAATTCATCAAAACTAAATCTCACATCCATCAATAAAAAACCCGAAAACCGTAAATCTAAACATATGTGGATGTGATCCAACTGATATAATTCATGAAACACACATTTAATTTGAAAAGAGGAAGTGTTATCGGTCGATTTAGGGCATTCGGAGCTTCTGCCCTAGAGCTTACAACTGAGCGGCTGTAATTAGAAGACTATAGCTGCGCCACTGTAGTGTTACAGCTGCGCCACTTTAGTCATCAAACTATAGCCGAGCGGCTGTAAGGTTACAGCCGTGCCACTGTAGTCATCAGACTACATCCTAGTGGCTGTAAGATTACAGCCATGCTACTGTAGTCATCAGACTACAACGGAGGTGCTGTAAGCAAGGAGTGGGGCAGCTATAGCTGGGTTTACACTTCCAGCTTTGAGAAAAACACAAAAACACAAACAATCGACATCCAAATCAATTCGAAACTTGTTTTTAGGGCCTCTCAGAGTATACTTTATTTGTGTTCTAGTGTTTTGAATCACCAGAAACGGATTCAGACGACGGAAAACTCCTTGGAATTACGAACAACTCGAAATCGCCCATAATTCTCCAAAGCACGAACGGAACCCCGAATCAATCCAAATGAACACCAAGTTGAACAGAATCACCCGTAAAATATTAATTCTCGGGACCTTAATCCTTTCTATGGATTAGATTAAAGTTTTTTAATGATTTAGCTTGAATTTTTTTATTTTGCTCTCTTTCTCTCTCTAAGTTCTCAAAAACCCTAATTTTTCCTAATTGATTGCAGAATGGAGTCTGTCTAATGCTTCCTCCCTGACCTAATTTCGTCTGTCGTCTTTTATATGTTCTAATTTAGGTTAAAATCCCAGATTAATGGCAAATTTTGCCCTATTTAGGAAATAAAATTAAATCTGGTAACTACAGCCGAGCGGCTGTAATGGCCTATAGCCGGGCAACTGTAGTTATGCAAACTACAGCCGCGTAGCTATAGCACTATAGCCATGCAGCTATAATAGCCAGTTTTGTATTTCTCACTCTTTCTCACTTTTCTCTCCGGTTCTCTTAAGTGCTTACTCGACCTTCTTGGGGGTTCCGCACCAGGACTTGTTAAACTTCTTCGAGTCATCCGAGACATATCCAACATCATTCCAGTCATTCTGAATCAGTCTCACATTTATCCGTGAAAAAGGTAAATAAGGCTTTCATCATCGATGTTGGGAAAAAATCCCATGCTCACAGGCTAGCCCTCGCGTGACCAAAGTCAACTTAGATAAGTGCTTGTGCCTGATTTGAGTTTGGTCTCGTGATAGGGAGCACAGTGAGACGAGAAAGAGGATGTACCTTGGGTTCTTCTCATGCTGGCCTGTTATGATGTTTGTAGGGACTTGTCTCGGTTGATTCACGAAACAGCGGTCTTGCCTAAGTTGACTTGATTTTTTAGTTACTTTGACTCCATTGCGAAGCATAGGACTTTGCTCGAATGATTCGATGTTCTCTAGGGACATGCTTTGACTCTATTGCGAAGAAGAGGACTTTGACTAGATTGGATTGGTTCTCTAGGGATGTACTTCGAATCCATTGCGAAGCAGGATAAGGTTGATGCTCTAGGGATGTGCTTCGACGCTGTCACAAAGTAGAGGACTTTACTCGAATTGAATTCTCCTTGTCATTTGATGTTCATGAAAGGGAAGGGTATTTTGGTAATTTTGTAGCTTGGAAAGTTGGTATCCTTTGGAGGAAGGGTATTTTGGTCATTTGACTCCTCGTGGGGCCTATGCCACAAAAAGAAATGAGTTTTAGTGGTTTGGTTTCCCATGAAGCTTATGTCACTAAAGGAAAGGTGTTTTAACCATCTGGTAGTTTGGTTACTAACAGAAGGACATTTTGGTCATTTCACTCCTAGTGGGGCCTATGTCATTGAAGGAAAGGATAATAGTGTTTCCCCTGAAGCTTGTGTGGTTAGGGAAAGATGCTTTGGTGATTTGAGAAGCTTGATTATCTCTTTTGATGTTTTGAAGTTGTTTTAGGTACTATTCGTTCCTTGATCGATAATTTTGGAAACAAAAAATTTTTGCCCCTTCGATCAAGAATGAATATGGAGTAAATATCTTGCCTCTTGATACCACTGAAATCAGCTCTCTGTTGTGGAGGAATACCATTGAATTTGGCTCTCTGTGATGGAGCAATACTATTGAAGTTGACTCTTTATGGTGTAGTTGTTAGAGATTGTGCCCTAAGCCAATGTTGGATTATGTAAACAATCTTCTTAAGTCATTAATAAAGACTTATTTTATCATATATATTTGTATGTTAGTATTTATGATAATGTATCCATGAATTAATTGTGTAATTCTAAATTTCCCTAGTCGATTGTTATTATGGGAATAATAACAAACTAAGACTAGTGTGAGTGATAATGGATATTCATAAGATGAATATAGTGTATACAGATACAGATTATACTCACGGGCAATATGTTAGAGAACATGTTGCTGGAGACCCACTATGAGATCAAGTTCATGGTCACGTGTCACAACTGATCTTGATTATAGTAGTGTCATCAGCTGATTCCTTTGACCTGAGGTCACCATGGATTCCGGGATGAATTCATGTTGTGCTTTGACGCAGTCAAACGCTGCTTGTAACAGAGTAGTTATAAAGGCTGTGGTTGGGTACAATATGACTCATGCTTTGGGATGTGAGTGACAGATATGGGATTTTGTCCCTCTCTAACAAGAGAGCGATATCACTGGGCCCCTCGATAAGTAAGACTGTTAAATGCATAGCCATGCTCAAATAATTGATAAGAGTATCAATTAATTTGTCTAAACAGTTTACTTTGAGATCGAGAAAGCATATGATTAATTATATAAGATTGACAAGTGTACCATGTCTTATGATTAATCATGATATCAAAGAGACAAAAGGGAATATGACATTCTATAAATAGGTATTGGATCATTCCAATCATATTAATTGGGTAGTCGTAATGGCTTGCTAGAGTCCGCTTGTGACCTATAAGGACATTATGGTAATTTCCTTATTGCCAATTAATATGATCCTATGGGGTCACACACAAGAGCAAAATGAAGTTCATCTTATCGGGTATAAATTATTATTGGATAATAATTTATGAATGAGAAAGAGAATAAATATATATATAGTGATATATATTTATGTATGTGTATATAAATATTAATGTGATTAATATTGCATAAAGTATGCTACATATTATAATTAAATTATATAGAGATATAATTAATTATAATATTATATATATACATATGTGTATTATGGAGAATTGATTTGATTTAATATTAAGTGAGAATTAATATTGAATTATGTGGGTTAATTTATAATTATAATTAATAGGTGTATTAGATTATAATTATAATTAACTAATTAGGTGTTTTTTTATTTAAGGAAATAAGAAAAAACCTAAACCTAATGTAATTCTTATATAACAAAAGTGGAGTTTTCGGCAGACTGAAAGTGGTGGAAGAAGAGCCAGCCGAAATTCATCCAAAACCCCAAAAAGAAAATTTGATTTTCTATCTCTCTCTCTCTCGTTCGAAGAATTGTTCTTCAAATCCGGCGCTAGCACGCGGTGGACGTATTGCTCCGTGTGGATCAACCGTAGAGGGAAGCTATTTTGGTTCCTGCTTGATTCAATCTTCAAAGAATTAAGGTAATTCTTTAACCCTCCTTCCGATTCAATCCAATGTACATGGGTCCTTGGTGGGGATTAATCTGTTTTTCCGCTGCGTTTATATTTTTTTTTTTTTTTGTGCGATTAATTCCCAACAGTGGTATCAGAGCCACTTGTGCATTGATTGAATTGGATTTGTTATTTTGATTAGATCAAAATTGCATGTTAGGGTTATATGTTTTTGATTTAGGGTTCTTTGTTATTGTGAATAACGTTTGGAATTGATTTGGGAATTGTTGTTTTGAACAAATTGACGCAGAATTGTTTTTCAGTGCAGAACACGCCGGCGTGCAGGCACTGCACGCCGTGCAAACGTGTGTTGCACGCCGTGTACTGGTTTTGCACGGCGTGTAGTCGGAAATCGTTTTCGTAAGCTGAGAATCAGTGCATAACTCGCCGGCGTGCAAGTGTTGCACGCCGTGCATATGTGTGTTGCACGCCGTGTACTGGTTTTGCACGGCGTGCAACCGGAAATTTCTCATGTGCGCTGAGTAACAGCGAGGAACACGGCCGCGTGCAAGTGTTGCACGCCGTGCAAACCGGTTTTGCACGCCGTGTTCCCTTAGTGCTGCAATGTAGAAATTGTCTTCTATACCTTTTCTTCTCAAATCAATTTCTTTTAAATACAATAAGATTGTGTTTAGTTTTTGAACCCTAAATCTTGTAGATGTAAAATTATTGTGATAATTTTATGCATGGTGTTGTGGTATGGTTTTGGACCCTGTGGATGTTTTTGTTTTCCTTTGGTTTTGGTGGATGTAAAGTTTTATAAATACGGCCTGCGAGTCGTTTGTATTTATGTAATCTTATTTTCTAGATAAATTGTATAGGATGCAATTTATTGTTTGTAAATCTTATTTTACTAGAAAATTGTATAGGATACAATTTTGTTAAATATGTAAATCCATGAGATGATGCCAAGGAACAAAGACGTGAAGACGGATCCAAGGGGTGCGGCTGTGCTGTGACCATGCGATGGTTGCAACCACCTAGGAAATGACCTGTTGATTTTCATATTGGCCTATGAAAATCAATGTAGATAAAACCATACCATAACACGGTTTTTCGAGTCTATTGCATGTTTTATATTTTGATGCCATGTGATGCCATGCCTAGTATGAAATATGCATGCTAGATGAATGTATGACATTGGATGCCATGCTAGGATTAATGTTAACTTGGAAAGTTTAATATTAATGCCATGTTTTGTATATGATAAAATTTTAATCACGGGATTTATAAACCCTAAATAAACTTATGAAGTTTATATTTTTGCCACCCAATTACGTATAACACTTGTCAAGTACTATGTTCGCATCATGGTATACCGCCAGGGCGGGTACGCATGTTGTGACCTTAGCGAAGCAATAATATGAGAAAAGGTGATTCTCATTGTGTTGTAATTGGTTTAACTAAAGGGTTAATCAAAAAGGTGTTTGAGCCCGAGGCAAGGATGAGATGAGTAACATACAAATTAAATATGATATATGATATCATGCATCTCATAAATTAAAAGAGTTACATAATGATGTAATTGACATGGTGATGTCTACCGAAATTATATTTAATCATAGGGACATGCCAAAGCAGTGCTATGGTTAAGTATGGATTTTGGGTCTTTTACCCACTTAAATATTTTAAAGGGTTTTATAATTTTAGTGGGAGCTATATTCTCTAATGTAATTAACTTTGCATATATTTTCTGTTCTAGATAAATGGCCAACACAAGCAATCCCGGTTCTATTCGATCTATCCTTGAGAAGGATAAACTGAATGGAACAAATTACCTAGACTGGTATCGCAACTTGAGAATTGTTCTCAAGCAAGAGCGAAAGCTATATGTTCTGGATGGGCCTTTGCCCGCTAACCCTCCACCCACCACAGCTTCAAGAGCTGAAAGGGATGCTTTCCACAAGCATCAAAATGATCAGATTGATGTACAGTGCTTGATGCTAGCATCAATGATTCCGGAACTTCAGAAGGATCTGGAAACATTTGAGGCATATGAGATGTCTCAAGAGCTTAAGGAAATGTTCCAAAAGCAAGCGAGAAAGGAAAGGTATGAGACCTTGAGATCTTTGGTTGGGTGCAAGATGACCGAAGGGAGTTCGGTTAGTGCCCATGTTCTGAAGATGAAAGGGTACATTGATCAGTTGGAGAGGCTTGGTTCGCCACTCAGACCTGAGTTGGCAACTGATTTGATCCTTAATTCTCTTCCGAGAGTTACTCCCATTTTGTCATGAATTATCACATGAATGATATGGACAAAACGGTCAGCGAACTGCATGGGATGCTGAAAAACGCTGAAGTAACTATAAAAGAGAAGCCAAGCTCCAAAGGGATCCATATGGTGCAAAAGGGTAGGATCCAGAAGAAGAGGGGTAAAGCAAACAAACCCAAAGAGTTTGGGAAGGATGCAAAGAAGCCCAAAGCTGTTTCCAAGGCAAAGCCTCCAAAGGAAGGCGCATGCCATTTCTGCAATCAGCCTGGTCATTAGCGCAGAAATTGCAAGCTTTATTTGGAGGACTTGAGGAAGAAGAGAGGCGGTGAGACCGCTAATCAAGGTATTCATGTTATTGAAATACTTCATTCTACTTCTGTTTCTACTTCGTGGGTATTAGATACCGGTTGTGGTTCTCACATTTGTATGAATGTGCAGGGGCTTAGAGGAAGTAGAAAGCTCAAGAAGGGCGAGGTAGAATTCCATGTGGCGAATGGAGCTAGAGTTGCTGCTTATGAAGTCGGTCGCTACGAGCTCAAGTTGCCAAGTGGACTTGTTCTCCTTTTGAATAATTGTTATTTTGTTCCTAATTTGTCTAGGAACATCATTTCTATTTCATGTTTGGACAAGGAAGGATTTAAATGTGTTATTGAGAATAATCACTTATTGCTTTTCAATAAAGACTTGTTTTATGCAAATGCGGATTTACATGATGGTCTTTATTTGTTGAACCTTAGTGAAGGTTATGATGAGCATGTATATAACATAAATACCAAAAGGATAAGAACAAATATTGTGAATCCTACTTATCTCTGGCACTGTCGTCTAGGACACATTAATGAGAAACGCATTTCAAAACTCCATAAAGATGGAATTTTGGGTCTAGATGTTTTTGAAACATATGACACTTGCGAGTCTTGTTTAATGGGTAAGATGACCAAGAGTCCTTTTACTGGTCACAGTGAAAGGGCTAGTGACTTATTAGAACTCATACATACAGATGTATGTGGGCCTATGAGCACAACTGCTAGAGGTGGTTTTCAATACTTCATTACGTTCACTGATGACTTCAGTAGATATGGTTATCTATATCTAATGAAGCATAAGTCGGAATCCTTTGAAATGTTCAAAGCCTTCCAAAATGAAGTACAAAACCAACTTGGCAAGACAATTAAAGCACTTAGATCTGATCGAGGTGGTGAATATTTGAGCCAAGAGTTCGACGATCATCTTAGAAATTGTGGGATTGTCTCACAATTAACTCCTCCTGGTACACCACAGTGGAATGGTGTGTCTGAGAGGAGGAACCGAACTTTATTGGATATGGTTCGGTCTATGATGAGTCAAACAAATCTTCCTCTATCCTTTTGGGGATATGCACTTGAAACAGCGGCATTCACACTGAACCGAGTTCCATCAAAAGCAGTTGAAAAGACACCATATGAGATATGGATTGGTAAGAAACCAAATTTGTCTTTTCTCAAGATTTGGGGATGCGAAGCCTATGTGAAATATTTGATTTCAGATAAGTTATCACCAAAATCTGTGAAATGCAATTTTGTTGGTTATCCAAAAGAAACTAAAGGTTATTTCTTTTACAATCCTAGTGAAAACAAAGTGTTTGTTGCTAAGGGTGGCACATTCCTGGAAAAAGAGTTTATTTCCAAAGGAATCAGTGGGAGTAAAGTACACCTACAAGAAAATATGGATAACCAAGTTGAAAGTGAGTTTCAAATGGAACAACCTGATTCACAAGAAGTTGTTGAGTCAGAACCAGTAACACAAGTCCAACGTAGATCAAGTAGAGTTCGTCATGAGCCCGAGAGATATGGATTTCTCGTCACGAATGAAAATGATCTGATTCTGTTAGAAGAGAATGAACCTTCCACGTACATGGAAGCTGTCTCTAATTCAGAATCTGAAAAATGGCTTGATGCTATGAAGTCAGAAATTCAATCCATGGACGACAACAAAGTATGGACTTTGGTTGATCTCCCAAAGGGTGCTAAAGCAATAGGGCACAAATGGGTTTTCAAGTTGAAAACGGACATGGATGGGAATATTCAGACTTATAAAGCAAGGTTAGTGGCAAAAGGTTACCGACAAATTCATGGTATAGACTATGACGAAACCTTTTCTCCAGTAGCTATGATCAAGTCCATCAGAATTCTTGTTGCCATAGCAGCATATTATGACTATGAGATATGGCAAATGGATGTCAAAACAGCTTTCCTAGATGGAAACCTTGTTGAGGATGTGTACATGACACAGCCTGAAGGTTTTGTCGATCCAAAGAATCCTGATAAAGTATGCAAGCTTCAAAAGGCCATTTATGGTTTGAAGCAAGCATCAAGAAGTTGGAATCATTGTTTTGATGAATCGGTCAAAAAGTTTGGCTTCATCAAAAATGAAGATGAGCCTTGTGTGTACAAGAAGTTCAGTGGGAGCAATATAATTTTCCTAGTTCTATATGTCGATGACATATTGTTAATAGGAAATCACATTCCTACCTTGCAAGAAATAAAATCTTGGCTAGGAAAGTGTTTTTCTATGAAAGACTTGGGTGAGGCAGCCTATATTCTTGGAATAAAGATCTATAGAGATAGATCTAAGAGATTGATAGGCCTGAGCCAGAGTACATACATTGATAAGATACTGAAAAGGTTCAGTATGGATCAATCTAAGAAAGGAAATGTTCCTATTGGGCAAGGGATAAAGCTTAGTCGTAAGCAATGTCCTATGACAGTTGAAGAACGTCAACGCATGGATAAGATTCCTTATGCATCAGCTATAGGATCTATCATGTATGCCATGGTATGTACTCGGCCAGATGTCTCTTTTGCTTTGAGCATGACAAGTAGATATCAGTCTGATCCAGGTGATAGTCACTGGACTGCTGTCAAGAGTATTCTTAAGTACTTGAGAAGAACTAAAGATACATTCTTGATATATGGAGGCTCGGACAAAGATCTTGTTGTAAATGGTTACACGGATGCAAGTTTCCAAACTGATCAAGATCAGATGCAGTCACAGTCTGGGTATGTGTTCATTCAGAATGGAGGTGCGATAAGTTGGAAGAGTTCTAAGCAAAGCACGATAGCTGCATCTACAACAGAAGCTGAGTATATTACTGCATCAGATGCAGCCCAAGAGGCTGTTTGGATCAAGAAGTTCATCGAAGAACTTGGTGTCGTTCCTAGCATAGTGAATCCTGTGAGCCTCTTGTGTGACAATAATGGGGCAATATCACTTGCTAAGGAACCTAGTGTGTCACAAAAATCCAAACATATACTTCGGCGTTTTCACTACATAAGAGAAGTCATCTCAAGAGGAGATGTGAAGATATGCAAAGTTGCGTCTGAAGACAATGTTGCTGATCCACTAACAAAAGCTCTTTCACAAGCTGTACATGATGGTCATGCTAGGTCCATGGGTATTAGATACATTTGAGATTGGACTTAGGGCAAGTGGGAGATTGTTAGAGATTGTGCCCTAAGCCAATGTTGGATTATGTAAACAATCTTCTTAAGTCATTAATAAAGACTTATTTTATCATATATATTTGTATGTTAGTATTTATGATAATGTATCCATGAATTAATTGTGTAATTCTAAATTTCCCTAGTCGATTGTTATTATGGAAATAATAACAAACTAAGACTAGTGTGAGTGATAATGGATATTCATAAGATGAATATAGTGTATACAGTAGTGTACCGTTGAAGTTGGCTCTCTGTGGTGGAGCGTACCATTGAAATTGAATCGAGAGTGCATATTTATTCCTTGATCGATAATTTTAGAAACCAAAATTTTTGCTCCTTCGATCAAGAATAAATACGGCTTGATTGTTTTGCCCCTGGATACCTGCAAAAGATAAGGAATACCCTTCTCGGGATAAATGTGAATTCTGAAAATTGAGAAAAATCTCTTACCTGAGGTTTAGAGGATGCCCCAATGTCTTGTTATTTCTGCTTTTGGAGTGCTC
The DNA here is from genome assembly GCA_039660915.1 of Euphorbia tirucalli. Lineage (NCBI taxonomy): Eukaryota > Viridiplantae > Streptophyta > Magnoliopsida > Malpighiales > Euphorbiaceae > Euphorbia > Euphorbia tirucalli. The sequence goes on along the minus strand of CM077632.1, from coordinate 48,338,630 downwards.
ACGATTCGAGGCAGCCCGATGATGATAGCGAGTACCTATACTTGTGTTGGTCTTTGATGCATGTATGCATGTGTGTATGTATGCTTTGAATGTATGTGCATATGATTATGATGTTTTTTATGCTTTGCTTGGTGCAGACGATGATTGGGATTCAGCGTCAAGAGTCCACTCGTTTGAGGGCGAAGGTTGACCAGTTGTGTCGACGGGTCACCGAGTTAGAGATCATATATCAGGCCTTCAGAGATCGAGTGGAAGATTTTGTTGGGATTCGTCATTGGAAAAATAACATGGCGCAGCGGAAAATACACCGTTTAAAATTTCCTAGAATCCACCTATCGTGTCCAATTACCATTGATTAGAATAAAATCAAATAAGAATCAAGAGAGATTAACTCACCGGATTCGTCTCCTCTAGAGACTGCTGCAGAATCGTTTCTTGAAATTGCGATCTCCAAAGTCCGGTGCACGACCAACTATTGAGTGGGAACCGGTGCTAGCCGAAGACGCGAAGGAATGGAGGTTTAATGCTGGGATTTTCGGCTGTTTTGGGGCTGCTATTGGTGGCTGAAATTTCCAGCAATTAATTAGAGTTGAATTAGGTTTTTATTCCTTAAGTGTGCCCTTTTATAGACACCTTGTCTAATTGGGTTCTAATTAGGTTAATTAAACCCAAGCCCACTAGGATTATAATTACATAAATAAACTTTAATTAAAAAGTATATACTATGTAATTTAATTCCATTTGGCTAAATTTAATTACCCCTAAATAAAATTAAATCACACTTAAGTTAATACAATACATGTATTTAATTTTCCTACTTAGGAAAATTATTTAATTAATTGTTTACTTTATGTAATTCAATTAATTGATAAATTAATTAATTACATTATGTAAACTTATTAATTAAATTAAATTCAACCCAATGTTAATTAATTACCTTGACACCGAATGTCAACTAATTAATTAACGCATTCCTTCCAATGTACATTACATGTACAATTTCTATAAGTTCCAGCTCAGTTGATCTATGTGCACGATCCTATGGGTCTGTCTTTTTGTTGGCAGTAGGCCCAAGGCCCACAGACTGTAAGTGGGTTCTAGCAAACTATTACAGCCCCCAATTAAGACAGAGATGCAGCAGTCTTTAGAAGACACTCACCCGGTAGTAATCTCATAGTGTCCTTTGCCTAACGATATCGATATGAATAAACAAGAGGCATGGTGTCTGTCATCCTCTTCTGTTGTTTATTATATTTCTTGATCTTGAGTTGACTGATTAATCAAATAAGCAACCAACTTATTTGGGTATGGCCATACACTTATCAGTCCCACTCATCAAGTGGCCAATGATATCATCTCGGTGTCACCCGAGTGGCAATTCCATCACTTCATCATCAATATCAACATGTTCACCGGTCCACCCAATCATACCCGTATTTAGCATCCTTTTACAGACCTGTTAGGCGTATGTCAAAGTGAACCGGATTCCATATTGATATTATAATGAAATCTGGTCTGAGGACAAAAGAGACCTACTCAAGAAAGACCTATGACATAACAACCATGTGGCTTTCTTGTGCGGATCGATCCAGTCCCATGTCAATGACATGTACCTATATTCATGACTGACTATACAAGTACTATGGCTAGTTAAGAACTACCATACAATCATCAAATATACAAGTCTATGGTTCTATTCGTTCCCACGATTAGAACAGACCTGGGATAGGTTTTATGATTATCAATCAATGGATACTCTACTCATATTATAGCACAAGATATAAATGAAATAGATTAATTGCCTTTATTAATGTGACACAAATAATGTATTCATACATGACTCTTAATGTATAATACAAAATACAAGAATCCAATGCCCTAAGAACTAGGGCACCCCAACAATCTCCCACTTGCACTAGTTCCAAGTGGGCATTGCCCTAATTCCTATAGATCTGGTATAACCGTCGTGCTGTGTCTGCAACAGCCCTTTGGTCAATGGATCAGCGACATTATTCTTGGTGTCAACCCTCTGCAATGATATGTCACCTATGTTCACGATCTCCAGAATGAGGTGAAACTTTCTGAGTACATGTTTGGATCTCTTGTGTGACCGGGGCACCTTAGCTTGTGCGATGGCCCCGTTGTTGTCACTAAAACATCAACTGGGTCTAGGATAGTGGGCACTATTCCCAACTCAGTTATGACTTTCTTGATCCAAACGGCTTCCTTTGAGCTTCGCACACAGCTATGTACTCAGCTTCCATTGTAGAGTCAGCAATGGTGGCCTGCTTTGAGGACCTCCAACTAATGGCACCGCCATTCAGGGGAGAAACATAACCAGACTATGACTGGTTCTCATCCTCATTGGTCTCAAAGGTTGCATCAGTGTAACCTGACACTACCAGCTGATCTTGACCTCTATACACTAAGAAAGCATCCTTAGTCCGGTTAAGGTACTTCAAGATTGCCTTGACTGCCTTCCAGTGTTCCTCACCGGGGTTCGACTGGTACCGGCTAGTCATACTTAGTGCAAACACGACATCAGGCCTCGAACATAACATGGAGTACATGATAGATCCAATAGCAAATGCATAAGGGATCTTTTCCATGTTCTCCCGGTCCTTCTTTGTATTAGGACCATCTTTCTTACTTAGCTTCAACCCATAGCGCATAGGCAAGAATCCTTTCTTTGCCTTGTCCATGCTGAATCCTTTTAGAACCTTGTCAATGTACGTGGCCTGACTTAGGCCTAGATGCCGATTGGATCTATCTCTGTAGATCCTGATCCCTAAGATCGTCTCAGCTTCGCCCAAGTCCTTTATTGCGAAGCACCTACTCAACCATTGCTTAACCCCTTGCAGTGTTGGTATGTCGCCTCTAATGATAAGGATGTCGTCAACATACAGCACTAGGAAGGTGGAAACACTCCCACTAACCATCTTATACACACAGAGCTCATCAGAATTCTGTGTGAAGCCATATTCCATAATGGCCTCATTGAATCTCTGATTCCATGACCTCGATGCTTGCTTCAATCCATAAATGGATCTTTAAAGCTTGCATAGCCAGTTTGGATACTTTGGATCGATAAAACCCTCAGGTTGTGCCATCTACACATCCTCGAGTAGCTTTCCATTAAGGAAAGCGGTCTTAACATCCATCTGCCATATCTCATAATCGTACCATACAGCTATGGCTAGTAGTATCCTAATGGATTTGAGCATAGCAACTGGTGAAAAGGTTTCATCATAGTCAATTCCTTGAACTTGCTTGAATCCTTTTGCCACCAATCGCCCCTTGAAGGTGTTGTCGGCCTTTAACTTGAAACACCACTTGCAACCTATCACCTTAGCACCCGGAGGTGGATCCACCAAGTTCCATACTTGGTTATCATGCATAGATTGCATCTCAGCCTCCATGGCTTTGCGCCATTGATCTGAGTGTGGGCTTTCAATAGCCTCCTGATAGGTCTTGGGCTCCTCTTGGTCAACGACCATAAGGTCCCCATCATCAGTCACGAGAAAGCCGTACCTCTCTAGCTGATGACATGTCCTACCAGACCTTCTAAGGTCCTGTGCAACCGTTTCTGGTTTCTCAATTTCTTGAGTAGTCAGATTGGTTCCCAAAGCATCCTCAGCAGTAGCTGCAGGAGTTTGTGAGTCTTGAACTTCTGAAAGTTCAACATTACTCCCACTGTCTCTCTTGGAAAGGAATTCCTTCTCCAAGAAGACTGCATTTCTGGCTATGAAAACTTTGTTTTCGGCCAGATCGTAGAAGTAATAACCCTTAGTTTCCTTAGGGTAACCCACAAACTGGCACTCGACAGATTTGGACTTGAGTTTGCCACTTGTCAATTTCTTAACATGTGCATCACAGCCCCAAATCTTCAAGAAGGTAACATTCGGCTTTCGGCCTTTCCATAGTTCATATGGTGTTCCCTCAACTGCCTTGCTTGGTGTATTATTAAGAATGTAAGCAGCTGTCTCTAAAGCATATCCCCAAAAGGAGACAGGGAGTGTAGCAAGACTCATCATCGAGCGGACCATGTCAAGTAAGGTCCTATTCCTCCTTTCTGACACTCCATTCCACTGGGGTGTACCAGGAGGAGTGAGTTGGGATATGATCCCACACTCTCTCAAAAATGAGTCAAAATCTTGGCTCAAATATTCACCCCCTCGGTCAGACCGAAGTGCTTTTATTTTCTTGCCAAGTTGGTTTTCTACTTCATTCTTAAAGTCCTTGAACCTTTGGAGAGTCCCAGACTTATGCTTCATCAGATACACGTAACCGTATCTGCTGAAGTCATCCGTGAAGGTGACGAAGTAAAGAAAACCATATCTAGCACTAGTGCTCATTGGGCCACATACATCAGAATGTATTAGCTCCAATAACTCTGAGGCCCTTTCAGCAGTCTTGCTAAAAGGCGCCTTTGTCATCTTGCCTCTCAAACAAGATTCGCATGTGTCATAAGGCTGGATGTCAAATGACCCTAGCACTCCACTAGAGTGAAGCCTAGCTATGCGCTTCTCATTTATATGGCCAAGTCGACAATGCCAGATGTAAGTAGGATTAATTTCATTTTGTTTAATCCTTTTAGTATTTATGTTATAGATTGAACTTTCACGTTTTAGATCAAGGATATATAAGCCATTTTCAAGAAATGCTGTTCCATAAATAATATTGCCACATTGCATAGAAATTCTACCATGTCCAATATTAAATACAAAACCAGAAATATCCAACAAAGAAACGGAGATAATATTCCTGCGCATTGCAGGTACAAAATAACAGTTTCTTAGTTCCAAAACAAGTCCACTAGGCATCTCCAAGAAATAATCTCCGATCTCCACGGCCTGAACCCGAGCACCATTTCCGACTCGAAGATCTACTTCTCCAGATCCTAATAATCTCCTATTTCTTAGACCCTGCACATTTGAACAAATGTGAGATCCACATCCAGTGTCCAAGACCCAAGATGTAGAAATAGCCAGATTAATCTCAACAACATAAATACCTGAAGCAGCAGTTTTGCCCTTCAGTTGCTCCCTTAGCTTTGGACATGAGCTCTTCCAGTGCCCCTTCTCATGACACTCATGGCAAACATCGTCAGGAGAGGCAACCCTTGCTTTAGGTTGGGCCACCACCTTTTTGCCCTTAGCCTTGGCCTTTTGGGCCTTAGCCTTGGCCTTAGATTTGGCCTTTCCCTTAGCAATGGGCGTATTGCCCTTGTTCACCAGCAATACTTCAGGAGTCTTCTTAAGAGACTGCTCAGCAAGCTTGAGCATGCCATGCAGCTCAACAACCGATTTATCCAACCCTTGCATATGGTAATTCATGATAAACTGGTTGTAAGACTCAGGAAGTGACCCGAGAATAATGTCTGTTGCCAAGTCCTGCAGAACTGGCGAGCCGAGGTGGGCAAGTGTATCAATATACCCCTTCAACTTTAGCACATGAGTGCTAACAGAAGTCCCAGCTGCCATCACAGTCGTGCAAAGTGCCTTAGTTGTCAGGTAACGTTCCTGACGAGCCTGATCTTGGAACATCTTTTTAAGCTGATCCATCATCTCATAAGCATGCTCGTCCATGAATTGTTTCTGAAGATCAGAAGCCATGGTACCCAGCATGAGGCACGAGACATCTCGGTCATCCCTCACATGCCGATCGTACTCCTCCACCATCGCCGTGGTGATGCCTCGACCTGCAGGAGGGCCAGCTGGTAAAGGAGCATTCAGTACATACTCCTTAGACTCTTGTCTAAGAACTATTTGTAAGTTCCTAGCCCAGTCCAGGAAGTTAGTCCCCGAAAGCTTCTCCTTCTCCAAGAGTGACCTAAGTGAGAGTGAGTTGTTGTTTGTTGCAGCCATTTAAATTGCTTAACTGAAATGGGATTATCTACATGGAAGAAATCATTGCTTGAGTTACAAATAAGGGACTTTTAAGCCAATTCAAATTAATAATCCGATTTTAATTTGTTTGTTGGTGTTGTTAATTGGCTGACTTGACCAAGATCCATAACTTATCAATGACTGGCCGAACTAGGGCTCACTAACCAACCATTGAGTCGTTTGGTAGGACAACCTATCCAATCCTTCCATGAAGGACTCTTGGTTTGATGGGCTTATTGACACTTTACCCATCTGTGCTTAGGGCCCGCTCTGAGCTAATGCTACCCATGTTGAGTCAAACCACCATTCACATGTTAATCATACCAAGTATCTTAACCCTCGACGGCCCACCGAATACTACAATATACCCAGCTAGGGCATGGCGCACATTGCAGCATCAATGGGAGGAAGAGGTGTGAATGTGGGAAGCACTTTTAAGCGACTCAATATTTTAATTTCCGGATTATAATTAAGTGATACGGCTTAGCATGCATAAATGCGGGTAATAATTTGGTGATCCATACATCCATATTATATGACAAATGCAATAGCATACTTAATTTAAAATAAATGAGATCCTATGGGCCTTTAATTACAACCTAATGAAAAACTAGATATCCTATCTAATTCTTCATGGGCCAGACTGCAATCCTTCTTGGGCTCCCACCATGGGCTTGCTCCATTTGGGCCTTCCTCCATACTTGATGCAATTACAATAATTTTGTAAAATAAAATCTATTCTAAAATTACATCAAAATAAAAAAATGGCACGCAGGCCATATTTCCCAAAATTAAATTACAACCGATAATAATTTAGGGCCCATAGAACTCAACATAACATTTCAAACAAAGTACCTGTCGTGCATATACATACCAATATAATGCATGATCATGGCATTCCAAATTATAAATATAAATGTTAAGCCAAGTTACTTAGGGTGAAATCGCCAATTTTAACAAATGTGACTAAGGCCCATAAAGGCCCAATGGATAACATCCATAAATGCAAAATTAACAATTTTGCTCCCACTTGAATTTAGGTTGTCACAAATTTAAAATTTAGCTCTCCCAATTTTAACCGGTGTCACGGTTTATTGGGCCAATTTCACAAAGTCCATATTCAATTTAATATGCAAACAATTAAATTAAATATGCATGCCAACAAAATAAATAATTTAAACACAAATTAATTTAAAAAAAAAAATTTAATTTAATTTGCATTAGGGTCCGGGATAAAAAAATACCCGCAAAATCCAAAACCGGACCCGAAACCCGCGCGCGGCGCTGCTGTCCCGGCGGGGCAGCAGTGCCGCTGCGCGGCAGCCTGCCCACTGGGCTGCTGCCGCAGCTGCATGCTGCGGCAGCAGCAGCTGCTGCCGCTGGATGGAATCGCAATTTGCGATTCCATCCAGCCCAAAAAACATTTTTTTTTAAATCATAAACAAAAAAATATTTCCAACAAAATATATATATATAATTAATATACAAAACAATTTTAGATGGAAAACAATTGGGGAAAAATAATCAAAAACCCCAATCCAACAATTCTAGGGTTTATCCAAAACAAAGCCAATTAAGCAAAAACCCTAAAATCACAAACTTGAAACCCATTCTTTCTCAAAGAACGCTTTCAAGAACCAATTCCAATCAATCTAATGGACAAAACCTAGGCTCTGATACCACTGTTGGGATTCGTCATTGGAAAAATAACGTGGCGCAGCGGAAAATACACCGTTTAAAATTTCCTAGAATCCACCTATCGTGTCCAATTACCATTGATTAGAATAAAATCAAATAAGAATTAAGAGAGATTAACTCACCGGATTCGTCTCCTCTAGAGACTGCTGCAGAATCGTTTCTTGAAATTGCGATCTTCAAAGTCCGGTGCACGACCAACTATTTAGCGGGAACCGGTGCTAGCCGAAGACGCGAAGGAATGGAGGTTTAATGCTGGGATTTTCGGCTGTTTTGGGGCTGCTATTGGTGGCTGAAATTTCCAGCAATTAATTAGAGTTGAATTAGGTTTTTATTCCTTAAGTGTGCCTTTTTATAGACACCTTGTCTAATTGGGTTCTAATTAGGTTAATTAAACCCAAGCCCACTAGGATTATAATTACATAAATAAACTTTAATTAAAAAGTATATACTATGTAATTTAATTCCATTTGGCTAAATTTAATTACCCCTAAATAAAATTAAATCACACTTAAGTTAATACAATACATGTATTTAATTTTCCTACTTAGGAAAATTATTTAATTAATTGTTTACTTTATGTAATTCAATTAATTGATAAATTAATTAATTACATTATGTAAACTTATTAATTAAATTAAATTCAACCCAATGTTAATTAATTACCTTGACACCGAATGTCAACTAATTAATTAACGCATTCCTTCCAATGTACATTACATGTACAATTTCTATAAGTTCCAGCTCAGTTGATCTATGTGCACGATCCTATGGGTCTGTCTTTTTGTTGGCAGTAGGTCCAAGGCCCACAGACTGTAAGTGAGTTCTAGCAAATCATTACAGCCCCCAATTAAGACAGAGATGCAGCAGTCTTTAGAAGACACTCACCCGGTAGTAATCTCATAGTGTCCTTTGCCTAACGATATCGATATGAATAAACAAGAGGCATGGTGTCTGTCATCCTCTTCTGTTGTTTATTATATTTCTTGATCTTGAGTTGACTGATTAATCAAATAAGCAACAACTTATTTGGGTATGGCCATACACTTATCAGTCCCACTCATCAAGTGGCCAATGATATCATCTCGGTGTCACCCGAGTGGCAATTCCATCACTTCATCATCAATATCAACATGTTCACCGGTCCACCCAATCATACCCGTATTTAGCATCCTTTTACAGACCTGTTAGGCGTATGTCAAAGTGAACCGGATTCCATATTGATATTATAATGAAATCTGGCCTGAGGACAAAAGAGACCTACTCAAGAAAGACCTATGACATGACAACCATGTGGCTTTCTTGTGCGGATCGATCCAGTCCTATGTCAATGACATGTACCTATATTCATGACTGACTATACAAGTACTGTGACAACCCCGACCTCGGTAAGCGTGCAAAGATGGAATTCAATGCACGAGATCGGTAATCATCGAGCAAACCAACTATCTAACTATATAAATTGAGCCTTAAAAATGCTAAGTAATGAATAAATAAATAAATAAATATCCTTACAAACCATTGTTAAGCAATAAATGAATAAATGAAATAAAGTCTAGTAATATGCCCAACTATAGTAGCTAATGCCTAAAAAGAATCCGTCCACTCGCCCAAGTCCCATCACGACACAACAATCACACGTCAAGCATCGGCATCGGTACCTACAAAATCTGAAAAAAAATGGTCGCCACTTAGTGACGAGTAACTACAGTGTCCATATTCGAACACCTAAAACCGAATAGCTTGAAAATAAGGCAAAAACAAATTGAAATAAAGCTGAGCGAGTAAAACAGTTTAAATAATAAAACAAGAATAAAGTAAAGCGAAGAAAAAGAGTTTAAACTAATTAAATTAAGAAACATGATATGAAATCAAACCAACATTGGTATAAAAATCTCATGATAAAAAAAATCAGTCTCGGATATAAAACTCATCAGTCAATTTCTCAATCCAAAATCGCCAACGAATAGCAAATAGGTCGGACGCTCGGGAAAAAGAAAAAAAAAACGCAGTCCCCTAATCCCACAATCAATCAAAAAGTCTAAGCTGGCCAACTCTCCCATTTACGAGGGAAAAACCGCAGTCCACTCGCCTAATGAGAACGACTAGACCGCCTACTCGAAAAACCGCAGTCAAGCAGGTCCATCATTGGACAAATACCAATGAAGAGGTCTATGACCACTCAATCGAAAAACCGCAGTCGAAAGAGTCCATCATTGGGCAAATACCAATGAAGAGGTCGGACCACTCACAAGAAAAACCGCAGTCAAGTGAGTCCATCATGGGCCAAGTGCACCATGAAGAGGTCAAAAATATCACAAGGGAAACACTGTCCATATGCCAGAAAAACCGCAGTCCGGCAACTCCCATATGCAATCGTGTATCAAAAACCAATTTTCAAACCAATCTCATCAAATCAACATTAGGGTGCCACTTTAGGCTTAACCCAAAATCAACATCAAATCCAAGGACCAATTGTCCAAAACATGCCATTATAGGCTATTCTTCCTCAATATAAAACCAAAAGACCAAGTGTCCACATAAACCAATTCAGTTCATCAAAAATCCACCAAGTGTGGTATAAAAACATCCTTAATCCAAAACACCAAATATGGCAGATCCACTGCCTGAATTTCAAAACAGTATAAACCATATGAAAACTCTTCCAAAAATTCTCAAAATTTTAAGGAACCAAGTTCAATTTAATACACACAAAATGCAATTCGTTTCGTGTCATTCGGATAAGTGTACAAAAAAAATATAGGCCAAACAGTGAGGCTGTCCCGAAAACAGGGCAGGCAGCAGGTCAGGAAAACAAAATTCAGAATAAAATAGTTGCACTTGTCCAAAAATCATGAAATAATTCAGGGAGCAACATAGCATTATAATCTTCAAATACCAACTGGAATTTCATGAATTCATTAACCAGAGCAAAAGTTAAAAGCGTCCAAAGATTACTGATCACAGATTCCTGGAAACAGAGCACCAAATTTTACACTATGTTAAAATCAGTATAACCCCAGTTTACCATCATAATTAGAAGAGAAAATATAAAGCACTTTTGTAGTTCATAATCTTAGAAAAATTTTGCAAGTGGTTTCATGTAAAAATTCGAAGTACACAAAAAGATATGAATTTTCAAACATTATAGGTCAGTGCTGAAAACAATCAGGGGCAGTTTCAAGTAACAGCTTTGGGTGAATTTTTAGGACATGAAAACCAATGAATTTTGACATGGTTTCTTCTACGAATTTTCAGTTTAACATGTTATCTAAAACATATAAAAATTTCAGAAGTTTCTGAGAACCAGAACCTATTTAAAACGAATTTAGAAAAATGTTGTGCAGGCTGTCCAGCAAGGGTATTCTATCAAACACCTTATGTGCAAGTTTTTAAATCATCATACCAGTCCTATAATTCGAATTCTATCAACCCAATTGACCAAAATCAGTAAACAAATCATGCCAATTCAAATTCTAGCAATACCAATCAAGTTATTACAATTAATTTAATCAATTCCAACATAAAAAAAAACATAAAAGCCCTAATTTCTACCATTCAACCCTAAGTGTAGGAGTATGGATAGAGTAGTTACCTTTGATTGCTAAGTCCTATTGCTCAAATTGATGATCCAAGGGAATAATTAAAGGTGTTGATGGCCAAATCCAAGGAGCAAATCAAACCCAAAACCAACTTCCTAACAATTGTTGAACAAAAAGTTTAAACCCTAAATTCTTTGTCATGGTCGAAACTTTTAACAAGGAAAAGGGAGGGGAATACCTTGAATTGAGCTTCTAAACCTCAAGTATGCAATGAGAACAATCAATGAAGGGGTGTGGTAGAGGTAGGAGGTCGAAAATTTGAGAGAGGGGAAGGTGGGATGCTTGGCCGAATTGCACACACAAGGGAGAGGGGGAGATGAGCTTTAGTGTAGTTAGGACTTTATGTTGTAGAATGAGTGTGAATTAGGTTAAGGAGGGATTAAATAGAGAGGGATTATGATAAATACAAGTTGGCCGAAATGTCTAAATATATTAGTCCTAAAATATATAATTTTCCTAACCCCAAAATATTCACAAAATTTAATCATGTTTAAAGATGCATTTAAATATAATAAGCTTAAGGTATTAAATTAAATTAATTAATTAAGCCTAAAAATATTAAATGCCATAAAATTAAAATAATGAGAATAATTTATTTAATAAGAATAATGATGAAAAATATTATTAAAATATTCGGGGTATTACAAGTACTATGGCTAGTTAAGAACTACCATACAATCATCGAATATACAAGTCTGTGGTTCTATTCGTTCCCACGATTAGAACAGACCTGGGATAGGTTTTATGATTATCAATCAATGGATACTCTACTCATATTATAGCACAAGATATAAATGAAATAGATTAATTGCCTTTATTAATGTGACACAAATAATGTATTCATACATGACTCTTAATGTATAATACAAAATACAAGAATCCAATGCCCTAAGAACTAGGGCACACCAACAGATTTGGAGGCCCAGATAGGAATTATGGGTGAGCATGTGAGCAAGAACCCGACCGAGGAGCTAGGAGATGACGAAGAAGATGATGGTGATGCCGGCTTTGCACCTCCTTAGGCCTATTTCTCCGTTTTTCTACTTGTGATGTATTGACCCATCTATGGGTTACTTTCTTTGACTCTTGCACATTCTTGTTGCTTCATGATGTACTTGGTGGCTTGGATGATTTACACCTTAGAGCTACCCCACACCGAATTGGTTTGATTGGCTAAGGAGCCAGACTAACGTCTCTATATGATGGGTCTGCCCCTGCTGGGATATTTCTGGTGCGACAACTGAGACCTGGGCCAGAGGTGTCCAGCTGCTTGGATTGACCCATGTGACTTTCTACTCTCCTGCTCGGTTGTGCAGACAGTATGATCAGCTGCAGGGGATCCTTCGATCTTTGTGCACCATTGAGTGCAGAGTGTTTACACCACAGTGGCCTTAACATGTGTAGCATCAGTGGATGCATCCTGATTGCTTCCCCATGAGACGTGGATGTGAGGTGCTAACTTTGAGGTACCCCAGTCTTTAGAGGATTAGAGTTATCTGAGCTTGATGCTACTGTATGACTTCTATTCTTTTTTTTTTTTTTTTTTTGTTTTATGTCCTAACTTTTGCATAGGTCGCCATTTCGGGTTTTCGGCCTATCGGACTGTCTTTACTTTTACCTGAACAGCCCTTTCGGGTTTTCAATTCAGTAGACTTTTTTGTGTCCTAATTTTTATATAGACCGCCCTTTCGGGGTTTTGATCTATCGGACTTCTTCTTCCCCTTTTATTTTATTTTATTATTATTTTTTTTAGTGTGATGCATGCAAACGAAATTGTATACTGTTGGATATGCCCTAGTCCCAAGGCCTTGGTCCTTGTGTTTGTATGATACATTGTACCTTTTATGTAAGATATGTATGATACAATCTGTGTTAATCAATAAAGGCATCAATCTATTTACTATATGTCTTGTGCAATATTTTAAATAGAGTATCCAATGGACATATCCATATCCATGTTGTCAAGTGTGAGGCACTTGGCAGTAAGACTGTGGATAGGGAAAACGATATGGCCATAAAGTCATCCGTAGTCTGTTCCAGTCATGGGAATGAATGGAACCAAAGACTATCATTAACCTTGGTTGTATGACGGTGTCTGACCGGTCATAGAACATGGAATGTCAACCAGGTTAATGGGTACATGCAAAAAGGGCATGGTACTGGATCGATCCACTTAACGGGAATCCACATGGTGTCACATCACATCGGATTCTCGTGTAGTACTTGTATGGATCCTTTGACCTGATCATATGATGGTACTGGATGTGAAGTGGCATACTTTGGTGTACGCCCAACGGGCCTGTAAAAGGGTGCCAAGTACGGGTACATTCGGGTATGTTAATGAACATTGCAGTACTATGGATATGCAGATGGGAATGTCACTCAGTGTTCCACTGAGAAGATATCACTGGCCTCTTGATGAATACAGCTGATAAGAGTGTGGCCACACCCAAACAAGTTGGAACTTGTTTGTGAATATCAGTGCATTCGGGATCAAGTTAATGTCCATACACAATAGAGGGTGATCACACCATGCCTCTGTGTTGGACTCCGATATCGATGACATGGGATATACAAGTTTAAACTACTGGGTTAAAGTTTCAGTTTGACTGCTTACTCCGTCTTAATTGGGGGCTACAGTGGCTTGCTAGAGCCCAACTGGAGTCTGTGGGCCTTAGCTCACTGCCAACATAAAGACGGGCCCATCGGATCGTACACATTGAACGTCTGGACTTTGACTAGTCGGATTAAGTGTGTACTTGGTGTATACACATCAAAACAAGAGAGAGGTTTATTAATTATATTATTTAGCTCAATTGGATTGGTCAAGTATAATATAATTAATATTTCTTAGGTCATCACTTAATTAATTCAATGAATTAAGTTAAGTGTTTATTTCCTAGGTGGGAATAATTCTACATGTATAGGTTTACATGTTTGTCATCTTATGGATGTCATATTTAATCTCTTGGTTTATTTGATATGTCACAAATGAATTTTATTTTTGGTGTAAGTAACCTATTATATAGTATAAGAGTGTTACATACATGTAGGAATAAAATTTAATGTGACATCACATAAAATCAAAGATGTAAGTATGGTATTGGGCATGAAAAAGTGATGCCCTTCCTTGGTGACATGTTGGCCGAATTTTTGGAGATATTTTGCCAAGTTGTGGTGAGTCATATGTGATAAGAAGGATGACTCACATTAAGGACAAAAGGTGATGATCATTTGTGATGAGTCATGGTTTGACTTAAGGTGGAAAAGTTGGACTTTTCTACTTGAGATCTTTATGTGATGAGTCATGGTTTGTCTTTTAGGGATATAAAAGAAATATGGCAGCCATATTTCTCCACTTCTTGGCCGAAATTTACATCTCCCCTCACTCTCTCTTATTGATTTTCCGAACCGCTAGCACGGGTTTCAGTCCGAGAGCCGTTCGTGTACGGGACGAAGGAGGAAATCTAATTTGGTTTCTGCAGTCATCATCTGTCTCTTGGAGAGACTTAAGGTGAACTTTTAAAACCTTCTTCCTTGTGCTTTGTGTTTTTGATTTCCACTACTTAAGCTCCTGGGACCGGATTCGAGGAAATCGACGCGTATTTCCGCTTTTTCGGTCGATTTCCCGTGACGAATCCCAACATATACAGCCATATATGCATGATGCGAATTCAATTCCAAGTAGACTTAGGACATTTAAGCGAATAGAGCAAAGCGTTCATTCATTCACTCATTAATAATATTATAGCACAATGCACATCAAAGATGGAATGAAGCGAAGGACAAAATCAGTAATGGTATCCATCTTGACTGGATCCATGCCTGCCATCAACTGGTCTTTGCAGATTTTCCCGCTAATGGTGCTCACCTCTCCATCCTAACTTTTGCGTGGATGGCCTTTTTGGTTTTCGATCCATTGGACTGTCCTAATTTTTGCATGGATCGCCATTTCAGTTTTTGACCCATTGGACTTTTTTTTTGACATAGTATTGCCTGAGTTTGTCTTGGCTAATAGGGTTTACGACTTGGTCTCTGTCTCCCCTGGTACAGCCATGTCCATCCTTTAGGCTAATGAGTATAGCGTTTCTCCAGTACATGCTCTGACACTTGTTCTGTGTCCTTGCAAGGCAAATGGTAATTTGTCGACCCAAACTCTGTAGGTAACTATCACTTTTGATGGAATCCCTTTGATGGATTTATTGGACGCTTCTATTGCCCCGTTGGCTTGTGGGAGATATTGAGATGATCTATGATGCTCAGCCCTTTACTCTGGAATCTTTGTCACCCCGGCATGACATCGTACAGCCAGGCAAAGATTTTCATGTTCTTTTGCGGTACTTTTACAATTTTCTTTTCTCTCATCAGGCCTGAGGTCTTTCCAAATGGATACCATTTTTGGGTCATCATCTGTCCCTAGATTCATTTCATGCATTGATGCATCATGTGTGTTAGAGGCATTAAATGAATGTTTATATACATGCAAAGTTCCATCCGAAAAATATCATACAAGTAATTGAAATCAAATTCTATTAAATTAAACACCTGAGGGACTGAATTGTTCATATGATAAATGATACAAATAAAAAAAACTAAAACATAAAAATGACTATCGTCCTCCACATATGGAGGGTCTTCTTTTATTACAGCATCATGGTCCTTAATAGCTCGCGCACCCGGGCTAGCCAAAGTTGGGTAAGGGTTACTCTAAACACTTGGCTTCAAGGCCGGCTCGATAATCTTACCATCAATTACCAACTGTCTGATGGCCTTGATCAACTAGGTGCACTCATTTGTACGGTGACCTGTCATCACATGATAAGAACAAAAGTTATCTTTATCTGCCTCAGCTAAGGAATAAATGGCTTCAGACTCTGCAACAACCCAGTCTTCCTACATTTGGCGTAGATAAGAGACAAAGATTCTGCCCATGGGTTGGTAATCCTTTGAGGAGTTCCCGTTTCTCTACCTTGAGCTACAGCAGGCATATTCTCTTCTTGCATCTGTCCAAGGGTTGTGGTTTGAGCCGGTTTAGAACCAACGAATGTGGTTGCGGAGTTACCAGCCTTGTAGCCCTGTGCATACCCCTGACTGCCTTGATAAGTACCAAAATTCTGCTTGTTTCTTTAGTCTTCCTCCTCATATCTCTCGATTCGCTTAGCAAATTCTATTACTTCATTGAAAGAGTGGAACCTCTTCAGCTTCATTTTGTCCTTGTATTGATGTAGGCTTCCATCAACCAACTTCACGATGAGAGACTCTAACTTTGGAGCTCCATCCATCAGCACTTTAACATCTATCCATCTCTTGTAGTAAGATGGAATGGGTTCATTCGGCTTTTGGCAGATCCTCTCTGAGTCTTCAAAAGTAGTTTCCACCTGGGTATTGTAAGCATATTGCTTCACAAAAGCTTTAGATAGGTCCTCCCAAGTAGAACAGGTGTACAATGGCATCTTCATATACCACTTTGTCGCAGCATCCCTCAAAGTAGTCGGGAACAGATACAAGAGGTGACCTTTCCTGATTCCCATGCTTATCATCAGTCCCACATAACTATCCAGATGGGCTTCCAGTGGGCCTTCCCCAGTGTAGGGTGAAAGATAAGGCCTATGAAAACCAGCTAGCAGCGGCTCTTTTGCGTCAGCCATTAAAGTAGCTGGATCGACGCACTTAACAAGGTTATAGTGCACCATTTCCTTCAGCTTAGGCAGTATGGCTTCAACAACTTCTAATTGAGACACTTCTCCACAACTATCTCAATTGAGGCTTCTCTCGCCTTTGTAAAAGCTTCATCATCTTTAGACTGATGATCAGGCTCCCTATGGTTGACAATGCCACCACTTCCGCTGGGAACACTCCCTCTGACTCTATTCGTCACTTGGACAAAGTGTTGTCCTCCACTTTCAACCGAAGTCTGAGTTGGTGGAACAGTCTGAGTAGGAGTAGCAATCATTACAGCCTGCATTTACTCCCTAAGGGTAGCCTTAAATTCATTTGAACTCAGAAAAATTCTCAGGAAAGCCGCCATGTCAAAAGGTGCATTTCCACTGTTTCTGTCAGCCATTTCTGTTCTATTCGCCTTTTCCAATAAAGTCTGACTATCAACGGGTAAAGAGGGCAACTGAGTCTCAACCACCCGATTTGAATCTGACCCCGAATAAAGCCCTTCCATGGTGACTCGTTCTGATTCAACTGACTGAACTAGTTGACTCGGCTCTAACTTGACACGAACTACCCAATTTGAGGTTCGACTCCAAACTGCACATTCAACATGAGGTTAGAATCTTGGATGGATGTCGTGGACCTAGACTCGACACACTAAGTGGTGTGTATGATATGTTCATGTTCATGATTGAATGGTGTTTCATGGATGGGGATGATGATGAAAATAACCATTATATTTTGCTTCTTTTTATTTTGGACATTCTAAGTATACCCCATGCCATACGAAAGACAATGCAAAAATGTCACGTGTGAGCCGTAACACGTACAGAGTTTCGGCACCTTCAGGGCATCTAGTGGATGTCATGAAATGGTCACATGTGTACCGACACACGGACAGAGGTTCGACCCTTCGTTGGTCAATGAGATGATATGAAGTGGTCATATGGGAGCTGTTCCATAGACAGAGTTTCGATGCTTTTATGGCATCTTGGATGAAGTGATGTCACAAACAAAGTTGTGTGTCGGAACCGTACCGACGGGCGAAAAATCTTAATTTTAATTTAATTTTATTTAATTCTTATGATCATTCGTGCAATGATTTATATATTAATTTATTGTGATGTTCAGTTAATAACATTTTATAGAGTCACCACCAATCGAGTTTTGGTCCGATTGGACATCTTAAATAACCAGAGATTTATATGGATTCGTTTGCTAATTACGTATAGGGAAGATAATAATCACCCTACCCTGCCCATAGTTGAGTACTAAAAGTCATTAATTATTCTTGTGGGATGTATTTCTTTCATGCTTTTTGTATCCATACGCGGATATGAAAAAAATTACATATTAGCTAGATGTATATTCGTAATAATATTGTATTTTAATTAACTTTTATTTATTCACATCCATGATATGGATATAAATAAAAAAAAATTATACAAATATTGAGTTAGTATTTTAATAAACAATGTATTTTACATCCATAACATGGATGCAAAATACACACGTATAACATGTGAAATAAATACAACAAATATGTGAAATATCTATATAATTATGTAGATCATACATTCATGCTTACAATAAAAGCGATAACAAATTTTATATCACTTTTTATTAAAATGAAATTTAAAGCCTATTGGTAATATAATTGATGATACTGCAAGCTTGGTCTTAATATAAAGTTAATTACAATTAACATAAATTAATCTTAAATTTCACAACCATAACATAGTCGTGAAATTAAACTCTAAAATTATGCATATAAAAATTCTATTTTTTGTTAAACTACTTTACTTTTAGAAATTTCAAATTTTTATAAACCCAAACTTTTAATTAATTCCTAACAAATCTACAAGTATAATAGCATAGAAATTAAACAAAATGAGATAAGAGACTTAATTTTTGGTTGGGCACAGGTGATTCTTAATACAATTAGTTTTAGCCCGTTCCTTTTTAGGCCCAAAAGAAAAGACCTAACCCATATACTCTTAATCCAAATCTTTTAAACCCAACAACTAAGCCCTAAACCGAACCCAACCCGGAATCTCTACCCAAGAACCAAACCCGGCCTATATAAACTCTTCTTCCTTTCAAACCCTAAGGAAGACTTTGTTATCAGCTACCTCCCTCTTCTTTAAAACCTAACCCTAACCCTCTCAAATCGGCCGCCTCTTTTCTCTCTTTCGGTCCCTGGACATTTTCTCTCTCTCGGTTTCTTTCTTTGGTTTCAGTCCAGCCACCGACTTCTTTCCTTTCTACAGAACCTAAAACCCGATCTTACCACTGGTTGCTCCTCTCTCTCCCCCTTGGTTTCATTCTTGGCAGCGATCGGTCTCTCTCCTCGTCGTTTTTTGTTTGAAAACTAAGCACGAATCCGGCTATAGTTATTGGGTCAAAACCTCTGTCTATAGTTATTGGGTCAAACCTAAGTGGGAGGGCTCCGTCGATTCGAATCAAAACCTCTTGGCCTCTGTATATTTTACGTCTATAGTTCACTGACATAGCCGTTGAGTACAGTTGGCTACCTCCGTCTAGACCACCATCATCGACTGCTGGTTGGCGGAGCTCGTCGAGCTCAGGTACTTTCCTTTTTTCTTCTTCTCGGTTTCTTACTTTATGTTTTCTGGCTTGTTGAGCTTGTTGATATTTTCTGGTTTATGGCTCTGCCTTGTTTTTTGTTCATTATTCTATATTTGTTTTTTCTGAAATGTCTTTTGATAATTTGGGTTTGGGTCTTAGTTTGCTTGATTTTTTTGGTTTATTTTGTATTTTGTGTATTTTTTCTATTTTCTGGTTGTTGGTGATGATTTGGGACTGATTCTTGGTGTTTCTCTGGTTTGTGTGTTTTGTTTTTGTTTTGTGCTTCTTCTGTATTGTTGGGTTTATGTTGGTGATGTGTGTGTTCAACTGGTGTTGTTGTAATACTTGATTTTAATGGTTTTGATGATTGTAGTATGATGGATTTAGGACTTACTTTATACATGGGTTTGGTTAATTACCACAGTTTAATGATTAATGCTTCTCTTAGGTAAATGTATAAAAGAGAACACAGAAAACAGAAACACTGTAAAAACAAATATATAAATAAGTATATAAATAGACAAGTATTTAGTATAGACATAGCATGTCTCTACATAATAATGGCGAAACAGTATAAATGTATTACATGTAGACGCTTTTCCTTGTATATTAATTTATGAAGATAAAAAGAAGAGATGTATATGTACTGCTGCCTGCTCTTGTTGTTTTTGGTCTTGTTTTCCATCGTTATTGCACTGCTTGTGAACTCCTCTAACTTATCTTCTTACTGGATATTTCAAAGGGACTGAAGGAGCTAATGCTTACTTCTCTCTTGATTTTTACTTCCAACAGGTGAAATGAAATTCAAAGAAAGTTTGGATTTTCAAGAGATGGAAAGATGAATTTTTTTCTCTCTAGGTTAGAGGAACCAGAACCTAGTTCTTCTTACTGAAAGAATAAGAAGAAAAGAGTTTGTGTTTTGGTGTTTTTTTTTCCCGTCCCCTTTCTGTGTTGAGGGACTGCCTCTTTATAGGCAACAATTCTACTGTACAAACTAGAATGGATTTAGTTGGGACTTGTTTTATCCCATTTAGTTTACATCTAAAAGGAAGGAACTCTAGTTTCCTTCCTCAAACTGCTGCATCAGCCTCCCATGCCTGCTGCAACTTTTTACTTTTTGCCATACTTTTGGCCATACTTTCGACTGTTGTAGTTTCAGATTCTGTAAAAAAAAATTGTCAAAAAAAAAAAGACTTTGTTTACATCTATTTATGTTCATGTATTTTATGGACTCTTCTTGTAAATACACTTTTGAGAAATGCATCTCTTTTTATTATCATTCTTTTGAAATTAATTCTCCTAGTATTCATAATAATAATAATAGTAATAATGTTGCTAATAATGGTAAAGCTATATTAATAATTATGATATTAGTAAATAATAACAAATGGAAATAATAATGATGATCATAACAATAATCCTACTATACTAATAGTAATAATATTAACACTAAGTGTCACAAATTAGACATGTTTAAATTTACTTTTTCAAAAAAAAAATAATAATAGAATAAAATAAAAAAATAAAAATTAAACCTACCTAAGGCGGTAGGACAAAACCGGTATCAACAGTTTCCCCCCTTTGTATAGTTTTAATATCTTAAAATTATACAAAGTAATCCTGGATACCCGTTTTGGTTAGTAATATAATTAAACAACTATAGCATAGCCGTTGATTTCTGTTTTGGAATCAATTTTTTAGTAATTGAAATTCGAATGAGATCCATCACGTGATGATCAAAATCTCATAAGCAAGATATTTGGAATCAATTTTCTAGGAATTGAAATCCGAATGAGATCAATCACATTACGATCAAATCTCACCAGCAGGAAATTTGGACTCAATTTTCTAGTAATTGAAATCTGAATGAGATAGATCATGTGATGATCAAATCTCATAAACATGAAATTTGGAATCAATTCTCTAGTAATTGAAATCTGAATGAGATAGATCACCTGACGATCAAATCTCACGAGCTGAAAATTTGGAATCAATTTTCTAGTAATTGAAATCTGAATGAGATCGATCACGTGACGATCAAAATCTCATAAGCAAGAAATTTGGGATCAATTTTCCAGGAATTGAAATCCGAATGAGATCAATCACATGACGATCAAATCTCACAAACATGAAATGTGGAATCAATTTTCTAGTAATTGAAATCCGAATGAGATCGATCACATGACGATCAAATCTCATGAGCAAGAATTTTGGGATCAATTTTCTAGGAATTGAAATCGGAATGAGATCGATCAACTGATGACCAAATGTCACGAGCAGGAAATTTGGAATCAATTTTCTAGTAATTGAAATCCGAATGAGATCGATCACATGACGATCAAGTCTCACAAGCAAGAAATTTGGAATCAATTTTCTAGGAATTGAAATCCAAATGAGATCGATCACATCACGATCAAAATCTCATGAGCAAGAAATTTGGAATCAATTTTCTAGTAATTGATATACGAATGAGATAGATCACATGATGATCAAATCTCATAAACATGAAAATTTGGAAACAATTTTCTAGTAATTGAAATGTGAATGAGATAGATCACCTGACGACCAAATCTCACAAACATGAAATTTGGAATCAATTTTCTAGTAATTGAAATCTGAATGAGATAGATCACCTGACGATCAAATCTCACGAGCAGAAAATTTGGAGTCAATTTTCTAGTAACTGAAATCTGAATGAGATCGATCTCGAGACGATCAAAATCATAAGCATGAAATTTGGAATCAATTTTCTAGTAATTGAAATCTGAATGAGATAGATCACCTAACGATCAAATCTCACAAACATATGATTTGGAATCAATTTTCTAATAAATGAAATCTGAATGAGATAGATCATGTGATGATCAAATCTCATAAACATGAAAATTGGAATCAATTTTCTAGTAATTGAAATCTGAATGAGATAGATCACCTGACGATCATATATCACGAGAAGAAAATTTGGAATGAATTTTCTAGTAATTGAAATCTGAATGAGACGATCACGCGACAATCAAAATCTCATAAGCAAGAAATATGGGATCAAGTTTCCAGAAATTGAAATCCGTATGAGATCAATCACATGACGATCAAATCTCACAAACATGAAATGTGTAATCAATTTTCTAGTAATTGAAATCCGAATGAGATGGATCACATGACGATCAAATCTCATGAGCAAGAATTTTGGGATCAATTTTCTAGGAATTGAAATCCGAATGAGATCGATCAACTGATGACCAAATCTCACGAGCAGGGAATTTGGAATCAATTTTCTAGTAATTGAAAGCCGAATGAGATCGATCATATGACGATCAAGTCTCACAAGCAAGAAATTTGGAATCAATTTTCTAGGAATTGAAATCCAAATGAGATCGATCACATGCTGATCAAAATCTCATGAGCAAGAAATTTGGAATCAATTTTCTAGTAATTGATATATGAATGAGATCGATCACATGATGATCAAATCTCATAAAGATGAAAATTTGGAAACAATTTTCTAGTAATTGAAATCTGAATGAGATAGATCACCTGACGACCAAATCTCACAAACATGAAATTTGGAATCAATTTTCTAGTAATTGAAATCTGAATGAGATAGATCACCTGACGATCAAATCTCACGAGCAGAAAATTTGGAATCAATTTTCTAGTAATTGAAATCTGAATGAGATCGATCACGAGACGATCAAAATATCATAAGCATGAAATTTGGAATCAATTTTCTAGTAATTGAAATCTGAATGAGATAGATCACCTAACGATCAAATCTCACAAACATAAGATTTGGAATCAATTTTCTAGTAAATGAAATCTAAATGAGATAGATCATGTGATGATCAAATCTCATAAACATGAAATTTGGAATCAATTTTCTAGTAATTGAAATCTGAATGAGATAGATCACCTGACGATCATATATCACGAGCAGAAAATTTGGAATCAATTTTCTAGTAATTGAAATCTGAATGAGACGATCACGTGACGATCAAAATCTCATAAGCAAGAAATTTGGGATCAATTTTCCCCGAATTGAAATCCAAATGAGATCAATCATATGATGATCAAATCTCACAAACATGAAATGTGGAATCAATTTTCTATTAATTGAAATCCGAATGAGATCGATCACATGACGATCAAATCTCATGAGCAAGAATTTTGGGATCAATTTTCTAGGAATTGAAATCCGAATGAGATTGATCAACTGATGACCAAATCTCACGAGCAGGAAATTTGGAATCAATTTTCTAGTAATTGAAATCCGAATTAGATCGATCACATGACGATCAAGTCTCACAAGCAAGAAATTTGGAATCAATTTTCTCGGAATTGAAATCCAAATGTGATCGATCACATGACGATCAAAATCTCATGAGCAAGAAATTTGGAATCAAGAATGAGATAGATCACATGGTGATCAAATCTCATAAACATGAAAATTTAGAAACAATTTTCTAGTAATTGAAATCTGAATGAGATAGATCACCTGTCGACCAAATCTCACAAACATGAAATTTGGAATCAATTTTCTAGTAATTGAAATCTGAATGAGACGATCACGTGATGATCAAAATCTCATAAGCAAGAAATTTGGGATCAATTTTCTATGAATTGAAATCCGAATGAGATCAATCACATGACGATCAAATCTCACAAACATGAAATGTGGAATCAATTTTCTAGTAATTGAAATCCGAATGAGATCGATCACATGACGATCAAATCTCATGAGCAAGAATTTTGGGATCAATTTTCTAGGAATTGAAATCCGAATGAGATCGATCAACTGATGACCAAATCTCACGAGCAGGAAATTTGGAATCAATTTTCTAGTAATTGAAATCTGAATGAGATCGATCACGTGACGATCAAAATCTCATAAGTAAGAAATTTGGGATCAATTTTCCAGGAATTGAAATCTGAATGAGATCAATCACATGACGATCAAATCTCACAAACATGAAATGTGGAATCAATTTTCTAGTAATTGAAATCCGAATGAGATCGATCACATGACGATCAAATCTCATGAGCAAGAATTTTGGGATCAATTTTCTAGGAATTGAAATCCGAATGAGATAGATCACCTGTCGACCAAATCTCACAAACATGAAATTTGGAATCAATTTTCTAGCAATTGAAATCTGAATGAGATAGATCACCTGACGATCAAATCTCACGAGCAGAAAATTTGGAATCAATTTTCAAGTAATTGAAATCTAAATGAGATCGATCTCGAGACGATCAAAATCTCATAAGCATAGAATTTGGAATCAATTTTCTAGTAATTGAAATTTGAATGAGATAGATCATGTGATGATGAAATCTCATAAACATGATGGAATAAATTTTCGAGTAATTGAAATCTAAATGAGATAGATCACCTGACGATCATATCTCACGAGCAGAAAATTTTGGAATCAATTTTCTAGTAATTGAAATCTGAATGAGACGGTCACGTGACGATCAAAATTTCATAACCAAGAAATTTGGGATCAATTTTCCGCGAATTGAAATCCAAATGAGATCAATCACATGACGATTAAATCTCACACACATGAAATGTGTAATCAATTTTCTAGTAATTGAAATCCGAATGAGATCGATCACATGACGATCAAATCTCATGAGCAAGAATTTTGGGATCAATTTTCTAGGAATTGAAGTCCGAATGAGATCGATCAACTGATGACCAAATCTCATGAGTAGGAAATTTGGAATCAATTTTCTAGTAATTGAAAGCCGAATGAGATCGATCATATGACGATCAAGTCTCACAAGCAAGAAATTTGGAATCAATTTTCTAGGAATTGAAATCCAAATGAGATCGATCACATGGTGATCAAAATCTCATGAGCAAGAAATTTGGAATCAATTTTCTAGTAATTGATATATGAATGAGATCGATCAAATGATGATCAAATCTCATAAACATGAAAATTTGGAAACAATTTTCTAGTAATTGAAATCTGAATGAGATAGATCACCTGACGACCAAATCTCACAAACATGAAATTTGGAATCAATTTTCTAGTAATTGAAATCTGAATGACATAGATCACCTGACGATCAAATCTAACGAGCAGAAAATTTGGAATCAATTTTCTAGTAATTGAAATCTGAATGAGATCGATCACGAGATGATCAAAATCTCATAAGCATGAAATTTGGAATCAATTTTCTAGTAATTGAAATATGAATGAGATAGATCACATAACGATCAAATCTCACAAACATAAGATTTGGAATCAATTTTCTAGTAAATGAAATCTGAATGAGAGAGATCATGTAATGATCAAATCTCATAAACATGAAATTTGGAATCAATTTTCTAGTAATTGAAATCTGAATGAGATAGATCACCTGACGATCATATATCACGAGCAGAAAATTTGTAATCAATTTTCTAGTAATTGAAATCTGAATGAGACGATCACGTGATGATCAAAATCTCATAAGCAAGAAATTTGGGATCAATTTTCTATGAATTGAAATCCGAATGAGATCAATCACATGACGATCAAATCTCACAAACATGAAATGTGGAATCAATTTTCTAGTAATTGAAATCCAAATGAGATCGATCACATGACGATCAAATCTTATGAGCAAGAATTTTGGGATCAATTTTCTAGGAATTGAAATCCAAATGAGATCGATCAACTGATGACCAAATCTCATGAGTAGGAAATTTGGAATCAATTTTCTAGTAATTGAAAGCCGAATGAGATCGATCATATGACGATCAAGTCTCACAAGCAAGAAATTTGGAATCAATTTTCTAGGAATTGAAATCCAAATGAGATCGATCACATGGTGATCAAAATCTCATGAGCAAGAAATGTGGAATCAATTTTCTAGTAATTGATATATGAATGAGATCGATCAAATGATGATCAAATCTCATAAACATGAAAATTTGGAAACAATTTTCTAGTAACTGAAATCTGAATGAGATAGATCACCTGACGACCAAATCTCACAAACATGAAATTTGGAATCAATTTTCTAGTAATTGAAATCTGAATGAGATAGATCACCTGACGATCAAATCTCACGAGCAGAAAATTTGGAATCAATTTTCTAGTAATTGAAATCTGAATGAGATCGATCACGAGATGATCAAAATCTCATAAGCATGAAATTTGGAATCAATTTTCTAGTAATTGAAATCTGAATGAGATCGATCACGAGACGATCAAAATATCATAAGCATGAAATTTGGAATCAATTTTCTAGTAATTGAAATCTGAATGAGATAGATCACCTAACGATCAAATCTCACAAACATAAGATTTGGAATCAATTTTCTAGTAAATGAAATCTGAATGAGAGAGATCATGTAATGATCAAATCTCATAAACATGAAATTTGGAATCAATTTTCTAGTAATTGAAATCTGAATGAGATAGATCACCTGACGATCATATATCACGAGCAGAAAATTTGTAATCAATTTTCTAGTAATTGAAATCTGAATGAGACGATCACGTGATGATCAAAATCTCATAAGCAAGAAATTTGGGATCAATTTTCTATGAATTGAAATCCGAATGAGATCAATCACATGACGATCAAATCTCACAAACATGAAATGTGGAATCAATTTTCTAGTAATTGAAATCCGAATGAGATCGATCACATGACGATCAAATCTCATGAGCAAGAATTTTGGGATCAATTTTCTAGGAATTGAAATCCTAATGAGATCGATCAACTGATGACCAAATCTCATGAGCAGGAAATTTGGAATCAATTTTCTAGTAATTGAAATCTGAATGAGATCGATCACGTGACGATCAAAATCTCATAAGTAAGAAATTTGGGATCAATTTTCCAGGAATTGAAATCTGAATGAGATCAATCACATGACGATCAAATCTCACAAACATGAAATGTGGAATCAATTTTCTAGTAATTGAAATCCGAATGAGATCGATCACATGACGATCAAATCTCATGAGCAAGAATTTTGGGATCAATTTTCTAGGAATTGAAATCCGAATGAGATAGATCACCTGTCGACCAAATCTCACAAACATGAAATTTGGAATCAATTTTCTAGCAATTGAAATCTGAATGAGATAGATCACCTGACGATCAAATCTCACGAGCAGAAAA
This sequence comes from Euphorbia tirucalli, assembly GCA_039660915.1. Classification (NCBI taxonomy): domain Eukaryota; kingdom Viridiplantae; phylum Streptophyta; class Magnoliopsida; order Malpighiales; family Euphorbiaceae; genus Euphorbia; species Euphorbia tirucalli. The sequence goes on along the minus strand of CM077632.1, from coordinate 48,311,068 downwards.
TTTGGAATCAATTTTCAAGTAATTGAAATCTAAATGAGATCGATCTCGAGACGATCAAAATCTCATAAGCATAGAATTTGGAATCAATTTTCTAGTAATTGAAATTTGAATGAGATAGATCATGTGATGATGAAATCACATAAACATGATGGAATAAATTTTCGAGTAATTGAAATCTAAATGAGATAGATCACCTGACGATCATATCTCACGAGCAGAAAATTTTGGAATCAATTTTCTAGTAATTGAAATCTGAATGAGACGGTCACGTGACGATCAAAATTTCATAACCAAGAAATTTGGGATCAATTTTCCGCGAATTGAAATCCAAATGAGATCAATCACATGACGATTAAATCTCACAAACATGAAATGTGTAATCAATTTTCTAGTAATTGAAATCCGAATGAGATCGATCACATGACGATCAAATCTCATGAGCAAGAATTTTGGGATCAATTTTCTAGGAATTGAAGTCCGAATGAGATCGATCAACTGATGACCAAATCTCATGAGTAGGAAATTTGGAATCAATTTTCTAGTAATTGAAAGCCGAATGAGATCGATCATATGACGATCAAGTCTCACAAGCAAGAAATTTGGAATCAATTTTCTAGGAATTGAAATCCAAATGAGATCGATCACATGGTGATCAAAATCTCATGAGCAAGAAATTTGGAATCAATTTTCTAGTAATTGATATATGAATGAGATCGATCAAATGATGATCAAATCTCATAAACATGAAAATTTGGAAACAATTTTCTAGTAATTGAAATCTGAATGAGATAGATCACCTGACGACCAAATCTCACAAACATGAAATTTGGAATCAATTTTCTAGTAATTGAAATCTGAATGACATAGATCACCTGACGATCAAATCTAACGAGCAGAAAATTTGGAATCAATTTTCTAGTAATTGAAATCTGAATGAGATCGATCACGAGATGATCAAAATCTCATAAGCATGAAATTTGGAATCAATTTTCTAGTAATTGAAATATGAATGAGATTGATCACATAACGATCAAATCTCACAAACATAAGATTTGGAATCAATTTTCTAGTAAATGAAATCTGAATGAGAGAGATCATGTAATGATCAAATCTCATAAACATGAAATTTGGAATCAATTTTCTAGTAATTGAAATCTGAATGAGATAGATCACCTGACGATCATATATCACGAGCAGAAAATTTGTAATCAATTTTCTAGTAATTGAAATCTGAATGAGACGATCACGTGATGATCAAAATCTCATAAGCAAGAAATTTGGGATCAATTTTCTATGAATTGAAATCCGAATGAGATCAATCACATGACGATCAAATCTCACAAACATGAAATGTGGAATCAATTTTCTAGTAATTGAAATCCAAATGAGATCGATCACATGACGATCAAATCTTATGAGCAAGAATTTTGGGATCAATTTTCTAGGAATTGAAATCCAAATGAGATCGATCAACTGATGACCAAATCTCATGAGTAGGAAATTTGGAATCAATGTTCTAGTAATTGAAAGCCGAATGAGATCGATCATATGACGATCAAGTCTCACAAGCAAGAAATTTGGAATCAATTTTCTAGGAATTGAAATCCAAATGAGATCGATCACATGGTGATCAAAATCTCATGAGCAAGAAATTTGGAATCAATTTTCTGGTAATTGATATATGAATGAGATCGATCAAATGATGATCAAATCTCATAAACATGAAAATTTGGAAACAATTTTCTAGTAATTGAAATCTGAATGAGATAGATCACCTGACGACCAAATCTCACAAACATGAAATTTGGAATCAATTTTCTAGTAATTGAAATCTGAATGAGATAGATCACCTGACGATCAAATCTCACGAGCAGAAAATTTGGAATCAATTTTCTAGTAATTGAAATCTGAATGAGATCGATCACGAGATGATCAAAATCTCATAAGCATGAAATTTGGAATCAATTTTCTAGTAATTGAAATCCGAATGAGATCGATCACGAGACGATCAAAATATCATAAGCATGAAATTTGGAATCAATTTTCTAGTAATTGAAATCTGAATGAGATAGATCACCTAACGATCAAATCTCACAAACATAAGATTTGGAATCAATTTTCTAGTAAATGAAATCTGAATGAGAGAGATCATGTAATGATCAAATCTCATAAACATGAAATTTGGAATCAATTTTCTAGTAATTGAAATCTGAATGAGATAGATCACCTGACGATCATATATCACGAGCAGAAAATTTGTAATCAATTTTCTAGTAATTGAAATCTGAATGAGACGATCACGTGATGATCAAAATCTCATAAGCAAGAAATTTGGGATCAATTTTCTATGAATTGAAATCTGAATGAGATCAATCACATGACGATCAAATCTCACAAACATGAAATGTGGAATCAATTTTCTAGTAATTGAAATCCGAATGAGATCGATCACATGACGATCAAATCTCATGAGCAAGAATTTTGGGATCAATTTTCTAGGAATTGAAATCCGAATGAGATCGATCAACTGATGACCAAATCTCACGAGCAGGAAATTTGGAATCAATTTTCTAGTAATTGAAATCTGAATGAGATCGATCACGTGACGATCAAAATCTCATAAGTAAGAAATTTGGGATCAATTTTCCAGGAATTGAAATCTGAATGAGATCAATCACATGACTATCAAATCTCACAAACATGAAATGTGGAATCAATTTTCTAGTAATTGAAATCCGAATGAGATCGATCACATGACGATCAAATCTCATGAGCAAGAATTTTGGGATCAATTTTCTAGGAATTGAAATCCGAATGAGATCGATTAACTGATGACCAATTCTCACGAGCAGGAAATTTGGAATTAATTTTCTAATAATTGAAATCCGAATGAGATCGATCATATGACGATCAAGTCTCACAAGCAACAAATTTGGAATCAATTTTCTAGGAATTGAAATCCAAATGAGATCGATCACATGACGATCAAAATCTCATGAGCAAGAAATTTGGTATCAATTTTCTAGTAATTGATATATGAATGAGATAGATCACATGATGATCAAATCTCATAAACATGAAAATTTGGAAACAATTTTCTGTAATTGAAATCTGAATAAGAATGAGATTTTTGATAATTTTTGGTAGTTTAATGGTCATCACATGATCATTAATTATGTTTAGAAATTATTATCGAGTTAATTTTCAGAATTACGAAGCTACACCTATTAAAGGGAGCTAATCGTAGTAAAATGATCAAATTGCTAAAGGGAGCTACTCTCAAGAATAAAAATGCTAGCCATTTCAAACCCTGAGAACTACAATCACAAGTGATTTGATTTCGAAAAAGATAGAGTTTGAATCTACAGACTCCGTTGCTAAGGGTTCAACTTTGAAAAGTTCTTACCTCCATCTCTTGGACTCGAATCACAAGAGGTTTAGTCTTCAAAAAATGAAAAGGTTTGACCCTAAAGATTCCGATTGATGGGGTTTGCAAAACAAAAGGTAAAGCTGACTTGTATCGGTCGACTTTTGATGGAATATTGAAATTGGCATGCCCTAGTCAAATTTCAAAAAGGTGGGAATTAATGCAACCCAGTCGAATTTCGAGAAGAGATGAAATTGATCTTTATATTAATCAAATTTCATAAGACAGAGAATTAATTTTGACTGACATCCAAGTTCAGTCAAAAGGAAAATCAACTTTTTTTATCAAAACCCAAGAGACAAAAAGTGAACTTTGACTGACAACAATTGAAAGATATATTTGATGCTTGATCCCTGTGTTTCCACCAAGGGTTTGATTTTGACAACTTTTATAGTTGACATATTTTTTAACAACAAAATACTAAAAGTAATTGAATTGCATTACAACTACCCTTTAAAATGAAAAGCATATATAATCCTTGTAAAAGACAAACTAAATAAATTAATCTATCTTTCATGAAAATATTCTTAGAGGAACCTTCATGAAGATGTATGATATGATTTTTTCTAAGATGTTTTATCAAATACTAAAAGATCAAAATTGGATTGAGAAGTAAATGAATAATTGTATGTACAAAATACTTCTTTGATTCATTCATATATATAACCCACGAAGATACTTTGATGGCATCAATTATCTTCCTTAGATTTTTGAATATGTATCATCTTATGTTTCCAACAAGTCCTTGGAGTACTTTTTCTACTTGGAATGCCACTGTCTTATAGTGATTATTTCTTCAAAGAAATAGGCATAGTTTTTCTCATGTAAATTTTCCTTTCGAAGAGATTGATGCCACCGCTCAAGAGCTCTACACATAGTCCATGCCCTGAGAATCCTTTTTTCTAAATTGAGTAGCTCTTGGAAGAATAAATGTGATGGTTTAATCCTCATCTTCTGTTATATTTTGAACAAATTACTTGCAGTAACCTATTCCACTTGCAGCTTGTCTGAGCAATACCTCGGCATACATCTATGAACTTTGCCCCCCATTTTTATGAGTAAGTTGTTGATCCAAAACTTATGTATATTGGTCAAAAGACCTAAATTGCTTGTTGTCCTTAGGCATCTCTTGGTGGAATACGCAAGAATTTCTGGAAAATTATCCATCTAGTAGTCCTTGAGTAATTATAGCATAATCAATGTTGAACCGCACATATGTCAGAGCATAATTTGTTCGCTCATTGTCCGAAGCAAAAATACGAACCTGGAATTGGAAAATGTTCATTTCTCCTGTTCACAAGATCATAATTATTTAATGAATGCATAAAATTATTTAAATGCATTTATTTTGGGTAAGATTATTAAAGATTGGTGAATGCTGAATTTGAATTGATTGCTTGATAAGGGAAGGAAAATGCCTTGAGACTTGGGTATTTCGTAATGAGATATGTTCGAGAAGGAAATGGGAAGATTTTTAGATAATAAAGTCATATGAAAAATCCAAATGATTATAAAACAAGATATATTTCATTGCTTAAAATGTTCTGCCATAGTTTTCTTATCCATTGGAGTGTATTATTCTGATCCTTATTGGTGATGACTTTAATTGCCCCCCAGTCTTCACTTGCTTTGTTGATGATACTACTCTTGCTAACCTAAGTAGTTTTTGACTTCAGGGAATGATATTTCATAGTTGCTCCCTAATTTAGTGTTGTAACTTTATCCTTTTATCAATGATGTCCTTATTCTTGCACTTTTTATTGGCGGCATCCTTGCAGCTACCCCTGAATTAGTTTCCAATGCAATCCTTGCTCCTATCAGCTTGTACTGATTTTGACTTTTGTCAGAGACATTTTCATGGTTGCCTCCCAAATTTATTGCATAAGAAGTTCTTACTTTTATCTGCTTGTAATAATTTTGACTTTCATTAGAGGCCTTTTCCATAATTGCCCCCAGACTTGTTGTTGATGAAGTCTTTAAACCTATCCATCTGTGCTAATCTTGAGTTTCATTGTAGGCTCTTTCTTAGTTGCCCCTATTATCAATTTCGTAATGCCCCCTCTAATCTCATATACTATTGACACATTCCTTATAAAGGGTCTTGAAACGATTTCTTTTCTTTTCTTTTCTTTTTTCTTTCTTTTTTCTTTCTTTTTTCTTTTTTTTTCTTTTCTCTTTTTCTTTTATTTTTTTTCTTTTATTTTTTTATTTTTTTCATTTTTTTTCTAGATGCAATGCACCCACTTGAATTCGTCCGACTCAATGTGCTTATTTTGTTCCTTACGAATTAGGATATACCACTTAATTTGCAATGTTGCATCCTAGAATGAAACATTTCTCCTTTCTATGGCCTTGAGGTATTATCTCTTGGATACTTAAAAAGGAATATGTTGGTTATCTGGCGATCCTGCATTCATCATAACTTGATTTTCTTACTTTTCATATCATGCATTTCTAAACGTTAACAAGATTAATGAATCGAGCTAATTTTTTAAACTTTTATGTGCTTATTTTCATGTTCCTTTTCATTAACGAAGACTAACATCATAACTAGAGATCATAAAGACTTTTTCGGTTTGTCAGGTTTACAGGTGAAATGGATAAAAAGAATAAGAGGGATGTTAAGTGATTTAAGAAAACTAGATGAAATAAAGGTCCCCTAATAGCTTTATTTCTTGATCTTATTAAGGCATCAAGGCTTGGGAATCTGATTTGAAAATCCTCTTAATTTCAAATGCAATATAGTCCTATATATTGCCTGACATATCATCCACTATATCTTTCGAATGTCAGAAGTTCATCTTTACCTATTAATTGTCATCCCAACAGTGTAGCTTGGATTAACCCTAACTGTTGAAAAGTGACCAAAAAGGTTTTTGCTTTGAATTCCTCACTTGATAATTCCCTTGGTCGCTTAGACAACACATTAGCATAAGTAGTCGTCTAAAGTTCATTGGATCTAAAAAAATTCTGCCAACCTGGATTCCTAGACTCAAAGTCACCACTTGTTTTCTCCTTTTCTTATAGTTAAGGTCCTAAAAATTTGATAAATTTGGTATTCTCCATGAAATTATCCAACTTCTTTTGATTTGACCTTTTGAAAAATGTACATCATCAAGAGATAAACCCTGGATCCCGTACAAACAATTCTAGTAAAAGATGCTTTTTCTCCCAAAATATTTCAAACTTTTGGATCATTTATCATCTTTTGGTAAATTTTCACTCCTTCTGAGACTTTCTTCTTATCGTCTTTCTATTTTTAATGAGTTAAGATCGTTCTATAGGAGTACCTTATGCATTCATATTCTGACAACGGAAGCCATCATCTTTACCTTAGTTAATAGCTTACACGATTGTACACCTTCTTCAAAAAGTATTATGAGTTTCTTTTAAGACTGCCATCTAGCATACTCATAAAAAACTTATTTGGACAGTTTAAAAACACAATGATATTCTTTAAAAGACCATGTATTCTTGCCAAGATGATTATCCTTACTATTTCCACTGTACTAGGCTTCGATGTGATCATTGATGATTGGACATGCATCATTCCAAAGGGGAATTTCTTATTAATAAGAAAAATTCTCTTGGTAGTGCTATCACCATTAAAAGATCTTAAATTTTATGAGCGCATTCTTCTTAGACCAAAAATAACTAATACTTTCCTTTGAGTATATGATTTTGAGACTTCAAACTTGAATGCTTCGCAAGAATTCAATTTCCCCCATATGTATTGGGAGATTCTTCTCATAACGTTGCCATATCATATTATATCCTGTCTCAATATCCACATCGACACCTTTTAATCCAATAGACTTTGACAAAAATGAGAGAAAACATAGGCATGCACTTTAATAAATCTGATAATGTATCTATCTATTCTTGTTTCATGGACTATATTCCTTGACATCCTTTTGATTATGTTCTCCTTTTTTATGAATCTCCCAATTTGTACAACCATACATTGTCGGATGACTGAGTCAAAGTCTTATTAATTCTATTTACATCATCTTCACTATATCTTTTCTTCATTGCTTCTACTTCCATTAAATTCCAATTCCTTACCCTCTCAATCAAATGGTTTTCTTGATTTTTGGTAGAGTAGATAAGGTGAATATAAAGAAAGGGCTATTTCTCAAAGGGGTACACAAAGGGATATAATGAAAAGGTAGGTAAAGGGCTTAAATGTGTAATCCAAAGAATGCCTTAGTCCTTTCTTTAGTTACAAGTAGTCTAGCATTTCATCTCGAGGATAATCAAATAAGTTCTAGAGTTTTGCAATTAACCTAATTCATTTATCGAGAAAAATTTAGAAATGCATGAATCGGTTATGAAGTAACTTCTCTACAGATGAGTGATATGGGCCACCCCACTAATTACTTCCACGGGCATTCACCTTGAACCAACAAGGTGCTTCTTCGTTCCTAGCTCTTTACTTTGTAGTCCATAATAAAACGAGCAACCAATGAAGAATTCACTATGAGCAATAAAAATTTACCTTAATTCATATGTCCATTTCGTTTTTCAAATTATTTATTATCTTATAACAAAAATTAGGTATATAAACAAATGACGAAAGGAAAAATATGAAAAACAAAAAGAACCAAGAGCAAAAAGTTAAGGTAAGAGAATTGCACAAAACGATAGAATGCATTCCAATAAATCATTATTGTTATCCTTAGAACATAAGAAACAAAAGCTTTGAGTGACAATTTGCTTCCTTAAATCCTGGGCAGAATTTAAGGAGATCCTACTTTTACACAAGAGTTGATAAGATTACACATTTTCAAAATGTCATTTTAAGATGTGGGATTATCAACTTTTCCAAAGCTGTCTTTTCCTCCTCCTTAATAATCAGCTCCGTCTTCTCTAGGATTCCAAAGATTATGACCTTTTTTTCCATTAGCTCTTGAACCTTATTTCTGAAAGGCCAACACTCCGTAATCGTATGATCCCCAGCTCCCTTATGGTACTCACATATAACTCTTTTGCTCATACCTAATGGAGATTTTTGTACTTGGACCAAATCAGCATTATAAAGTAGTTGAAAAAGCATATGCATAGGCATGCTTATTTCTTCAACTTTTGTCTTGAACTGATATTCTTGACCTTCAAAGGTAATTTTATCATTTTCCTCATCGAGTGGAGTATTCTTTTCAAATTTCAAGCATCCTATCCTAATAAATAATTGGACCTTTTTCTTAAAACCAAGGCAATTTTCAACAGTATGCCCTCGAGCTCCAGCATGATACAGACAGTTATCATCGTGATTATACCAATTTGGATATGGAGGTCTTAGTGGTTCTAAAGGTGATGCACGGACTAAATTCTTTTCAAGGAGGATTGAGTACAATTCTTCATATGACATGGGAATGGGGTCATATCGATCACTCGCCATTCTCCTTTTAAGGAGTGATTGTTCTCCTTGGCAATTTCCAATGGATGGACTTGTGGAACCTAATTTGGAGGTTCCCTGGTCCTTTGACACACATGATAAATCATTACAATTACTTTTTTGAGGCGCAATCAACGATGTCAATAATGAAAGTTCCCCAGTTCATTCTGTTCTTGTTTATAAGGAGTGTATACGCCCTTCTGCAGATCCTCTCCCTTAATGAATTCTAAAAATTTGGCCATCCGAGCCTTCAAATCTGAAAAGCTAGCGATTTGTTCATTTATCTCTTTAATCTCCCTTTGTACTTCCTTTAAGTTCTGTGCATTCATCATCTCTGAGCTTGCTTGGGTTCTATATATGAATGAACAAATTAAAAAAAAAAATAAATTAAGACTTTGAATTTTATCTATTTTATTTCTAAAAAACATATAAAAGTCAAAAGTTGAAATGGAATGAATAAAAATATCATACTTTAAACATCACAAATTTTGTACATAAATGTAGCCTTATGTGTACTCCTAATTTTAGGTATAAAAACAAATGCATTATGTCAAACATTCTTTTGAAGATTCCTCGAGAATCCATTCTTATTATGCAAAATTTCAACTTTATGAAATACCACTTTATGTATAAAGAATTATTAAAAAAATAAAAAAATAAAATAAAAAATAAAAAATCTAATTTTCCTTTTTTTCAAAAAAATCTTTTTTAAAAAAAAAAAGGGTCAAAGAGTAATATCACCTATCGAGATCCTTTTAGGATCAATTTTCATTGTACAGACATACTTCAAGAAAAAGAAATTATCATTAAACTTGTAATATTTTCCCCCTCTTTTATAAACATAATACGATATCGTTTACAAAAAATAATTTTTTTAAAAAAATTTGAACATACATGGTGTTAACGACATGCTTAATCATTTCAAAATAAAAATGAAATGATTTTTGGTCAAAAATTAATTTGATAAGGTCGGTTTTTGACCTTATTTTTTAGGCAATTTCGTGGTTTGAACGGCAATTTTTTGAGTCCTTTGTGTGAATGTTTGTTTGGTTTTTGAGTATTTTGTGATTTTTATGTTTTGGATAGATTTTCATAACTTTTAGTTTTTTTTTCGTGTTTTCTAGGGGTGTTTTTGTAATTTTGGATAATATGTCATTTTTATGGTCCGTGGCTTTGGTGCGGTTATGTTTCTTTATGTTTGTTTTGGACAGGCATTATGACCCAGACCGAAAGTTGGAGCAACGGCTGCGAAGAAGAGTTTGAAGTGCTGAAAAGCAAGGTGGCACGGCGTGCCACAATGAGGGCACGGCGTGCCATTTCAGCGTGCCACGGGATGGGATCCAGCAGATCGGCACGAAATCATGCCACCCCTGCCAACGCGGCGTGCCAACCCCAAATCTACACAGCACGGCGTGCCACCTCCACCAGCACGGCGTGCCACCCATAATTCTGCACAGCACGGCGTGCCACCTCCACCAGCATGGCGTGCTGAGCTCCGGAATTCTACTATTGCCCTACTTTCATCTTTTCTATTTCGTGGTTTTAACCTAGCCGTATAAATAGGTTATTTTCTAAGTTTTAAGGATCTTTTTCCAAACTTTTAGAGTGTAAAGAAGAAACTTGTAGCTAGGTTTTGGCTTGAACTATTTGTTTCTTAGAGTTTTGAACCATCAATTGGTAGAAGTTTTACATAGAACCTTCCCCTTTTGCGACGTTCTTAGTTCCGTCTTGAGTTCATCTATAGAGATACACCCCAAGCATCTTCACACCGTCGGAATCCGGTTGATCGGACCAAAAGGGCATAAGTCTTTCTTCTTCTCTTTTGTAATTCGATTAAGTTAGTTTTTGATTCCGCAATTGATTGTGTTTCATTGTAAACACTGAATTCGTATCACCTTTCTTGATTAATACAATTGATTGCAATTTAATTTCAATTTTTATTCCTCTTCTTTATGCAATTCCTTTAATGATAATCTAGTCTCATAAGATCTTAATTTATTAAGTTCATATGTGTGGCATTACCTAGATTGACGCCTAGGAAACCATTAGTATTGACAACACTGTGGAACTTACGTGCCCCTATTTTTTGAGCTTTAGAATTAGACCACCTCTAAACAAGGGAAACCGGCTAAGGACCTAAAAGATCTAGACACGCTAGGTTGAATTATCGAAAGAACATAATTAAGGGTTAATTGTTGAGTTAAATTCATCTATTGTAATTAATTGATAAAGCCATCTCCATTAGCATTCATAGGTCGGTAAACCGCCAATTGATAACCCAAATTCAAGTGCAAAGTAAGCTGGGATAGATACACTAGGAGTAGGATAATTTAGTTGTTAGCATAATCAAACCTAAAATTAAGTTCCGCCTAGGACACGCAAGGAACCCGAGTAGTTTAGTGTTTGCAGAATATTTTTCTCTGTGGGATCGATACCTGGACCAACCAGAATTATTACTTGTCAACGATAGGTACACTGCCATAGTTGTGCAGTTTAGTTTCACTACTTCGCCTAGGACCCATCAAGTTTTTGGCGCCGTTGCCGGGGAGATTTATTTTTCTGCATCATCGAACCAAAAGTCTATTTGCTGATCTAGGAACTATTCTTGTGCATATAGTTAAATAATTTTTCTTTTTTGTGGATATTTATTGCAAATTAGCTTTCTTTATTTTCTGTCTGTGTGTGTTTTCTAGCTTATGCGAACTCGCTCTCAACACCCTGAGCTTTTACCTTATAACCCTGAAATTGAACGTTTGTGTAGCAGGAACCGTAGAGTACAACAAGAGCGAATTGTCCAAATGGATCATCAGCAACAGGAGGAAGAGGAGAGACAACTCCAGGAAAGAGTTGAGCAAGAGCGACTCCGGCGAGAGCGGGAGGAGTTTGATAGAAGAAGGGGTGGTGATAGAGACAACATGGTCATGACTGACCTAATGGCTCCACATCGGCCCCGGAACAGATCCGGAGTGGTTATCCCAGCCATTACTGCTAATCACTTTGAGTTGAAGTCCAGCATGATCAATTTGATCTAAGGGAACGGACTATTCAGTGGCGGAATAAGTGACAACCCCAATGATCATTTAGACCGGTTTCTCATGGCGGCCGATACAGTCCGAATAGGTGGGGTGCCCCAAGATGCTGTGCGGTTGAAGTTGTTTCCCTTCTCATTATGCGGGGGAGCAATGGAATGGTAAAAGTCCTTGAGGCTCGGGTTAGTGACTTCATGGGATCAATTGGAAGAACAATTCTTAGCATACTACTTCCCACCATCAAAGACGGTTCAGTTAAGGAACGAGATCATGGGATTCTGGCAATTTGGGACTGAGACTCTCAATGAAGCATGGCAAAGGTTTCAACGGTTATTGCGGAACTGTCCCCACCATGACATGCCGCGATTCACTCAGGTAAGCACTTTTTATCATGGTTTGACACCAGTTAACCGTGCCATTATTGATTCTTCTGCAGGTGGGAACATTTTTAAGAAGACTGCTACGCAAGCTGAGGAGTTGATTGCGGAGCTGGCTAGGAAGAGTACCTTGTGGCAGTCGGACATGCCAACAAGGAATGAGGTTCGGGCTGCGGATTTGGGACGCCAAGATGCAGCCATGGACCATGTGAACAAGAAGCTGGACCTGTTGATGTCCCGCCTGAATTTAAATGGGCCACAATACCAGCTGGTGTTGTATGTATCATGTGGAGCGGAGCATCCTGGGCAAGAATGTGCATTGGGCGACCCATTCGCCCAACCGTCTGAAAATGTAAGTTTTGTGGGAGGAAACCAAAGGTACAATAATTCTAACTCTTACCCACAAAATTTCAATAATAATAATAATAATTACGGAAGAAGGTATCAACACCCGAACATGTCTTATGGTAATAACCAAAATGTGTTGAGACCTCCTTCCGGATTCCATTATAAGCACCGTGAGCGGGGGTTAGGTAAGGCCCCATTTATTCCTAATGACCAATCCTCACAGCAACCTTAATAGTCTAAGCAAGATGAGACGGTTTTGTCTTTATTAAAAGACATCTCATCTCATCTTGCTGATAATGAGGCATACTGTAGGGATTTGGGTAAGCAGGTGGCTCAAATGAGTAGGGAGAGGTAGGAAAGACCTCAAGGAGCACTTCTGACTAGAACTGAACAAAACCCTAAGGGTAATCAATGGGAGACAGCTCAAGCTATAACCCTGCGAAGTGGTAGGCAAGCGGAGGACCGAGTGCAAAACGCTGATATTCCATCCCAACCTATTGAGGTAAGTGAAGAGTTGGGAGAGGTAAGCAACCCCGAATCGATTTCTGAACCCGAACCTAGCACAAATGGAAAGTGGAAAATTCCTGACCTAGTGAAAGCCTATGTGCCTAAACTTCCTTATCCTCAAAGGGAGAAGAAGGATAAACTGGAGCAGAAATATTCCAAATTTCTGAAAATTTTTAAGAAGTTAGAATTTAATATGCCATTGATTGAGGCTCTCCAAGAGATGCCTTCTTATGCTAAATTCTTTAAAGAACTTCTTCCAGGGAAAAAAAAGCTAGGTGAGGATGAAGTGGTGGTTTTAAGAGAGGAATGTTCGGCAATTATCACTAACAAACTTCCACCCAAGCTCAAGGATAAGGGCAGTTTTACTATCCCATGCCGGATAGGAAACTTGGAGATTGCCAATGCCCTATGTGACTTGGGTGCAAGTATCAATTTGATGCCTCTATCGTTTTTCAGGAGACTTGGACTGGGAAACCCAAAGCCGACCAACATGACCCTCCAATTGGCGGATAGATCTCTCACAAGGCCAAAGGGGGTGGTCGAGGACGTGCTAGTAAAGGTGGACAAGTTTATCTTTCCCGCGGACTTCGTGGTAATGGATATGGAGGAAGATAGCTCGGTGCCCCTTTTGCTTGGAAGGCCATTTCTTGCAACCGGTAGGACTTTGATATATGTCCAGGAAGGTAAGATTATTCTTAGGTTGCACAACAAGGAGGTAAGTTTCAACGTCTATAACTCAATGAAATATCCATTAGATGTTGAAAGTTGTAATTTTATAGACTCCTTTTGCCCTAGTGATGCTTATGTGATAGAAAAGAGTTTCAACCAAGGGGAGTTGGAGCTCTTGTATAACTTCCGATTGAAACTATTTCCGGGCAAATTGAGAAGTCGGTGGACGGGGCCATTTACCGTGAATAAGGTCTATCCCTCCAGGATGGTGGAAATGGAAACCCCGAAGGGAATTCAACAAGTAAACAGGCATCGGTTGAAGCCCTACGTCAGCGGAGGAGTGAAGGAGGAGAAGCAAGTTGTGAGCGAACGACCTTTTTCGAAACGCGCGGTGAAGCGGGAACCGGGGATTTTCTTTTTGGGTGATTATGTCTTGGTTTTGAAAACGGGTTTTAATCTTTCTTGGAAAAACCTTCCATTTTCTTGGAAAAGCCTTTTTATAGAAAACTTCATTTCAAGCATGAATTTTAGAAAACAAGCTTTTTAGAAAATCCCATTTTAACTTAAAGATCTCGAAACACGAATTTTGAGATTAGAAACAGAGTCGCCACCCGGATCAGCTCATCCGGGAAATTCCGGTACAGCTCCCTACCAAGTGTAGACGCAGTACCTAATCCAGAGATTCGAGGTTCGAGCAACATATCTACTAATCCTCACTAATTTTTAATTATCATTTCGTAATACGACATTTCATTCACTTAATTCTACTCATTTTATCTCTTCTTTTATTATTAGCCAATGCTCATACATATGACATAAATATAAAACCAAAATAAAAGTGCGGAAAAGTAAAAGTGCGGGAAAGTAAATCAAAGGCAAAATTATACAACCCAAGAAAAAGAAAACTCTCATCCTCACCTTTTACAACCACCTATTATACACGATAATCTAAAAATTACAATCGCCTAGATACACGGGATAATCTATAAAATACATTCAAAGATAAAAATAAAGTAAAAATAAAAGCTGCATCCGAATATGGTTAGCACAAATAAATAAATCACAGTAAGGACTCATATAAGACAGAACAAGGGTATTTTATGGAACGGGGTCATACAAAGGTGGTAACCGGGTCGACCCGACCGGTCGGCCCAGTTAGACCTGGAAAACGGTTTTTCAAACGCCCTGTAGCTTTTATGGATGAAAAATCGGTTTTAAAAGCGGTTTGGCTCATTTACATGTATTTATCCAACTTTAGCGGGCCAGATATCCCGGGACCCGGAGGTCCCGTTCGTGTGTGGGCCTAAAACAAACATCCATCTAGGGTCCAAAAGTATGCAAACCCACCAAAATTCATTTTTCAATGTGAAAATAATGCAAAATTACAAGTTTGGGGCCCAAAAGGGCAAAACTGTAATTCTGTCCATATTACAGCCGCGCCCCTGTAGGCTACAGCTGCGTGGCTGTAGATTACAGCCGCTGTAGCTTACAGCCGGGCGGCTGTAATGCTCCAGAATCGATTCCAACTTATTTTTCATGTTTTCGAAGATCATTTTACAAAATTTGATGATTTTAGACGATCTGGGACTTCTGGAAAAATACTAAAACCAACAGAAAAGACCCGAAATAGACCAAATCGAATCCGAAAATCCCTAATCGTCCGAAATCACCAAATTCATCACATCCGCCTATAAAAAAATGAAGAACATGGAATCGAATCATGCACGGATGTGATTGGATCGATAACAGACATGAAAAACACATTTAATTGAAGCGTGGGAGCGTTATCGATCGATTTGGGCCGATGGAGCTTCGGCACCTGTAGATTACAGTCGCGCCCCTATAGGTCACAGCCGTGCGGCTGTGATCACATGGGGCGGCTGTAATCACAGAAAACCCAAAAAAAATCATAAAAATCCAAAAAAAAAAAATTACAGTCGTGCCCCTATAGGTCACAGCCGGGCGGCTATAGGTTACAGCCGGGTGGCTGTGACCTTGTGGGGCGGCTGTAATCAGAAAACTCCCACAGAACAGAAGAAAAAAATGGAAAAGAACTACAGCCGTGCCCCTTTAGGTCACAGCCATGCGGCTGTAGATTACAGCCGGGTGGCTGTGATCTTTGGTGGGGCGGCTGTACTCCCAAAAAAACCAACCAAACACGAAAAAACTTAAATCATGCAATTGAATCACAACCAAGATGAACACAATGGATTTTTAAGGCCTCTCAGAAAATTACCTTGTATGTGTTCCAGTCCTTGGACCACAAAAAAAAAGATTTTTGGATGCCAGAAAACGTCCCACGATCACGAACGACCCGAGCAAAGTGTGTTTTCCGAACCTCGAACGGAACCACGAGGAAAATTCAAGGATTGGTTTTCAAGTGTTCTCTCTTCTTCTAATCTTTCTTTTCTTTCTTTTTTGTCTAATTCTTTTTTTTTTTTTTTTTGTTGTATTGAAAACCTTAAGAAAAAAAACTATGTGATTTCTTTTTTTCTCTTTTTCTCTCTAAGTTTTCTCTCTTTTTTCTGTTTTTTTTTTCTGCCTCCTTTTTTTGCCCTAATTCCCGAATAGCAACCTTAAAAATCTCCTGTTTTTGTATTAAATCGGAATTAATTGCTGATTTCGTCAAAAAACAAAAACTGAAGATTACAGCAGCGCCCCTGTAATATACAGTCGAGCGGCTGTAGGTTGCAGCCGGGCGGCTGTAGCATGAAAAATTCCTATTTTGTTCAAAAACCGAATAAAATGCTGATTTTGCCCAAAAAAGGAAATAGGGATATTACAGCCACGTGGTTGTAGACTACAGCCGGGTGGCTGTAGGTTACAGCCGAGCGGCTGTAATACCCGGAAAATTACATTTTCACTTATTTTCTTTGGTTTGTTTCTCGGTTCTCTTAAATATCCGCTCAAATTTTCCAGGGTTCCGTACTAGGACTTGTCACACACCTCCGGGCTATCCGGGACATTTCCGACGTCATTCTGGTCGGTCCGCATCAGCTTCACGTTTATCCATGAAAAAGGTAATAATAGCTTTCATCACCGAGGTCGGGAAAAAAACCCGTGCTCACAGGCTGCCCCTCGCACGACCAAAGTCAACTTGAACGGGTGCTTGTGTCCGATTCGAGTTTGGTCTCGCGATAGGGAGCACGGTGAGAAGGAAAAGAGAACGTACCTGAGGGGTTCTCCTCATGTCGACTTGCTTGGATAGGGACTCGTCTCGGTTGCTTTTGAGACAGTTGTCTTGCCTAAATTGATTTGATTTTTTTCAGGGTCTTGCTTCGATTCTGATACGAAGTATAGGACTTTGCCCGAATTGTTCCGACGTTATCTAGGGTCTTGCTTAGACTTCATTGCAAAGCAGAGGACTGTGCCCGGATGTTGTTTGATTTGCCGGGGACATGCTTCAACTCCATCGTGAAGCAGAGGACTGGCCCGGATCATGTTTGACTTGCCAGGGACATGCTTCGACTCTATTGTGAAGTAGAGGACTTGCCCGGATCATGTTTGACTTGCCAGGGACATGCTTCGACTCTATTGTGAAGCAGAGGACTTGCCCAGATCGGATTCTCCTTGCCATTCGGTGCCTACGAAAGGGAAGGGTATTTTGGTAATTTTACAACTTGGGAAGTTGACATTCCTTGAAGTAAGGAGACTTTGGGCGTTTGGTCTTTTGCGGTGCTTATGTCACAAAAGAAACGGGTTTTTAGTGATCTGGTGTTCCTTTTTTTATGGGAAGGGGTATTTCGATCATTTGACAGCTTGGTGGCCGGCAGAAGGAATCTCGGCCATTTCGCCCTTAATGGAGCTTGTGTCATTAAGGGGAGAAATATTTTGGGTGACTTGGTCTCCCATATAGCTCATATCGCTAAAGGGAAAGTGTTTTCGCCATGCGGTGGTGTGGTCATTACCCGAAGGGCATTTTGGACATTTCACTTCTTGTGAAGCATGTGTCACTTGAAGGAAAAGATGATTATGTCGTCACGGGGCTCTTGTAGCCGGGAAGATGGTTATTTGGCGGCTTGAGAATTTTGGTCAACACGTGAAGCTTTGAAGTCATTTTGGGCGCATATTCGTTCCCAATTTCTGTAAAATTGAGGAAAATATGTGAAATTGATGCATGATTTAAGTAGATTATGCCCCTAGGATGATTAATTATTGGTTTGGCTTGAGTTAGGACGAGATTTAACCGAAAAAACGAAAAAAAACTCAAGAGGGCCGAAAAAATGTGGCTACAACCGCCCCAACTTTGATCACAGCCGTGCGACTGTGATCAAGTGGGTTACAGCCGCGCAGCTGTAACATTACAGCTGGGCGGCTGTAGCCTTACAGCCGGGTGCCTGTAGCTTTCAGTTTTGAGGCAACCCCATTGTTTCCATCCGAATAATGTTTCTTTGATTTTTATGGTGTGTATGCATTCTAGAAAGCTCATAAACTCCCTGATTATTAATTTTGCAGTCGAGATCCGGCCATTGTGGTAGCGGATCCATCACAAAGGCTTTAAAGTGGTATAGGCGTCTCCCTCAAGGAGTGAAGGATATCGTGAACTCCACCGGCCTGCACCGACTGGTTCGCAGCATGTCGATCACCACTCCTCGCACGAGTCGGGGGCTTTTGGCCGCACTATTGGAGAGGTGGATGGACTCTACCCACACATTTCATTTCCCTTCTAGGGAATACACTGTGACCCCGGAGGACATCGTCGCTATTACGGGCCTTCCCTTCTCGGGCCAGACGATTCATTTCAATCAGGTCTTCGTGCATGGCGGATATCGCCAGGAGTTCATATCCACGTTGATTGGGATTAGTTCTCCCAAGAGCCGGATCCAGTGCAGTAGGATCCGCGAGTACTGGCTCGGGCGGCAGCGTGTGCTTCCGGAGGGAACCACCTTTGATGCTGGTGATGAGAGGAAGTACGCTAGAGCGTACCTGTTGCATGCTCTATCCACCACTCTTTTCCCCACAGGCCGGAGCAATGTGAATCTGGCTTTATTGCCTTCATTGATCGACTTGAAGTCTGTGAGGACCCTTAATTGGGCTCGGGCTGCATTGGCCCAACTTTATTATGCTTTAGATCTCTAAGCCCGGGGCTCCCATAAGGAGTTGAAGGCCTTTTGGATTCTGCTGCACGTAAGTGTCTTGAACATTTTTATTTTTATTTTTATTCATTTATTTTTTTTTCAAACTGACTTGCTTTAAATTTTCCCTTGCAGATTTGGGTCTATGAGTACCGCTTCGTCCCTCCCCCGATCGTGCAGATTCCTGTAGGGGTCACTTTAGTTGAATTTCCCCGTCTCCGCCGTTACATGGGATACGTCTGGAGTGAGGTGGATAAGAACCAGGAGGAGTGTCGACAGGCTCTTAGAGATATGATGTTCGAGGGGGTATAACAATATTTTTTTTTTGCAACTGACGAGTTCCTCAATTTCAGATTTTCAAGGCCCCTTGGAGTCGGGAAGGGGAGAATTTGCCCCAGCAGCTTGTTGATGCATAGGCGCTCGCGAGCAGGCGCTTCTTGATGGAGTGCCCCTTCGTCCAGGAGTGGTTCTTAGGGGAGAGGACTTGCGACTGGCGCTCTGGTCCTGGGACGTGTAGGATCCCGGCTGCCCTGCCAGTAGGGTTATTCTGGCCTCACCTGCTATCCTTGGAGTTGCACCCGGACCTCTATGGTGTTGGATATGAGGCTGGCAGTGTAGATGGTGATTATAGCCGCTTCATCACCGTCCACTTGCTCCCACCATCCGCTGATGCTAGTGCTGGCGCTGGGGTAATTGAATTTCTTTTTTCTTTTCTTTTTTTTTTTTTTAACGTTGTGGTGTTTAATTGACCCCAGCCATCTTCCCGGGGTAGACGGGTACGCGCTTCTTCATTAGCTAGGGGAAGAGGAGGTAGGTCATGTCCCGCTGATCCCAGGGCCGCTGGTGTGGATTCTGCCGACGTTGCGGAGGATATTCCCATTCCTGATTTCCAAGCTCCTCTGGCTCCCGATCTCGGATACGTGCATGGTCGGCTTGAATTCCCTATCGAAGACTCCATTCAGCTGTATATTGACTTCCAGCAATCTTATCGGGCTGATCTGCATCTGCAAGACCATAATTTTCCCTCGGCTATTCCTTCTGACACCACACATGTGAGTATCTCTTTGTTAATCTATTTTCCCCTTTTTCTGTCATTAGCTGATACTCTGAATCCCAATTTCTTTTGCAGATTCCGGTGATGCAGGGTATGTACATGGGTCAGGCCATTAATGCGCTGAGGGTGCTCTCTTTCTGAGACAATTCCGCTAGGACAGTAAGTACCTACACAGAATGATATGCTTATGTCTGGATGTATGCATTATATGCATGGATGCATGTGCAATGTTTTTCATGTTTTATTTTAATGCAGACGGCGATCGGGATGGAGCGCCGTGAATCCGCTCGCTTGAGGGTCGAGAACGATCAATTGCGGCATCGAGTCGCTGAATTGGAGGTCATGAATCAGACCTTCAGAGACCAGGCAGGTGACTGGAACGTCAAGATGAGAGAAGCAGACGACGACGACGACGATGATGACGAGGCAGAAGATGATGATGACGATGATGATTCTTCTTAGCACATATCGGGTCCTGGTGTGGATCTGATTTAGTTTTATATTGGATATGCCTGATGTATATAACTTTGCATGACACTTGTACTTCTTATCCATGTATTTTCTCACCTTCTCTTACATTTTATGGCTCTTTTGTTCAATTCGGTCCGGTCCGGAACGCATCTTGGTGCCTTTATACTTTGTTTTCTTTGAAAGGCGATCTCCAGAACCCTTATTTTTGCTATCATAATCATCAGAAATCATAAAAGGACATAGACAAAGGATTATCTGCATTACAGCCGTGCCCCTGTAGCTATTACAGCTGCCCCACATGCTACAGCCGCGCCCCTGTAGCAGCTACAGCCGCCCCATACATTACAGCCGCATCATGCCAAAAGGTCCATCCCATATCGATTTTCAAGCTTTCTTCAACACAGCCGAGCCCCTATAGACATTACAGCCACCCCATACATTACAACTGCGCCCCTGTAGTAGCTACAGCCGCCCCATGCCAAAAAATTGTCCCACATCAGTTTTGCAAGCTTTCTTCAGCACAGCCGAGCCCCTATAAATATTACAGCTGCCCCATGTGTTACAGCCGAGCCCCTGTAGTGCATTACAGCCGCCCCACATACTACAGCCGCCCCGCTCATTCTTCAGCCCTTCTTCTTCTTTTGCTTCTCTTTTAGCATGGATCAGCTTAGAGGACAACTCCGGGGCTACTGGGGTACGCTCTGCTCTTCCAATTGGGCCCTACTTGCACCCTTTAACTTGTAGTATCTCAGATATTACATCGTTTTGACCCCGAACCGGGTCTTCTTGGACGCAGCTGTCAGCTTTTGGGATCCAATGGATCATGTGCTCCGTTTCTCCGGTCAAGAGTTATGCCCCTTGATAGAGGAGTTTAGTGCCATTCTCTGTGTTCCTTGCCCCCGGGGGGTCCGGTTGGCTATTCCCGACCCCGATTATGATGATGCCCGTACATTCTTAAGCCAGTTCGCTCCTTCTGTGGCAGGCATAAGTCGTGCACTTACTGGTAGGTCTACCTCATCCAGACTTAGTCTTTCTATTGTTGCTGACTTGTGTTTTACTTTATCTCCCACTGCCCCTAGGTGGGCTCCACTGATGAGTCTGTTACTGATGGCTTGCTATCTGTGCGAGTCCTAAGATGATACTTGTAGTCTTAGGCTGGCTTCAGTGGTGACTCAGGTGTCTCAGGGTGCATCTTTCATGGGGGTTGTTCTGGCTGAGACCTTGATATGCTTAGACTCCATCCATTCTGATTCTCCTATCGAGAGCTGTGGGTCTCCCCTCCTGCTTCAGGTATGTTTTAGTTCTCCTTTTTTCTGAACTCAAACATTCATTGCCCCTTCATCCTGACTAAACCGCCTACAGATTTGGCTGACGGAGAAGTTATGCCTCTTGAGTCCTCCTCCACCTCGTCCGAGATATGCTCCGAAGCGCTATTGGTCTCGGCACATCGAGCTTCCAGATTTCGGTTTCATGTCCATGGAGCATTGGTTTGACTGGCTAAGGAGGCGATCTGACGCCTTTATCTGATGGGTCTGCCCTTGGTGGGATATTACTGATGTGACTACTGAGACCTGGGCCGGAGGTGTTCAGTTGCTTGGGTTGACCCATGTGACTTTCTACTCTCCTGCTCGGCTGTGCAGGCAGTATGGGCAACTGCAAGGGGTTCCTCGATCTTTGTGCACTACTGAATATGGGGTGTTTACATCACTGTGGCCTCGGCATATGCAACACCAGTGGATGCATCCTACTCGTACTGAGGTCCTGAAGTATGATAATCTTGCCTCCATAGAGACAGATGCTTGCTATAGGGCTTGGTTGGCAGATCTGGTCGGCTGTCCCACCCGGCAAGGATGTGAGGCACTGACGCTGCGGTATCTTGGCCTCTAGATGATTAGGATTGATTACTGATGTATGACTCTCTCTTCTTTTTCTTTTCTTTTTTTTTATTATTTATTGCTTGTCCTAATTTTTGCATAGGTCGCCCTGTTTGGGTTTTCGGCCTATCGGACTGTCTTTATTTTTGCCTGAACTGCCCATTTTTGGGTTTTCAATCCAGCAGACCTTATTTTATGTCCTATCTTTTGCATAGACCACCCATTTCGGGTTTTCAGTCTATCGGACTCCCTTTTTTTTTTTTTTGAATGCATATGTTCAATCTATGGATGTGAGATATGTGGAAGATATATAAAGATAAATATGCGCAGAATAATATGAATTGCAGATGAACTTGGGACATTTAAACGAACAAAACCGAACATTCATTCATTCATTCATAAATAATGTTTTAGCATAATGTACATCGAATGATGAAATGAAACTAAGGACAGAATTATCGATGGTATAAGTCTCGACTGAAGCCACGCTTGCCACCAACCAGTCTTTGCAGATTTTCCAGTTGATGATCCTCACCTCTCTGTCCTAATTTCTGCATGGATCGCCTTTTCAGTTTTCGACCCATCGGACTGTCCTAATTTTTGCATGGGCCGCCTTTTTGGTTTTCAATCCACCGGACTTTTTTTTTTTTTACATGTAGTAGTGTTTCAGCTTGTCGTGATTGATGGGGTTGACAAATTTGTTCCCGTCCATATCCATGATTTTTGCAGCACCTTTCGAAAGCACCCTCTTGATTACATATGGACCTTCCCAGTTCAGCTTGAACTTCCCCCGCACATCTGTGTTGGTCTGTTTCATCTGCTTGAGTACCAGATCCCCTGCCTTAAATGGACGCTTCAGATGGCGAACCTTGTTGTTGTATGCCCTAGCCATCCGCTGTTGGTACATTTGCAACCGATCTAAAGCCTAAAGACGCTTTTCGTCAATCAGTGCTAGTTGTTCATATCTCGACTGAAGCCAATCAGACTCCGGTAACTGTGCCTCCATGACCACTCTTAATGATCTGATTTCCATCTCCACCGGTAACACTGCTTCCATCCCGTAAACCAGTGAATACAGAGTTTCTCCAGTAGGGGTTCTGATGCTTGTCCGGTATCCCCACAAAGCCAATGGTAACATGTCGGCCCAATCTCTATAGGTTACCACCATCTTTGACAGAATCTTTTTGATGGACTTTTTGGCCGCTTCCACCGCCCCATTGGCTTGTGGGCGATACGGGGATGACTTATGGTGCTCGATCCCTTTCTCTTGGAGTAACTGTGCCGTTATCCCTTGGAACTGTACCCCGTTATCGGTCACGACATGGTGAGGGATCCCAAATCTCGTGAAGATGTTCCTTTCTATAAATTTAGCCATCTTCTTGGCAGTGATGTTCGCAAATGACTCTGCTTCAACCCACTTAGAAAAATAATCTACAGCCACAACGATGAATCGGTGCCCATTTGAAGCAGGCGGCCTTATCTCTCCGATTATGTCTATACCCCAAGCTGCGAACGGCCATGGAGTCGAGGACACTTGAAGTTCAAGCGGGGGGAGATGATTGAGGTCTCCATACACTTGACATTCGTGGCATTTCTTAACTTCCTCGATACAATCGGCTTGCAAAGTGAGCCAAAAGTATCCTTGCCTCAGTATCTTCTTTGCTAGAGCCAAACCATTCATGTGTAGGCCACAAGCACCGGAATGTATTTGTTTCATAACCACTACTGCTTCCTCCTCCGTGATACACTTCAGAAGAACTCCGTTAGCTGTCCTCTTGAAAAGTTGATTCTCAAATATCCGAAACTGTGCTGCTAACCTCCTGAGAGAAACCTTATCAGACTCATTGGCGCCTTCAGGATATTGACCGTTCTGGATGAACAATAGAATGTCATAATACCAAGGACGTGCCTCAATAATTGTAACCGTATTGACTGACAAATAGCATGGGTTCGGAGCGATTTCCAAAATGACAGGCTGTATTGGTTGTTTTCGGGGGCCTTCCCACATTGATGACAATGCAGCTAAAGAGTCTGCCATTTGATTCTCCTCCCTTGGTACATGTCGGAATTCACATTGACTGAATACCCTTGCCCTTTCCCAAACCAACTCGAGATAGGGTTGAAGCGATTCTTCCTTTATTTCCCAGTCTCCGGTTACCTACCGGATCACCAAAGCCGAATCCCCGATAACTAGTGCTTCGTTTGCCCCCAGTGTGATCAAGGCGTCAATACCAAAGAGACATGCTTCATATTCGGCCCCATTATTGGTCACTGGAAAGTCAAGTCGCCTTGCCAGAGGAATGATTTCTCCTTCGGGTGTGGCAATGATTACCCCCAAGCCTGCGCCGTGTTTATTCACCGCCCCGTCAAAGTACATCACCCACCTATTCAACTCCTCTTCTACCATCGCCAGCTGTTCGCCGGGAAATTCTAAGTTCTACACATAGTCTGAATCTATTGGCTGGTTAGCTAGGAATTTCGCTACGGCTCTTCCCTTGATTGTCTTCCTCATCACATATTCTATGTCAAATTCTGACAACAAAAGCAACCACCTCGATAACTTTCTCGCTAATACTGGAGCTTGGCATAATTACTTCATGGGATCCACCTTGACCACCGCCTGAACCTTGTATGACTAGAAGTAGTGTCTTAACTTCTTTGTCAACCATACCATAGCAGCACAAGTCTTCTCTACTATTGTATACCTACTCTCATACTCTAGTAGCTTCTTGCTCAAATAATAGATCGCATGCTCACGCCCGTCTTCTTGCTCTTGCACTAGCATGGCTCCCACAGAAGTCTCTTTGATGGCTAAGTACAGAATCAAAGGCTTGTCTGGTACTGGAGGTTTCAGAACTGGGGGATTCATCAGATAAGACTTAATTCTATCAAAGGCTATCTGACACTGCTCATTCCATTTCACGGGCTGGTTCTTCTTTAGCAGTCTGAAAATTGGCTCGCAAACTATCGTCAATCTCGCAATAAACCGACTGACATACTGTAGTGACCCGAGAAACGACCTTACCTCCTTCTCTGACTGTGGTGCCGGCATATCCCTGATGGCCTTAATTTTGTCCGGATCCATCTCAATCCCTTTCTGGCTGACTACGTGACCAAGCAACTTCCCTGAAGTGACACTAAATACACATTTCTTCGGGTTGAGGCGAAGATTGTATTTCTCAATCCTATTTAAAAATCTATCCAGGATGGCTGGGTGCTCCTGCCGTGTCATCGATTTTACCAACATATCATCCACATAAACCTCGACCTCTTTGTGGATCATATCATGCAGAAGTGTCGTGACCGCCCGCTGATAAGTTGCCCCGGCATTCTTCAAACCAAAAGGCATAACCCTGTAGTAGTAAACTCCCCATTTTGTGATGAAGGCTGTCTTTACTTTGTTGATCACATTCATTAAAATCTGATTGTATCCCGAAAACCCATCCATGAAGGAATACATGGCTGCCCTGGCGGCACTGTCAATCAGAACATCGATATGCGGGAGTGGAAAGTCGTCTTTAGGAGACGCCTTATTTAGATCATGGTAATCCACACAAACCCTTACTCGACTGTCTTTCTTTGCAACTGGTACAACATTGGCCAACCACTCTGGATATTCTACCACTTCTAAGAACTTGGCTTTTATCTGTTTGGCTACTTCTTCCTTAACCTTTTCAGCCCATTGTGGTTGAAGTCGTCTAAGTTTCTGCTTAACCGGTTTCATCTTCGGATCTATCGGGATTCTATGCTCTGCAATTTCTCTGTCAACCCCAGGCATGTCGTCGTAGGACCAAGCGAATGCTTTGACGTGTTTTTGCAGAATTTTTACAAGTTCTTTTGTCTCATCAGGCTTGAGGTCTTTCGAGACGGATACCATCTTGGGTTCATCATCTGTCCCTAGGTTCATTTCATGCAATGATGCATCATGTATGCTAAAGACATTAAATGAATGTTTGTATGTATGCACAGTTCCATCCGGAAAAACATCACACAAGTAAGCAAAATCTGATTTTATTGCATTGTATGCCTTGTAGGCAGAATTGTTCACATCAAAAATAGAAAAAGCAGATACATTCAAAAAATTTCCATCCTCCACATGCGGAGGGTCTTCATCAACAGCAGCACAGTCGACCTCTTCGAACAAGTATCCCAGGTCTCCTTCCAGGTCTTCTTTCTGTTTATCAGTCAGCTCTTCCTCTGTCATTTGAGCCTTACCTCTCATAACCAGCTTGGTGAGTTCCTTTACCGCTTCTTCCACCAGGTCTTCATGTGTTTTTCCCACAGGCGAAGTCTTCTCTTCAGCACCCTTGCTTGGTTTCATTAAGGTGGACAGGGCTCTGGTAATGGCCCCCATAGCCACTTCCATCTCACTTCTCACTAGATCCGTCTTCTTGAAAGCTTCTCCCTTGTTCCCGAATTCAATCCTGACTTGGTCAACATCTTTCTGAATCTGAACCCCCTTGTTTCCAGCTCCAGCTTCGACACGCAGCATGTTCACAACCGGCTCTACTCCATACTTGCTGAAATCCACCACATCAGCAAAAATTTCAAACCCGGGGAGCTGACCTCCCTTTACAATTACCGGTTCAGGAGTCCCATCATATACTGATTCTGTGGCCCGGACAAAAGTATCCACTAGATTCACACTCTTCCTTTCTCGCTTGGCCCTTCCTTCTTGATACCCCAGCCCGAATTTTTCGGTACTTCCCTACCTCAATGTTGAATTCAGGGATTCCTTGTTGGTTGGCCCCTAATCCTTTTCCCGGCTCATAATTCTGTTTAGCAAAATACCTATGAATCCAGTCTGGAAACTCAGGCTTGTCCACAATCACAGTAATCTGAAACCCTGTCATCGGCCGTTCAGTAGCACTCAATGCGGCTACCACAGAAGGCTCATCCGCTTCCACCGTTACTATTTTCCCTCCGATTAAGAACTTTACTTTCTGGTGCAAAGTCGATGGGACTCCTCCTAAGGCATGGAACCATGGTCTCCCCAGGAGCAGAGAGAAGGTGACAGGAATATCGATCACGGTAAACAACACCTTCGATTTAACCTCCCCTACTTTGACTTCCGTCTCGATGGTCCCCAAGACAGCTCTTTTACTATCATCATAAGCTCTGATTACAGTGTTGGACCGGCAGAGAGCTTCAGGAGTCACCCCCAAGAAAGGTAGGACCTGAGAAGGACAAATGTTCAAGGCCGAGCCATCATCCACCATCACACTCGGCATTATTTTATCCATGACTTCCACCCTTAAGTACAAGGCCCTATTGTGATTCACACCCTCAGGTGGAAGGTCCTCTACCCCAAAACTGATCTTTGGGGCCTTGTTAACCTTCAACTCCGCTCCCCTTATCATTGCACAAACCTCATCGGGGGACATAGTGGGGTTAGCATCCATCTCCATCAGTTGCTTTACCACCGCCTCTCGGTGCCTCTTGGATTCCATAAGCAAGTGCCACACACTGGCACGGGCCGGTGTCCTCTTCAGTTGGTCCACAACCATGTCTTCTTCCCTAACCACCGGGCTATTGTTCTGCACCGGTGTTGTGTTCCTTCTTGGGGGTGCTGGGGGTGATGCACTACTGGGTTGATAAACCCTGTCGCTCCTAGTGATGTGCATCACCGGCCCATCTTTCTCTATTACCGTCCCTCTTCTTGTCTCCACCGGGTAAACTGGCTTCGACTCTTGCACCTCAAACTCATCGTACTCGTCTTCTGCCTTAAAGTCATCTAAATCACTCGGACCCATCTTGTCCCCTACCACCACAGTCTGCTCTTCAAACACCTCTGGCTCTTCTTCCTTTTCTACCAGTATGGCTCGCACACTCGGATTCGCCTTAATGATCTGGGCGAACATATAATTGGCTGGCAAGCCTGACTGCACCATGTTTACTTGACTACCAAAGGTGGGGAGTGGATTTTTCTGCACATTCGGCTTCAGAGCCGGCTCTACTATCTTGCCATCTATGACCAGCTGCTTGATGGCTTTAATCAATTGGGTACACTCGTTCGTACGGTGACCCGCCATTACATGGTAGGAACAGAAATTATCTTTATCTGCCTCTGCTGGAGGAGAGAATGGCCTCAAACTCTGCAGCACCCCTGCCTTCCTACACTTGGCAAAGATTCGGCTGACTGACTCAGCCCATGGACTGGTGATTCTTGGAACATTTGCTCTCCCTTGATTCACAGCAGCTACTTCGGCTTCTTGAGTTTCAATAGAGGCTGCCTTTGGTGTCGTCCTTGCACTAGGTCCTGCCGCAGTGGTCTTGGAACTTCCACTCTTGTATCCTTGGGAGTACCCCTGGTTGTTTCTGTAAGAGCCCGAACCTTGCTTGCCCCTCTGTTCCTCTTCTTCGTATCGCTTGATACGTTTGGCAAACTCCACCACCTCATTGGAGGAGTGGAATCTCTTCAGCTTCATCTTGTCTTTATATTGGGGCAAGCTGCCATCCACAAGCTTCACAATTAAAGATTCTAACTTCGGCGCCCCATCCACCAAAACCTGCACATCCATCCACCGTTTGTAATATGCCGGAAAGGACTCATTCGGCTTTTGGTGGATCCTCTCCAAATCCTCGAGAGTTGTCTCGACTTGGGTGTTGTAAGCATACTGTTTCACAAAAGCATCAGCTAAGTCTTCCCAAGTGGAACGGGTGTACAATGGTGTCTTCATGTACCACTTTGCTGCAGCGCCTCTCAGAGTAGTAGGGAACAAATTCAGGAAATGACCCTTTCCAATCCCCATACTGGTCATCAATCTCACATAGCTATCCAAATGGGCTTCCAGTGGTCCTTCTTCGGTGTAAGGAGGGAGGTATGGCATATGAAAACCAGCCGGGAGCGGTCCTTCCGCATCAGCAACTAACGTCACGGGATCGGCACACTTGATAGGATTGAAGTGGACCATTTCTTTCAGTCTAGGCATCATAGCATCTATGTCTGAAAATTTCTGGTTGAGTCGTTTCTCCAGCATCGACTCAATCGAGGCTTCCCTCGCCTTCTCAAAAACCCCATCCTTTTCGGACTGACGGTCCGGCTCTCTGTGATTAGCAACTCCGCCAATGCCGCTAGGAGTATTCCCCCCGGTTCCATTAGTGGCTTGAACAGGCTGTCGTCCTTCGTTCCCAACCGAGGTCTGGGCTGGTTGGACAACTGGAACAGGGAGGGTAGTCATCACTGCCTGCACCTGCTCCCTAAGGGTAGCCCTGAACTTATCTTAGCTTAAAAAACTCCTCATAAAGGCAGCTATGTCGAAGGGCATGGTTCCACTAGTTCCACTGTTTCCGCTGCTTCCACTGTTTCCGTCGGCCATGTCTGCTCTGTGAACCTCTTCCAAGAACGCCTGACTGTCAACCGTAGAGTAGGCAACTGAACTTCGACTCCCCTATCTGAATCCGACCCTGAACTGACTCCTTCCACGGTGACCGATTCTGATCGAATTAACTGAACTGGTGTGTTTGATTCTGATTCAACTCGAATTAACCTTCCCGAGATGCGACTCCAAACTGCACAATCAGCATAAGGTTAGAGTTTCGGATGGATGTTGTGGTCCT
This sequence comes from Euphorbia tirucalli, assembly GCA_039660915.1. Lineage (NCBI taxonomy): Eukaryota > Viridiplantae > Streptophyta > Magnoliopsida > Malpighiales > Euphorbiaceae > Euphorbia > Euphorbia tirucalli. The sequence goes on along the minus strand of CM077632.1, from coordinate 48,281,282 downwards.
AGACTCGACACTCTAAATGGTACTTTTATGCTCATGTTTGGATGATGCTGCATGGATGTGGATGATGCCAAAGATGGTTTTAGTGCTTTTCTTTCTTTTGCTTCAGATGTTCCAAGCAGACCCCATGCTATATATAAGACAATGCAATAACGTCACGTGCGAGCCTTCACACGGACAGAGGTTCGGTGCCTTTGGGGCACCTAGTGGATGTCGTGAAATGGTCGTATGTGTACCGACACACGGACTAAAGTTTGACACTTTGTAGGTCAATGTAATGACATGAAATGTTCTTGAGGGAACCACCCCGCAAATAGACACTCAATGCTTTTATAGCATCTTAACATGAAGTGATGTCACATACAAGTCATGTGCGAATCAAAACACGGACAGCATCTCGGTGTTCGTGGAACACCTTACATGATTTAGGGGTGCTATGAAATGTCTTAATATGAAAACTAGCTCGGCACTCGTGGAGTACCTCAAATGGGTTGTCGATGTTATGTAACAATCCGATATGGATTGGGACATGCAAGCAAAACTAAGGTGTCACCATGACACCAAATGTGAATGATCAAGATATGATGATTTCGGGTGCTCCATCACATAAATGCGAGCCTAAGACCGTTGTGGTCTTCTAATAATGTAATGGGACGGCCAAATGCAAGCTAGTGCACAGGCGGAATACGGGTAGCCTTGGGGACTCCCGATATGTTATGATATGAAATGGTCGTGAAGGGCATACTTAGAACATCCTTACATTTTTTATGAAATGAAATGATGTGGATGTCTATGTCATACGAAAATGCAAATGGCTGCATAAAAATGTGGTTAGAATGACACGTAAGATGATGTCGTGTATGCTTTATGAATTCATGAACACACAAAATGAATGTGGCATATGGGAAATGATTATGGCTGCACGAAAATATGGTTAGTATAACACACACGTCTGAGGATGCTCTAAAATGGCTGCACAAAGAAAGTGATTAGAATATGGCATACGTATGATGCGTGTTTATGTCGTATGAAAAGGTCGAAAATAAAACAACCATAGAGCAAACGTTAGCACACACATAAAAATATGCTCATCCTTCCAACCTTATTCCTCTATTTGATTGGTCTCGCATTCTTCCTAGGTATTGGGTCTCTTTGGCATTAACGGGGGATACCAAAGGCGTACTCTCGATGTCCATTTTCAAGTATATGGTTTTGGTAATCCTAAAGGGAAGTCGCTAGGCCATTACATGATGGTATGAGTCAAGCCAAGGGTCGTACAGGTTCCCATAGCGAAAATATACTCCTCACTTCTCCCCACTCAAGGGTCCAAGCGAAGGGTTTCGTACAAGGCTATGAGTGGTTTACCTCCTCGGGTGCCTCCAATCCTAGTGGAAGAGGTAGGTCACCTTTAGAAATAAACTGGGTTTGAATGAGTGTTGGAGGGATTTAAGAAGAGAAAATGTCACGCTTTATGCAATGTGAATGAAATATTGAATTACGATTTAATAATCAACTATGAGTGAGGATGTACTTCAATTGTTGCCTAAGTTCCTTAAGTTTTTTGTGAAAACTCTTTTGAAGAAACCGTTAATCCCCAGCAGAGTCGCCACTGTGAGCGGACGACCTTTTTCAGAACACGCGGTGAAGCGGGAACCGGGGATTTTCTTTTTGGGTGATTATGTCTTGGTTTTGAAAACGGGTTTTAATCTTTCTTGGAAAAACCTTCCATTTTATTGGAAAAGCCTTTTTGTAGAAAACTTCATTTCAAGCATGAATTTTAGAAAACAAGCTTTTTAGAAAATCCCATTTTAACTTAAAGATCTCGAAACACGAATTTCGAGATTAGAAATAGAGTCGCCACCCGGATCAGCTCATCCGGGAAATTCCGGTACAGCTCCTTACCAAGTGTAGACGTAATACCTAATCCTGAGATTCGAGGTTCGGGCAACATATCTACTAATCCTCGCTAATTTTTAATTATCATTTCGTAATACGACATTTCATTCACTTAATTCTACTCATTTTATATCTTCTTTTATGATTAGCCAATGCTCATACATATGACATAAATATAAAACCAAAATAAAAGTGCGGAAAAGTAAAAGTGTGGGAAAGTAAATCAGAGGTCAAATTATACAACCCAAGAAAAAGAAAACTCTCATCCTCACCTTTTACAATCGCCTATTATACACGATAATCTAAAAATTACAATCGCCTAGATACACGGGATAATCTATAAAATACATTCAAAGATAAAAATAAAGTAAAAATAAAAGCTGCATCCAAATATGGTTAGCACAAATAAATAAATCACACTAAGGACTCATATAAGACAGAACAGGGGTATTTTAGGGAATGGGGTCATGCAAAGGGGGTAACCGGGTCGACCCGATTGGTCGGCCCGGTTAGACCTGGAAAACAGTTTTTCAAACGCCCTGTAGGTTTTATGGATGAAAAATCGGTTTTAAAAGCGGTTTGGCTCATTTACATGCATTTATCCAACTTTAGCGGGCCGGATATCCCGGGACCCGGAGGTCCCGTTCGTGTGTGGGCCTAAAACAAACATCCATCTAGGGTCCAAAAGTATGCAAACACGCCAAAATTCATTTTTCAATGTGAAAAGAATGCAAAATTACAAGTTTGGGGCCCAAAAGGGCAAAACTGTAATTCTGCCCATATTACAGCTGCGCCCCTGTAGGCTACAGCCGTGCCCCTATAGGCTACAGCCGCGCGGCTGTAGATTATAGCCGCGCCCCTATAGCTTACAGCCGGGCGGCTGTAATGCTCCAGAATCGATTCCAACTTATTTTTCGTGTTTTCGAAGATCATTTTGCAAAATTTGATGATTTTAGACGATCTGGGACTTCTGGAAAAATACTAAAACCAACAGAAAAGACCCAAAATGGACCAAATCGAATCCGGAAATCCCTAATCGTCCGAAATCACCAAATTCATCACATCCGCCCATAAAAAAATGAAGAACATGGAATCGAAGCATGCACGGATGTGATTGGATCGATAACAAACATGAAAAACACATTTAATTGAAGCGTGGGAGCGTTATCGATCGATTCGGGCTGATGGAGCTTCGGCCCCTGTAGGTTACAACCGCGCCCCTATAGGTCATAGCCGCACGGCTGTAGGTTACAGCCGGGCGGCTGTGATCACATGGGGCGGCTGTAATCACAGAAAACCTAAAAAAATCATAAAAATCCAAAAAAAAAACATTACAGCCGGGCGGCTGTGATCTTATGGGGCGGCTGTAATCAGAAAACTCCCACAAAACAGACGAAAAAAATAGAAAAGAACTACAGCCGCTCCCCTTTAGGTCACAGTCGTGCGGCTGTGATCTTTGGTGGGGTGGCTGTAGTCCCAAGAAAAGCAACCAAACGCGAAAAAACTCAAATCATGCAATTGAATCACAACCAAGATGAACACAATGGATTTTTAAGGCCTCTCAGAAAATTACCTTGTATGTGTTCCAGCGCTTGGACCACAAAAAAAAAGATTTTTGGATGCCAGAAAACGTCCCACAGTCACGAACGACCCGAGCAAAGTGTGTTTTACGAACCTCGAATGGAACCACGAGGAAAATTCAAGGATTGGTTTTCAAGTGTTCTCTCTTCTTCTAATCTTTCTTTTCTTTCTTTTTTGTCTAATTCTTTTTTTTTTTTTTTTTTTTTTTTTTTTTTTTTGTTGTGGTATTGAAAACCTTAAGAAAAAAACTATGTGATTTCTTTTTTTCTCTTTTTCTCTCTAAGTTTTCTCTCTTTTTTCTGTTTTTTTTTCTGCCTCCTTTTTTTGCCCTAATTCCCGAATAGCAACCTTAAAAATCTCTTGTTTTGGTATTAAATTGGAATTAATTACTGATTTCATCAAAAAAGGAAAACTGAAGATTACAGCCGTGCGGCTGTAGCTCACAGCTGCGCCCCTGTAATATATAGCCGTGCGGCTGTAGGTTACAGCCGGGCTGCTGTAGCATGAAAAATTCCTATTTTGTTCAAAAACCGAATTAAATGCTGATTTTGCCCATAAAAGGAAATAGGGATATTACAGCCACGTGGATGTAGACTACAGCCGGGCGGCTGTAGGTTGCAGCCGAGCGGCTGTAATACCCAGAAAATTACATTTTCACTTATTTTCTTTGGTTTGTTTATCGGTTCTCTTAAATATCCGCTCAAATTTTCCAGGGTTCCGTACTAGGACTTGTCACACACCTCCGGGCTATCCGGGACATTTCCGACGTTATTCTGGTCGGTCCGTATCCGCTTCATGTTTACCCCGTGAAAAAGGTAATAATAGCTTTCATCACCGAGGTCGGGAAAAAAACCCGTGCTCACACAAGTCTTACTCCTTCGTGATGTGTAATGCGAAATCGTGGATGTAGAAGTCGAGCTATTCCGACTATAAACATAGCAACGAGGTACGTCTACTTCCCTTGTACATTATTTTTTTTTTTGTGTTAATATATTTTTTGTGTGTTTTTATGTGTAGGAATAGGTAATTAAGCAAGTTAATCAAAAGTCTTGATCAAAATATGGAAAAAAGTAAAGGTTGGCAGAATTCAGGATGGCACACCGTGTCACCATGGGCACGCCGTGCCAAGGTGAGATTAGGGTAGCACGTGACGTGCTGGTGTGGCACGCAATCGTGCCAGGCCGTTGTTCCGAACTCGCGTGCAAGAGCAATTCAGCACGCCGTGCTACAATTCAACACGCCGTGCCAAAGTAATGGTCATCAAGGTGGCACGACGTGCCAATACAGCCCGCCCACATGCCGCCATGCTGTTTCGGAAGAGGGTTGAGCATGAACAAGCAGCACGTCGTGCCAAAATTTAGCATGCCATGCCAATTACAGGGTCCTCAAGTTGGCACGACGTGCCAAAACAGCACGCCAACGTGCCGTCACGCTATTTCGAAAGTGCATTGTTGTAGAGCGAGTAGCACGCAGCGCCAAATTGTAGCACGCCGTGCCAAATATGGAATTTTCAAGACAGCACGACGTGCCGAGACAGCACGCTGGCGTGCCCTTACGCTGTTTCTAGGTAAGTTTCAATGCTCTGCTCAGCACGTCGTGTTGTTTGTTTGGCACGGCGTGCCGAGCGTTTGAATTTCGAATTTTAGGTCACAATTCACCCGCTTATATAAACCCTTCTCTTCTTCTCTTGCTAAACCGCCCATCATCATCATCTTGTTCTTCTTCTTCTTCTTCTTTCTCACCTTCTCTCACTTTCTCACTTTCTCTCTCTCTCTCTCCACTTTCTCTCTCTAGAACCAACCCTCACCTTCTCCCTCTCTACCCTTATTCTTCCTTCCCTTCTCACTTTCTCCCTTTCACCTTCTCTTCAACTCTTATTCTGACCTAGGATTTTATTTTGCATCATTCTCCTTGCAACCAGGTATGAATTCATGCTTTGCTCTTCCTTTCCTCTTTTTATTGTTTGTTCTCTTTCTCACTTTGATTTTGGTTGATTGACTGCTTAATAGGGTGATTGTATTGCATTCTTTTTTTCTTTATATTTAGTGGTTTGTATTTATGACAGTAGGGTTTCTTTGGATTTGGTTTTTTTTGTTTTTGATTTTTGTTATGTTTTTATGGTTGTGCAATAGTAGGATGAAGAAGAAGACTGTCGCTGATCGGAGACACGGTTCTTCACGACGGCCCATAGACCCGTCACCGAAACCGGTGCCAAGCGAAGAATCACCTACCGAATAGCAGATGGCCCCTTTAACGAGCCTCTCCAGGAAGTATAAATGCCCCTTCCCTCTACTTTCAGATGATGAAGGTAAAAGATACAAAAGTCTATTTCCTTTAGAAAGCACCCCCTTTCGAACCTTCGATTGGGAATTTTTATTTGTGCAAGATAGGTTAGAGGCTGTACGTGGTAAATTGACTAGTCTAGGATGGTATGAGTTTGTGAAGTCTAATCCACCTGTCTTTAGGGAGTTGAACCTCGAATTCTACTCTACCTTAAGCTTCAAAACAAACCCTGATACCGGCCTTAGGAGCATGACATTCCGCCTGTTTGGTACTGAACACTCTTTAGATATTGAGGGCCTTAAGGCTTGTATAGGAATTGAGGGGAATGGTTACAAATAACCGGAGAATATGGATGCCAAGAAATTTTGGCGTATGGTAGGACAAGGGGTATACCAACCTAGGTTTGCTAAGACTTCCCAAATTCTTGACCCTATCTTGCAATTAATTCACAAATTTGTGTGTTTTAATTTTTCGGGCAAAACTGAAAGCAACCGAGTCAATGCATTTGAACTTTTAATACTATGGCATATGCATAATGATGTTAAGGTGCACATGGGCTTCTTCGTCATGGAAGCCCTATACAACCACCACAACAGATCTAAGTCAGAACTAGGGTTAGGACATATTGTAACTTGTATTGCGTGCTTCTTTCATAGTAATACTTGTTACAAGAACCTCGATAGCATCCTTCCCAAGAAGCTTTCGAGGGGAATTTTGTCTTGCTCCTATGTTGTGACAGCTGCAGGTACTTCAAGTGCGGGAGATTCGAGTAGGGGTAAGGCTCCTATGGACGTAGATGATGAGGACGAGAGTGAGGAAGCTGAGGATAACGAGGAGGATGAGGAGAATGTTTCGGTGGAAGGCATAATTGAACAACTGGAAGGTTTAACCGTCGATCAGCTTATGCTTGAGGAGCGAATGAATACGCGTCTTGATAGGTAAGCAGCTCAGCTCCCATGTCGAGGCGTTCGCCTCTCGTTTTTGTGCAGCCCAAGGGTGGCCGTACCCGCCGCCACCACCACCAGCCCCCGATATGTGAGTTAACCCTTTTCCTTTCCCGCTTTATTTTGCTCCTTCTTCCATTGCACTTTTGGAAGTAAGTGCAATCTAAGTGTGGGGCGGGTAAAGGGATTTCTCCCTTTCTTTTGCTTCTTTTTACATTGCACTTTTTGATTGTTTGTTTCATATGTTTGTTTGTGTTTTTGCATATTTGGATGTTTTACGTTGGTTTTTGGTTAGATTTAGGCTTTAGTTTTTAATGCATGTGGAGTTAGTTTTGGTTTGTTTTTGGTTTGATAGTGTTTTTAGGTTGTTTATGTGTCAATTGCCGTTTGAATAACATTGCTTAATCCACCCTCGAAACTAAGTCTCTGTGCTTGGATTGGTAGCAATTGGCTAGGGATACTAGGAGTTGATTGCAAGTCATTAGCTTGTTTGTACGTGATTTGTGATTCTTGATGGTAACCATTGGTTAGATTTGTCATTAAGGTTGCATTAGGGAATTAACCCTCTACCTCTACTTGCATGATCGAGCTAGGATTACGCCTTGGAACATTGGTTGAGTCACACGACCTAGCATACAACCCCTAGTACACTTGTGAGAATTTGAGACTTTGGAACCATTTCACATTGGTTCTATTTCTTTGTGAGGGTAAAAACAATGGTGGCACACTAGATCGTAGAACCCGGTGTCGTTTTGCACTTGGCATCGAGAGCTTAATATGTGGAGACCCTTAGGATTAACCCCTTGACTTAAATGAGCCTAACCCTAACTACTAATTTATCCCTTAGATCACCCAAAGCCACTAAATTAACCTTTTTGACTTAAAAAACCTTCACCAAGCCAAATCTATCATCCTAACTTTTTACCACTAAATGTGATTTTCCTTTCTTACCCTCCTCTCCTAAATCAAGTAATTGGCTAAGTTGTTCATTCATTTTGGGGTCAATCACCGTTTCCATTTCAACTCTTTCACATCTAGTCCTATGGAAAAATTGTGTTAAAAAAAATCCAAATAGAGTCAATGTGTATGTTCGGCTTCTTTTCGTAGAATTCGGAGTTTGTAGACACATGTCTTGTTTGTCCGGTTTCATCTTTAAGCCGGTATATGTGTTCCATTTTCAGTTCATTTGTTTGAATAAAGGATTAGGGCGATCATCTAATTACCTTGACCTATGTCTTGTCATTTTTTTTTCTTTTCCCCGTTAAGTTGTGTTTTGGCCGTTGGGTGTGGATAAGGCCTTCTTATTGTCAAGTTAATTTAAAAAAAATAAATAAAAAAAAGAAAAAAAATATATATAGCAAAGCAAATACTCTTAGGACTAGTTTTGAGTTGAAAGTTGCATGACCCGTCTTTAGTACTTAGTCAATTTGTATATATTACTTGATTTGTAGGAGTTGTATACCTAAAATTTCCCTTTTATCAAACCTACCCCAAGCCATGACATTACAAGCCCCAGGTTCTCTGATTTTGCTCCTTGACCAATGACTTCACCAGGATTGCCATTAGTTCGCTATGTGATGTGTGCCATTGTTTGTTTTTGTGTGCTCATCCGCCTTACCTTAAACTTGAGCGTTGGAGTGACATCTTAGGTGCTTTGTGGTCCTATAAACTCTGTTTGTTCCTCGCCCTTTGACTAGCTAAATTTTGCTGGGTTCCGGTATTGAGTGGTTTTGAACCTGGTGCACCTAGTGTCATTTCGAAAGTGATGTTTTACCTTCTTGAGTTTATGAATTTCGTACGGTTAAACCCTTAGTTGGATTTGCAAGTAAAAGCGAGCAAGTTTACTCCTCTGTCTTTAGTTTATTTGCTTCAGGACAAGCAAGACTTTAAGTGTGGGGTGGTTGATAAGGTCAGTTTTTGACCTTATTTTTTAGGCAATTTCGTGGTTTGAACGGCAATTTTTTGAGTCCTTTGTGTGAATGTTTGTTTGGTTTTTGAGTATTTTGTGATTTTTATGTTTTGGACAGATTTTCATAACTTTTAGTTTTTTTTTTTGTGTTTTCTAGGGGTTTTTTTGTAATTTTGGATAATATGTCATTTTTATGGTCCGTGGCTTTGGTGCGGTTATGTTTCTTTATGTTTGTTTTGGACAGGCATTATGACCTGGACCGAAAGTTTGAGCAACGGCGGAGAAGAAGAGTTTGAAGTGATGAAAAGCAAGGTGGCACGGCGTGCCACAATGAGGGCACGGCGTGCCATTTCAGCTTGCCAAGGGATGGGATCCAGCGGATCGGCATGAAATCGTGCCACCCCTACCAGTGCGGCGTGCCAACCCCAAATCTACACAGCATGGCATGCCACCTCCACCAGCACGGCGTGCCACCCACAATTCTGCACAGCATGGTGTGCCACCTCCGCCAGCACGGCGTGCTACCCATAATTCTGCACAGCACGGCGTGCCACCTCCACCAGCACGGCGTGCGTAGCTCCGGAATTCTACTGTTGCCCTACTTTCATCTTTTCTGTTTTGTGGTTTTAACCTAGCTGTATAAATAGGTTATTTTCTAAGTTTTAAGGATCTTTTTCCAGACTTTTAGAGTGTAAAGCAGAAACTTGTAGCTAGGTTTTGGCTTGAACTATTTGTTTCTTTGAGTTTTGAATCCGGCTTGAGTTCGTCTATAGAGGTACACCCCAAGCATCTTCACACCGTCAGAATCCGGTTGATCGGACCAAAAGGGCATAAGTTTTTCTTCTTCTCTTTTGTAATTCGATTAAGTTAGTTTTTGATTCCGCAATTGATTGTGTTTTGTTGTAAACACTGAATTCGTATCACCTTTCTTGATTAATACAATTGATTGCAATTTAATTTCAATTTTTATTCCTCTTCTTTATGCAATTCCTTTAATGATAATCTAGTCTTATAAGATCTTAATTTATTAAGTTCATATTTGTGGCATTACCTAGATTGACGCCTAGGAAACCATTAGTATTGACGACACTGTGGAACTTACGTGCCCCTATTCTCTAAGCTTTAGAATTAGACCGCCTCTAAACAAGGGAAACCGGCTAAGGACCTAAAAGATCTAGACACGCTAGGTTGAATTATCGAAAGAACATAATTAAGGGTTAATTGTTGAGTTAAATTCATCTATTGTAATTAATTGATAAAGCGATCTCCATTAGCATTCATAGGTCGGTAAACCACCAATTGATAACCCAAATTCAAGTGCAAAGTAAGCTGGGATAGATCAACTAGGAGTAGGATAATTTAGTTGTTAGCATAATCAAACCTAAAATTAAGTTCCGCCTAGGACACACAAGGAACCCCGAGTAGTTTAGCATTTGCAGAATATTTTTCTCTGTGGGATCGATACCTGGACCAACCAGAATTATTACTTGTCAAGGATAGGTAAACTGCCTTAGTTGTGCGATTCTAGGTTTAGTTTCACTACTTCGCCTAGGACCCATCATAATTGAAACGCCCATAGGAAAATAAAATGAGATATGTATACGTGGAAGTATATGGGAGTTTTAAAAATTGATGGACTAAACAAAAGCTATTATTGATGTCAAAATAACTTTTACTATTTCTAATAACGACGATAAAAAAAACGAAATATGACTAGACTTATTTCTAGCATAAAATTCGTACATACTATTGGAAAATTATAACTGTCATATATAGGCATAAAACAAGAATTGCACAAGTATTATATGCAGTAGTATACATATGCCTAGAGTTTTTTTAATTGCAGGTGTTAGGTGGTTACTAATTCTATCGGGTGGATATAAGAATATGTTTCAAGGTTCTTAAGTTGCCGTTTTTACTGACGCCATTGCATGGCTAGTAAGCAGCAACCTAAGTTGAGAACATTTCGGGGGCTTAATCAGATTTCTCGTGGCAACACCCGTACTTTATTCTCTCCTACAATCCTAAAGCGAGGTAAGATCATAACATGACCTTTAGTGTATGTGCAATGTGTTGAGTATATGCGTGATGAATGCATAACATAATAAACTTATCATTTAAATACAAAAATAATACATCCACAAGATAATTTACAACATATAATTAGCCTAGCAAGTCCCCAGCAGAGTCGCCAACTGTCGGAACCGTACTGAAGGGCGGAAAATCTTAATTTTAATTTAATTTAATTTAATTCTTATGATCATTCGTGCAATGATTTATATATCAATTTATTGTGATGTTTAGTTAATAACATTTTATAGAGTCGCCACCAATCGAGTTTTGGTCTGATTGGACATCTTAAATAACCAAAGATTTATATGGGTTCGTTTGCTAATTACGTGTAGGGAAGATAATAATCACCCTACCCCGCCCATAGTTGGTACTAAAAGTCATAAATTATTCTCGTGGGATGTATTTCTTTCATGCTTTTGTATCCATACGCGGATATGAAAAAAATTACATATTAGCTAGATGTATACTCGTAATAATATTGTATTTTAATTAACTTTTATTTATTCACATCCATGACATGGATATAAATAAAAAAAAAATTATACAAATATTGAGTTAGTATTTTAATAAACAATGTATTTTACATCCATAACATGGATGCAAAATAGACACGTATAACATGTGACATAAATACAACAAATACATGAAATATCTATATAATTATGTAGATCATACATTCATGCTTACAATAAAAGCGATAACAAATTTTATATCACTTTTTATTAAAATGAAATTTAAAGCCTATTGGTAATATAATTGTTGATACTGTAAGCTTGGTCTTAATATAAAGTTAATTACAATTAACATAAATTAATCTTAAATTTCACAACCATAGCATAGTCGTGAAATTAAACTCTAAAATTATGCATATAAAAATTCTATTTTTTGTTAAACTACTTTACTTTTAGAAATTTCAAATTTTTATAAACCTAAACTTTTAATTAATTCCTAACAAATCTACAAGTATAATAGCATAGAAATTAAACAAAATGAGATAAGAGGCTTAATTTTTGGTTGGGCATAGGTGATTCTTAATTCAATTAGTTTTAGCCTGTTCCTTTATAGGCCCAAAAAGAAAAGACCTAACCCATATACTCTTAATCCAAATCTTTTAAACCCAGCAACTAAGCCCTAAACTGAACCCAACCCGGAATCTCTACCCAAGAACCAAACCCAGCCTATATAAACTCTTCTTCCTTTCAAACCCTAAGGAAGACTTTGTTATCAGCTGTCTCCCTCTTCTTCAAAACCTAACCCTAACCCTCTCAAATCGGCCACCTCTTTTCTCTCTTTTGGTCGCCGGACGTTTTCTCTCTCTCGGTTTCTTTCTTTGGTTTCAATCCAGGCACCGACTTCTTTCCTTTCTACAGAACCTGAAACCCGATCTTACCACTGGTTGCTCCTCTCTCTCTCCCTTTGTTTCATTCTTGGCGGTGATCAGTCTCTTTCCTCATCGGTTTCTGTTTGAAACCTAAGTGCAAATTTGGCTACAGTTGTTGGGTCAAAACCTCCGTCTATAGTTATTGGGTCAAACCTAAGTGGGAGGGCTCTGTCGATTCGAATCAAAACCTCTTGGCCTCGGTTTGTTTTGCGTCTATAGTTCACTGACGTAGCCGTTGAGTACAGTTGGCTACCTCCGTCTAGACCGCCATCATCGACTGCTAGTGGCCGGAGCTCGTCGAGCTCAGGTACTTTCCTTTTTTCTTCTTCTCGGTTTCTTGCTTTATGTTTTCTGGCTTGTTGAGCTTGTTGATATTTTCTGGTTTGTGGCTCTGCCTTGTTTTTTGTTCATTATTCTATATTTGTTTTTTCTGAAATGTCTTTTGATAATTTGGGTTTGGTTCTTCGTTTGCTTGATTTTTTTGGTTTATTTTGTATTTTGTGTATTTTTGCTATTTTCTGGTTGTTGGTGATGATTTGGGACTGATTCTTGGTGTTTCTCTAGTTTGTGTGTTTTGTTTTTGTTTTGTGCGTCTTCTGTATTGTTGGGTTTATGTTGGTGATGTGTGTGTTCAACTGGTGTCGTTGTAATACTTGATTTTAATGGTTTTGATGATTGTAGTATGATGGATTTAGGACTTACTTTATACATGGGTTTGGTTAATTACCACAGTTTAATGATTAATGCTTCTCTTAGGTAAATGTATAAAAGAGAACATAGAAAAGAGAAACACTATAAAAACATATATATAAATAAGTATATAAATAGACAAGTATTTAGTATAGACATAGCATGTCTCTACATGATAGTGGTGAAACCGTATTAATGTATTACATGTAGACGCTTTTCCTTGTATATTAATTTATGAAGATAAAAAGAAGAGATGTATACGTATTGCTGCCTGCTCTTGTTGTTTTTGGTCTTGTTTTCCATCATTATTGCACTGCTTGTGAACTCCTCTAACTTATCTTCTTACTGGATATTTCAAAGGGACTGAAGGAGCTAATGCTTACTTCTCTCTTGATGTTTACTTCCAATAGGTGAAATGAAATTCAAAGAAAGTTTGGATTTGTAAGAGATGGAAAGATGAAGTTTTTCTCTCTAGGTTAGAGGAACCAGAACCTGGTTTTTCTTACTGAAAGAATAAGGAGAAAAGAATTTGTGTTTTGGTGTTTTTTTTTCCCGTCCCCTTTCTGTGTTGTGGGACTGCCTTTTTATAGGCAACAATTCTACTGTAGAAACTAGAATGGATTTAGTTGGGACTTGTTTTATCCCATTTAGCTTAAATCTAAAGGGAAGGAACTCTAGTTTCCTTCCTCAAACTTCTATGTCAGCCTCCCATGCCTCCTGTAACTTTTTACTTTTTCCCATACTTTTGGCCATACTTTCTACTGTTGTAGTTTCAGATTCTGTCAAAAAAAATTGTAAAAAAAAAGACTTTGTTTACATCTATTTATGTTCATGTATTTTATGGACTCTTCTTTTAAATACGCTTTTGAGAAATGCATCCCTTTTTATTATCATTCTTTTGAAATTAATTCTCCTAGTATTCATAATAATAATAATAGTAATAATATTGATAATAATATTACTAATACTAATAATGGTAAAGCTATATTAATAATTATGATATTAGTAAATAATAACAAATGGTAATAATAATGATGATCATAACAATAATCCTACTATACTAATAGTAATAATATTAACACTAAGTGTCACAAATTAGACATGTTTATAATTTACTTTTTCAAAAAAATAAATAATAAATAATAATAATAATAATAAAATAAAAAAAATAAAAAAAAATAAAAATTAAACCTACCTAAGGCGGTAGGACAAAACGCGTATCAACATCGCGTGTAACTCGAAACAAGGACAGAATTTTGGCGTTCATGGAGCACCTTGTATGACTTGGTAATGTTATGAAATGTCCTAATATGAGTACTAGTTCGACACTCATGGAGTACCTTGAATGAATCATCAATGTTATGGTACAATCTGACATGGATCGCGACACACAAGCAAGATTTTGACGTCACCATGACGCCAATGATGAATGGACATGATGCCATGTAATGATGTTGTGTTACCCGCCACACGAGTATAAACCTAAGACCGTTGTGGTCCTCTAATGAGTGAAATGGTGTAATGAAATGGCCAAGTGCAATCCGATGCACAGGCGGAATGTGGGTAGTTTTGGTGTTAGTGTGCCTAGTTAATAGGGCATTGGATTCTTGTATTTTCTATTATACATTAAGACTCATTCTATGAATACATTATTTGTGTCACATTACTAAAGGCAATTAATCTATTTCATTTATATCTTATGCTATAATATGAGTAGAGTATCTATTGATTGATAATCATAAAACCTATCATAGGTCTGTTCTAATCGTGGGAACGAATAGAACCACAGACTTGTATATTCGATGACTGTATGCCAGTTCTTAACTAGCCATAGTACTTGTATAGTCAGTCATGAATATAGGTACATGTGTTGACATGGGACTGGATCGATTGGCACAAGAAAGCCACATGGTAGTCGCGTCATAGGTCTTTCTGTTGGAAATGCCCTAGTCCCGAGGCATTGGTCCTTGTGTTTGTATAATACATTTGTACATTAATGTAATCTTTATGTATTATACAATTTGTGTCAAGGAAACAAAGGCATTAATCTATTTATTATATGTCTTGTGCTATATTTTAAATAGAGTATCCAATGGACATATCCATATCCATGTTGTCAAGTGTGAGGCACTTGGCAGTAAGACCGTGGATAGGGAAAACGATATGGCCATAAAGTTATCCGTAGTCTGCTCCAATCATGGGAATGAATGGAACTAAAGACTATCATTAGCCTGGTTGTATGGCGGTGTCTTACCGGTCATAGAACATGGAATGTCAATCAGGTTAATGGGTACATGCAAAAAGGGCATGGTATTGGATCGATCCACTTAACGGGAATCTACATGGTATAGTATCACAAATGATTCTCGCGTAGTACTTGTATAAGTCCTTTGACCGGACCATATGATGGTGCTGCATGTGAAGTGGCACACTTTGGTGTACACCTAACGGGCCTGTAAAAGGGTGCCAAGTATGGGTACGTTCGGGTGTGTTAGTGAACATGGCAGTACCATGGATATGCAGAAGGGAATGTCACTCAGTGATTCACTGAGACGATATCATCGGCCTCTTGAAGAATGTTACTGATAAGTGTGCGGCCGCACCCAAACAAGATTGGATCTTGTTTGTGAGCATCAGTTCATTCAGTATCAAGTAAAGGTCCAGACACAAAGAGGGTGATACTTCCATGCCTCTGTGTTGGACACTGATATCAGCGACATGGGATTTACAAGTTCAAACTACAGGGTTATGTTTTCAGTTAGACTGCTTACTCCGTCTTAATTGGGGGCTGCAGTGGCTTGCTAGAGCCCGCCTGCAGTCTGTGGGCCTTGGCCCACTGCCAACATAAAGACGGGCCCATTGGATCGTACACATTGAACGTCTGGACTTTAACTAGTCGGATTAAGTGTGTACTTGGAGTATACACGTTTGAAGAGAGAGAGATATATTAATTATATTATATGAATCAATTGGATTGATCAAAGTTATATAATTAATATTTATTTTGGCCTTCTCATAATTAATTCAATGAATTAATTTATGGGATTATTTCCTAGGTGGAAATATTCTTATACATGTATAGGTTTACATGTATCTCATTTTATGTATGTCTAATTTAATCCATTGATTAAATTACTAGGGCAAATGAATTTTAATTAAATGTATGTAATGTATTATATGGTATAATATATATATGCATACATGTTAAATTAAAGTTGCATTTGAAATTAATTAAATCAATGGGATTAAAATTAGGCTTGGACTTTTAAAGGAAGAAAGTCAACATTTAATGGGATATGTTGGCTGAAATTTTGCATGGAATGAGTAAGAATTGTGAGTCATTTTATGGACAAAAATGATGATGACATATTCTTATGGACCAATCAAAGAATGGTGAGTCATTGGTATGACATATGATGGGGCAAAGTTGGACTTTGCCACCTTGCATCTTGCTTTTCCTTTATGGTAAGGAAATGATGAAGGTGGGATCACTAATCTTCTAGTTGGCCGAATATGGAGGGATGAGAGGGGTGAGTCACCATTTGGACTAAAGGGAAAAGGAAGCAAAGTGAGACTTTGCATCTTTTGACCAATGGGAAAGTGGTGACTCATGCTTAGTGACAAAATTGATATTTGTTGCTTTATTCTCATCCATCTCATTTTCAATGGATTGAAATGATGAGCCATGATTTTCTTCCATGCTTGGCCGTATACATTCTTTCTTTGAAAGAATTTATGCCCACTTTTACACTTTGGTTTTTTCTTTGGTAGAAAAAAAACAATTGTGAGAAAAGAGAGAGATTGTACTATTTCTTTTAGAAAGAAATATTTTGGACAGCCATAAGGACTTAGCTTGGCAGCCCTTTTTCTTCTCTCTTTCTCCCTCTCTTCTTGTCATCCGAGTCGCTAGCACGGGTTTCGGTCCGAGAGCCGTTCGTGTACGCATCGGTGGAGGAAATCTACGCTTGATTTCTGCAGTCCGCATCCGTCTCTTAGAGAGACTTTGTGGTAAGTTTTTGAAACCCTCCTTTTATGCTTTAAGTTTTTGATTTCCACATCTAAAGCTCCTGGGCTGGATTCGAGGAAATCGACGCGTATTTCCGCTTTTATCGGTCGGTTTCCCGGGACGAATCCCAACAGTGGTATCAGAGCGGGCTTTTGATCCGTGGAAATCTTTAACTTGGTGGATCCCGTGTTTTAAAATTGGAGATTTTTGTGGACGGGATTCTTTTGGTTTCGGGTTTGTGATTTTGCCCGTTGAATTTTGCAAATGGAAAATCATGTTGCATATGGTGTATGCTAGGTTTTATTTTCTATTTGTGATTTTCTTGTTTATGGAATTTTATTTTGCATATTTGTTTTATGCTATCTTTAATTTTCCATTGTTGAAATTTATTTCTTGGTGATTTAATTTCATGTTGCTATATTTTTTTTGGAAAAATCACGGACCGTTTCGGGTCGAAACGGGGGCAGCAGCCACTGCCTGCGGCGCTGGGCGCCACAGGCAGCAGCTGCTGCTGGCTGCTGCCTCGGCAGCAGCTGCTGCACGCCAGCAGCTGGGCTGCTGCGCGCCAGCAGCTGCTGCTGCATGCCAGCAGCAGGCTGCTGCTGGGCAGCAGCGCCGCGGCTGCCCCGCGCGGCGAGCCGGGCCCGTTTTTGGATTTGGCGGGATTTTTGGGCCGGGCCGGATTTAAAATTTTAAAAATATGCGTGTTTAAATTTTGGTAATTTTTATGCACGTGGGATTTTAAAATTTTAATTGTTTTAAAAATTGTGCGTGTTTAATTTTGGAAATTTTATGCGCATGTTTTATGAATGAATTTATTTTTCGTTCATGCGATATTAATTTTGGAGAAATTAATACGGTTAATTGAAATTGGTTCGGGTTTTCTTGGCACGATTACCCGGACGGCTAATTTTGGAATTCATGGTTTCCCAATTGGATTGGGAGCAATTTTGCCTGGGTTGGAGGCCCAAAACCCGCACGGGTTTAGAACCATGATCGGCCAAAATTTGGCGATTTCAAAATAATGGCTATGGACATATTATTGAAATGGGATTAATTCATGCATTTAACATGTTTATAAATTGTATGTATTGGTTTACATGGATGTATGATTAAATGCATGAATGGATGTTTTGGGCCTTATTTATTTGGGTTGTAATATTCTTTTGGTAAATACGGCCTACGCGCCGTTTTCTTTTTATGTAATTTTATTTTATTTGTTTATTATGAAATTATGTAAAGAAGAAGCCGATTGGATTGGCGTGCTAGAAGGATGAGGATGCGGCCCACCTGATGTCGTTCTAGTATAGGTTTACTAGAATTATATTAGGATGTAAATTTTGGCCCATAACATTTCATTTTTATTTAATTATGCTTTATTTATTTACATGTGGGAATGTATGTACAAACCCTTTTTCACCCGCCTATGCATCTAAGCCGTTATTAATTGAATCTAATAACCAAAAGGTAATTACTAAGTCTCTTAAAAGTGCTTCCCTCATTCATAACCTACTCGAAGTGGGGATAGGCCAGCTGTAGACCAACCCTCGTTGGATGCACTGGAGTATCGTCATTTTGTATTGGGTTGGAGTATTGGTTACTCTAACACTTGGATGGAGGTTTTGACTTAGCGTGGGTAGTAGGATGTTCCTGGCCCTAAGCACAGATGGGTAAGTGCCAACAGACCCATCAAACCGAGAGTCCCTAGGTTGGGATTGGACGGCGTTCCTACCTAAAAATTGGGATATAGTTGTTCCAGGCCCTCGTCTGGCTATATCTTCATATAATATGGATCTCGGCCCATGAGCCCAACAACTCGAGTTAATTAATAACACGATTCATTATTAATTATATATATGGGAAGAACATGTTAAGTCCTTTATTAACACTCGTAATTTTTCTGTGTAGAAACCAATGGCTACGAATGATACTTTATCACTGCGATCTTTCTTGGAATGGGACAAGCTTTCTGGCCCTAACTTTTGGGACTGGTCTATGAACTTAAGGAAAGTTCTAAGACAAGAGTCTAAAGAGTATGTGCTCGAAAAGCCTGTACCGGCTGTGCCAACGGGAAGTAATCCACCAGCTGCCCAGCTGGAGGAATACTTGGCACATGTACAAGATAACCGGGATGTGACATGCCTGATGTTGGCTAGTATGGTTCCTGAATTGCAAAAGCAGTTCCTGGATCATCAGGCCTTTGCTATAATGACAACTCTTAACGAGATGTTTTATGAGCAAGCTTATCAGGAAAGGTACCTGATCCACAAGGCATTCCGCAGCTGTAAGATGGGAGCCGGGACATCTGTGAGTGCACACGTGCTCAAGATGAAGGGCTATCTGGATAATTTAGCCCGTCTCGGAACGCCTATCTCACGGGGGCTGGCGGTTAGCACGATCCTGGCTTCTTTACCGGATTCTTATGATCAATTCATCCTAAAATTTTACAAGCAAGGGATGGACCGTACTGTTAGTGAGCTGCATTGGATGCTTGAGCTCGCTGAACTGTCGATCAAGAAGACTCCGCCGGTACTTGAGGTTAACAAGGGGAAACCTCTTTTCGCTAAAGGCAAGGCAAAGGCCAAGGCCAAGGCTAAGGAAGCCAAGGCTAAAAAGGCTAAAGCCCAGCCCAAGGCCCGTTCCAAGGATGTCTGCTTCGGTTGCAAGCAGGCTGGACATTGGAAAAGATCGTGTCCCAAGCTTTTGGGAGAGAAAAGGAAGACGCAGGGCGTGTCTTCATCAGGTATATATGTCATAGACATTAACCTCTGTTTCAACATCTTATGTATTGGATACTAGATGTGGTTCTCACATTTGTTGTAATGTGCAAGGACTTAAGAACAGGAGATCACTGGGATCGGGACAAGTGGACTTGCGGGTCACAAATGGAGCAAGGGTTGCTGCCATAGAGATCAGTAGGACCAGCTTATGATACCTAGTAGATTAGTTTTGTTACTGAAACTATGTTATTTTGTACCTGTTTTGTACAGGAATATTATTTCTGTTTCAGTTTTTTGGATATTTCTGGATGTACATTTACTATTGGTAATAGTAAAAAGGGTTTATCTAGAAAAGAATTATTTTATGGAGTAGCTCTATTAAATAATGTCTTTTATATCCTGGATCTAAATGAAACTAATCATGTCTATAATATACATACTTAAAGGGTTAAGCCTAACGAACTTAATCCGGTTTACCTTTGGCATTGTCATTTAGGCCACATAAACAAGAAGCGCATAGCTAGGCTTCACATCGCTTGAATCCTAGGATCATTTGACATGGAGTCACTTGATATATGCGAGTCTGGTTTATAAGGTAAAATGACTAAAGAACCTTTTAGCAAGGAGGATAAAAGGGTTGCTAGCTTATTGAACCTAATGCATTGAGATGTATATGGACCGACAAGCATAGCAACTAAGGGTGAACATCTATACTTCATATCCTTCACAGACGATTTCATCAGAAATGGCTATGCCTATGTAATGAAATATAAGTCTGAGACCCTTGATAGGTTCAAGGGAGTAAGGAACGAAGTACAGAACTAGGCAGAAATATCCAAGCCTTTCGATTGGACCGAGGTGGTGAGAATATAAGCCTATAGTTTGACTCATTTTGAGAGAGCATGGAATAGCTCCACAGCTCACTCCTCCAGGAACACTACAATGGAATGGGGTGTCCGAACAGAGGAATAGGACCCTGTTGGACATGGTCCGCTCAAACGATGAGTCATGCCTCTCTCCCTATAAGTTGTAAAGGATACGCTCTTGAGACAATGGCTCTCATTTTCAATTATACTCCGACTAAGGCTTTGGAAAAGACCCCATTTGGAATATGGACGGGCAGGGTGCCTAATGTGTCTTTCTTACGGATTTGGGGTTGTTATGCACAAGTCAAGAAATTGACTGTGAGCAAAACTAGAACCCAAAACCGACTAATGCCTGTTTATGAGCTACCCTAGGGAAACCAAAGGGTATTACTTCTACGACCCCGCTGAGAACAATGCGTTCATGGCTCGAAAGGGGGTCCTTCTTGAAAAGGGGTTTTCTTTCCAAGAAAGACAGTGGGAGCGATATTGAACTTAGGGAAGTTCAAAGCTCAGAAACTCCTAAAAGGATAACTCGGAGACCAGGGTGAAGCTTCCAAAAGGGGAAGCACCAGCCCAGGTCACACAAGGACCTAAAAGGTCTGGTAGGGATCATCAGGAACATGTGAAACATCGGTTTTTGTTTCTAATGATTACGCTCCTTTTGTCTTGGACGAAGAGGAGCTCAAAACCTACTAGTAGGCTATAGCTAGCCCACTGTCTGCCATGGTGGTGGATTTGCAATCTATGTATGATAATCAGGTTTGGAACCTGGTTGATTCACCTCCAGGTGCTAAGGTAATAGGTTGCAAGTGGTGCTGTAAGCTATAGGCCGACAATACCTTTAAGGGTGTGTATAAGAGGTTTAGTGGGAGCATAGTAACTTTCCTGGTATTTTATATGGATGGCATCCTTCTGATTAGAAGCGACATACCAACACTACAAGGGAATTGTAATGGTTGTGTTGTGTAAGTGCTTCGCAATGAAGGACTTAGGCGAAGCTGAGACGATCCTAGGGATCAGGATCTATAGGGTTAGATCCAATCGGCTTCTGGGCCTAAGTCAGGCCAAGTACATAGACTTCGTTCTGAAAAGGTTCAACATGGACCAGGCTAAGAAAGGTTTCTTGCCAATGGGTCATGAGCTGAAACTTAGCAAGAAGTACTATAGGAAGAACATGAATTGGTTCTATATGCTTCGGCTATAGGATCAATCATGTACTCCATGCTATGTACAAGACCTGATGTCGGCTTTGCACTAAGTATGATTAGCCGGATCCTAAGTGGATCACAGGTAGGCTGTCAAAGCAATCCTGAAGTACCTTAACCGGACTAAGGATAGCTTCTTAGTGCATGAAAGTTAGGAAGAGCAGTCAGTTACTAGGTACACTGATGCAAGCTTCCAGACCGACCAGGATGAATATAAGTCGCAGCATAGGTATGTGTTCATGCTAAATGGTGGTGCTATTGTTGGAGAGGCTCCAAGTAATAGACCATTGCGATTTCTATCACAGGAGCTGAGTACATTGCAACGTGTGAAGCAGCTAGGGAAGCTGTGTGGATAATGAAGTTTATCATGCAACTGGGGGTAGTGTCAACTATCCAGTAACCAGTTGATATCTTCTGTGACAACGCAGGGCTGTTGCACAAGCTATGTGCCCCGGTCACACATATACACGAAGCACGAACTCAGGGAGTTTCACCTATTACGAGAAATCGCTGAGGGGGTGACATCTCATTACAAAGAGTGGACACCAAAGACAATGTCGCAGATCTTTTGACCAACATGCTTGGCTATGCCTCTGCACGAAGGTTATACTAGATCTATAGGGATTAGACCCATGCCTAGTAGGTACTAGTGCAAGTGGGAGATTGTTGGAAATGCCCTAGTCCCGAGGCATTGGTCCTTGTGTTTGTATAATACATTTGTACATTAATGTAATCTTTATGTATTATACAATTTGTGTCAAGGAAATAAAGGCATTAATCTATTTATTATATGTCTTGTGCTATATTTTAAATAGAGTATCCAATGGACATATCCATATCCATGTTGTCAAGTGTGAGGCACTTGGCAGTAAGACCGTGGATAGGGAAAACGATATGGCCATAAAGTTATCCGTAGTCTGCTCCAATCATGGGAATGAATGGAACTAAAGACTATCATTAGCCTGGTTGTATGGCGGTGTCTTACCGGTCATAGAACATGGAATGTCAATCAGGTTAATGGATACATGCAAAAAGGGCATGGTATTGGATCGATCCACTTAACGGGAATCTACATGGTATAGTATCACAAATGATTCTCGCGTAGTACTTGTATAAGTCCTTTGACCGGACCATATGATGGTGCTGCATGTGAAGTGGCACACTTTGGTGTACACCTAACGGGCCTGTAAAAGGGTGCCAAGTATGGGTACGTTCGGGTGTGTTAGTGAACATGGCAGTACCATGGATATGCAGAAGGGAATGTCACTCAGTGATTCACTGAGACGATATCATCGGCCTCTTGAAGAATGTTACTGATAAGTGTGCAGCCGCACCCAAACAAGATTGGATCTTGTTTGTGAGCATCAGTTCATTCAGTATCAAGTAAAGGTCCAGACATAAAGAGGGTGATACTTCCATGCCTCTGTGTTGGACACCGATATCAGCGACATGGGATTTACAAGTTCAAACTACAAGGTTATGTTTTCAGTTAGACTGCTTACTCCGTCTTAATTGGGGGCTGCAGTGGCTTGCTAGAGCCCGCCTGCAGTCTGTGGGCCTTGGCCCACTGCCAACATAAAGACGGGCCCATTGGATCGTACACATTGAACGTCTGGACTTTAACTAGTCGGATTAAGTGTGTACTTGGAGTATACACGTTTGAAGAGAGAGAGATATATTAATTATATTATATGAATCAATTGGATTGATCAAAGTTATATAATTAATATTTATTTTGGCCTTCTCATAATTAATTCAATGAATTAATTTATGGGATTATTTCCTAGGTGGAAATATTCTTATACATGTATAGGTTTACATGTATCTCATTTTATGTATGTCTAATTTAATCCATTGATTAAATTACTAGGGCAAATGAATTTTAATTAAATGTATGTAATGTATTATATGGTATAATATATATATGCATACATGTTAAATTAAAGTTGCATTTGAAATTAATTAAATCAATGGGATTAAAATTAGGCTTGGACTTTTAAAGGAATAAAGTCAACATTTAATGGGATATGTTGGCCGAAATTTTGCATGGAATGAGTAAGAATTGTGAGTCATTTTATGGACAAAAATGATGATGACATATTCTTATGGACCAATCAAAGAATGGTGAGTCATTGGTATGACATATGATGGGGCAAAGTTGGACTTTGCCACCTTGCATCTTGCTTTTCCTTTATGGTAAGGAAATGATGAAGGTGGGATCACCAATCTTCTAGTTGGCCGAATATGGAGGGATGAGAGGGGTGAGTCACCATTTGGACTAAAGGGAAAAGGAAGCAAAGTGAGACTTTGCATCTTTTGACCAATGGGAAAGTGGTGACTCATGCTTAGTGACAAAATTGATATTTGTTGCTTTATTCTCATCCATCTCATTTTCAATGGATTGAAATGATGAGCCATGATTTTCTTCCATGCTTGGCCGTATACATTCTTTCTTTGAAAGAATTTATGCCCACTTTTACACTTTGGTTTTTTCTTTGGTAGAAAAAAAACAATTGTGAGAAAAGAGAGAGATTGTACTATTTCTTTTAGAAAGAAATATTTTGGACAGCCATAAGGACTTAGCTTGGCAGCCCTTTTTCTTCTCTCTTTCTCCCTCTCTTCTTGTCATCCGAGTCGCTAGCACTGGTTTCGGTCCGAGAGCCGTTCGTGTACGCATCGGTGGAGGAAATCTACGCTTGATTTCTGCAGTCCGCATCCGTCTCTTAGAGAGACTTTGTGGTATGTTTTTGAAACCCTCCTTTTATGCTTTAAGTTTTTGATTTCCATATCTAAAGCTCCTGGGCCGGATTCGAGGAAATCGACGCGTATTTCCGCTTTTATCGGTCGGTTTCCCGTGACGAATCCCAACACTTTCTTGGGTAGGTCTCTTTTGTCCTCAGATCATATTTCATTATAGTATCAATATGGAACCCGGTTCACTTTGACATACGCCTAAGAGGTCTGTAAAAGGATGCTAAATATAGGTATGATTGGGTGGATCGGTGAACATGTTGATATTGATGATGAAGTGATGGAATTGGCACTCGGGAAACACCGAGATGATATCATTGGCCACTTGATGAGTGGGACTGATAAGTGTATGGCCATACCCAAGTAAGTCGGTGCTTATTTGATTAATCAGTCAACTCAAGATCAAGAAATATAATAAACAGTAGAAGAGGATGACAGACACCATGCCTCTTTGTTTATTCATATCGATATCGTTAGGCAAAGAACACTATGAGATTACTACCGGGTGAGTGTCTTGTAAAGACTGCTGCACCTCTGTCTTAATTGGGGGCTGTAATGGTTTGCTAGAACCCACTTACAGTGTGTGGGCCTTGGACCTACTGCCAACATAAAGATAGACCAATAGGATCATGCACATAGATCAGCTAAGCCGAAACTTATAGAAATTGTACATGTAATGTACATTGGAAGGAATGCGTTAATTAATTAGTTGACATTCGGTGTCAAGGTAATTAATTAACATTGGGTTGAATTTAATTTAATTAATAAGTTTACATAATGTAATTAATTAATTTATCAATTAATTGAATTACATAAAGTAAACAATTAATTAAATAATTTTCCTAAGTAGGAAAATTAAATACATGTATTGTATTTACTTAAGTGTGATTTAATTTTATTTAAGAGTAATTAAATTTAGCCAAATGGAATTAAATTACATAGTATATACTTTTTAATTAAAGTTTATTTATGTAATTATAATCTTAGTGGGCTTGGGTTTAATTAACCTAATTCAAACCCAATTAGACAATGTGTCTATATAAGGGCACACTTAAGGAAGAAAAACCTAATTAATTGCTGGAAACTTCAGCCACCAAGAGTAGCCCCAAAACAGCCGAAAATCCCATCATTAATCATCCATTCATTCGCGTCTTCGGCTAGCACCGGTTCCTGCTCAATAGTTGGTCGTGCACCGGACTTTGGAGATTGCAGTTTCAAGAAACGATTCTGCTGCAGTCTCTAGAGGAGACGAATCCGGTGAGTTAATCTCTATTGATTCAAATTGTTTTTATTCTAATCAATGGTAATTGGACATGATAGGTGGATTCTAGGAAATTTTAAACGGTGTATTTTCCACTACGCCACGTTATTTTTCCAATGACGACTCCCAACAGTGGTATCAGAGCCTAGGTTTTGTCCATTAGATTGATTGGAATTGGTTCTTGAAAGCGTTCTTAAAGAAAGAATGGGTTTCAAGTTTGTGATTTTAGGGTTTTTATTCAATTGGTTTTGGTTTTTGATAAACCCTAGAATTTTGGATTGGGGTTTTTGATTATTTTTCCCCAATTGTTTTCCATCTAAAATTGTTTTTCTATATTAATTATATATTTTGACTGGAAACTTTTTTTGTTTATGATTTAAAAAATAAAAAAAAATACCCGCAAAATCCAAAACCAGACCCTAATGCAAATTAAATTAAATTTTTTTAAATTAATTTGTATTTAAATTTTTTACTTTGTTGGCATGCATATTTAATTTAATTGTTGGCATATTAAATTGAATATGGACTTTGTGAAATTGGCCCAATAAACCGTGACACCGGTTAAAATTGGGAGAGCTAAATTTTAAATTTGTGACAACCCAAATTCAAGTGGGAGCAAAATTGTTAATTTTACATTTATGGATGTTATCCATTGGGCATTTATAGGCCTTAGTCACATTTGTTAAAATTGGTGATTTCACCGACTTAACATTTATATTTATAATTTGGAATGCCATGATCATGCATCATATTGGGATGTATGTGTACGACATGTACTTTGTTTGAAATGTGATGTTGAGTTCTATGGGCCCTAAATTATTATCGGTTGTAATTTAATTTTGGGAAATATGGCATGCGTGCCTTTTTTTTTTATTTTGATGTAATTTTAGAATAGATTTTCTTTTACAAAATTATTGTAATTGCTTCAAGTATGGAGTAAGGCCCAGATGGAGCAAGCCCATGGTGGGAGCCCAAGAAGGATAGCAGTCCGGCCCATGAAGAATTAGATATGATATCTAGTTTTTTATTAGGTTGTAATTAAAGGCTCATAGGATCTCATTTATTTTAAATTAAGTATGCTATTGCATTTGTCATATAATATGGATGTATGGATCACTAAATTATTACCTGCGTTTATGCATGTTAAGCCGTATCACTTAATTTTAATCCGGAAATTAAAATATTGAATCGTTTAAAAGTGCTTTCCACATTCGCACCTCTTCCTCCCATTGATGCTACAATGTACGCCATGCCTTAGCTGGGTACATTGTAGTATTCGGTGGGCCGTCGAGAATTAGGATACTTGGTATGATTAACACGTGAATGGTGGTTTGATTCAACATGGGTAGCATTAGCTCAGAGCGGGCCCTAAGCACCGATGGGTAAAGTGTGTAATATCCCAAAAATTCAATATTTATAAGTGCTATTATAATTTGAGGATTTTTGTGGAATAGATTTCAAGAGTGAAATATATATATATATATATATATATATATATATATATATATTTGAGAATATATTTATGGGGTGAAATATTGAGGACACATAAAAATTAAAAGCGTAAGGTTAAAAATAATATGAATGGCAAAATCGTAATTTTGAAAAGAAAATTTAATATAAAAAGAGAAGGATTTGGATTTTAAGGAAAAAGGAAGCAGACGACGGACATAGAAGTCTCCGGAATGGAGAAAAAGGGAAAATAACAAGAAAAATAGAAAATCCAACATCCGACCGTTAGATTTTGATGAAATTACAGGTACGTGATCAGAACTAAGTGAATTTTATCATGTACGGTGAAGATTTTGTTTAGAGGTCTATATGATGGTGTATTTGGAAATGTAATTTTGGAGTAATTTTATAAATTACTTCTAAATATAAAGTGATATGAGAATATAATTAGTATATTTGGACTCCTAGCAATGTTGTGAATCTAGTGGTGTTCTCCGTCCGAATTATAGGTACTATTCCGATGATCGGAATATTTTCCTACGAGTTTCTATTGGTTTAATATTTTTATATTAATCCATGAATTATTTGGAGTAATATTAATTCTTGGAGTTTTTGATGATTTTGAGTAGATTATTTTATATGAATTATTGAAGTATTTGGAGTTAAAAGTAAATATATTATTGGTTGGAAAATTAGTTTAAGTAGGATTTATATGTGAAGAAAATATAAAAATTATAAGAAATGCATTTGGAGGAATATATGATGTATAGGGTATTTTTAATAATTTGGTGAATCGTAGCATACCGTATTTGTGAATAGTAACCGTATATATGCATAGTAACTGTATATGTGAATAGTAACATGATGATGTGTTATATGGAATAAGTTATACGAGAATGATCTTAAGTTATTTTAAGATTAAGAGAACTACGTGGCTTTGATTCCCAAATTGGAATTATCGGGATACGTAGGAAGCTTGATATTAAGTTAATATCAAGTCCAAGCCAAAAAGATAGATAAAATTAATAGAATTGGAGACGAGATGGTAGTTAAGATGATTTTTAGAGACACTCTAGAAGATAGTACAGATAGTGCAATTTACCAATAAGAAGAATTAGAGGTTAATTTGTAAGTATATGATTGATATGAGTTATATGTGATTATTCGATGGTATAGGTTACGTGATTTGTGTTAACAAATGTATACGAATTTTATATATATATATATATATATATATATATATATATATATATATATATATATATATATATATATATATATAAGATATGAGAGTACTGGATCCCAGAATTAGAGATATGATGATAATAAATATATTATTTGGAAATGTTTGTGACTACTTGTAAGGTTAAGTTTGATAAAAACTTATATGCGATTTATGCCGATACATGAATAGTGGATGATTTGCGTTATATGAATACATGAATTAAATGTTATATGTGAAAGTCAGTGTATATGATTACATGTCACATGGTATATGTGATAAACGTACTTGCACAGGATATATGATATACGTAGAATTTATACATTTCCATATGTTAATTTCTTGATATGGATTATATGACATATGCATTTGAACATGATTACATGGAACATAAAAGGACGTTGTGACATACCTATCTAGACATTGTAATCACATGGAATATCTGTTATCTGGACCTATATGGTCACCTACATGGATTATATGATCCATGGACCGCAAGGTCAATCACTTGTTATCTAGACCGAAAGGTCAAACATATGTTATATGAGCTGGCCAGCTGAAGTATCTGTTATATGTTACATGATCCCGCGCAGTCGTTTGGCTGGTTATGTCACAAAAAATAAAAGAAATAGCTCATTCATTTACATGTGCATGACTGTATGCTGATCTGTGTACATATGACTGCTTGTGATTGTTAAAGTAGTTATTGATTTATATTCCCTATGTTGTGATATTTCCATTTGTTAACGTTTTATAAATTATGTGTAGCAACTCGTTAGGTCTATGGTTACTTTTTAAATGGATGCCACAAGCTGATAAGGATTAGAATTATGATGTTCTTATATGGAAAGTGTTAGTAGAATACTTGTATATAGCAAAATTATAAGGGTATTACATTTTGGTATCAGAGCAGAGATATGACCTCAAGGGACATATACGTCTATAGACTATGTGGTTCTAAATGCCAAGTGTTAGAAACAATTATTTGGATACTATAGGGATAAATATGAAGTGCTTGATTGAGGGTTGTTCTTAAGATATAAATTGGTATATAAATATTTGAGAATGCATATGTGGTTTTAAAAAAAAAGGGTAATTGTGTATTTGTATATATATATAATTATATATAAATGAAAATAAGTATTGATATTACGTATATATTAGACGTTTGTTTAAACAAAAACAATTCAAAAGGCTTTTAAATATTTTGGGACTGTAACCTTGAGATCAGATGGTATGGTCTGGACATGCATACATCTTGAAGTCAAGTCACATGTCGTGAGTCTCATCATATACTGCATAAGTTATACATTAGTCAGTTACATGTGACTCAAGTGTTACAAGTTCCAAAAGTAAATATATTTAAGAAAAGAAAATATTATTAAAAAGTATTTTTGACCAACTATGAGATTTTGATAAGTGATTTAAGTTTTCTAAAGATGTTCAATAATTATTGTAAATTTACATTGATTTATTTTTAAACTTCATATTATGTTCAAATTTTGTGAAAATTAGTATATTGGGAAAAGATATTGATGTGCAAATGCTGACAAAATAATTTGAGTAAAAGTATTTGATTATGATTTTATTTACATTGTTCCAAGTGAAATTATTTTCTAATTATATATGACATGTACATTGTGTAAAATGATGATATGATGTTTTTCCAAAGAAAACTATTTATTAAATAAATATTATGAAAAGTTCAAGATAAAACCATATGTATTCTCAAGTCAATGATTAAGTGGAGAATGTGAAATAATAGTTATATCAGGAGTTGCATAAGTAATAATGAGATTGATGATTTCAATGAGTGAGATGTGAAAATAAGTAAGAAGCATGAAAAGGGAGAAGTATATATATACTCTATTACCGAATAGATATGAAGGTATAGTGGAATCTATATATGGTTATGGATATGAGTCTAATAGAATAGTTCATTACGTTATAAGGAAGGCAATTGCAGAAAGATACAAGGAAGACATGAAGATATTTGGATCTTATACTTTCATGAATGATTAATTATAATATCAAAATAAATGTTGGGTGACAACTATAATAGAACATATGAATGTAAGTATTATTATGAGTTGATATGGGTAAAGTCAGTGGTGATAAATGCATGACACGACTTTGAAGTTTTGAGATATTATAGTATGAAATAATTTGAGGATAATAATAGACCCATATGTATATCAAGTTAGGGAGATTGATCATGTACCAAATATTTGAGGTAAAAATTGAATATGTATTGTAAGTCATGAAATGATCAATGAGGTCTTTGAAATTCAATATTTATTATGCTGACAATTATATTTATTAAATTGATATCAAGAAAGAATGGTAGAGATATAAGTTTACGAGACTTTTAAAGGATTAAGTTATACATTGATGTTTGTTTGATCAAAGTTTCTGAATATATAAATTGGATTGAAGCATATGTTGGAGTTTATTTGGAGTTAATATTTCCTAGATTAAAAGAGAAAATTGAAGAGTTATATGTTTTATTTGCTTTTGATATGAATCAAGCTAGTTGTATTTTGAAGTTTCATTGAATAATGCTTTAAGACATGAATTTTGAAAGTTGTTAGTGTTTTTATCACTTGGAGATTTGCTATCTGAAGCTTTAGAAATTTTTAATTGAGATAATTACTACATGTCTTAGATAGGTGGTTTGGAGAATCAAATTCTAAGTTAAGTTACTGCAAGAGGATGATAACAAGACATCACTAGCAATAGGTTCTCCAGCTTTCTTATTTGAGTTTTATTATTTGGAATCTCAATGTTAGTGACATAGAAGAATTTATATATCCAGAGAGAAATACTTTGAGATAGAGTATACATATATTTGTATTACACATGTGTACTTACAAGTTCGTTTTAATTTTACTGTGAAAGATAACAGAATTGTGATTTGTTGATAGATTATAGCTTATTATTATTATAAGAAAAGTTATAGTGATATTTGGGTATATACAAGATTTGATATGTGATATAGAACAATAATTGGATATTTCGAGGACGAAATTTTTTTTTAGAGGGGAGAAATGTAATATCCCAAAAATTCAATTTTTACAAGTGCTATTATAATTTGAGAATTTTTGTGGAATAGATTTCAACAGTGAAATATATATATATATATATTTGAGAATATATTTATGGGGTGAAATATTGAGGAAATATAAAAAAAAAATTTTAGGGATGAAAATTATATGCACAGTAAGGATGATAATGAAAAAAATTAAAAGTTTGAGTTAAAAATAATATGAATGGCAAAATCGTAAATTCGATAAGAAATACTTGTATATAGCAAAAGTATAAGGGTGTTACAAAGTGTCAATAAGCCCATTAAACCAAGAGTCCTTCGTGGAAGGATTGGATAGGTTGTCCTACCAAACGAATCAATGGTTGGTTAGCGAGCCCTAGTTCGGCCAGTCATTGATAAGTTGTGGATCTTGGTCAAGTCAGCCAATTAACATCACCAACAAACTAATTAAAATCGGATTATTAATTTGAATTAGCTTAAAAGTTCTTTATTTATAACTCAAGCAATGATTTCTTCCATGTAGATAATCCCATTTCACTTAAGCAATTTAAATGGCTATAACAAACAACAACTCACTCTCACTTAGGTCACTCTTGGAGAAGGAGAAGCTTTCGGGGACTAACTTCCTGGACTGGGCTAGGAATATACAAACAGTTCTTAGACAAGAGTCCAAGGAGTATGTACTGAATGCTCCTTTACCAACTAGCCATCCCACAGGTCGAGGCATCACCACGGCGATGGTGGAGCAGTATGACCGGCACGTGAGGGATGACCGAGATATCTTGTACTTCATGCTGGGTACCATGGCTTCTGATCTTCAGAAGTAGTTCATGGACAAGCATGCTTATGAGATGATGGATCAGCTTAAAAAGATATTCCAAGATCAGGCTCGTTAGGAACGTTACCTGACAACTAAGACACTTTGCACGACTGTGATGGCAGCTGGGACTTCTGTTAGCACTCATGTGCTAAAGTTGAAGGGGTATGTTGATACACTTTCCCGCCTCGGCTAGCCATTTTCGTAGGACTTGGCAGCAGACATTATTTTTGGGTCACTTCCTGAGTCTTACAACCAGTTTATCATGAACTATCATATGCAAGGGTTGGATAAATCGGTTGTTGAGCTGCATGGCATGCTCAAGCTTGCTGAGCATTCTATTAAGGGCAATACGCCCATTGCTAAGAGAAAGGCCAAATCTAAGGCCAAGGCTCAAAAAGGTGGTGGCCTAACCTAAAGCAAGGATTACTTCTCCTGACAGTGTCTACCATAAGTGTCATAAGAAGGGGCATTGGAAGAGCTCATGTCTAAAGCTAAGGAAGCAACTGAAGGGCAAAACTGCTACTTCAGGTATTTATGTTGTTGAGATTAATTTGGCTATTTCTACATCTTTGTTCTTGGAAACTGGATGTGGATCTCACATTTGTTCAAATGTGCAGGGTCTAAGAAATAGGAGATTACTAGGATCTGGAGAAGTAGATCTTCAAGTCAGATATGGTGCTCGAGTTCAGGCCATAGAGATCGGAGATTATTTCTTAGAGATGCCTAGTGGACTTGTTTTGGAACTAAGAAATTGTTATTTTGTACCTGCGATGCACAGGAATATTATTTCTGTTTCTTTGTTGGATATTTCTGGTTTTGTATTTAATATTGGACATGGTGGAATTTCTATGCAATGTGGCAATATTATTTATGGAACAGCATTTCTTGAAAATGACTTATATATCCTTGATCTAAAACGTGAAAGTTCAATCTATAACATAAATACTAAAAGGATTAAATAGAATGAAATTAATCCTACATACATCTGGCACTGTCGACTTGGCCACATAAACGAGAAGCGCATAACTAGGCTTCACTCTATTGGAGTGCTAGGGTGATTTGACATCCAGTCTTATGACACATGCGAATCTTGTTTGAGAGGCAAGATGACAAAGGCGCCTTTTAGCAAGACTGCTGAAAGGGCCTCAGAGCTATTAGAGCTAATACATTCCGATGTATGCGGCCTAATGAGCACTAGTGCTAGATCTGGTTTTCTGTACTTCGTCACCTTCACGGATGACTTCAGCAGATACGGTTACGTGTATCTGATGAAGCATAAGTTTGAGAATCTCGAAAGGTTCAAGGTCTTTAAGAATGACGTAGAAAACCAAATTGGCAAGAAAATAAAAGCACTTCGGTCTGACCGAGGGAGTGAGTATTTGAGCCAAGAGTTTGACTCGTTTTTTAGATAGTGTGGGATTGTATCCCAACTCACTCCTTCTGGAACACCCTAGTGGAATGGAGTGTCAGAAAGGAGGAATAGGACCTTGCTAGACACGGTCCGCTCGATGATGAGTCATGCTACACTCCCTGTCTCCTTTTGGGGATATGCTTTAGAGACAGCTGCTTACATTCTTAATAATACACCAAGCAAGGCAGTTAAGGGAACATCATATGAACTATGGAAGGGCCGAAAGCCCAATGTTCCCTTCTTGAAGATTTGGGACTGTGATGCACATGTTAAGAAATTGACAAGTGGCAAACTCGTGTCCAAATCTGTCAAGTGCCAGTTTGTGGGTTACCCTAAGGAAACTAAAGGTTATTACTTCTACGATCCGGCGGGAAACAAAGTTTTCATAGCCATAAATGCAGTCTTCTTGGAGAAGGAATTCCTTTCCAAAAGAGATAGTGGGAGTAATGTTGAACTTTCAGAAGTTCAAGACTCACAAACTCCTACAGCTACTGCTGAGGATGTTTCGGGAACCGATCTAACTACTCAAGAAATTGAGGAATCAGAATCGGTTGCACAGGACCTTAGAAGGTCTGGTAAGACACACCATTCGCCAGAGAGGTATGACTTTCTCGTGACTGATGATGGGGACCTTATGGTCATTGACCAAGAGGAGCCCAAGACCTATTAGGAGGCTGTTGAAAGCCCACACTCAAATCAATGGCGCAAAGCCATGGAGGCTAAGATGCAATCTATGCACGATAACCAAGTAATGAACTTGGTGGATCCACCTCTGGGTGCTAAGGTGATAGGCTGCAAGTGGTGTTTCAAGTTAAAGGCCGACAACACCTTCAAGGGGTGATTGGTGGCAAAAGGATTTAGGCAAGTTCAAGGAATTGACTATGACGAAACCTTTTCACCAATTGCTATGCTTAAATCCATTAGATACTACTAGCCATAGCTGCATGTTACTATTATGCGATATGGCAGATGGATGTTAAGACCGCTTTCCTTAATGGAAAGCTACTCGAGGATGTGTACATGGCACAACCTGAGGGTTTTATCAATCCAAAGTATCCAAACCGGGTATACAAGCTTCAAAGATCCATTTATGGATTGAAGTAGAGGTCATGGAATCAAAGATTCAATGAGGCCATTACAGAATATGGCCGTGGGTTGAAGCTGAGTAAGAAAGATGGTCCTAAAACAAAGAAGGACCGGGAGAGCATGGAAAACATCCCTTATGCATCTGTTATAGGATCCATCATGTACTAAATGTTATGTGCAAGGCCTGATGTCGCATTTGCACTAAGTATGACTAGCCGGTACCAGTCGGACCCCGATGAGGAACACTAGAAGGCAGTCAAGGCAATCTTGAAGTACCTTAACCGGACTAAGGATGCTTTCTTAGTGTATGGAGGTCAAGATGAGCTGGTAGTGTCAGGTTACACTGATGCAAGCTTTGAGACCGATAAGGATGAGAACCAGTCACAGTCTAGTTATATTTTTCTCTTGAATGGTAGTGCCATTAGTTGGAGGTCCTCAAAGCAGGCCACCATTGCTGACTCTACAACAGAAGCTGAGTACATAGCTACATGCGAAGATGCAAAGGAAGCCGTTTGGATCAAGAAATTCATAACTGAGTTGGGAGTAGCACCCACTATCCTAGACCCAGTTGATGTTTTTTGTGACAACAACGGGGCCATCGTAGAAGCTAAGGAGCCCCAGTCACACAAGAGATCCAAACATGTGCTCAGAAAGTTTCACCTCATTCAGGAGATCATGAACAGAGGTGACATATCATTGTAGAGGGTTGACACCAAGAATAATGTCGCTGATCCATTAACCAAAGCCCTGCCGCAGACATAGCACGACGATCATATCAAATCTATAGGGATTAGGGAAATGCCCACTTGGAACTAGTGCAAGTGGATTCTTGTATTTTGTATTATACATTAAGACTCATTGTATGAATACAATATTTGTGTCACATTAATAAAGGCAATTAATTTATTTCATTTATATCTTGTGCTATAATATGAGTAGAGTATCCATTGATTGATAATCATAAAACTTATCCCAAGTCTATTCTAATCTTGGGAACGAATAGAACCACATACTTGTATATTTGATAACTCTATGGCAGTTCTTAACTAGCCATAGTACTTGTATAGTTAGTCATGAATATAGGTACATGTCGTTGACATGGGACTGGATCGAGCGGCACAAGAAAGCCACATGTTGTCACGTCATAGGTCTTTCTTGAGTAGGTCTCTTTTGCCCTCTGATGGAGCCCGAACGGACTCACAAACAAAGGCAGTGTACCTCGTCGTTCAAGTAATAAAATCTGGCCTAAAGTCCAGGTATCGATCCCACAAGGAATTTAAACCTCGATAATCACTAAATTACTAAGAGTCTTTACGTGTCTAAGCGGAACTAAATTTAAGTTTGATTATATTAACAACTATATTAGTCTACTCCTAGTTGTTCTATCCCAGCTTACTTTGCCCTTGAATTTGGAATATCAATTGGCGGTTTTACCGACCTATGAAGACTGATGGGGATGGCTTAATTAATCAACTACAAAAGACGAAGTTAACTCAACAATTAACCCTCAATTATATTCCTCCAATTAAATCAACCTAGCGTATCTAGATCTTTTGGGTCCTTAGCCGGTTTTCCTTGTTTAGAGGCGGTCTAATTCTTAAAGCTCAGAAAATAGGGGCACGTATGTTCCACAGTGTCGTCAATACTAATGGTTGCCTAGGTGTCAATCTAGGTAATGCCACGAATATGAACTTAATAGATTAAGATCTTATGAGACTAGATTATCACTAAAGGGATTGCATAAAGAAAAGGAATAAAGATTGAAATTAACTTGCATTCAACTGTATTAATCAAGAAAGATGTAACAGATTCAATGTTTTCAACCAAACAAAATCGATTGCGGAATCAAAAGCTAGCTAAATCGAATTACAAAAGACAAAAAGAAAAACTTATGCCCTTCTTGATCCAATTAACCGGATGCCGACGGTGTGAAGATGCTTGGAGGTGTACCTCTATTAACGAACCCGAGCCGAAACTAAGAACGTTGCAAAAGGGGAAGGTTCAATGCAAAGCAATCTACCAATCGATGGTTCCAAAATTCAAAGAAAACAAAAAGGTCAAGCTAAACCCTAGCTACAAGTTTTTGCTCTGCCTCTACAAGTTGGGAAAAAGATCCCCTAAAACAAAGAAAATAACCTATTTATACGGCTAGGTTAAAACCACAGAAAAGGAAAGCTGAAATTAGGGCAACAGCAGATTTTCGGGCCTCGGCACGCCGTGCTGCCATTGTGGCACGCCGTGCTATGCAAAGTTGGGATCGGCACGCCACGCTGATTGGAATGGCACGCCGTCGTGCTGCTTCTCTGGAACTCTTGGCACGCTGGTTGGATTGGCACGCCGTGCTGCCCTTGTGGCACGCCGTGCCATTCTGATTTTCAGCACTTCAAGCCCTTCCTTGCCACCGTTGCTCCAACTTCCGATCCGGGTCCTAATGCCTGTCCAAAACAAACACAAAGAGACATAACCGCACCACAACCACGGACCATAAAACACGAAAAACACGAGGAATACTAAAAATATAAGAAATCAAACCAAAACATAAAAATCACAAAATACGAAAAAAAACAATCCAACATTCACATAAATGATTCTAAAAACTACCACTCAAACCACGAATTTGGCTAGAAGACAAGGTCGAAACCGACCTTATCAACCACCCCACACTTAAAGTCTTGCTTGTCCTCAAGCAAACAAAACATCTCCAACTCCCGAAAACAATGAAGCAAAATTAAAGATCAAATAATCGATTTTTTACAAAATCACAAACCACAACCTCAATTTTATCCACAAGTCAAGCATACTCAATCAATAAGGCTGTCACAAAGAATTTAACATTTAACCCCAATCTCATGCACACAAAGCAACTCAATTAACTATCAGAATATGATTTGCATCACTAAAATAGTACACTTCTAAGTCACCTCCCAATCAATCACATAGATAAAGATCAATAGGACTTTAGAATTCACACAATTTTCTTGGGGAGGAAAACAAAATTATCACGATGCATTGATCGATTCCATTTGATTTACTTTATAACTTTCGACCTTACTTGAGATGTCACTTAGCTTTTCCGAACAGATAACAAAGATGGAGCAAACACAATGCACCCGACTTACTCAACTAAGCACATTCAATCAAGCGGCTACTAGCACTATTCATAACTTCACCTTGTAAGTGAAGCCAGCGGAATAAATTTCCATTTTTCATTCTTGACTTTTTGTCAATGTTCATTAAGTACAGATAATTAGTTTCCCTTACCCCAAGGTTAATCAAAATAATACACACAATTTGCCTATTTCATCTCTTTACTCATGCTCAATCAAAAAGAAGCTTCTTAGAGAGTATATGTCTAAAAGCGATGCATCTCAACCCCAAAGTCTATATTATTCCAAAGGTGACAATCAAATGGGGCCTCATGTTGCATTCAATGTAAACATCCCTATTAACAAGCATACTTAACCTAGAAAGATGCAAAATAAGAGGTTATGTGGTTATGGTTTTTTTTTTTTTTTTTTTTTTTTTTTTTTAAAGATTGAAATTATTGCTTATGAGGAGTTGGATCATTAAGTTGCAAGCGACAAACAACAAAAAAAAAAGAAAAAGAAATATTATCAAACCAAAAACAACCAGAAATAACTCCACACAAAACATGCAAAAACTAAGATAAGCATACAAAACAAACAACAAATAGTGCAATGTAAAAAGAAATAAAAGAGAGAGAGGGAAAAATCCCTTAACCCACCCCACACTTAAATTGCACTTACTTCCAAAAGTGCAAAGGAAGAGAGAGCAAAATAAAGCGGGAAAGGAAAAGGGTTACCTCACATATCGGGGCCGGGAGGAGGCGGCGGCGGATACGGCCAACCTTGATCAGCACAAAAACGAGTGGCAAACGCCTCGATATTGGCCATCCGCTGCCCAAGCATAACCTGATGGACGGTTAAGTTTTCCAGTTGTTCAACGATGCCATCTAACCGTCCTTCAACCCGCGCCATAAAATCCACGCCGACCGAGACATTTTCCGCATCCTCCTCGGCGGCCTCCGCTTCCTCATAAGCTTCCTCCTCATCGACCTCCATGGGAGCCTTTCCTTTATGCGAACCGCCCGCGCTCGAGGTACCTGCAGCCGTCACATTCGGGGAACAAGACAAAATGCCCTTCGAAAGCTTCTTGGGAAGAATGCTATCGAGGTGCCTAGAACAAGTATTAGAATGAAAGAAATAGGCAATTAAAGTGACGATGTGCCCTAACCCTAGTTCAGACTTGGACCTATTGTGGTGAAGCTAAAGGGCCTCCATGACAAAAAATCCTAAGTGCACCTTAACATTATTGTGCACATGCCACAAGAGTAACAGCTCAAAGGCATTGACCCGATTACTTTCAGTTTTCCCAGAAAAATTAAAGCATACAAACTTATGCAACAGTTGCAAAATGGGGTCTTGGATTTGGGAAGTCTTGGCAAACCGGGGTTTGTATACCCCAGTGCCTATCAAACGCCAAAACTGCTTGGCATCCATATCTTCGGGCCATGTATAACTAGTTCCTTCTATGCCTATGCAATCCCGAAGACCATCGATGTCTAGGGAGTGTGCAACCCCAAAAAGTCGGAAGGTGATGCTCCTAAGGCCTGAATTAGGGTCAGTCTTGAAACTCAATGTGGAGTAGAACTCTAGGTTCAACTCCCTAAAAACAGGTACGCTAGATTTTACAAACGAATACCAACCTATACTATGCAATTTAGCACATAAAGCATCAGACCGATCTAGCACACTCAAAAATCCCCAATCGAAGATTCGGTAGGGAGTGCTTTCAAGAGGGAACAAAGTTTTATAACGCTTACCTTCCTCATCCGAGAGCAGAGGAAAAGGACACTTATACTTAGTTGAAAGGCTCGTCA
This sequence comes from Euphorbia tirucalli, assembly GCA_039660915.1. NCBI lineage: Eukaryota > Viridiplantae > Streptophyta > Magnoliopsida > Malpighiales > Euphorbiaceae > Euphorbia > Euphorbia tirucalli. The sequence goes on along the minus strand of CM077632.1, from coordinate 48,241,785 downwards.
AAGGAGCCATTTGCGGCTCGGAAGGAAGGTCGGCGCGTGGCTCCGATTCCGGTGACGGATCCAAAGGCGGACGGGAAGAACCATGTCTCTTAGCGGGTACAGACTTTCTCTTCATCCTACAATTGCACATCCATAAAAAAAAAAACAAAACAACACAAAACTCAACAACAAAAGAAAGCAAAACCATAGACAACCCAAGTGCAGAAATTCAATTTACTAAAAGAAAACATAACAAAAGAAGGACCCTATTAAGCAAGTAACCAAGCAAAAATCAAAACGAGAAAAAGAAGAATAAAGTTTAGATTCATACCTTGGTGTAGGGAAAATGAAGCACAAGCAGAAATCTAGGTCAAAAGGGGAGTGGAGGAGAAGGGGAAAGGAGAGAAAAATTGAGAAGAGAAGAGGAATAAGAGGGAGAGAGAGAGAGTGAGGGAGAGGTTTAGAGAGAGAAATCGATGAGAGAGAGAGAGAGAGAGAGAAAAATCAGAGAGAGGAATCGAAAAAGAAGAAGAAGAAGAGGATGAATAGGGGCGTGAAGAAGAGAAGGGGGAAAAAGGAGGTTTAAATAGAGAGGCGCAGTTTTCGACCTAGGAATTCAAATTTTAAACGCTCGGCACGCCGTGCCAAGAATTCAGCACGGCGTGCTGAGCAAAGCAACGAAAACATACCTGGAAACAGAACGCCCGCACGCCGGCGTGCCGATTTGGCACGGCGTGCCGATGTGCTCTCCTCAACGCCTCTTTGAAGCAGAATGACGGCACGGCGTGCCGATTTCGCTTGCACGCGATTTTGAAACAGAAGCGCGGCACGATGGCGTGCCGCTTGAGCACGCCACGTGCTGACCAGATTGCACATTGGCACGGCGTGCTGAATTTCGGCACGGCGTGCTGCACTGAATATTGCCAATCCTTGCCTTGTTCCACACTTTGATCATGACTTTTGGCTAACTTGCTTAATACCCTATTCCTACACATAAAAACACACAAAAACATAATAATACAAACACAATTAATGTACAAGTGAGGCACACGTACCTCATTGCTACGTTTATAGTCGGAATAGCTCGACTTTCTCGCTTCTCTTGTGTTCATGGGTCTCTCAAGAGCATCACTTGCCTTTGCTCTTGTGCCCCCGTGAAATATTTCTTGAGGCGATGACCATTTACCTTTTGGATGCCCTCCGGAGTAAGTATCTCAATCATGCCCGAAGGGTAGACTTTGTGAATGGTAAACGGTCCTGTCCAACGACTCTTCAATTTTCCGGGAAAAAACCTCAACCTTGAGTTGTACAAGAGTACCGCTTCTCCCTCCTCGAAGCTCTTTTCCTGGATCCTTTGATCGTGCCACCTCTTGGTCTTTTCTTTATAAATTTTGGCGTTCTCGTAGGCCGAGAGGCGTAATTCTTCAAGTTCGAAGAGTTGACGAAGCCGGAGCTCTCCCGCTGCTTTCATATCAAAGTTCAAGAATTTTAAGGCCCAAAACGCCTTGTGCTCTAGCTCAACGGGAAGATGGCATGCTTTTCCAAACACAAGACGGTATGGTGACATTCCTATTGGTGTTTTGAATGCCGTCCGGTAAGCCCAAAGTGCATCGTTAAGCTTTAAACTCCAATCTTTCCTCGACATGCTGACCGTCTTTTCAAGGATTCTTTTCAGTTCCCTATTCGACACTTCCACTTGTCCGCTCGTTTGAGGGTGGTAAGGTGTGGCTACTTTGTGGGTAACGCCATATTTCTGCAAAAGGGAATCAAACTGCTTGTTACAAAAATGGGAGTCCCCATCACTAATGATAGCTCTAGGGGTCCCGAAACGAGTCAATATATTGCTTTTTAAGAACTTGATTACCACTTTTGCATCGTTCGTAGGCAATGCTACTGCTTCTACCCATTTTGACACGTATTCGACCGCCACCAAAATGAACTGATTCCCATTAGAGTTTGGGAATGGTCCCATGAAATCGATCCCCCATACGTCGAAGAGCTCACACACTAGAATTCCTTGTTGGAGCATCTCATTTTTTTGTGAAATATTTCCGGTCCTTTGGCACGCATCACAAGCTCGAACATAAGCCTCCACATCACTTCTCATTGTTGGCCAAAAGAATCCACAAGACAGAATTTTCCCCATGGTTCTATCCGGTCCAAAATGTCCTCCCGCCTCTCTATCATGGCACATTCGGATGATTGAGGTAACTTCCTCAAAAGGTACACATCTTCGAATAATACCATCTGCACATGACTTAAACAAGAAAGGATCATCCCAAAAGTAATTTTTAGCATCATGAAAAAATTTTACCTTTTGGTTTCGTGTGAGATCAGGCGGAATGATGTTACCAACTTTATAGTTTGCAATATCGGCAAACCATGGTATGGAAGTAACCGCAAGAAGTTGTTCATCCGGGAATGCATCTTGGATCTCCGGTTCTTGCTTAATTTCACCTTCTTGCGGCAGCCTTGACAAGTGATCTGCTACCACATTTTCTACTCCCTTCTTATCTCGGATTTCGATGTCGAACTCTTGCAGCAGTAAGATCCATCTTATAAGACGAGGTTTTGCATCCTGTTTAGACATCAAATACTTGAGTGCAGCATGGTTAGTAAACACGATTACTTTTGACAAAACCAAATAGGACCGGAATTTATCAAAGGCAAACACAATAGCTAGTAATTCCTTCTCCGTTACAGAATAGTTCATTTGAGCATCATTCAACGTTCTACTAGCATAATAAATTGGGCGGAGGATTTTATCCACCCGCTGACCTAAGCATGCACCTACTGCACCATCGGATGCATCACACATAAGTTCAAAGGGAAGAGTCCAAATAGGGCCGATCATTAAAGGTGCTTCAATCAATTTCTGTTTTAGCAATTCAAAAGCATGCAAACATTTATCAGAGAATTCAAAAGAAACATCTTTTTGGAGTAACTCGGTTAGTGGTTTGGAGATTTTAGAAAAATCTTTTATAAATCTCCTATAAAATCCGGCATGGCCGAGAAAACTCCTCACAAGCTTAATTGAACTAGGGGGAGGTAACTTTGCAATAACCTCAATTTTGGCCGGGTCGACCTTAATCCCTTCCCCCGAGATCTTGTGGCCAAGCACAATACATTCCCTTACCATAAATTGGCACTTTTCCCAACTAAGGGCCAAGTTCGTGTCCTCGCACCGCTGCAAAACCTTATCCAAATTTTCAAGACAGGTAGAGAAATTAGATCCATACACAGAAAAATCATCCATAAATACCTCCATGAAATCCTCAACCATGTCGGTAAATATGGCAAGCATACACCTTTGGAACGTGGCTGGTGCATTACATAAGCCAAATGGCATCCGTCTATATGCAAATGTCCCGAATGGGCATGTAAATGTGGTTTTCTCTTGGTCAAGAGGATCCACAGGGATTTGCATATACCCGGACAAGCCATCTAACGTACAAAAAAAATCGTGACCCGCCATACGTTCCAAAATTTGGTCCAAAAACGGTAAAGGAAAATGGTCTTTCCGGGTGGCGTTGTTTAGTTTCCTATAATCAATGCACATGCGCCAACCGGTGACCGTTCTAGATGGAATTAAATTACCTTTTTCATTCTCAATTACCGTCATACCGCCTTTCTTAGGCACACATTGGACTGGACTTACCCATTGACTGTCCGAGATTGGGAAAATTATGCCTGCATCGAGGAGTTTGATCACTTCTGCCTTAACAACCTCTTTCATGTTTGGGTTCAAGCGTCTTTGAGGTTGTACGCAGGGTTTTACCGCCTCTTCAAGGAATATCCGGTGGGTGCAAAAAGCTGGGTTAATTCCTTTAATGTCATGGATCGTCCATCCAAAAGCTCCCTTATGCTTCCGTAACACCTCGATAAGTTTTTCTTCTTGCTCAACTGTCAATGAAGAAGAAATAACAACCGGTAAGTCATTGGGAGGATGTAAGAAAGCATATTTTAAATTCATGGGTAGAGTTTTGAGTTCCAAAGTAGGAGGCTTTTCTAGTGATGACTTTGGTGCTGGTTTGATCTCTCTTTCTAGCCTCTCAAACCTTTGTACCCATGCACAATGTTCTTCTTCTTCTGAGGCAGACGCCTCATCTTGTTCCACCTCCAAGTTCAGACCTTCATCTAAAGGGTTCTCTAATTCACTGTAGAAAGTCTCACTCACACATTCATCAACCGGAGAGATAGAGGAAATAGCATAACAATTTTCATTATTCAGCGGATATTTCATTGAATTATAAACATTAAAGGTTACCTCCTCATCTTGCAACCGTAGAATAAGTTTACCTTCTTGCACATCGATCAAGGTCCTACCGGTTGCAAGGTATGGTCTCCCGAGCAAGATTGGGACTACCGTGTCCTCCTCCATGTCTAGTACCACAAAATCCGCTGGAAAAATGAACTTGTCCACCTTGACTAACACGTCCTCTATTACTCCTTGTGGCCTTGCTATAGATCGATCCGCTAATTGGAGTGTCATGTTTGTAGGTTTTGGATCCCCCAAACCAAGCTTCCTAAACATTGAAAGTGGCATCAAGTTGATGCTTGCTCCCAGATCACATAAGGCATTTGCAATTTTAAGATTCCCAATTTGACATGGAATCGTGAAGCTGCCTCGATCCTTTAGTTTAGGTGGAAGTCTGTTGCTTACAATCGCGGAACACTCTTCTGTTAGGGCCACTACTTCGTCATTCCCTAATCTCCTTTTTCCTGCAATTAGCTCCTTGAAAAATTTAGCATAGGTGGGCATCTCTTGAAGAGATTCCACCAAAGGGGTATTAAGTTCAAGCTTTTTAAAGATGTCAAGGAACTTAGAGTATTTCTGGTCCAATTTGTCCTTTCTCTCCTTCCTTGGATAAGGAAGTTTAGGAATGTAAGGACTAATAGGAACAGAAATATCTTCCTTTTGAGCATTAGAAGAAGTAGAGATGTTTTCGGGTTTAGAATGACTTACTTCTTCCGATTGATTACTTACTCTCATGGGTTGATCAACCCTTGGTTCTTCCGTTTGCCTCCCACTCCTTAGAGTAATTGCTTGGGCCGTCTCCCTTGGGTTTTGTCTTGGGTTCGGTTCCGTTGTACTAGGAAGGCTTCCTTGAGGCCGTTCTTGCAAGCTTCTAGCTATTTGAGCCAACTGGTTGGTGAGGTCCCTGTTCAAAGCTTCACTATTGGCCAAACGAGCTTCGTTAGTAGCCAGACGAGTTGATATGTCCTTAAGAAGGCTTAATACTGACTCATCTTGTTTAACATTATGAGCATTACTATTTTGACCAAATTGAGATTGAGGAGCCCTACCAAGCTCTTGATTACGAAAGTCTTGCAAAAAGTCATTAGAAGGCTTCAACACATTTTGATTGTTACCATAGGATAGATTCGGATGTTGAAATCTTCTTTGAAAGTTGTTATTATTTTGGAAAGCATTTTGAAGGGGTGGTTGATTATACCTTTGGTTACCTCCAACATAGCTTACCTCTTGGGCTGATGGATTGCCCATTCCACATTCTTGACCAGGATGGTCCCCTCCACAAGACACACACAGCACAGGTTGGTGTGTTGGGTTCAAACTCAGATGTGCCATCATAAGATCAACCTTCTTATTCAATTCTTCCACTGCTGTATCACGGCGTCCCATTTCTACAGCATGGACATCTCTTCACGTTGGCACTTCTTGTTGCCACAAGGGGCTTTTCCTAGCTAGTTCCTCAATAAGTTCTTCCGCTTGCGTTGCGGTTTTATTGAAAATATCCCCGCCTGCAGATGAGTCAATGATAGCACGGTGAGAAGGCGAAATCCCATGATAGAAAATACTTACTTGAGTGCACTTAGGAAGGTCATGGTGTGGGCAGTTTCTGAGTAGCCTTTGAAAGCGCCTCCATGCCTCCATCATGGATTCTGAACCAAATTGCCGGAAGGCTGTGATCTCATTCTTCAATTGGACTGTTTTAGACGGAGGAAAGTAATAAGCCAAAAATTCTTCCTCAAGCTGGTCCCATGACGTTACGGATCCCGCTCGAAGGAACTTGTACCATTCAACAGCTCCTCCGATTAAAGAAAATGGAAATAACTTCAATCGGATCACGTCTTGGGGAACTCCATTGAGTCTTACAGTATCAGCCACCATTAGGAATCGATCAAGATGATCGTTCGGGTTTTCATTGCTAGCTCCACTAAATTGGCCGTTACTTTGCACCATTTGGATCATGTTCGTCTTGAGCTCGAAGTTGTTAGCAGTGATTGGTGGTAGAATAACACCAGCCCGGTTTCTAGGACGATGGGGTGCCATCATATCCGCCATAATTCTATCATCTCCCGCGCCTTCCAACTGACGTTCTTGGCGGAGACGTTCCTGCTCCCGAACTTCAGCCTCAATCCTCGCCCTCATCTCGGCTTCGATTTCATTCCTCATTTGTCGCCTTTGTTCCTCGTCCATGGCTGCGGTTACTACTCTTTGGGATCTTCGAATATTCCTACACGTACGGTCAATTTCAGTATCCAAAGGTAATAATTCAGAACTTTGAGATCGAGTTTGCATAAGCTAGGAAACACTCACAAAAAAAAAAAAATAAATAAATAAATAAATTTTATACACAAATAATAAAATCAAAAACAGAATATGAGCAGTATTAACAATGCTTAGATCAGAAAATAATCCTTTTATCTAATGTTATCGAAACAAGTTAAAATTCCCCGGCAACGGCGCCAAAAACTTGATGGAGCCCGAACGGACTCACAAACAAAGGCAGTGTACCTCGTCGTTCAAGTAATAAAATCTGGCCTAAAGTCCAGGTATCGATCCCACAGGGAATTTAAACCTCGATAATCACTAAATTACTAAGAGTCTTTACGTGTCTAAGCGGAACTAAATTTAAGTTTGATTATATTAACAACTATATTAGTCTACTCCTAGTTGATCTATCCCAGCTTACTTTGCCCTTGAATTTGGAATATCAATTGGCGGTTTTACCGACCTATGAAGACTGATGGGGATGGCTTAATTAATCAACTACAAAAGACGAAGTTAACTCAACAATTAACCCTCAATTATATTCCTCCAATTAAATCAACCTAGCGTATCTAGATCTTTTGGGTCCTTAGCCGGTTTTCCTTGTTTAGAGGCGGTCTAATTCTTAAAGCTCAGAAAATAGGGGCACGTATGTTCCACAGTGTCGTCAATACTAATGGTTGCCTAGGTGTCAATCTAGGTAATGCCACGAATATGAACTTAATAGATTAAGATCTTATGAGACTAGATTATCACTAAAGGGATTGCATAAAGAAAAGGAATAAAGATTGAAATTAACTTGCATTCAACTGTATTAATCAAGAAAGATGTAACAGATTCAATGTTTTCAACCAAACAAAATCGATTGCGGAATCAAAAGCTAGCTAAATCGAATTACAAAAGACAAAAAGAAAAACTTATGCCCTTCTTGATCCAATTAACCGGATGCCGACGGTGTGAAGATGCTTGGAGGTGTACCTCTATTAACGAACCCGAGCCGAAACTAAGAACGTTGCAAAAGGGGAAGGTTCAATGCAAAGCAATCTACCAATCGATGGTTCCAAAATTCAAAGAAAACAAAAAGGTCAAGCTAAACCCTAGCTACAAGTTTTTGCTCTGCCTCTACAAGTTGGGAAAAAGATCCCCTAAAACAAAGAAAATAACCTATTTATACGGCTAGGTTAAAACCACAGAAAAGGAAAGCTGAAATTAGGGCAACAGCAGATTTTCGGGCCTCGGCACGCCGTGCTGCCATTGTGGCACGCCGTGCTATGCAAAGTTGGGATCGGCACGCCACGCTGATTGGAATGGCACGCCGTCGTGCTGCTTCTCTGGAACTCTTGGCACGCTGGTTGGATTGGCACGCCGTGCTGCCCTTGTGGCACGCCGTGCCATTCTGATTTTCAGCACTTCAAGCCCTTCCTTGCCACCGTTGCTCCAACTTCCGATCCGGGTCCTAATGCCTGTCCAAAACAAACACAAAGAGACATAACCGCACCACAACCACGGACCATAAAACACGAAAAACACGAGGAATACTAAAAATATAAGAAATCAAACCAAAACATAAAAATCACAAAATACGAAAAAAAACAATCCAACATTCACATAAATGATTCTAAAAACTACCACTCAAACCACGAATTTGGCTAGAAGACAAGGTCGAAACCGACCTTATCACCCTCAGACCAGATTTCATTCTAGTATCAATATGGAATCCGGGTCACTTTGACATATGACTAACAGGTTTGTAAAAGGATGCTAAATACGGGTATGATTAGTTGGACCGGTGACCATGTTGATATTGATGATGAAGTGAATTGCCACTCGGGTAACACCGAGATGATATCATTGGCCACTTGATGAGTGGGACTGATAAGTGTATGGCCATACCTAAGTAAACAGCAGAAGAGGATGACGGACACCATGCCTCTTTTTTATTCCTATCGATATCATTAGGCAAAGAACACTATGAGATTACTACTAGGTGAGTGTCTTCTGAAGATTGCTGCACCTATGTCTTAATTAGGGGCTGTAATGGTTTGCTAGAACCTATTGGGATTTTCACCGGAAATCATCCGAATAAATACGGAAGATCGCAATGATTTCCTCAAATCCGTGCCCAGGAGCAATTGAGATGAAAATTGCAAAATCAAAATTTTATCAAGGAGAGATTATACTCTTACCAGGAGTATCTCTTCTAGACATGGCTATAGAAATCAATGTAGATTCCCTCCTCATTCACTTACACGAATGCCTGTGGAACACAACTCGTGCAAGCATTGGAATTCGAAAAATTAGAGAGAGAGAGGCAAGGAATTTGGGCTATGGCTTGCTCACTCCATTTGGCCGAAATCCCTAGGTCTTTTATGACCTAATGGGCTGAAATTTTTGAGTAAAATTTCGGCCCAAGCTTCCTTATTCTACGCGGGCTCTTTTCTTCTTTTCAAGCCCAATTCAATTTTAATTCCCTTGGTCCAATTGATTATCAAACTTAATTTTATTTAACATGTATCCTAACATATTATACCATATAATATGTTCTATACATTTAAATTAAAATTAATTTGATCAATTAATTTTACCATGGATTTAAATTTGACAAACGTAAAATTAGGATACATGTAACATGTGCAATATTTCCACCTAGGAAATAATCTCATAAATTAATCTAATTAATTATGAGAGCGCCAATCAAATATTAATTTTATTATTATGATCAATCCAATTGATCTTTATAATAAAATTAATAAAATCCTCACTCTCTAGTGTGCATACTCCAAGTATATAGCCGATTCCTTAAGTCTGTGTTCAGACGTTCAATGTGTACGATCCTGTGGGCCCATCTTTATGTTGGCAGTGGGCCTATGGCCCATAGACTACAGGTGGGCTCTAGCAAGCCACTGCAGCCCCCAATTAAAATGGAGATGGCAGTCCAACTGTAATCATAACCTTGTAGTTTGAACTTGTATATCCCATCTCATTGATATCGGTGTCCAACACAGAGGCATGGATTGATCACCCTCTTTTGTGTTCGGACATTAACTTGATCCTGAATGTACAGATGCTCACAAACAAGTTCCAACTTGTTTGGGTGTGGCCACACTCTTATCACTCACATTCATCAAGAGGCCGATGATATCTTCTCAGTGGAATACTGAGTGACAAATCCCTTCTACATATCCATAGCATTGCCATGCTAAGTGACATACCTGAAAGTACCCATACTTGGCACCCTATTACAGGTCCTTTAGGCGTACCCCTAAGTATGTGACCTCGCATGCAACACCATCATATGGTCAGGTTAAAGGATTCATACAAGTACTACATGAGAATCACTTGTGATACTGTACCATGTGGATTTCTCGTTTAATGGATCTATCCAGTACCATGCCCTTTTTGCATGTGCCCATTAACTTGGTTGACATCCCATGTCCAATGACCGGTAAGACACTGCCAAGTTAATGATAGTCTCTAGTTCCATTCATTCCCATGATTGGAACAGACTATGGATCTCTTTATGGTCATATCGTTTTCCCTATCCATGGTCTTACTGCCAAGTGCATGACACTTGTCATCATGGATATGGATATGTCCATTAGATACTTCATTTAAAATATTGGACAAGATATATATAATAAATGAATTAATGCCTTTATTAATGACATAAAATGTTTATAGTACATAAATCCAATAAATGTACAATACAAATACAAGGTCCAATGCCTCGGGACAATCTCCCACTTGCACTAGTTCCAACTAGGCATGGGCCTAATCCCTATAGATCTAGTATGACCCTCGTGCTTGGGCGAAGCCAACGCCTTGGTGAAAGGATCTGCGATATTATCCTTGGTGTCCACTCTATGCAATGCAATGTCACCTCTCTCCATGATTTCTTGTATGAGGTGAAACTTTCTGAGCATGTGCTTTGTGTTCTTATGTGACCGGGGCTCCTTAGCTTGTGCAACAGCCCCATGGTTGTCACAAAAGATATCAACTAGGTCTTAGATAGTTGGCACTACTCTCAACTCAGTGATAAACTTCCTTATCCACACAGCTTCCTTTGCTGCATCACACGCCATGATGTACTCAGCTTCTGTTGTAGAGTCCACGATGGTTGGCTGCTTTGAGCTGCTCCAGCTTACAGCACCACCATTTTGCAAAAACACATACCCAGATTGTGACTGGTACTCATCCTGGTCGGTCTGGAAGCTTGCATCAGTGTACCCAGTAACTGATAATGCTTCCTGACCCCCATACACTAAGAAGCTATCCTTAGTCCAGTTAAGCTACTTATGGATGGCTTTGACAGCTTTCTAGTGATCCTCCCTGGGATCCTGCTAGTACCGGCTTGTCATACTTAGTGCGAAGGTGACATCAGGTCTCGTACATAGCATGTAGTTCATATAGCCGAAGTGTATGGAACCAATTTCATGTTCTCCCTGTCCTCCCTTGACTTAGGATAGCTCTTCTTACTAAGTTTCAGCCTATGACCCATTGGTAAGAAACCTTTCTTAGCCCGATCCATGATAAATCTTTTCAAAACTTTGTTTATGTATGAGGCCTGACTTAGGCCCAGAAGCCGATTTGATTTATCCCTGTAGATCTTGATCCCTAGGATCATCTCAGCTTCGCCTAAGTCCTTCATTGTGAAGCACTTACATAGCCACTGCTTCAATCCTTGCAGTGTCGGTATGTCGCGTCCAATGAGTAGGATGTTGTCTACATAAAGTACCAGGAATGAGACAATGCTCCCACTAATCCTCTTATACACATAAGGCTCATCTTGATTCTGTATAAAGCCATATTCCTTTATAGCTTCATTGAATCTAAGATTCCAACTGCGGGATGCTTGCTTCAATCAATAAATGGACCTTTGAAGTTTGCATACCCTCCCCGGATACTCTGGATCGACAAAACCCTCAGGTTGTGTTATGTACACATTCTCGAGTAGCTTTCCATTAAGGAAAGCGGTTTTGACATCCATTTGCCAGACCTCATAGTCGTACCATGCGGCTATGGCCAGCAAGATCCTGATGGATTTGAGCATGGCTACTGATGAGAAAGTCTCATCATAGTCTATTCCATGGACTTATCTAAAACCTTTTGCAACCAGATACCCCTTGAAGGTATTATCAGCTTTTAGCTTGTAGCACCACTTGCAACCAATTATCTTAGCACCCAGAGGTAGATCAACCAAGTTCTAAACTTGGTTATCATACATAGATTGCATCTTTGCCTCCATGGCTTTATGCCAATTAGCAGACTGTGGGCTTGCCATAGCCTCCTAGTAGGTTTTAGGTTCTTCCTCATCCAAGATGAGAAGAGTTTGATCATCGGTGATGAGGAAACCATACCTCTCTGGTTCCGGACGATCCTTACCAGACCTTCTAGTTCCTTGTGTGGCCTGGTTCGGTGCTTCACCCGTGGAAGCTCCACCTGGGCCTTCGAGTTATCCTCTTCAGGAGCTTATGGACTTTGAACTTCCCTGAGTTCAACATTGCTCCCACTATCTTTCTTGGAAAGGAATTCCTTTTCCAGAATGATCCCCTTCCTTGCTACGAACACCTTGTTTTCGGCGGGGTTGTAGAAGTAATACCCTTTGGTTCCCTAGGGTAGCCCACAAACAGGCATTTATCGGTTTTGGGCTGTAGCTTTCCACTAGTCAATCTCTTGACATGTGCTACGCATCCCCAAATCCTTAGGAAAGACACATTGGGCTCCCTGCCTGTCCATATCTAATATGGGGTCTTTTCCACTACCTTAGTTCGAGTATTATTTAAAATAAGAGCTGCGAGGGCGTGTCCCCAGAAACTTATTAAGAGAGAGGCTTGACTCATCATCGAGCGAACAATGTCCAACAGGGTCCTATTCCTCCGTTCGAACACCCCAGTCCACTGTGGTGTGCCTGAAGGAGTGAGCTATGGAACTATTCCATACTCTCTCAAATATGAGTCAAACTCTAGGCTCATATACTCACCTCCTCGGTCCGACCAATGGGTTTTGATATTTCTGCCTAGCTGGTTCTGTACTTCATTCCTAAATTCCTTGAACCTATCAAAGGTCTCAGACTTATGTTTCATCAGATAGACATAGCCATATCTACTGAAATCATCCGTGAACGTGATGAAGTACAGATGTCCACCTCTGGTCGCTGCACTCATGGGCCCACATACATCTGAATTTATTATGTCCAATAAGCCAGTGGCCCTTTTTGCCTTTTTGATAAAAGGTGCCTTAGTCATTTTGCCTTGTAAACATGATTCGCATGTATTAATTGACTCCAAGTCAAATGACCCTAGGACTCCAGCCTTGTGAAGCCTTGCTATGCGCTTCTCGTTTATGTGGCCCAAATGACAATGCCATAGGTACACAGGATTAAGTTCATTGGGCTTAACCCTTTTAGTGTTTATGTTATAGACATGATTGGTTTCTTTTAAGTCAGGATATATAGGCCATTATTTAATAGAGCTTCTCCATAAAATAATCCATCTCTAAATAAAGAAATTCTACCATTTGAAATAGTAAAATAAAATCCAGAAATATCCAACATGGAAATTGAAATAATATTCCTGCACATAGCAGGTACAAAATAACATTGTTCCAAAATTAAAACCAATCCACTAGGCATCATGAGGTGATAATCGCCGATATCTATGGCAGCAACCCTTGCTCCATTACCAACTCGCAAGTCCACCTCCCCCGATCCTAGTAACCTTGTGTTCTTAAGTCCCTGCACATTGCAACAAATGTGAGAACCACATCCAGTACCCAATACCCAAGATGTTGAAATAGTAAGGTTAATGTCTATGACATAAATACCTGATGAGGATGCACCCTGGGTCCTCCTCTGCTCTCCAATTAGCTTGGGACATGATCTTTTCCAATGGCCTGCCGCTTTGCACCCGAAACAGACATCCTCAGGATTTGCCTTTTGCTGGACCTTGGGCTGGGCCTTAGCCTTCTTGGCCTTGGCCTTGGCCTTTTCCTTGACCTTGCCCTTCGCAAGAGGAGGGTTCCCCTTGTTGACCAGCAACACCGGTGGACTCTTCTTGATCGATTGTTCCGTGAGCTTTAGCATCCCATGCAGCTCAGTAACAGTGCGATTCATCCCTTGCATGTTATAGTTTAGGATGAACTGATCATAAGAGTCCGGTAGGGAAGCAAGGATTGTGTCCATCGCCAGCTCCTATGAGATGGGTGATCTGAGACGGGCCAAAGTATCCAAATAGCCCTTCATCTTGAGCACGTGTGCGCTCACAGATGTCCTAGCCTCCATCTTATAGGAGTGGAATGCCTTATTGGTCAGGTACCTTTCCTGACGAGCTTGCTCTTGAGACATCTCATTGAGAATTGTTATCATACCATAGGCTTGATGATCCATGAACTGCTTTTGCAGTTCATGGATCATCAAGCCTATGGTATGATTTTGCAGTTCAGGGACCATGTGTTGGGGATTTAATCGCACAAAAACAATACGCAGCGGAAATAAAAGGATTAATCCCCACCAAGGACCCATGTACATTGCATTGAATTGGAAGGAGGGTTAAAGAATTACCTTAATTCTTTGTAGGTTTTGAATCAATTAGGAACCAAAGTAGCTTCCCTCTACGGTTGATCCACACGGAGCAATTCATTCACCGCGTGCTAGCGCCGGGATTGAAGAACGATTTCTTCGAATGAAAAGCCAAAGTTTCGAAAACCTTGGGAGATGGAGAAGGGGAGATTTCGGCTGGCCCCTTGGAGGCTGCAGAAAATCTGCAGCTTATGTGTAGGCTAGGGTTAGAGATTTTAGGTTATAAAACTTCCTTTTATATCCATTAAACTTAATTATAATTATAACTTAATACCCTTATTAGTTATAATTATAAATTAACCCACACAACTTAATATTAATTCTCAATTAATATTAAATCAATTCCATTCTCCATCATACACATATGTATATTGATATTATAATTAATTATATCTCTATATAATTAAATTATAATATGTAGCATACTTTATGCAATATTAATCATATTAATATTTATATATACATATATATATATAAATATATATATCATTATATATATATTTATTCTCTTTCTCATTCATAAATTATTATCCAATAATAATTTATACCCGAAAAGATGAACTTCATTTTGCTCTTTGTGTGTGACCCCATAGGTTCATATTAATTGGCAATAAGGAAATTACCATAATGTCCTTATAGGTCACAAGCGGACTCTAGCAAGCCATTACGACTACCCAATTAACATGATTGGAATGATCCAATACCTATTTATAGAATGTCATATTCCCTTTTGTCTCTTTGATATCATGATTAATCATAAGACATGGTACACTTGTCAATCTTATATAATTAATCATATGCTTTCTCGATCTCAAAGTAAACTGTTTAGACAAATCAATTGATACTCTATCAATTATTTGAGCACGGCCATGCATTTAACAGTCTTACTTATCGAGGGGCCCAGTGATATCGCTCTCTTGATAGAGAGGGACAAAATCCCATATCTGTCACTCACATCCCAAAGCATGAGTCATATTGTACCCAATCACAGCCTTTATAACTACTCTGTTACAAGCAGCGTTTGACTGCGTCAAAGCACAACATGAGTTCATCTCGGAATCAATGGTGACCTCAGGTCAAAGGAATCAGCTAATGACACTACTATAATCAAGATCAGTTGTGACACATGACCATGAACTTGATCTCATAGTGGGTCTCCAGTAACATGTTCTCTAACATATTACCCGTGAGTATAATCTGTATCTGTATACACTATATTCATCTTATGAATATCCATTATCACTCACACTAGTCTTAGTTTGTTATTATTCCCATAATAACAATCGACTAGGGATATTTAGAATAACACGATTTATTCATGGATACTTATCATAAATGCTAACATACAAACATAAATGATAATATTAATCTACACTAGATTAATCTTAGAAGTCAAATTACATAATCCAATATTGGCCTTAGGGCACAATCTCCAACAATCTCCCACTTGCACTATGGCCAATCATACATGTATCTCATACCCATTGACCTACATGACTTTCATGTATTCACTCGTGCAGGAGTCTTTGTCAGTGAATTATTAATTTTACCTTCCGTTGTTACTTTACACATTTTCACTCTCTCTTTAGAGACAGCCTCTCTAAATTAGTGAAAAACGCCTAAGTATATGCTTGTGTCATACAAGGTTCTTACGCATTGAACTATTGTCCCTACAATAGTCTCACAGGATAAGCAATGCTTAGAACAAAACACAAAAATTTTGATGAACTTCTTCATCCAAAATTTCTTTTACATCATATGTAACAATATACTTTGACTACTATTATAGATATTTAGCTATATCATTTTATTTTGAACCTTTCAAAATCATAACATCTCCTTTTAAGAGAATACTAGATCTCGACTGATATATTGCAACTAATTGCAATCAGTTGTATATGTGCAACTATTTACACAGTTAACATAAGCAAGCTTCTATTAAGTCTTTTACATTGAACGCTTTCAATGCTTTGACTTAAGCCAAAACATTCTTTTAGATCTATCTCTATAGATTCCAATTTCAAGAACACAGGCAGTCATGCTTATAACATTAACCGAAATTACTTTCTTAGCCAAGATTTTACTTCTTGCAAGGTAAGAATGTTATTTCCAACAAGCCATATGTCATCCACATATAGCGTTAGGAATACCGATATGCTCCCACTGATCCTTTTGAAACACAAGATTCATCATCCTTTTGATAAAATCAAACCATTTGATTTCTTTATCAAAACTATGATTCCAACTATTTGATGCATGTTTCGATCCTTATAAGAATCTTTGAAACTTGCATACGCTATTTGAATTCTTTGGATGCTCAAAAACTTTGGGTTGTGTCACGTACACATCCTCAATCATGTTTTCACGTAGAAAACAGATTTTGATATCCATTTGCCATATTTTATAATCATATTATGCGGATGTGGCAACAAGAACTCAATTTGACTTGATCATGATTAATGACGAAAAAGGATTTTATCATAGTCCTACTATAAATTTGTTCGTATCCTCATAGTCACTACTATGAACTTGTTTATTACCCCTTTTTGTCACTAGTCGTGCTTTATAAGTTTGAAGATCACCATTCATGTCGGTTTTCAATTTGAAAACTCACTTGCAACCATTGCATATGCATCTTCTAAAAGATTTATCAAAGTCTATACTTTGATTGTCAGACATGGACTTATCTTCAACCTTTGTAGCATCAAGTCACATATTAGATTCAAAATCTAACATTGCTTCTTCATAAAAGAAGACTTATTCCAATCTAGTAAAACTACATCATGATTTTGAGAAATCCATATCTCTCCTATTCATGTCGTATTCTACTAGACTTTCATTGGACTTGTGTAATTTCAACAATGATCATGAAACCATTTCCATGTTCCTCTTCAACGTTAATGTCACTTTGTGAATTACGAGTTTTGTAGGTGTACTTTACTCCCACTAACTCTTCTAGAAATTAACTCCCTCTTCAAGGGGAAACCATTTCTAGCTACAACTATTTTGTATCCCAAAGAAACACAGGAGTAACAACTCCTATTTTTCTTTTTGAGTAATCCAAAATACGACATTTAAATTTAGGTGCCAACTTATTCGAAATAAGCTTTACAGCCCTAAACTTATTCAATGAAACAATTTGGGTCTCTTACCCAACCATATCTCATATGTTGATTCATAAATTGTTTTAGACGGAACAATATACACAGCTGCTTTAATGGCATATTTTCGAGAAAACGATGATCAATCTTGACTTCATCATGGATTGAACTATATCTGTATAGAGTTCGACTACTCCCTTTTCGACACAACATACTTTGTGGCGTACTTGGAGGAGTCAATTGTGAGACAGTCCCACAATCTCTAAGATGATTGTCAAAATCTTGACTCAAATATTCACCACTCGGATCATATCTAAGTGACTTTACTATCTTGTCAATATACTTCATACTCCTTTTACAAGCTTTTGAACACTTCAAAAGTTCCAAACTCGTGTTTCATTAGATACACTTATCTAGTGAAAAGTTCCACAAAATAATGAAGTATTAAAACCTCCTTTAGCAGTTGATTTATAATTCATATACATCCACATGTATAATGCTTAATAAATCGATTATTCTTTAACTACTTTTAGCAAAGAACCACTTTTGTCATCTTTTACAATAAACAACATTTGCATGATTCAAGATGATTCATAATCTCATGAATCCAAAAGTCCATTCTCATGGAGTTTCGTAATGCGACTTTGCTTATGTCTCCAAGACGACACTGCCAAAATAGGTTGAATCAAACTATTTGATTCGATCCTTACAGTATTTATGTTACAGATGGGCTCCACATATAAAGACAATTATGTAAATCTACATTTCATAATCATGTCTTTATAAAGTTTATAATTCACAATTATAAAATAAACAACATTTGTTTACTTAAGCCAACAAGTTCAATAGGCAACAAGAGTTTGTAACTCACATGCAAAAGTTCATAACCTTTAACCAAAGTTCATAACTTTTATGTAAAAAGGTTCATAACTTTTAACTTGAAGTTCACAACTTTCATGTAAAAGTTCAAAAACCTTCGAGTAACAACCTTTGCTTCTTTTGCCTATTCGCATTCTACCTTTCACCTTCATAAGGTTTCTATTCAAGTTGTGATTCTTCATATTCTACTAATATGAAATTCACAATGATATCTAATACCTTTTGATATAGAAACAAAAGTAGAATAGTTAATAAATACTTAAGGTAGCAGTCTCACTGCCTTTCATCTTCTTATAGTTCTCCAAACAAAGTTTGCTATTTCTATTGTAATGAACGATTCATTCTAGAAATGGCAACACCCTTCTTTTGGAGATCTCTCTATGCCGACAGCTTTGGTCTTTTAAAACATGTTTCACCCGAACCTTTCGGTCTTTATGCTTTTCGACCTTCCTTTTATCCTTTTCCTTTTGAACCATAAGCACACAATTCGAGGCGGGCTTATCCTTTATGGATAACTTAACATTCTTTTGCATCCTATGCAACTAATTCACAATTTTCCCCATGTCATTCAAATGATAGTTCATCACCAATGACTATCAAATAATGAATTCAAGATCACATCTTAATGCCTTTTGGAGGCCAATGAGAAAATGTTGCCTCAAACACTTATCTTTTCTTGCTCACTAACTGATGGAACATTTCCATTTGTGATGTATCATATACCTCAAGTAAAACTTCCACGTGCGGAAGAATTGGTGGCAAGTGTAAGATAATAAATTTTAAACAGAGTCCCTTCGATGCTTCAAGTAAGCATCTTTTATACTCGTATTACAATTGCTAGTGGTTCATTGGGCAAAAGGATTATTGAGAACATATAATTCCTTTTGATTTGAGAACAATTCTCAAAGTTCAATAACAATCGAGATCATGGTAATAGCAATCATAACTATAATAAAGCATGTAAAGATTTTTATTTAAATGCTCCCACTTAAATTATAAAACCCTTTAAAATATTCAAGTGGGTGAAGATCCAAAATCCATACTTAACCATAGCACTGCTTTGGCATGTCCCTATGATTAAATATAATTTCGGTAGGCAAAGACTCAAAATCATGCTTTAAACCATTTAAACATATTTTGGATGTGCACTTCTTTGCCAATTGCATCATTATGCAACTCTTCTAATTTATGAGATGCATGATATCATATATCATATTTAATTGTATGTTACTCATCTCATCTTTGCCTCGGGCTCAAACACCTTTTTGATTAACCCTTTTTTAAACCAATTACAACACAATGAGAATCACCTTTTCTCATATTATCGCTTCGCTAAGGTCACAACATGCGTACCCGCCCTGGCGGTATACCATGATGCGAACATAGTACTTGACTAGTGTTATACGTAATTGGGTGGCAAATATAAACTTATTAAGTTTATTTAGGGTTTATAAAATCCTGTGATTAAATTGTATCTCATACAATTCATGGCATTAATATTAAACATACATTTGTTAATACTAATTAGCATGGCATCCTATGTCATACATATGTTAAGCATGCAATCTAGCATGGCATCACATGGCATCTAAATGATACAAGGCATGCATTTGCACATATATATAAACATTTTAACATGCATCAATATTTATTAACATGGCATCTTATGGCATAAAATAAATATAACATGCATAAGACTCAAAACCGTGTTATGGTATGGTTTTATCTATATTGATTTTCATAGGCCAATATGAAAATCAACAGGTCATTTCCTAGGTGGTTGTAACCATCGCATGGTCACAGCAAAGCCGCACCCCTTGGATCCGTCTTCACGTCTTTGTTCCTTGGCACCATCTCATGGATTTACATATATTACAAAATTGCATCCTATACAATTTTCTAGTAAAATAAAATTTACAAACAATAAATTGCATCCTATACAATTTATCTAGAAAAATAAGGTTACATAAATACAAACGACTCGCAGGCCGTATTTATACAAAACCTTACATCTATAAAACCAAAAGAAACAAAACCATCCATGGGGTCCAAAAAACCATACCAAAACACCATGCATAAAATCTTCAAGATTTAGGGTTCAAAACGCTAAAACACAATCTCATTGCATTTATAAATAATTGATTGGAAAATCGTAAATATGTAGAAACAATTTCCACACTTAAACGAAGAACACCAAACCCAAACTCCAGCATCCAATGCTGCGCGCAGCATCAAGGGAGCACGGCGTGCCACTCATGTTGGCACGGCGTGCCAATCAGTTGGCACGGCGTGCCGATCCAGCACGCCGTCGTGCCCCCAAACTGCTTCTCAGTTGCATTTGTCAAACAAACAGCACGTCGCGCAGAAAAACAAGCCATTCTGAAAATTCCCAGGTGGCACGCCGTGCCAAGGTTGGCACGCCGGCGTGCCACCATTCTGGTTCATTTTCTGGAAACAATTTCCAGTTGGCACGCCGTGCCATGCCAGCACGCCGGCGTGCCAACAAGCTGAACCCAGAATTTTCAGCCCCCAAGAGATCCAAATCAAGTGTAAAACAAATCATTCATAATGATTAACTACCAAATCAAATCAAAAATGTTATTCACAATAACATAGAACCCTAAATCAAGATCATACAACCCTAACTTGCAATTTTGATCTAATCAAAATAACAAATCCAATTCAACCAATGCACAAGTGGCTCTGATACCACTGTTGGGGATTTAATCGCACAAAAACAATACGCAGCGGAAATAAAAGGATTAATCCCCACCAAGGACCCATGTACATTGCATTGAATTGGAAGGAGGGTTAAAGAATTACCTTAATTCTTTGTAGGTTTTGAATCAATTAGGAACCAAAGTAGCTTCCCTCTACGGTTGATCCACACGGAGCAATTCATTCACCGCGTGCTAGCGCCGGGATTGAAGAACGATTTCTTCGAATGAAAAGCCAAAGTTTCGAAAACCTTGGGAGATGGAGAAGGGGAGATTTCGGCTGGCCCCTTGGAGGCTGCAGAAAATCTGCAGCTTATGTGTAGGCTAGGGTTAGAGATTTTAGGTTATAAAACTTCCTTTTATATCCATTAAACTTAATTATAATTATAACTTAATACCCTTATTAGTTATAATTATAAATTAACCCACACAACTTAATATTAATTCTCAATTAATATTAAATCAATTCCATTCTCCATCATACACATATGTATATTGATATTATAATTAATTATATCTCTATATAATTAAATTATAATATGTAGCATACTTTATGCAATATTAATCATATTAATATTTATATATACATATATATATATAAATATATATATCATTATATATATATTTATTCTCTTTCTCATTCATAAATTATTATCCAATAATAATTTATACCCGAAAAGATGAACTTCATTTTGCTCTTTGTGTGTGACCCCATAGGTTCATATTAATTGGCAATAAGGAAATTACCATAATGTCCTTATAGGTCACAAGCGGACTCTAGCAAGCCATTACGACTACCCAATTAACATGATTGGAATGATCCAATACCTATTTATAGAATGTCATATTCCCTTTTGTCTCTTTGATATCATGATTAATCATAAGACATGGTACACTTGTCAATCTTATATAATTAATCATATGCTTTCTCGATCTCAAAGTAAACTGTTTAGACAAATCAATTGATACTCTATCAATTATTTGAGCACGGCCATGCATTTAACAGTCTTACTTATCGAGGGGCCCAGTGATATCGCTCTCTTGATAGAGAGGGACAAAATCCCATATCTGTCACTCACATCCCAAAGCATGAGTCATATTGTACCCAATCACAGCCTTTATAACTACTCTGTTACAAGCAGCGTTTGACTGCGTCAAAGCACAACATGAGTTCATCTCGGAATCAATGGTGACCTCAGGTCAAAGGAATCAGCTAATGACACTACTATAATCAAGATCAGTTGTGACACATGACCATGAACTTGATCTCATAGTGGGTCTCCAGTAACATGTTCTCTAACATATTACCCGTGAGTATAATCTGTATCTGTATACACTATATTCATCTTATGAATATCCATTATCACTCACACTAGTCTTAGTTTGTTATTATTCCCATAATAACAATCGACTAGGGATATTTAGAATAACACGATTTATTCATGGATACTTATCATAAATGCTAACATACAAACATAAATGATAATATTAATCTACACTAGATTAATCTTAGAAGTCAAATTACATAATCCAATATTGGCCTTAGGGCACAATCTCCAACACCATGCAGGCCAACATAAGGCATGTCACATCCCTATTATCCCTTACATGCACCTCGTATTCCTCCAACTGGGCGGCTAGTGGATTATGTCCCTGAGGTGCAGCTAGCACAGGCCTTTCTAGTACGTACTCTTTGGACTCTTGTCTTAGAACTATCCTTAAGTTCATAGACCAGTCTAAAAAATTGGGACCGGAAAGCTTGTCCCTCTCTAGGATAGATCACAGTGAAAGTGTGTTGTTATTTGCCATTTTAGAGTTTCTGCACAGAAAAATAATTTAAGAGTGTTAATAAACGACTTTACTTTGTTTTTCCCATATATAATTCATAATGAATCAAGTTATTAATTAATCCGAGTTGTTGGGCTCATGGGGCGGAGATCCATATTTCATTAAGATATAGCCAGATGAGGCCCTGGTACGACTATACCCTAATTATTGAGGTAGGAACGTCGTCCAATACCAACCTAGGGACTCTCGGTTTGACGGGCTTATTGGCACTTATCCATCTATGCTTAGGGCCAAGAGAATCCTACTACCGACGCTAAGTCAAAACCTCCATCCAAGTGTTAGAGTATCCCATACCCTAACCCATTACAAAATGATGATACTCCAGTGTATCCTGCGAGGGCAAGGTCTACAACTAGCCTATCCCCACTTCGAGCTGGTTTTGAATGAGGGAAGCACTTTTAAGCGACTTAGTAATTTCCATTAGGTTATTAGATTCATTTTAATAACAGCTTACATGCATAAGGCGGGTGAGAATGGGCTTGGATCATACATACATACATGCAAATAAATATAAAATATAATTAAATAAGTAAAATGGACTGCTATGGGCCTATATTACAACCTAATATAATTCTAGTAAGCCTATACTAGAAAATACATTAGGTGGGTCTCCATCTTTCATCCTTCTGGGCTTGCCTCTCCACTTGGGCTCACCACTCCATTGGGCTTCTTATTCTTTTACAAATTTTGTAATAAATAAATAAACTAAAATTACATTAAAAATAATACAACCCATACTGAAATAAGACCCAATAGCATCCAATCATGCATCCATTTAATCATATAAAATGCATCCAATACATCAATTTATAAGCATGTTATAATGCATGAAATTAAGCCCATTTCAATTATGTCCAAGCCATTATTTTGAAATCGCCAATTTTGGCCCACAATGGTTCTAGCCTTTAATGGGCTTTGGGCCTCCAGCCCAGGCAGATAACTGCTCCTACTAGAATTGGAAAACCATGAGTCCATATCAGCTGTCCAGGTAATTATGCCAAAAATACCCGAACCAATTTTCATTAAACATATTAATTTCCAAAATTAATATCCAATGAATAAAATCAAAATTTCATTCAAGAAACCATGCGCATTTAAATTGCAAAAATTTAAACACACGAATTTTAAAACCAATTAAAATTTTAAAACTGGGCTTCGGGCCCAAACCCGTCAAATCCAAAACACTGGGCCCGCCCCACTGCAGCTAGGGCAACAGAGTTGCCTTAGCAGCAGCCGCCGCTGCTAGGGGTAGCAGCAGCCCGCTGCTGTTGGAACCAGCGGCCGCTGCTATTGGCGCAGCAGGAGGCAGCGGCTGCTGCCGCTGTTTCCGCCAGCGGCAGTCCCGCATGCCCGGAAACAGCCCGTGATTTTTCGAAAAAATAAAATAAACAAAAACCAATATGCAAATTTAATTTCAATAACAAAATAAATGGGGAAAAATAACAAACCCCAATCCAAGAATCCCAAATAAAAATTCTAATTTTAAATCCAAGGGATTCAATCCAATTAAACAATTTTCACGGATCAAAAGCCCGCTCTGATACCACTATTGGGATTTTCACCGGAAATAATCCGAATAAATATGAAAGATCACGACGATTTCCTCAAATCCGTGCCCATGAGCAATTGAGATGAAAATTGCAAAATCAAAATTTTATCAAGAAGAGGTTAAACTCTTACCAGGAGTATCTCTTAAAGAGATGGCTGCAGAAATCAATGTAGATTCCCTCCTCGTTCACGTAAACGAATGCCTGTGGAACACGACTCGTGCTAGCTTTGGAATTTGAAAAATTAGAGAGAGAGAGGCAAGGAATTTCAGCTATGGCTTGCTCACTCCATTTGGCCGAAATCCCTAGGTCTTTTATGACCTAGTGGGCTGAAATTTTTGAGTAAAATTTCAGCCCAAGCTTCCTTATTCTACACGGGCTCTTTTCTTCTTTTCAAGCCCAATTCAATTTTAATTCCCTTGGTCCAATTGATTATCAAACTTAATTTTTATTTAACATGTATCCTAACATATTATACCATATAATATGTTCTATACATTTAAATTAAAATTAATTTGATCAATTAATTTTACCATGGATTTAAATTTGACAAACGTAAAATTAGGATACATGTAACATGTGTAATATTTCCACCTAGGAAATAATCTCATAAATTAATCTAATTAATTATGAAATGCCAATCAAATATTAATTTTATTATTATGATCAATCCAATTGATCTTTATAATATAATTAATAAAATCCTCTCTCTCTAGTGTGTATACTCCAAGTATATAGCCGATTCCTTAAGTCCGTATTTAGACGTTCAATGTGTACGATTCTGTGGGCCCATCTTTATGTTGGCAGTGGGCCTATGGCCCACAGATTGCAGGTGGGCTCTAGCGAGCCACTGCAGCCCCCAATTAAGATGGAGATGGCAGTCCAACTGTAATCATAACCCTGTAGTTTGAACTTGTATATCCTATGTCATTGATATCGGTGTCCAACACAGAGGCATGGATTGATCACCCTCTTTTGTGTTCGGACATTAACTTGATCCCGATTGTACTGATGCTCACAAACAAGTTCCAACTTGTTTGGGTGTGGCCACAATCTTATCAGTCACATTCATCAAGAGGCCGGTGATATCTTCTCAGTGGGCTACTGAGTGACAAATCCCTTCTGCATATCCATAGCATTGCCATGCTCAGTGACATAAGCAAAAGTACCCATACTTGGGACCTTATTATAGGCCCTTTAGGCGTACCCCTAAGTATGTGACCTTGCATACAACACCATCATATGGTCAGGTCAAAGGATCCATACAAGTACTACACGAGAATCACTTGTGATACTATACCATGTGGATTTCTCGTTTAGTGGATCTATCCAGTACCATGCCCTTTTTACATGTACCCATTAACTTGGTTGACATCCCATGTCCAATGACCGGTAAGACACTGCCATACAACCAGGTTAATTGTAGTCTCTAGTTCCATTCATTCTCATGACTGGAACAAACTACGGATCTATTTATGGTCATATCGTTTACCCTATCCATGGTCTTACTGCTAAGTGCATGACACTTGTCATCATAGATATAGATATGTCCATTGGATACTTCATTTAAAATATTGCACAAGATATATATAATAAATGAATTAATGCCTTTATTAATGACACAAAATGTGTATAATACATAAATCCAATAAATGTACAATACAAATACAAGGTCCAATGCCTCGGGACTAGGGCATATCCAACAGAACCCCTTATAGTCTGTGGGCCTTGGGCCTACTGCCAATATAAAGACTGAACCATAGGATCGTGTACATAGATTAACTGAGCCGGAACTTATAGAAATTGTACATGTAATGTACATTGGAAGGAATGCGTTATTTAATTAGTTGACATTCGGTGTCAACGTAATTAATTAACATTGGGTTGAATTTAATTTAATTAATGAGTTTGTATAATGTAATTAATTAATTTATCAATTAATTGAATTACATAAAGTAAACAATTAATTAAATAATTTTCTTAAGTAGGAAAATTAAATACATGTATTTTATTTACTTAAGTGTGATTTAATTTTATTTAGGAGTAATTAAATTTAGCAAAATGGAATTAAATTACATAGTATATACTTTTAATTAAAGTTTATTTATTTAATTGTAATCCTTGTGGGCTTGGGTTTAATTAACCTAATTAAAACCCAATTAGACAATGTGTCTATATAAGGGCACACTTAAGGAAGAAAAAACTAAATAATTACTGGAAATTTCAGCCAGCAAGAGTAGCCCCAAAATAGCCGAAAATCCCAGCATTAATCATCCATTCCTTCATGTCTTCGGCTAGCACCGGACTTTGGAGATTGCAGTTTCAAGAAACGATTCTGCAGCAGTCTCTAGAGGAGACGAATCCGGTGAGTTAATCTCTTTTGATTCAAATTGTTTTTATTCTAATCAATGTTAATTGGACACGATAGGTGGATTCTAAGAAATTTTAAACGGTGTATTTTCCGCAGCGCCACGTTACTTTTCCAATGACGAATCCCAACATTTGGGACACCCGATATGTTATGAAATGAAATGATCGTGAAGTGCATACTTAGAACATCCTTTCATTTTAGATGGTATGGGATTCATGTCATACAGAATGCAAGTGGCTACACACAGACGTGGTTAGGATGCATGACACACAAGATGATGTCGTGTATGCTTTATGGGAATGTCAACACGTGAGATGTGATGGCACACGAATAAAATGTTATGGCTGCATGAAAATATGGTAAGTATAATACCACATGTATGATGATGCTTCAAAATGGCTGCATAAAAATGTGGTTTAGAAAATGACACATGAATGATGCGTGTTTGCATGTAAAGGTCAAAAGTAAAACAACCATGGAACAAACCTTAGCACACGCAAAAACATGCTCACGCATCCAACCTTATTCCTCCTTTCGATTGGTCTTGAATTCTTCCTAGGTATTGGGTCTCTTTGGCATTAACCAGCGATATCAAAGGCGTACTCTCAATGTCAAACTTCAAATTATTGTTTTGGTAATCCTATGGGGAAGTTACTAGGCCATTACATGAAGGTATGAGTCAAACCAATGGTCGTACAGGTTCCTATAGTGAAAATACGCTCCTCATCGTAGAACACGATGTACGGTTCATGCAGTGCTATGAGTGGTTTACCCCCTCGAGTGCCTCCAATCCTAGCGGAAGAGGTAGGTCACCTTTGGAAATAAACCGGGCTTAATCATGTGTTGGAGGGATTCGAGAAGAGAAAATGTCATGCTATGCGGTTGTGAATGAGATATCAGATTATGAATTACTAATTGATACAGGTGAGGATATACTTCAATTGTTGCCTAAGTTCCTTAAGTTTTTGTAAAAACTTTTTAAAGAAACCGTTAATCCCCAGTGGAGTCACCATTGTGAGTGGAGACATTTTTTGGAATGCACAGTGAAGTGGGAACCGGGGATTTTGTTTTTGGGTGTGTGTGTGTTTTTGAAAACGTTTTTAATCTTCCGTAAGAAAATCTTTTTATTAAGAAAACGCTTTTTGTAGAAACCTTAATTTTAAGCATGAATTTTGGAAAATAGATTTTTAGAAAATCCTAATGTAAATTTAAAGATCTCGAAACCTAAATTTCATGATCAAATACAGAGTCGCCACCAGGATTAGCTCATCCAGGAAATTCTGGTATAGCTCCCTACCAAGTGTAGATGCAGTACCTGATATAGAGATTCAGGGTTCGGGCAACACATCTACTAATCCTCAACTTGTTTTCACTTACTATTTCATAATACATTATAACATTCACTTAATTTTATCTTCTTTTAATCTTAGTTAATGCTCACGCAAATGATATAAATATAAATCATAAATAAAGTGCAGAAAAATAAAACTACGGGAAAAGTAAAGTAATAGCCAAATTATACAACCCGAAAAAGAAAAACTCCCATCCTCACCATTTACAACCGCCTATAATACACGATAATCTAAAAAAAGTACAACCACCTAGATACACGGAATGATCTATTAAATACATCAAAAATAAAAAATGAAAATAAAAAGCTGCATCCAAATACGGTTAGCACAAATAAGCAAATCACACTAAGGACTCATATAAGACAAAATAGGGGTATTTTGGGAAATAGGATCATACATGCGGGGATAATCGAGAAGTCCAGACGACTAATCGATTAGACCTGGAAAACATTTTGTAAATGCACCTTGTAGATTTTATGAATGAAAATCAATTTTGAAAATAGCTTGGCTTATTTTACATGCATTTTCCATCTTTTAGCGGGCCGGATATCCCAGAACCCAGAGGTTCCATTCGTGAGTGGGCCTAAATTGAATATTCATCCAGGGTCTGGAAATATAAACACACCAAAAATCTTTTTTGAATTGAAAAGAGAAACAAAATTACAAGTTAAAGGCCAAAAAGGGGAAAACTGTAATTCTGTTTCATCAACTACAGCTGAGCCATTATGATACTATAGCTGCACCACTGTAGTGGCTGGGGTGGCTGTAGCACCTATAGTTGAGCGGTTGTAGTGTTCCAGAATCAACAATCCGGTTTTCTTTCTCGTTTTGAAAATTGTTTTGGTATTTTGATGGTTTCGGGTAATATGGGGTTTCTGGAAACTTATGAAATTCCACAAAATAGATCAAGATCGAATCAAATGAAATCAGAAATCCCTAAAAAGCCGAATTCATCAAAAATATGCGGATGTGATCCGACCAATATAATTCATGAAAAACACATTTAATTTGAAAAGAGGAAGTGTTATCGGCCAATTTAGGGCATTCGAAGCTTCTGCTATGGAGATTACAGCTGAGCGGCTGTAATCAAAAGACTATAGTTGTGCCACTGTATTGTTACAACCATGCCACTGTAGTCATCAGACTACAGCCGAGCGGCTGTAAGCAAGGAGTGGGGCAGCTATAGCTGGGTTTGCACTTCCAGCTTTGAGAAAAAAAAAAAAAAAAAACACATACAATCAACATCCAAATCAATTCGAAATGAGTTTTTAGGGCCTCTCAGAGTATACCTTGTTTGTGTTCCAGTGTTTTGGATCGCCAAAAACGGATTCGGACGCCAAAAAAGTCCTTGGAACCATGAAAGTCCTTGGAATCACGAACAACCCGAAATCACCCACAATTCTCTAAAGCTCGAATGGAACCCTGAATCAATCCAAATGAACACCAAGTTGAACAGAATCACCCCCAGAATATTAATTCTCCATCGTTTCTATGGATTAGATTAAAGTTTTTTTAATGATTTAGCTTGAATTTTTTTGATTTTTCTCTTTTCTCTCTCTAAGTTCTCAAAAACCCTAAATTTTCCTAATTGATTACAGAATGGAGTCCGTCTAACGATTCCCCCTTGACCTCATTTTGTCTGTCCTTTTTTATATCTTCCAATTTGGGTTAAAATCCCAGATTAATGGCAAATTTCACCCTATTTAGGAAAGAAAATTAAATTTGGTAACTACAGCCGAGCGGCTGTAATGGCTTATGGCCGGGCGGTTGTAGTTGTGCAAACTACAGCCATGCAGCTATAGCACTATATGTTGGATATGCCCTAGTCCCGAGGCATTGGACCTTGTATTTGTATTATACATTTATTGGATTTATGTATTATACTCATTTTGTGTTATTAATAAAGGCATTAATTCATTTATTATATATATATCTTGTGCAATATATTAAATGAAGTATCCAATGGACATATCCATATCCATGATGACAAGTGTCATGCACTTGGCAGTAAGACCATGGATAGGGTAACCGATATGACCATAAATAGATCCATAGTCTGTTCCAGTCATGGGAATGAATGGAACTAGAGACTACCATTAACCTGGTTGTATGGTAGTGTCTTACCGGTCATTGGACATAGGATGTCAACCAAGTTAATGGGTACATGTAAAAAGGGCATGGTACTGGATAGATCCACTAAACGAGAAATCCACATGGTATAGTATCACAAGTGATTCTCGTGTAGTACTTGTATGGATCCTTTGACCTGACCATATGATGGTGTTGGATGTGAGGACGCATACTTAGGGATACACCTAAAGGGCCTATAATAGGGTGCCAAGTATGGGTACTTTCGGGTATGTTACTTAGCATGGCAATGCATAAGGGATTTGTCACTCAGTAGTCCACTGAGAAGATATCACCGGCCTCTTGATGAATGTGACTGATAAGAGTGTGGCCACACCCAAACAAGTTGGAACTTGTTTGTGAGCATCAGTACATTCGGGATCAAGTAAATGTCCGAACACAAAAAAGGGTGATTAATCCATGCCTCTATGTTGGACACCAATATCAATGGCATGGGATATACAAGTTCAAACTACAAGGCTACGATAATAGTTGGACTGCCATCTCCATCTTAATTGGGGGCTGCAGTGGCTTGCTAGAGCCCAACTGTAGTCTGTGGGCCACAGGCCCACTGCAAACATAAAAATGGGCCTACGGGATCATACACATTGAGCGACTAAACACTGACTTAAGGAATCACATGCATACTTGGAGTATACACTCTGGAGAAAGAGAGGATTATATTAATTATATTATAAAGATCAATTGGATTGATCATAATAATAAAATTAATATTCGATTGGCTCTCTCATGATTAATTGGATTAATTATGAGATTATTTCCTGGGTGGAAATATTCATACGTACAGGTTTACATATGAATTTATTTTGTGAAAATCCAATTTTAATTTAATGGATTAAATTAATTAGTCAAACCAATTTTAATTTAAATGTAAATAATATGTTACTTGGTGTAAAATATTAAATACATGGGTAAATTAAAGTTGGGCTTGAAATCAATTTAAACCAGACTAATTAAAATAGATTTGGGCCTGAAATGAAAGGAAGAAAGCCCACACAAAGGAGGAGCCAATTGGGCCGAAATTCTCCTTGAGAATTTCGGTCACCTAGGGTTAAAATAACCCTAGGATTTTCGGCCTAGGTATCACGAGCAACTGTGGGTGAAATCTCCCCTCCCTTTCTCTCCAAAGTTTCGTGTTTTCCGTTGCTAGCACGGGTGGTGTTCGTTAGGTGTTCGTGTATGTGAACGAGGAGGGTTCTAGCTTGATTCCTGCAGTCTGCATCCGTCTCTAGCAGAGATAATCCGGGTAAGAGATTTATCTCTTGTGATTAAATTTTAGTTTTTCCAATTTCTATCTCAATTGCTCCTGGGCACGGATTTGAGGAAATCATCGCGTTCTTCCGCTTTAATCGGGTGATTTCCAGTGACAAATCCCAACAGTGGTATCAAAGCGGGCTTTTGATCCGTGGAAATTGTTAAAATTAGTTGAATCCCTTGTTTTAAAATTAGAGATTTTTGTTGGGGTTCTTGGTTAGGGGTTTAAGATTTTTCCCCTTAATTTTGTACAATTGAAATTGAATATGTATATAGGTTTGTGTTTATTTAATTTAATTGTATGTTTGAGATTCTTGGTGAATTTCTTAATGTGGATGCCACGTTTTTATTTTCTGTTTTTAAAAAAATAAAATAAAATCTTGCTGTTCCCGGCGTGCACCTCCGGCAGCCACCGCAAGCGGCGGGAACATCGGCAGCAGCGGCTGCCTGCTGCTGCACCAGTAGCAGCGGCAGAGCGGTTGCACCGCTGCTGCCTCTAGCAGCGGCGGCTGCTGCTAGGGCAACTAGGTTGCCCTACGGCAGCGGGCCGAGCCCAGTGTTTTTGGATTTTGCGGGTTTTTGGGCCCGGGGCCCAGTTTTGAAATTTTAATTGGTTTTACAATTCGTGTGTTTAAATTTTTGTAATTTAAATGCGTATGGTTTCTTAAATGAAATTTAATTTTATTTATATGATATTAATTTTAGAAATTAATATGGTTAATTGAAATTGGTTCGAGTAATTTTGGCACAATTACTTGGATGGCTAAATTGGACCCATGGTTTTCCAATTCCAGTGGGAGTTGTTGGACTGCCTGGGCTGGAGGCCCAAAGCCCGTTAAGGGTTAGAACCATGGTGGGCCAAAATTGGCGGTTTCAAAATAATGGCTTGGACATAATTGAAATGGGCTTAAATCATGCATTGTACCATGCTTATGAATTATATGTATTGGATGCATATGGGTGATTAAATATTTTGTATGATTGGATGCTATTGGGCCTTATTCGAGATGGGTTGTATTTTTTTTTTGTTAAATACTGCCTGCGTGTCAATTTTCTTTTTAATGTAATTTTATTTTATTTACTTATTATAAAATTTGTAAAAGAAGAAGCCCATGGAGTGGTGAGCCCAAATGGAGGAGCAAGCCCAGAAGGAAGAAGATGGAGGCCCACCTTTTATTGTTTTCTAGTATAGGTTTACTAGAATAATATTAGGATGTAATACAGGCCCATAGCAGTCCATTTTACTTATTTATTTAATTATGCTTTATATTTATTTGCATGTGTGAATGTATGATCCAACAGCATTTCACCCGCCTTATGTATGTAAGCCGTTATTAAACGAATCTAATAACCAAATGGAAATTACTAAGTCGCTTAAAAGTGCTTCCCTCATTCAAAACCAGCTCGAAGTGGGGATAGGCCAGTTGTAGACCTTGCCCTTGCAGGATACACTGGAGTATTGTCATTTTGTATTAGGTTAAGGTATGGGATACTCTAACACTTGGATGGAGGTTTTGACTTAGCGTGGGTAGTAGGATTCTCCTGGCCCTAAGCACAGATGGGTAAGTGCCAACAAGCCCATCAAACCGAGAGTCCCTAGGTTGGGATTGGACGGCATTCCTACCTAAATAATTAAGGTATAGTTGTACCAGGCCCTCGTCTGGCTATATCTTAGTGAAATATGGATCTCGGCCCATGAGCCCAACAACTCGATTTAATTAATAACTTGATTCATTATTAATTATATAAGGGAATAAAAAAGTAAAGTCCTTTATTAACACTCTAAAATGTTTTTCTGTGTAGAAACTCTAAATGGCAAACAGCAACTCATTATCACTGCGATCAATCCTAGAAAGGGACAAGCTTTCTGGTCCCAACTTTTTGGACTAGTCTATGGACTTAAGGATAGTTCTAAGACAAGAGTCCAAAGAGTACGTACTGGAAAGGCCTATGCCAGCTGCACCTCAAGGACATAATCCATTGGCTGCCCAGCTGGAGGAATACGAGGTGCATGTCAAGGATAATAGGGATGTGACATGCCTTATGTTGGCCTGCATGGTCTCCGAACTGCAAAAACAGTTTATGGACCATCAAGCCTTTGCTATGATAATAACTCTTAATGAGATGTTTCAGGAGCAAGCTCATCAGGAAAGGTACCTGACCAATAGGGCATTCCACTCCCATAAGATGGGGGCTGGGACATCTGTAAGCGCATACATGCTCAAGATGAAGGGCTATTTAGACACTTTAGCCCGTCTCGGATCGCCCATCTCTCAGGAGTTGGCAGTGGACACAATCCTTGCATCCTTCCCGGATTTTTTTGATCAGTTCATCCTAAACTATAATATGAAAGGGATGAACCGTACTGTTAGTGAGCTACATGTGATGGTCAAGCTTACTGAACAGTAGATCAAGAAGAGTCTGCCGGTGCTACTGGTCAACAAAGGGAACCCTCCTCTTGCCAAGGGCAAGGCGAAGGAGAAGGCCAAGGCCAAGGCTAAGAAGGCCAAGGCCCAGCCTAAGGCCTAGCAAAAGGCAGGTCCTGAAGATGTCTGTTTCGGGTGCAGACAGGTAGGCCACTAGAAGAGATCATGTCCCAAGCTGATGGGAGAGCAGAGAAGGGGCTAGGGTGCATCCTCATCAGGTATTTATGTTATAGACATTAACCTTACTGTTTCAACATCTTGGCCATTGGATACTGGATGTGGTTCTCACATTTGTTGCAATGTGTAGGGACTTAAGAACAAAAGGTCACTGGGATCAGGGGAGGTGGACCTACGGGTCGAAAATGGAGCAAGGGTTGCTGCCATAGGGATCAGCAAATATCACCTCATGATGCCTAGTGGATTGGTTTTGATTTGGAACAATGTTATTTTGTACCTACTATGTGCATGAATATTATTTCAGTTTCCATGTTGCATATTTCTGGATTTTATTTTAATACATTCAGATGTATGTGGGCCCATGATTGTAGCGACCAGAGATGGACATCTGTATTTTGTCATATTCATGGATGATTTCAGCAGATATGGCTACGTCTATTTGATGAAACATAAATCTGAGACCCTTAATAGGTTCAAGGAATTTAGGAACAAAGTACAGAACCAGCAAGGCATGAATATCAAAACCCTTCAGTCGGACCGAGGAGGTGAGTATATGAGCCTAGAGTTTGACTCGTATTTGAGAGAGCATGGAATAGTTCCATAGCTCACTCCTCCAGGTGCACCACAATGGAATGGGGTGTCTGAATTGAGGAATAGAACCCCGTTGGACATGGTCCGCTTAATGATGAGTCAAGCCTCTCTCCTAATTAGTTTCTGGGGATACGCCCTCGAGACAGCTGCTCTTATTTTAAATAATACTCCGACTAAGGCAGTGGAAAAGACCCCATATTAGATATGGACGGGCAGGGAGCCCAATGTGTCTTTCCTAAGGATTTGGGGATGCGAAGCACATGTCAAGAGATTGACTAGTGGCAAGCTGGAGCCCAAAACTGATAAATGCCTGTTTGTGGGCTACCCTAAGGAAACCAAAGGGTATTACTTCTACAACCCTACTGAGAATAAGGTGTTCGTGGCAAGGAAAGGGGTCTTTCTAGAAAAGGAGTTCCTTTCTAAGAAAGATAAGTGGGAGCAATGTTGAACTCAGGGAAGTTCAAAGTCCACAAGCTCCTGAAGAGGATAACTCGAAGGCCCAGGTGGAGCTTCCATAGGAGGAAGCACCGACCCAGGCCACACAAGGACCTAAAAGGTCTGGTAGGGATCGTCGGGAACAGAAGAGGTATGGTTTCCTCATCGCCGATGATCAAACTCTTCTCATCTAGGATGAGGAAGAACCCAAAACCTACCAGGAGGCTATGGCAAGCCCACAGTCTACAAATTGGTGAAAAGCCATGGAGGCAGAGATGCAATCAATGTACGATAACAAGGTTTGGAACTTGGTTGATCCTGTTAGAGATTGTGCCCTAAGCCAATGTTGGATTATGTAAACAATCTTCTTAAGTCATTAATAAAGACTTATTTTATCATATATATTTGTATGTTAGTATTTATGATAATGTATCCATGAATTAATTGTGTAATTCTAAATTTCCCTAGTCGATTGTTATTATGGGAATAATAACAAACTAAGACTGGTGTGAGTGATAATGGATATTCATAAGATGAATATAGTGTATACAGATACAGATTATACTCACGGGCAATATGTTAGAGAACATGTTGCTGGAGACCCACTATGAGATCAAGTTCATGGTCACGTGTCACAACTGATCTTGATTATAGTAGTGTCATCAGCTGATTCCTTTGACCTGAGGTCACCATGGATTCCGGGATGAATTCATGTTGTGCTTTGACGCAGTCAAACGCTGCTTGTAACAGAGTAGTTATAAAGGCTGTGGTTGGGTACAATATGACTCATGCTTTGGGATGTGAGTGACAGATATGGGATTTTGTCCCTCTCTAACAAGAGAGCGATATCACTGGGCCCCTCGATAAGTAAGACTGTAAAATGCATGGCCATGCTCAAATAATTGATAAGAGTATCAATTAATTTGTCTAAACAGTTTACTTTGAGATCGAGAAAGCATATGATTAATTATATAAGATTGACAAGTGTACCATGTCTTATAATTAATCTTGATATCAATGAGACAAAAGGGAATATGACATTCTATAAATAGGTATTGGATCATTCCAATCATATTAATTGGGTAGTCGTAATGGCTTGCTAGAGTCCGCTTGTGACCTATAAGGACATTATGGTAATTTCCTTATTGCCAATTAATATGATCCTATGGGGTCACACACAAGAGCAAAATGAAGTTCATCTTATCGGGTATAAATTATTATTGGATAATAATTTATGAATGAGAAAGAGAATAAATATATATAGTGATATATATTTATGTATGTATATATAAATATTAATGTGATTAATATTGCATAAAGTATGCTACATATTATAATTAAATTATATGGAGATATAATTAATTATAATATTATATATACATATATGTATTATGGAGAATTGATTTGATTTAATGTTAATTGAGAATTAATATTAAATTGTGTGGGTTAATATATAATTATAACTAATAGGTGTATTAGGTTATAATTATAATTAACTATTTAGGTTAATTATTTAAGGGAACAATTAACCTAAAACCTAATCACTCTCTACACATATAATATAGCAGATTTTCGGCCAGCCAACACAAGAGAATAGCCAGCCGAAATTCTCCTCTCCAAGCCAAGAGAAAATTTGATTTTCTGCCTCTCTCTCGATTCGAGGAAACTGTTTCTTCTATCCCGGCGCTAGCACGCGGTGAACGTATTGCTCCGTGTGGATCAACCGTAGAGGGAAGCAATTTTGGTTCCTAAGTGATTCAAACTTCAAAGAATTAAGGTAATTCTTTAACCCTCCTTCCGATTCAATCCAATGTACATGGGTCCTTGGTGGGGATTAATCTTTTATCCACTGCGTTTTATGTTTGTTTTGTGCGATTAATTCCCAACAGTGGTATCAGAGCCACTTGTGCATTGATTGAATTGGATTTATTATTTTGATTAGATCAAAATTGCATGTTAGGGTTATATGTTTTTGATTTAGGGTTCTTTTGTTATTGTGAATAACAAATTGAAATTTGATTTCAATGTTGATAATTATGAATGATTTGTTCTGCAATTGTGAATAACTATTTTGAATTGATTTGGAAGTGATCATTGTGAATGATGTGTTTCTTCAATTTTTTTTTGCTCATTCGTGCACTGGAAAGATATGAGTTCAGTTCCGAACTCGTCGGCGTGCAGGTACTGCACGCCGTGTTAACATGCTGTGCACGCCGCGTGCAACAGTGGTATCAGAGCCACTTGTGCATTGATTGAATTGGATTTATTATTTTGATTAGATCAAAATTGCATGTTAGGGTTATATGTTTTTGATTTAGGGTTCTTTTGTTATTGTGAATAACAAATTGAAATTTGATTTCAATGTTGATAATTATGAATGATTTGTTCTGTTATTGTGAATAACTATTTTGAATTGATTTGGAAGTGATCATTGTGAATGATGTGTTTCTTCAATTTTTTTTTGCTCATTCGTGCACTGGAAAGATATGAGTTCAGTTCCGAACTCGTCGGCGTGCAGGTACTGCACGCCGTGTTAACATGCTGTGCACGCCGCGTGCTGTCTTTGCACGGCGTGCAACTGGAAATTGTTTCCAGTATTGGCTTTCAGTTCGGAACACGACGGCGTGCAGGCTCTGCACGCCGTGCAAGCATGAAGTGCACGCCGTGTGATGGTTTGGCACGGCGTGCAACCGGAAATTGTTTCTGTGTGTGCTGAGACACAGCGAGGAACACGGCGGCGTGCAGGTGCTGCACGCCGTGCAAACCGGTTTTGCACGCCGTGTTCCCTTGGTGCTTCCGTGTAGAAATTGTTTCTACACATTTAGCCTTTTCAAATCAATTCCTCAATGCAATAAGATTGTATTTTGCCTTTGAACCCTAAATCTTGTAGATGTAAAATTATTGTGATAATTTTATGCATGGTGTTGTGGTATGGTTTTGCACCCCGTGGATGTTTTTTTTGTTTTCTTTTGGTTTTGGTGGATGTAAGGTTTTATAAATACGGCCTGCGAGTCGTTTGTATTTATGTAACCTTATTTTTCTAGATAAATTGTATAGGATGCAATTTATTGTTTGTAAATTTTATTTTGCTAGAAAATTGTATAGGATACAATTTTGTAAAGTATGTAAATCCATGAGATGGTGCCAAGGAACAAAGACGTGAAGACGGATCCAAGGGATGCGGCTGTGCTGCGACCATGCGATGGTTACCACCACCTAGGAAATGACCTGTTGATTTTCATATTGGCCTATGAAAATCAATGTAGATAAAACCATACCATAACACGGTTTTTCGAGTCTATTGCATGTTTTATATTTTGATGCCATGTGATGCTTTGCCTAGTATGAAATATGCATGCTAGATGAATGTATGACATTGGATGCCATGCTAGGATTAATGTTAACTTGGAAAGTTTAATATTAATGCCATGTTTTGTATATGATAAAATTTTAATCACGGGATTTATAAACCCTAAATAAACTTATGAAGTTTATATTTTTGCCACCCAATTACGTATAACACTTGTCAAGTACTATGTTCGCATCATGGTATACCGCCAGGGCGGGTACGCATGTTGTGACCTTAGCGAAGCAATAATATGAGAAAAGGTGATTCTTATTGTGTTGTAATTGGTTTAACTAAAGGGTTAATCAAAAAGGTGTTTGAGCCCGAGGCAAGGATGAGATGAGTAACATACAAATTAAATATGATATATGATATCATGCATCTCATAAATTAAAAGAGTTACATAATGATGTAATTGACATGGTGATGTCTACCGAAATTATATTTAATCATAGGGACATGCCAAAGCAGTGCTATGGTTAAGTATGGATTTTGGGTCTTTTACCCACTTAAATATTTTAAAGGGTTTTATATTTTTAGTGGGAGCTATATTCTCTTATGTAATTAATTTTGCATATATTTTCTGTTGTAGATAAATGGCCAACACAAGCAATCCCGGTTCTATTCGATCTATCCTTGAGAAGGATAAACTGAATGGAACAAATTACCTAGACTGGTATCGCAACTTGAGAATTGTTCTCAAGCAAGAGCGAAAGCTATATGTTCTGGATGGTCCTTTGCCCGCTAACCCTCCACCCACCACAGCTTCAAGAGCTGAAAGGGATGCTTTCCACAAGCATCAAAATGATCAGATTGATGTACAATGCCTGATGCTTGCATCAATGATTCCGGAACTTCAGAAGGATCTGGAAACATTTGAGGCATATGAGATGTCTCAAGAGCTTAAGGAAATGTTCCAAAAGCAAGCGAGAAGGGAAAGGTATGAGACCTTGAGATCTTTGGTTGGGTGCAAGATGACCGAAGGGAGTTCGGTTAGTGCCCATGTTCTGAAGATGAAAGGGTACATTGATCAGTTGGAGAGGCTTGGTTCGCCACTCAGACCTGAGTTGGCAACGGATTTGATCCTTAATTCTCTTCCCGAGAGTTACTCCCATTTTGTCATGAATTATCACATGAATGATATGGACAAAACGGTCAGCGAACTGCATGGGATGCTGAAAAACGCTGAAGTAACGATAAAAGAGAAGCCAAGCTCCAAAGGGATCCATATGGTGCAAAAGGGTAGGATCCAGAAGAAGAAGGGTAAAGCAAACAAACCCAAAGAGTTTGGGAAGGATGCAAAGAAGCCCAAAGCTGTTACCAAGGCAAAGCCTCCAAAGGAAGGCGCATGCCATTTCTGCAATCAGCCTGGTCATTGGCGCAGAAATTGCAAGCTTTATTTGGAGGACTTGAGGAAGAAGAGAGGCGGTGAGACCGCTAATCAAGGTATTCATGTTATTGAAATACTTCATTCTACTTCTGTTTCTACTTCGTGGGTATTAGATACCGGTTGTGGTTCTCACATTTGTATGAATGTGCAGGGGCTTAGAGGAAGTAGAAAGCTCAAGAAGGGCGAGGTAGAATTCCATGTGGCGAATGGAGCTAGAGTTGCTGCTTATGAAGTCGGTCGCTACGAGCTCAAGTTGCCAAGTGGACTTGTT
Source organism: Euphorbia tirucalli (assembly GCA_039660915.1). NCBI lineage: Eukaryota > Viridiplantae > Streptophyta > Magnoliopsida > Malpighiales > Euphorbiaceae > Euphorbia > Euphorbia tirucalli. The sequence continues at coordinate 48,201,863 of CM077632.1, read as the reverse complement.
CTCCTTTTGAATAATTGTTATTTTGTTCCTAATTTGTCTAGGAACATCATTTCTATTTCATGTTTGGACAAGGAAGGATTTAAATGTGTTATTGAGAATAATCACTTATTGCTTTTCAATAAAGACTTGTTTTATGCAAATGCGGATTTACATGATGGTCTTTATTTGTTGAACCTTAGTGAAGGTTATGATGAGCATGTATATAACATAAATACCAAAAGGATAAGAACAAATATTGTGAATCCTACTTATCTCTGGCACTGTCGTCTAGGACACATTAATGAGAAACGCATTTCAAAACTCCATAAAGATGGAATTTTGGGTCTAGATGTTTTTGAAACATATGACACTTGCGAGTCTTGTTTAATGGGTAAGATGACCAAGAGTCCCTTTACTGGTCACAGTGAAAGGGCTAGTGACTTATTAGAACTCATACATACAGATGTATGTGGGCCTATGAGCACAACTGCTAGAGGTGGTTTTCAATACTTCATTACATTCACAGATGATTTCAGTAGATATGGTTATCTATATCTAATGAAGCATAAGTCGGAATCCTTTGAAATGTTCAAAGCCTTCCAAAATGAAGTGCAAAACCAACTTAGCAAGACAATTAAAGCACTTAGATCTGATCAAGGTCGTGAATATTTGAGCCAAGACTTTGACGATCATCTTAGAAATTGTGGGATTGTCTCACAACTAACTCCTCCTGGTACACCACAGTGGAATGGTGTGTCTGAGAGGAGGAACCGAACTTTATTGGATATGGTTCGGTCTATGATGAGTCAAACAAATCTTCCTCTATCCTTTTGGGGATATGCACTTGAAACAGCGGCATTCACACTGAACCGAGTTCCATCAAAAGCAGTTGAAAAGACACCATATGAGATATGGATTGGTAAGAAACCAAATTTGTCTTTTCTCAAGATTTGGGGATGCGAAGCCTATGTGAAATATTTGATTTCAGATAAGTTATCACCAAAATCTGTGAAATGCAATTTTGTTGGTTATCCAAAAGAAACTAAAGGTTATTTCTTTTACAATCCTAGTGAAAACAAAGTGTTTGTTGCTAAGGGTGGTACATTCCTGGAAAAAGAGTTTATTTCCAAAGGAATCAGTGGGAGTAAAGTACACCTACAAGAAAATATGGATAACCAAGTTGAAAGTGAGTTTCAAATGGAACAACCTGATTCACAAGAAGTTGTTGAGTCAGAACCAGTAACACAAGTCCAACGTAGATCAAGTAGAGTTCGTCATGAGCCCGAGAGATATGGATTTCTCGTCACGAATGAAAATGATCTGATTCTGTTAGAAGAGAATGAACCTTCCACGTACATGGAAGCTGTCTCTAATTCAGAATCTGAAAAATGGCTTGATGCTATGAAGTCAGAAATTCAATCCATGGACGACAACAAAGTATGGACTTTGGTTGATCTCCCAAAGGGTGCTAAAGCAATAGGGCACAAATGGGTTTTCAAGTTGAAAACGGACATGGATGGGAATATTCAGACTTATAAAGCAAGGTTAGTGGCAAAAGGTTACCGACAAATTCATGGTATAGACTATGACGAAACCTTTTCTCCAGTAGCTATGATCAAGTCCATCAGAATTCTTGTTGCCATAGCAGCATATTATGACTATGAGATATGGCAAATGGATGTCAAAACAGCTTTCCTAAATGGAAACCTTGTTGAGGATGTGTACATGACACAGCCTGAAGGTTTTGTCGATCCAAAGAATCCTGATAAAGTATGCAAGCTTCAAAAGGCCATTTATGGTTTGAAGCAAGCATCAAGAAGTTGGAATCATTGTTTTGATGAATCGGTCAAAAAGTTTGGCTTCATCAAAAACGAAGATGAGCCTTGTGTGTACAAGAAGTTCAGTGGGAGTAATATAGTTTTCCTAGTTTTATATGTCGATGACATATTGTTAATAGGAAATCACATTCCTACCTTGCAAGAAGTAAAATCTTGGCTAGGAAAGTGTTTTTCTATGAAAGACTTGGGTGAGGCAGCCTACATTCTTGGAATAAAGATCTATAGAGATAGATCTAAGAGATTGATAGGTTTGAGCCAGAGTACATACATTGACAAAATGCTGAAAAGGTTCAGTATGGATCAATCAAAGAAAGGAAATGTTCCTATTGGGCAACGGATAAAGCTTAGTCGTAAGCAATGTCCTGTGACAGTTGAAGAACGTCAACGCATGGATAAGATTCCTTATGCATCAGCTATAGGATCTATCATGTATGCCATGGTATGTACTCGGCCAGATGTCTCTTTTGCCTTGAGCATGACAAGTAGATATCAGTCTGATCCAGGTGATAGTCACTGGACTGCTGTCAAGAGTATTCTTAAGTACTTGAGAAGAACTAAAGATACATTCTTGATATATGGAGGCTCGGACGAAGATCTTGTTGTAAATGGTTACACGGATGCAAGTTTCCAAACTGATCAAGATCAGATGCAGTCACAGTCTGGGTATGTGTTCATTCTGAATGGAGGTGCGATAAGTTGGAAGAGTTCTAAGCAAAGCACGATAGCTGCATCTACAACAGAAGCCGAGTATATTGCTGCATCAGATGCAGCCCAAGAGGCTGTTTGGATCAAGAAGTTCATCGAAGAACTTGGTGTCGTTCCTAGCATAGTGAATCCTGTGAGCCTCTTGTGTGACAACAATGGGGCAATATCACTTGCTAAGGAACCTAGTGTGTCACAGAAATCCAAACATATACTTCGGCGTTTTCACTACATAAGAGAAGTCATCTCAAGAGGAGATGTGAAGATATGCAAAGTTGCGTCTGAAGACAATGTTGCTGATCCACTAACAAAAGCTCTTTCACAAGCTGTACATGATGGTCATGCTAGGTCCATGGGTATTAGATACATTTGAGATTGGACTTATGGCAAGTGGGAGATTGTTAGAGATTGTGCCCTAAGCCAATGTTGGATTATGTAAACAATCTTCTTAAGTCATTAATAAAGACTTATTTTATCATATATATTTGTATGTTAGTATTTATGATAATGTATCCATGAATTAATTGTGTAATTCTAAATTTCCCTAGTCGATTGTTATTATGGGAATAATAACAAACTAAGACTGGTGTGAGTGATAATGGATATTCATAAGATGAATATAGTGTATACAGATACAGATTATACTCACGGGCAATATGTTAGAGAACATGTTGCTGGAGACCCACTATGAGATCAAGTTCATGGTCACGTGTCACAACTGATCTTGATTATAGTAGTGTCATCAGCTGATTCCTTTGACCTGAGGTCACCATGGATTCCGGGATGAATTCATGTTGTGCTTTGACGCAGTCAAACGCTGCTTGTAACAGAGTAGTTATAAAGGCTGTGGTTGGGTACAATATGACTCATGCTTTGGGATGTGAGTGACAGATATGGGATTTTGTCCCTCTCTAACAAGAGAGCGATATCACTGGGCCCCTCGATAAGTAAGACTGTAAAATGCATGGCCATGCTCAAATAATTGATAAGAGTATCAATTAATTTGTCTAAACAGTTTACTTTGAGATCGAGAAAGCATATGATTAATTATATAAGATTGACAAGTGTACCATGTCTTATAATTAATCTTGATATCAATGAGACAAAAGGGAATATGACATTCTATAAATAGGTATTGGATCATTCCAATCATATTAATTGGGTAGTCGTAATGGCTTGCTAGAGTCCGCTTGTGACCTATAAGGACATTATGGTAATTTCCTTATTGCCAATTAATATGATCCTATGGGGTCACACACAAGAGCAAAATGAAGTTCATCTTATTGGGTATAAATTATTATTGGATAATAATTTATGAATGAGAAAGAGAATAAATATATATAGTGATATATATTTATGTATGTATATATAAATATTAATGTGATTAATATTGCATAAAGTATGCTACATATTATAATTAAATTATATGGAGATATAATTAATTATAATATTATATATACATATATGTATTATGGAGAATTGATTTGATTTAATGTTAATTGAGAATTAATATTAAATTGTGTGGGTTAATATATAATTATAACTAATAGGTGTATTAGGTTATAATTATAATTAACTATTTAGGTTAATTATTTAAGGGAACAATTAACCTAAAACCTAATCACTCTCTACACATATAATATAGCAGATTTTCGGCCAGCCAACACAAGAGAATAGCCAGCCGAAATTCTCCTCTCCAAGCCAAGAGAAAATTTGATTTTCTGCCTCTCTCTCGATTCGAGGAAACTGTTTCTTCTATCCCGGCGCTAGCACGCGGTGAACGTATTGCTCCGTGTGGATCAACCGTAGAGGGAAGCAATTTTGGTTCCTAAGTGATTCAAACTTCAAAGAATTAAGGTAATTCTTTAACCCTCCTTCCGATTCAATCCAATGTACATGGGTCCTTGGTGGGGATTAATCTTTTATCCGCTGCGTTTTATGTTTGTTTTGTGCGATTAATTCCCAACAGATCCACCTCCAGGTGCTAAGGTAATTGGTTGCAAGTGGTGCTACAAGCTAAAAGCTGATAATACCTGCAAGGGGCATCTGGTTACGAAAGTTTTCAAACAAGTCCATGGAATAGACTACGATGAAACTTTCTCACCAGTAGCCATGCTCAAATCCATTAGGATCTTGCTGGCCATAGCCTCCTGGTACGACTATGAGGTCTGGCAAATTGATGTCAAAACCGCTTTCCTTAATGGAAAGCTACTCGAGGATGTGTACATGACACAACCTGAGGGTTTTGTCGATCCAGAGTATCTGGGAAGGGTATGCAAGTTTCAAAGGTCCATTTATGGACTGAAGCAAGCATCCCGAAGTTGGAATCTTAGATTTAATAAATCTGTGCATAAGAGGACTAGTGGGAGCATTGTCACATTCTTGGTACTTTCCGTAGATGACATCCTACTCATTAGAAGCGACATACCTACACTGCAAGGGTTAAAGTAGTGGCTTAGTAAGTGCTTTGCAATGAAGGACTTAGGCAAAGCTGAGATGATCATAGGGATCAGGATCTATAAGGATAGATCAAATCGGCTTCTGGGCCTAAGTCAGGCCTTATACATAGACAAAGTTCTGAGAAGGTTTAGCATGGACCGGGTTAAGAAAGGTTTCTTGCCAATGGGTCATGGGTTTAAACTTAGTAAGAAGAAGTGTCCTAAGACAAGGGAAGACAGGGAGAACATGAAATTGGTTCCATATGCTTCAGCTATAGGATCAATTATGTACTCCATGCTATGTACGAGACCTGATGTCGCATTTGCACTAAGTATGATGAGTCGGTACCAGCAGGATCCTGAGGAGGATCACTGGAAGGCTGTCAAGGCAATCCTCAAGTACCTTAACCGAAGTAAGGATAGCTTCTTAGTGTACGAAGGTCAGGAAGTGCTATCAGTTACTGGGTACACTGATGCAAGCTTTCAAACTGACCAGGATGAGTACCAGTCATAGTCTGGGTATGTAGTTTTGCTAAATGGTGGTGCTGTAAGCTGGAGGAGCTCAAAGTAGCCAACCATCGTGGACTCTACAACAGAAGCTGAGTACATCGCGGCATGTGATGCAGCTAAGGAAGCTATATGGATGAGGAAGTTTATCATTGAGTTAGGAGTAGTACCAACTATCTAGGACCCAGTTGATATCTTCTGTGACAACAATGGGGCCATTGCACCAGCTAAGAAGCCCCGGTCACACAAGAACACAAAGCACGTGCTCAGAAAGTTTCACCTAATATGAGAGATCGCGGAGAGAGGTGATAAGGCATTACACAGAGTGGACACTGAGGATAATGTCGCATATCCTTTGACCAAGGTGCTGGCTAAGCCCAAGCACGAGGGTCATACTAGATCTATAGCGATTAGGCCCATGCCTAGTTGGAACTTGTGCAAGTGGGAGATTGTTGGATATGCCCTAGTCCCGAGGCATTGGACCTTTTATTTGTATTATACATTTATTGGATTTATGTATTATGCTCATTTTGTGTTATTAATAAAGGCATTAATTCATTTATTATATATATATATATATATATATATCTTATGCAATATATTAAATGAAGTATCCAATGGACATATCCATATCCACGATGACAAGTGTCATGCACTTGGCAGTAAGACCATGGATAGGGTAAACGATATGACCATAAATAGATCCGTAGTCTGTTCCAGTCATGGGAATGAATGGAACTGGAGACTACCATTAACCTAGTTGTATGGCAGTATCTTACTGGTCATTGGACATGGGATGTCAACCAAGTTAATGGGTACATGTGAAAAGGGCATGGTACTGGATAGATCCACTAAACGAGAAATCCACATGGTATAGTATCATAAGTGATTCTCATGTAGTACTTGTATGGATCCTTTGACCTGACCATATGATGGTGTTGCATGTGAGGTCACATACTTAGGGGTACGCCTAAAGGGCCTGTAATAGGGTGCCAAGTATGGGTACTTTCGGGTACGTTACTTAGCATGGCAATGCTATGGATATGCATAAGGGATTTGTCAATCAGTAGTCCACTGAGAAGATATCACCAGCCTCTTGATGAATGTGACTGATAAGAGTGTGGCCACACCCAAACAAGTTGGAACTTGTTTGTGAGCATCAGTACATTCGGGATGAAGTAAATGTCCGGACACAAAAGAGGGTGATTAATCCATACCTCTGTGTTGGACACCGATATCAATGGCATGGGATTTACAAGTTCAAACAACAGGGCTACGATAACAGTTGGACTGCCATCTCCATCTTAATTGGGGGCTACAATGGCTTGTTAAAGCCCAATTGCAGTCTGTGGGAAGGAGGCTAGGAAGAATTTCAGCTATCACTGTTTGTCTACAGTTGGCCGAAATTCCTAGGGTTGATAAACCCTAGGTTGGCCGAAATTCCTAAAGGAATTTCGGCCCAACTTGGCTCTTTCATTTGTGTGGGCTTCCTTCTCTTAATTCAGGCCCAATCTTATTTTAATTAGTATGGTTTAAATTAATTTCAAGCCCAACTTTAAATTACCCATGTATTTAATATATTACACCAAGTAATATATTATTTACATTTAAATTAAAATTAGTTTGACCAATTAATTTAATCCATCAAATTAAAATTAGATCTTCACAAAATAAAATCATATGTAAACCTATACATATGAATATTTCCACCTAGGAAATAATTTCATAATTAATCCAATTAATTATGAGGAGCCAATTAGTTATATATTAGTTTCATTATTATGATCAATCCAATTGATCTTTATAATATAATTAATGTATGTACCTCTCTCTCTAGAGTGTATACTCCAAGTATACATGTGATTCCTTAAGTCGGTGTTCAGTCGCTCAATGTGTATGATCCCGTGGGCCCATCTTTATGTTGGCAGTGGGCCTGTGGCCCACAGACTACATTTGGGCTCTAGCAAGCCATTGCAGCCCCCAATCAAGATGGAGATGGCAGTCTAACTGTTATCATAACCCTGTAGTTTGAACTTGTATATCCTATGTCATTGATATCGGTGTCTAACACAGAGGCATGGATTGATCACCCTCTTTTGTGTCCGAACATTAACTTGATCCCGAATGAACTGAATCTCATAAACAAGTTCCAACTCGTTTGGGTGTGGCCACACTCTTATCAGTCACATTCATCAAGAGGCCGGTGATATGTTCTCAGTGGACTACTGAGTGACAAATCCCTTTGGCATATCCATAGCATTGCCATGCTAAGTGACATACCCGAAAGCACCCATACTTGGCACCCTATTACAGGCCTTTAGGCGTACCCCTAAGTATGCAACCTCACACGCAACACCATCAAATGGTCAGTTCAAAGGATCCATACAAGTACTACACGAGAATCACTTGTGATACTATGCCATGTGTATTTCTAGTTTAGTGAATCTATCCAGTACCATGCCCCTTATGCATGTACCCATTAACTTGGTTGACATCCCATGTCCAATGACCGGTAAGACACCACCATACAACCAGGTTAATGATAGTCTCTTGTTCCATTCATTCCCATGACTGGAACAGACTACGGATCTATTCATGGTCATATCGTTTACCTTATCCATGGTCTTACTGCCAAGTGCATGACACTGGTCATCATGGATATGGATATGTCCATTGGATACTTCATTTAATATATTGCACAAGATAAATATAATAAATGAATTCATGCCTTTATTAATAACACAAATAAGTATAATACATGAATCCAATGAATGTATGATACAAATACAAGGCCCAATGCCTCGGGACTAGGGCGTATCCAACAATCTCCCACTTGCACTAGTTCCAATTAGGCATGGGCCTAATCCCTATTGATCTAGTATGACCCTCGTGCTTGGGCTGGGCCAGCACCTTGGTCAAAGGATCTGTGACATTATCCTCGGTGTCCACTCTGTGCAATGCAATGTCACCTCTCTCTGCGATCTCTCGTATGAGGTGAAACTTTCTAAGCACGTGCTTTGTGTTCTTATGCAACCGGGGCTCCTTAGCTTGTGGAGCGGCCCCATTGTTGTCACAGAAGATATCCACTGGGTCCTGGATAGTTGGCACTACTCCCAACTCAGTGATAAACTTTTTCATCCACACAGCTTCCTTAGCTGCATCACACGCAATGATGTACTCAGCTTCTGTTGTAGAGTCTGCGATGGTTGGCTACTTTGAGCTCCTCCAGCTTACAGCATCACCATTTAGGAAAAATACATACCCAGACTGCTACTGGTACTCATCCTGGTCAGCATGGAAGCTTGCATCAGTGTACCTAGTAACTGATAGCGCTTCCTGACCACCATACACTAAGAAGCGATCCTTAGTCCGGTTAAGGTACTTAAGGATTGCCTTGACAGCTTTCCAGTGATCCTCCCCGGGATCCTGCTAGTACCGACTCGTCATACTTAGTGTAAAGGTGACATCAGGTCTCGTACATAACATGGAGTACATAATTGATCCTGTAGCTAAAGCATATGGAACCAATTTCATGTTCTCCTTGTCCTCCCTTGTCTCAGGACAGTGCTTCTTACTAAGTTTCAGCCCATGACCCATTGGTAAGAAACCTTTCTTAGCCCGGTCCATGCTGAACCTTTTCAGAACTTTGTCTATGTACGAGGCCTGACTTAGGCCCAGAAGCTGATTTGATCTATCCCTATAGATCCTGATCCCTAGGATCATCTCAACTTCACCTAAGTGAAGCACTTACTCAGCCACTGCTTTACCCCTTGTAGTATAGGTATGTCGCTTCCAATGAGTAGGATGTTGTTCACATAAAGTACCAAAAATGTGACAATGCTCCCACTTGTCCTCTTATACACACAAGGCTCATCTTGATTCTGTATGAAGCCATATTCCTTTATAGCCTCATTGAATCGAAGATTCCAACTTCGGGATGCTTGCTTTAGTCCATAAATGGACCTTTGAAGCTTGCATACCCTTCCCAGATACTCTAGATCGACAAAACCCTCAGGTTGTGTCATGTACACATCCTCGAGTAGCGTTCCATTAAGGAAAGCGGTTTTGGCATCCATTTGCCGATCTCTATGGCAGCAACCCTTGCTCCATTTTCAACCCGCAAGTCCACCTCTCCTGACCCCAGTGACCTTTTGTTCTTAAGTCCCTGCACATTGCAACAAATGTGAGAACCACATCCAGTATCCAATACACAGGATGTTGAAATAGTAAGGTTAATGTCTATAACATAAATACCTGAAGAGGATGCAGCTTGGCCCCTTCTCTGCTCTCCCATCAGCTTGGGAATCTTTTCCAATTGCCTGCCTGTCTACACTCGAAACAGACATCCTCAGGACCTGCCTTCTGCTGGACCTTGGGTTGGGCTTTGGCCTTCTTAGCCTTGGCCTTCTTGGCCTTGGCCTTGGCCTTTTCTTTGGCCTTACCCTTGGCCAAAGGAGGGTTCCCCTTGTTGACCAGCAGCACCGGTGGGGTCTTTTTGATCGATTGCTCAGTAAGCTTAAGGATCCCATACAGCTCACTGACAGTGCGGTTCATCCCTTGCATGTTGTAGTTCAGGATGAACTGATCATAAGAATCCGGCAAGGATGCAAGGATTGTGTCCACCGCCAACTCCTGAGAGATGGACAATCCGAGACGGGCTAAAGTGTCCAAATAGCCCTTCATCTTGAGCACGTGTCCGCTCACAGATGTCCCAGCCCCCATCTTACAGGAGTGAAATGCCTTGTTGGTCAGGTACCTTTCCTAACGAGCTTGCTCTTGAAACATCTCATTTAGAGTTGTGATCATAGCAAAGGCTTGATGGTCCATAAACAGTTTTTGCAGTTCGGGGACCATGCAGGCCAACATTAGGCATGTCACATCCCTATTATCCTTGACATGCACCTCGTATTCCTCTAGCTGGGCAGCCGGTGGATTACGTCCTTGAGGTGCAGCCGGTACAGGCCTCTCCAGCACATACTCTTTAGACTCCTATCTTAGAACTATTCTCAAGTTCCTAGACTAGTCTAAAAAGTTAGGACCGGAAAGCTTGTCCCTCTCAAGAATCGATCGCAGTGATAAAGTGTTGTTATTTGCCATTTAGAGTTTCTACACAGAAAAACATTTAAGAGTGTTAATAAAGGACTTTAATTTGTTATTCCCATACATAATTAATAATGAATCAATTTATTAATTAAACAAAGTTGTTGGGCTCATGGGCCGAGATCCATATTTCATTAAGATATAGCCAGACGAGGGTCTGGTACAACTATACCTTAACTATTTAGGTACTCTCGGTTTGATGGGCTTGTTGGCACTTACCCATCTGTGCTTAGGGCCAGGAGAATCCTACTACCCATGCTAAGTCAAAACCTCCATTCAAGTGTTAGAGTATCCCATACCCTAACCCAATACAAAGTGACAATACTCCAGTGTATCCTGCGAGGGCATGGTCTACAACTGGCCTATTCCCACTTCGAGCTGGTTTTGAATGAGGGAAGCACTTTTAGGCGACTTAGTAATTTCATTTGGTTATTAGATTCAATTAACAACGGCTTGCATACATAAGGTGGGTGGAAGGCGGCTAGATCATACATTCATACATGCATATAAATATAAAGCATAATTAAATAAATAAGTAAAATGGACTGCTATGGGCTTATATTACATCGTAATATTATTCTAGTAAACCTATACTAGAAAACAATAGCAGGTGGGCCTCCATCTTCTTCCTTCTGGGCTTGTACCTCCACTTCGGCTCACCACTCCATGGGCTTCTTCTTTTACAAATTTTATGATAATTGAATAAAATAAAATTATATTAAAAAATGAAAAATGACATGCAGGCCGTATTTACCCAAAAGAAAATACAACCCATCTTGAATAAGGCCCAATAGCATCCAATCATACAAAATATTTAATCACCCTTACGCATCCAATACATATAATTCATAAGCATGTTATAATGCATGATTTAAGCCCATTTCAATTATGTCCAAGCCATTACATTGAAATCGCCAATTTTGGCCCACCATGGTTCTAACCCTTAATGGGCTCTGGGCCTCCAGCCCAGGCAGTCCAACTGCTCCCACTGGAATTGGGAAACCATGGGTCCAATTCAGCCGTCCAAGTAATTGTGCCAAAATTACCCAAACCAATTTCAATTAACCATATTAATTTCCAAAATTAATATCACATGAATAAAATAAAATTTCATTCAAGAAACCACACGCATTTAAATTACATAAATTTAAACACACGAATTTTAAAACCAATTAAAATTTCAAAACTGGGCCCCGGGCCCAAAACCCGCCAAATCCAAAAACACAGGGCCCGGCCCGCCAAATCCCATCAGCAGCTGCCGCCCAGCGGCCACTTCCCAGTAGCAGGTAGCAGGCTGCTGCTGCTGGAACCAGCGGCCCGTGCTCTCACCATGTGCGGCGGCCGCCGGTGGCGATTATGCCGCCGGCAGCCCCGCACCCTGGGAACAGCTCGATTTTTTTTATATAAATAGAAAATATAAAATAAAAAAAAATATCACGGCATCCATAAACAAGAAATTCACCAAGAATTCCAAAACATACAATTAAATTAAACGAACATAAACTTATATGCATATTCAATTTCAATTGTATAAAATCAAATGCGGAAAAATCTTAAACCCAAACCAAGAACCCCAATAAAAAATCTCCAATTTTAAAACATGTGATTCAACCAATATTAACAATTTTGACGGATCAAAAGCCCGCTCTGATACCACTGTTGGGATTTTTCACTGGAAATCACTCGATTAAGGCAGAAGAACGCGATGATTTCCTCAAATCCGTGTCCAGGAACAATTGAGATGAAAATTGGAAAAACAAAAATTTAATAGAAAGAGATAAATCTCTTACCAGGAATATCTCTTTCAAGAGATAGATGCAGACTGCAGGAATCAAACTAGAAACCCTCCTCGTTCACGTACACAAACGCCTAACGAACACCACCCGTGCTAGCATCAGAAAACACGAACTTTTGAGAAGGAGGCTAGGAAGAATTTCTGCTATCACTGTCTATCTACAGTTGGCTGAAATTCCTAGGGTTGATAAACCCTAGGTTGGCCGACATTCCTGAAGGAATTTTGGCCCAACTTGGCTCTTTCATTTGTGTGGGCTTCCTTCTCTTAATTCAGGCCCAATCTTATTTTAATTAGTCTGGTTTAAATTAATTTCAAGCCCAACTTTAATTTACCCATGTATTTAATATATTACACCAAGTAATATATTATTTACATTTAAATTAAAATTAGTTTGACCAATTAATTTAATCCATCAAATTAAATTTAGATCTTCATAAAATAAAATCATATGTAAACCTATACATATGAAGATTTCCACCTAGGAAATAATTTCATAATTAATCCAATTAATTATGAGGAGCCAATTAAATATATATTAATTTCATTATTATGCTCAATCCAATTGATCTTTCTAATATAATTAATGTATATACTGTTGGTGTGCCCTAGTTCTTAGGGCATTGGATTCTTGTATTTTGTATTATACATTAAGACTCATTGTATAAATACATTATTTGTGTCACATTAATAAAGGCAATTAATCTATTTCATTTATATCTTGTGCTATAATATGAGTAGAGTATCCATTGATTGATAATCATAAAACCTATCCCAGGTCTGTTCTAATCGTGGGAACGAATAGAACCACAGATTTGTATATTCGATGACTGTATGGTAGTTCTTAACTAGCCATAGTACTTGTATAGTCAGTCATGAATATAGGTACATGTCGTTGACATGGGACTGGATCGATCCGCATAAGAAAGCCACATGGTTGTTACGTCATAGGTCTTTCTTGAGTAGGTCTCTTTTGTCCTCAGACCAGATTTCATTATAATATCAATGTGGAATCCGGTTCACTTTGACATACGCCTAACAGGTCTGTAAAAGGATGCTAAATATGGGTATGATTGGGTGGACCGGTGAACATGTTGATATTGATGATGAAGTGATGGAATTGCCACTCAGGTGACACCGAGATGATATCATTGGCCACTTGATGAGTGGGACTGATAAGTGTATGGCCATACCCAAATAAGTTGGTTGCTTATTTGATTAATCAGTCAACTCAAGATCAAGAAATATAATAAACAACAGAAGAGGATGACAGACACCATGCCTATTGTTTATTCATATCGATATCGTTAGGCAAAGGACACTATGAGATTACTACCGGGTGAGTGTCTTCTAAAGACTGCTGCATCTCTGTCTTAATTGGGGGCTGTAATGGTTTGCTAGAACCCACTTACAGTCTGTGGGCCTTGGGCCTACTGCCAACATAAAGACAGACCCATAGGATCGTGCACATAGATCAACTAAGCTGGAACTTATAGAAATTGTACATGTAATGTACATTGGAAGGAATGCGTTAATTAATTAGTTGACATTCGGTGTCAAGGTAATTAATTGACATTGGGTTGAATTTAATTTAATTAATAAGTTTACATAATGTAATTAATTAATTTATCAATTAATTGAATTACATAAAGTAAACAATTAATTAAATAATTTTCCTAAAGAGGAAAATTAAATACATGTATTGTATTAACTTAAGTGTGATTTAATTTTATTTAGGGGTAATTAAATTTAGCCAAATGGAATTAAATTACATAGTATATACTTTTTAATTAAAGTTTATTTATGTAATTATAATCCTAGTGGGCTTGGGTTTAATTAACCTAATTAGAACCCAATTAGACAAGGTGTCTATATAAGGGCACACTTAAGCAATAAAACCCTAATTCAACTCTAATTAATTGCTGGAAATTTCAGCCACCAATAGCAGCCCCAAAACAGCCGAAAATCCCAGCATTAAACCTCCATTCCTTCGCATCTTCAGCTAGCACCGGTTCCCGCTCAATAGTTGGTCGTGCACCGGACTTTGGAGATCGCAGTTTCAAGAAACGATTCTGCAGCAGTCTCTAGAGGAGACGAATCCGGTGAGTTAATCTCTCTTGATTCTTAGTTGATTTTATTCTAATGAATAGTAATTGGACACGATAGGTGGATTCTAGGAAATTTTAAACGATGTATTTTCCGCTGCGCCACGTTATTTTTCCAATGATGAATCCCAACAGTGGTATCAGAGCCTAGGTTTTGTCCATTAGATTGATTGGAATTGGCTCTTGAAAGCGTTCTTTGAGAAAGAATGGGTTTCAAGTTTGTGATTTTAGGGTTTTTGCTTAATTGGCTTTGTTTTGGATAAACCCTAGAATTGTTGGATTGGGGTTTTTGATTATTTTTCCCCAATTGTTTTCCATCTAAAATTGTTTTGTATATTAATTATATATATATATTTTGTTGGAAATATTTTTTTGTTTATGATTTAAAAAAAAAAAAAATATGTTTTTGGGCTGGATGGAATCGCAAATTGCGATTCCATCCAGCGGCAGCAGCTGCTGCTGCCGCAGCATGCAGCTGCATGGCATGCTGCCCAGCAACATGCCACGCAGCAGCTGGCTGCTGCTGCCGCGTCAGGCTGCCGCGCAGCGGCACTGCTGCCCCGCCGGGACAACAGCGCCGCGCGCAGGTTTCGGGTCCGGTTTTGGATTTTGCGGGTATTTTTTTATCCCGGACCCTAATGCAAATTAAATTAAATTTTTTTTTAAATTAATTTGTGTTTAAATTATTTATTTTGTTGGCATGCATATTTAATTTAATTGTTTGCATATTAAATTGAATATGGACTTTGTGAAATTGGCCCAATAAACCGTGACACCGGTTAAAATTGGGAGAGCTAAATTTTAAATTTGTGACCACCCAAATTCAAGTGGGAGCAAAATTATTAATTTTGCATTTATGGATGTTATCCATTGGGCCTTTATGGGCCTTAGTCACATTTGTTAAAATTGGCGATTTCACCCTAAGTAACTCGGCTTAACATTTATATTTATAATTTGGAATGCCATGATCATGCATCATATTGGTATGTATATGCACGACAGGTACTTTGTTTGAAATGTTATGTTGAGTTCTATGGGCCCTAAATTATTATCGGTTGTAATTTAATTTTGGGAAATATGGCTTGCGTGCCATTTTTTTATTTTGATGTAATTTTAGAATAGATTTTATTTTACAAAATTATTGTAATTGCATCAAGTATGGAGGAAGGCCCAAATGGAGCAAGCCCATGGTGGGAGCCCAAGAAGGATTGCAGTCCGGCCCATGAAGAATTAGATAGGATATCTAGTTTTTCATTAGGTTGTAATTAAAGGCCCATAGGATCTCATTTATTTTAAATTAATTATGCTATTGCATTTGTCATATAATATGGATGTATGGATCACCAAATTATTACCCGTGTTTATGCATGCTAAGCCGTATCACTTAATTATAATCCGGAAATTAAAATATTGAGTCGCTTAAAAGTGCTTCCCACATTCACACCTCTTCCTCCCATTGATGCTGCAATGTGCGCCATGCCCTAGCTGGGTATATTGTAGTATTCGGTGGGCCGTCGAGGGTTAAGATACTTGGTATGGTTAACATGTGAATGGTGGTTTGACTCAACATGGGTAACATTAGCTCAGAGCGGGCCCTAAGCACAGATGGGTAAAGTGTCAATAAGCCCATCAAACCAAGAGTCCTTCGTGGAAGGATTGGATAGGTTGTCCTACCAAACGACTCAATGGTTGGTTAGCGAGCCCTAGTTCGGCCAGTCATTGATAAGTTATGGATCTTGGTCAAGTCAGCCAATTAACAACACCAACAAACAAATTAAAATTGGATTATTAATTTGAATTGGCTTAAAAGTCCTTTATTTGTAACTCAAGCAATGATTTCTTCCATGTAGATAATCCCATTTCAGTTAAGCAATTTAAATGGCTGCAACAAACAACAACTCACTCTCACTTAGGTCACTCTTGGAGAAGGAGAAGCTTTCGGGGACTAACTTCCTGGACTGGGCTAGGAACTTACAAATAGTTCTTAGACAAGAGTCTAAGGAGTATGTACTGAATGCTCCTTTACCAGCTGGCCCTCCTACAGGTTGAGGCATCACCACGGCGATGGTGGAGCAGTACGATCGGCATGTGAGGGATGACCGAGATGTCTCGTGCCTCATGCTGGGTACCATGGCTTCTGATCTTCAGAAACAATTCATGGACGAGCATGCTTATGAGATGATGGATCAGCTTAAAAAGATGTTCCAAGATCAGGCTCGTCAGGAACGTTACCTGACAACTAAGGCACTTTGCACGACTGTGATGGCAGCTGGGACTTCTGTTAGCACTCATGTGCTAAAGTTGAAGGGGTATATTGATACACTTGCCCGCCTCGGCTCGCCAGTTCCGCAAGACTTGGCAACAGACATTATTCTCGGGTCACTTCCTGAGTCTTACAACCAGTTTATCATGAATTACCATATGCAAGGGTTGGATAAATCGGTTGTTGAGCTGCATGGCATGCTCAAGCTTGCTGAGCAGTCTCTTAAGAAGACTCCTAAAGTATTACTGGTGAACAAGGGCAATACGCCCATTGCTAAGGGAAAGGCCAAATCCAAGGCCAAGGCTAAGGCCCAAAAGGCCAAGGCTAAGGGCAAAAAGGTGGTGGCCCAACCTAAAGCAAGGGTTGCCTCTCCTGACGATGTTTGCCATGAGTGTCATAAGAAGGGGCACTGGAAGAGCTCATGTCCAAAGCTAAGGGAGCAACTGAAGGGCAAAACTGCTGCTTCAGGTATTTATGTTGTTGAGATTAATCTGGCTATTTCTACATCTTGGGTCTTGGACACTGGATGTGGATCTCACATTTGTTCAAATGTGCAGGGTCTAAGGAATAGGAGATTATTAGGATCTGGAGAAGTAGATCTTCGAGTCGAAAATGGTGCTCGGGTTCAGGCCATGGAGATCGGAGATTATTTCTTGGAGATGCCTAGTGGACTTGTTTTGGAACTAAGAAACTGTTATTTTGTACCTGCGATGCGCAGGAATATTATTTCCGTTTCTTTGTTGGATATTTCTGGTTTTGTATTTAATATTGGACATGGTAGAATTTCTATGCAATGTGGCAATATTATTTATGGAACAGCATTTCTTGAAAATGGCTTATATATCCTTGATCTAAAACGTGAAAGTTCAATCTGTAACATAAATACTAAAAGGATTAAACAAAATGAAATTAATCCTACTTACATCTGGCATTGTCGACTTGGCCATATAAATGAGAAGTGCATAGCTAGGCTTCACTCTAGTGGAGTGCTAGGGTCATTTGACATCCAGCCTTATGACACATGCGAATCTTGTTTGAGAGGCAAGATGACAAAGGCGCCTTTTAGCAAGACTGCTGAAAGGGCCTCAGAGCTATTGGAGCTAATACATTCCAATGTATGTGGCCCAATGAGCACTAGTGCTAGATCTGGTTTTCTGTACTTTGTCACCTTCACGGATGACTTCAGCAGATACGGTTACATGTATCTGATGAAGCATAAGTCTGAGACTCTCCAAAGGTTCAAGGACTTTAAGAATGAAGTAGAAAACCAACTTGGCAAGAAAATAAAAGCACTTCGGTCTGACCGAGGGGGTGAATATTTGAGCCAAGATTTTGACTCGTTTTTGAGAGAGTGTGGGATCATATCCCAACTCACTCCTCCTGGTACACCCCAGTGGAATGGAGTGTCAGAAAGGAGGAATAGGACCTTACTTGACATGGTCCGCTCGATGATGAGTCATGCTACACTCCCTGTCTCCTTTTGGGGATATGCTTTAGAGACAGCTGCTTACATTCTTAATAATACACCAAGCAAGGCAGTTGAGGGAACACCATATGAACTATGGAAAGGCCGAAAGCCCAATGTTTCCTTCTTGAAGATTTGGGGCTGTGATGCACATGTTAAGAAATTGACAAGTGGCAAACTCGAGTCCAAATCTGTCATGTGCCAGTTTGTGGGTTACCCTAAGGAAAGTAAGGGTTATTACTTTTACGATCCGGCCGAAAACAAAGTTTTCATAGCCAGAAATGCAGTCTTCTTGGAGAAGGAATTCCTTTCCAAGAGAGACAGTGGGAGTAATGTTGAACTTTCAGAAGTTCAAGACTCACAAACTCCTGCAGCTACTGCTGAGGATGCTTTGGGAACCAATCTGACTACTCAAGAAATTGAGAAACCAGAAATGGTTGCACAGGACCTTAGAAGGTCTGGTAGGACATGTCATCAGCCAGAGAGGTACGGCTTTCTCGTGACTGATGATGGGGACCTTATGGTCATTGACCAAGAGGAGCCCAAGAACTACCAGGAGGCTGTTGAAAGCCCACACTCAGATCAATGGCGCAAAGCCATGGAGGCTGAGATGCAATCTATGCATGATAACCAAGTATGGAACTTGGTGGATCCACCTCCGGGTGCTAAGGTGATAGGTTGCAAGTGGTGTTTCAAGTTAAAGGCCGACAACACCTTCAAGGGGCGATTGGTGGCAAAAGGATTCAAGCAAGTTCAAGGAATTGACTATGATGAAACCTTTTCACCAGTTGCTATGCTCAAATCCATTAGGATACTACTAGCCATAGCTGCATGGTACGATTATGAGATATGGCAGATGGATGTTAAGACCGCTTTCCTTAATGGAAAGCTACTCGAGGATGTGTACATGGCACAACCTGAGGGTTTTATCGATCCAAAGTATCCAAACCGGGTATGCAAGCTTCAAAGATCTATTTATGGATTGAAGCAAGCATCGAGGTCATGGAATCAGAGATTCAATGAGGCCATTACAGAATATGGCTTCACACAGAATTCTGATGAGCCCTGTGTGTATAAGATGGTTAGTGGGAGCGTTTCCACCTTCCTAGTGCTGTATGTTGACGACATCCTTATCATTGGAGGTGACATACCAATACTGCAAGGAGTTAAGCAGTGGTTGAGTAGGTGCTTTGCAATGAAGGACTTAGGCGAAGCTGAGACGATCTTAGGGATCAGGATCTACAGAGATAGATCTAATCGGCTTCTAGGCCTAAGTCAGGCCACGTACATTGACAAGGTTCTGAAAAGATTCAGCATGGACAAGGCAAAGAAAGGATTCTTGCCTATGCGCCATGGGTTGAAGCTGAGTAAGAAAGATAGTCCTAAAACAAAGAAGGACCGGGAGAACATGGAAAAGATCCCTTATGCATCTGCTATTGGATCTATCATGTACTCCATGTTATGTACGAGGCCTGATGTCGCATTTGCACTAAGTATGACCAGCCGGTACCAGTCAGACCCCGGGGAGGAACACTGGAAGGCTGTCAAGGCAATCCTAAAGTACCTTAATCGGACTAAGGATGCTTTCTTCGTGTATGGAGGTCAAGATGAGCTCGTAGTGTGAGGTTACACTGATGCAAGCTTTGAGACCGATGAGGATGAGAACCAGTCACAGTCTGGTTATATTTTTCTCTTGAATGGTGGTGCCATTAGTTGGAGGTCCTCAAAGCAGGCCACCATTGCTGACTCTACAACGGAAGCTGAGTACATAGCTGCGTGCGAAGCTGCAAAGGAAGCCGTTTGGATCAAGAAATTCATAACCGAGTTGGGAGTAGTACCTACTATCCTAGACCCAATTGATGTTTTTTGTGACAACAACGGGGCCATCGCACAAGCTAAGGAGCCCCGGTCACACAAGAGATCCAAACATGTGCTCAGAAAGTTTCACCTCATTCGGGAGATCGTGAACAGAGGTGACATATCATTGCAGAGGGTTGACACCAAGAATAATGTCGCTGATCCATTGACTAAAGCGCTGCCACAGACACAGCACGACGGTCGTACCAGATCTATAGGAATTAGGGCAATGCCCACTTGGAACTAGTGCAAGTGGGAGATTGTTGGTGTGCCCTAGTTCTTAGGGCATTGGATTCTTGTATTTTGTATTATACATTAAGACTCATTGTATAAATACATTATTTGTGTCACATTAATAAAGGCAATTAATCTATTTCATTTATATCTTATGCTATAATATGAGTAGAGTATCCATTGATTGATAATCATAAAACCTATCCCAGGTCTGTTCTAATCGTGGGAACGAATAGAACCACAGATTTGTATATTCGATGACTGTATGGTAGTTCTTAACTAGCCATAGTACTTGTATAGTCAGTCATGAATATAGGTACATGTCATTGACATGGGACTGGATCGATCCGCACAAGAAAGCCACATGGTTGTTACGTCATAGGTCTTTCTTGAGTAGGTCTCTTTTGTCCTCAGACCAGATTTCATTATAATATCAATGTGGAATCCGGTTCACTTTGACATATGCCTAACAGGTCTGTAAAAGGATGCTAAATACGGGTATGATTGGGTGGATCGGTGAACATGTTGATATTGATGATGAAGTGATGGAATTGCCACTCGGGTGACACCGAGATGATATCATTGGCCACTTGATGAGTGGGACTGATAAGTGTATGGCCATACCCAAATAAGTTGGTTGCTTATTTGATTAATCAGTCAACTCAAGATCAAGAAATATAATAAACAACAGAAGAGGATGACAGACACCATGCCTCTTGTTTATTCATATCGATATCGTTAGGCAAAGGACACTATGAGATTACTACCGGGTGAGTGTCTTCTAAAGACTACTGCATCTCTATCTTAATTGGGGGCTGTAATGGTTTGCTAGAACCCACTTACAGTCTATGGGCCTTGGGCCTACTGCCAACATAAAGACAGACCCATAGGATCGTGCACATAGATCAACTGAGCTGGAACTTATAGAAATTGTACATGTAATGTACATTGGAAGGAATGCATTAATTAATTAGTTGACATTCGGTGTCAAGGTAATTAATTGACATTGGGTTGAATTTAATTTAATTAATAAGTTTACATAATGTAATTAATTAATTTATCAATTAATTGAATTACATAAAGTAAACAATTAATTAAATAATTTTCCTAAAGAGGAAAATTAATTACATGTATTGTATTAACTTAAGTGTGATTTAATTTTATTTAAGGGTAATTAAATTTAGCCAAATGGAATTAAATTACATAGTATATACTTTTTAATTAAAGTTTATTTATGTAATTATAATCCTAGTGGGCTTAGGTTTAATTAACCTAATTAGAACCCAATTAGACAAGGTGTCTATATAAAGGCACACTTAAGCAATAAAACCCTAATTCAACTCTAATTAATTGCTGGAAATTTCAGCCACCAATAGCAGCCCCAAAACAGCCGAAAATCCCAGCATTAAACCTCCATTCCTTCGCATCTTCGGCTAGCACCGGTTCCCGCTCAATAGTTGGTCGTGCACCGGACTTTGGAGATCACAGTTTTAAGAAACGATTCTGCAGCAGTCTCTAGAGGAGACGAATCCGGTGAGTTAATCTGTCTTGATTCTTATTTGATTTTATTCTAATCAATGGTAATTGGACACGATAGGTGGATTCTAGGAAATTTTAAACGGTGTATTTTCCGCTGCGCCACGTTATTTTTCCAATGATGAATCCCAACATATACCTCTCTCTCCAGAATGTATACTCTAAGTATAAATATGATTCCTTAAGTCGGTGTTTAGTCGCTTAATGTGTACGATCCCATGGGCCCATCTTTATGTTGGCAGTGGGCCTGTGGCCCATAGACTACAGTTGGGCTCTAGCAAGCCACTACAGCCCCCAATCAAGATGGAGATGGCAGTCTAACTGTTATCATAACCCTGTAGTTTGAACTTGTATATCCCATGTCATTGATATCGGTGTCCAACATAGAGGCATGGATTGATCACCCTCTTTTGTGTCCGGACATTAAATTGATCCCGAATGCACTGAAGCTCACAAACAAGTTTCAACTCGTTTGGGTGTGGCCACACTCTTATCAGTCACATTCATCAAGAGGTCAGTGATATGTTCTCAGTGGACTACTGAGTGACAAATCGCTTCTGCATATCCATAGCATTGCCATGTTAAGTGACATACCCGAAAGCACCCATACTTAGCACCCTATTACCGGCCCTTTAGGCGTACCCCTAAGTATGCAACCTCACACGCAACACCATCATATGGTCAGGTCCAAGGATCCATACAAGTACTACACGAGAATCACTTGTGATACTATACCATGTTGATTTCTCATTTAGTGGATCTATCCAGTACCATGCCCCTTATGCATGTACCCATTAACTTGGTTGACATCCTATGTCCAATGACCGATAAGACACCGCCATACAACCAGGTTAATGATAGTCTCTTGTTCCATTCATTCCCATGACTGGAACAGACTACGGATCTATTCATGGTCATATCGTTTACCCTATCCATGGTCTTACTGCCAAGTGCATGACACTGGTCGTCATGGATATGGATATGTCTATTGGATACTTCATTTAATATATTGCATAAGATAAATATAATAAATGAATTAATGCCTTTATTAATAACACAAATAAGAATAATACATGAATCCAATGAATGTATGATACAAATACAAGGACCAATGCCTCGGGGACTAGGGCATCTCCAACATGCTACAACATTGAATGTTAGGTAACATGGGTTCTGTACAGTTTCTAGGATCACTGGTTGTATCTGATGCTTTTAGGGTACTTCGCACATTGATGAGAGTGTAGCTAAGGAATTCGCCATCTGATTTTCTTCCCTCGGGACATGTCTGAATTCATACTGACCAAATACTTTCACTTTTTTCCCAAACCAGCTTGAGATATGGGTAGAGTGATTCTTCCTTTATCTTCCAATCCCTAGCAATCTGTCAGATCATCAAAGCTGAGTCTCTGATAACTAACACTTTGTGTGCCCCTAGTGTGATAATGGCATCAATTCAAAAGAGGCAAGCTTCATATTCTGCTCTGTTATTAGTTATTGGAAATTCGAGGCATTTTGCTAGAGGGATGATTTCTCTATCTGGTCTACTGATGATTAATCCCAGACCTCCATCGTGTTTGTTCACAGCACCATCAAAATACATCACCCACCTGCTTGGTTCTATCTCTACCACAGCCAGCTGTTCATTTGAGATTTCCAAATTCTCGACATAGTCTGATTTTAGAGCCTGGTTCGCTTGGAATTCTACTACAACTTTTCCTTTGATCGTCTTCCTGGTTATATACTCAATATCAAATTCTGATAATAAAAGTAACCATCTTGATGGTTTTCCAGCCAATGCGGGGGTTTGGCATAAGTACTTCATCAGGTCAACCTTAGCCACTGCCTAAATCTTATTCGACTGAAAGTAGTGCCTTAACTTCTTAGTCAACAACACCATAGTAGTGCAAGTCTTTTCCACCATGGTATATCTGCTCTCATAATCAAGTAGTTTCTTACTCAAGTAGTAGATTGCATGTTCACATCCGTCCTCTTATTCTTGTACCAACATTGCCCCTATTGAAGCGTCTTCGATAGCCAAGTACAGGACTAAAGGCTTATTCAACATTGGAGGTTTTACAACTGGTGGATTCATCAAATAAGCCTTGATCCTGTCAAAGGCTAGTTGGCATTGATCGTTCCATTTCACTGGCTGATTCTTCTTCAAGAGTTTGAAGATGGGCTTGTAGACTGTTGTTAATCTCATGATGAACTGAGTGACATACTCTAATGACCCTAAAAATGACTTCACTTCCTGTTCTATCTTCGGTGCGGGCATATCTCTGATGGCCTTGATTTTGTTTGGATCCATTTTGATTCCTCTCTAACTTACCACATGGCCAAGAAGCTTTCCTGTAGTTACTCCAGACACGCACTTCTTAGGATTCAAGCGGAGATTATACTTTTCGATCCTAGTTAGGAATCTATCCAGGATAGCGGGATGCTCTTCCCGGGTCATCAATTTAACTAGCATGTTGTTTACATAAACTTCGAACTCTTTATGGATCATATCATGCAGAAGTGCAGTGACTGCTCGCTGATAAGTTCCCCCAGCATTTTTCAACCCAAACGGCATAACCCTATAGCAATAGACTCCCCATTCTGTGATGAAGGCTATCTTTACTTTAAGGACAATGTTCATCAGAATCTGATTGTACCCTGAAAACCTGTCCATGAACTAGTACATTACTGCCCTGGTGGTGCTGTCAATTAGAACATCAATATACGGTAGTGGAAAGTCATCCTTGGGTGATGCCCTATTTAGATCCATGTAGTCCACACAAACCCTGACTCGATCATCTTTTTTTACAATTGGTACGATGTTGGCTAACCATTCCGGGTACTCTACTGCTTCCAGAAACTTCGCCTTTATCCATTTGGCTACCTCTTCCTTAACCTTTTCTGCCCATTCTGGTCTAAGTCTCCAGAGCTTCTACTTGATAGGTTTCATTTTTAGATCCGTTGGAATTCTGTGCTCTGCAATCTCTCTGTCAACCCTAGGCATGTCATTATAGGACCAGGTGAAGGCTTTTACGTGCTTTTGTAGTATTTTCACGATTTCTTTTCTCTCATCAGGCGTGAGGTCTTTCGAGATGGATACCATTTTTGGATCATCATCTGTTCCTAGATTCATTTCATGCAATGATGCATCATGTATGCTAAAAACATTAAATGAATGTTTGTATGTATGCATAGTCACATCTAGGAAAACATCACACAAGTAAGCAAAATCAGATTTCATTGAATTAAACGCCTTATAGGCTGAATTGTTCACATTATAAACAGAAGAGATATATACATCAAAATAATTGTCATCCTCCATATGCGGAGGGTCTTCTACTGCTGCAACATCATCAACTTCCTCAAATAGGTCTCCCATATCTCCCTCAAGGGCTTCTTTCTGGTCAGCGGATAGCACTTCTTCAATCACCTTTGCCTTCCTTGCCATCATCAGCTTGGCTAATTCTTTCACAGCTTCACTCATTAATTCCTCTTGAGTCTTCACCATAGGTGCCTTCTTTTTTCTGGAACCCACATTTGCCTTCATCAGAACAATCAGTGCCTTAGTGATGGCTTTAATAGCTGCTTCGACTTTCGTCTTTCTGGATCTACCTTCTCAACTGATTCACCTTTGTTCTTGAATTCAATTCTGACCTGGTCAACTGCATCTTTTTTATCTCTCAGAACCTTCTTCCCTTTGTCTTCAATCCCAGTGTGCTACATGTTCTCAATTGGCTCGACCTCATATTTACCAAAGTCAACAACATCAGAGAAGATCTCAAAACCTGGGAGCTATCCTTCTTCGACCATCACTAGCTTAGGAGCTCCACTGTACACTTCCTTAGTTGCACGGACAAAAGTGTCCACCAGATTCACATACTTCTTGTTCGGCTTATTTTTTTCCTCATAGTAACCAAGCCCATACTGACAGTATTTGCCAGCCTCAATATTGAACTTGGGGATGCCTTGCTACTTTGCCCCTAATCCCTTACCAGGTTCAAACTTCTACTTAGCTAAATACTTGTAAAATACTTGTGGATCCATTCTAGGAGCTTTGGTTCATCCTTGCTCTCATCTGAAACCACTGCTACCTGAAATCCGATCATTGGCTGCTCCATAGTATTCAGAGTAGCTACAACGGATTGCTCATCAGCTTCCAAGGTCATGACTTTTCCCTCAATTAGGAACTTCACCTTTTGGTGCAGAGTTGACAGCACTCCTCCTAAGGCATGGAACCACGGCCTCTCAAGAAGTAGAGAAAATGTGACAGGGATGTCAATAACTATGAATAGCACTTTAGACTTGATCTCCCTAACACTCACTTCAGCTTCGAATGTGTCGATTACATACCTCTTACTGTTACCATAAGCTCTAATCATTGTACTCGACCGACAGAGTGCTTCTGGTAGATGTACAAGACCAAGCCGTCATCGACCATCACACAGGTCATCACCTTGTCCATGATTTCAACCTTTAAATACAGAGCCCGATTGTGGTTCACACCTTACGGCGGCAAGTCAAACACTCCAAAGATGATTTTTGGAGCCTGGTTAGCTTTCAGGTCAATTCCCCTTATCATGGCACATACTTCATTAGGAGACATTGTAGGAGTAGCATCCATCTCCATCAGCTATTTCACTACTACCTCACGGTGCCTCTTAGACTCTATAAAGAGGTGCTAAATACTAGCATAGGCCATCATCCTCTTCAACTGTTCAACTACCACATCTTCTTCCTTGTTTCTTGGCATATGAGTGGCAGTGTCTATCCCTACAACTGGGTTACTTCTTTTAGGTGGTGCTTGAGGTGCCACATTAGCAGGTTGGTAAACCCTACAACTTCTGGTAATATGCATCACATGACCATCCTTCTCGATTACCATTCCCTTTATTGTCTCTACTGGGTAAACCGGCTTATGTTCTTTTACTTTGAAGTCATCTGCATCTTCATACAATTCAATATCAGCTAGATCAATTGGACCCTTCTCATTCCTCACTACAGATGTCTGCCCTTCGGCCTCTTCTGTTAGGATTTTCACCGGAAATCAACTGATAAAAGCGGAAGAACATGTTGATTTCCTCAGATCTGTGCCCAGGATCTAATGATGTGGAAATCAAAAACGAAAACTAAAAAGACGAAAGTTAGATTCTCACCAGTATATCTCTAAAGAGATGGCTGTAGAAATCAAACTAGACTTTTTCCACATTCCAGTACACGAACGTCATTTGAACCTAACCCGTGCTAGCAGTTAGAAAACTGAAGAAGAGAGGAAAGGATGGAAAAGTGGCTTAATCTCTTTTTTTGTCTTATCCTTATCCTTATATAGGCCAAAATATCCAAGTTAATTAAACTTGGTGGGCAAGTTTCTAAACTTGGTGGGTAAGTTTCCTATTTGAAAAATTTGGCCCAACCCATTTAATTTTATATGGGCTTTCTTACTTTCAAGCCCAAGTCCATTTTAATTCCTTTGTTTTACTTAATTTCAAATGTAACTTTAATTCAACATGTATGATTATATATTATACCATATAATATATTACATCCATTTTAATTAAAATTAATTTGACCTATTAATTTAATCGAGGAATTAAATTAGACTTTCATAAAATTAAATACTTGTAAACCTATACATGAAAAATATTTTCACCTAGGAAATAATCTTATAAATTAATTCACTGAATTAATTATAAGAATGCCTATACAAATATTAATTATATTATTTTGATTTATATAATTAATGGAACTCTCTCTCTTTAACATGTATACTCCAAGTACACACTTAATCCTTTTAGTTAAAGTTTAGACATTCAATGTGTACGATCCTGTGGGCCCGTCTTTATATTGGCAGTGGGCCTATGGCCCATAGACTACAGCGGGCTCTAGCAAACCACTGTAGCCCCCAATTAAGATGGAGATAATAGTCCAACTGGAACCGTAAACCTAAAGTTTAAACTTGTATATCCCATGTCATTGATATCAGTGTCCAACATAGAGAAATGGATTGATCACTCTCTTTTGTGTCTGGACATTTACTTGATCCTGAATGAACTGATGCTCACAAATAAGTTCCAACTTGTTTAGGTATGGCCACACTCTTATTTGTTGCATTCATCAAGAGGCTAGTGATATATTCTCAGTGGAATACTGAGTGACATTCCCTTTTGCATATCCATAGCATTGCCATGTTCACTGACATACTTGAACGTACCCATACTTGGCACCCTTTTACAGGCCCTTTAGGCATACACCAAAGTATGCCACTTCACATGCAGCACCATCATAAGGTTAGGTCAAAGGTTCCATACAAGTACTACACAAGAATCACTTGTGATACTATACCATGTGGATTTCTTGTTTAGTGGATCTATCCAGTACCATGCCCCTTTGCATGTACCCATTAACCTCGTTGACATTGCATGTTCAATGGCCAGTAGGACACCACCGCTCAACCATGCTAATGATAGTCTTTAGTTCCATTCATTCCCATGATTGGAACAGACTACAGATGACTTTATGGTCATATCATTTTCCCTATCCATGGTCTTACTGCCAAGTGCATGACACTTGTCAACATGGATATAGATATGTCCATTGGATACTCTATTCAAAACATACCACAAGATATATAATAAATAGATTAATGCCTTTATTTATTGACACAAATTGTATAATACATAAAGCTCGCATCAAAGTACAAATGTATGATACAAATACAAGGACCAATGCCTCGGGACTAAGGCATATCCAACATCTTCTAATTTCTCATCTTCCTCGGCCATAACCACTTGCATCCTTAGTTTAGCCTTGATAATCTGAGCGAACACACAATTGGCTGGCATTCTTGACTGTACCATGTTAACCTAACCCCAAAAATTAGGCAAAGGGTTCTTTTACACACTAGGCTTCAAAGGAGGTTCTATAATTTTCCCATCAGTAATTAACCGTTGAATGGCTCTTATCAAACTGGTGCATTAGATTGTGCAATTACCCACTATCACATGGTAAGCACAAAAGTTGTCTTTTTCTGACTCGAACAGAGGGACATATGGTTTCAAACTCTGAAGTAAACCAGCTTTCCTACACTTGGCAAAAATGCGAGGTAAAGGTTCTAACTATGGGTTAGTGAGCCTCTGAGGGATTACTGATTGTCTGCCTTGGGCTACCATAGCCACATATGCTTTTTGTACCTATGTCATTCTTAAACTAGACCCGACTGGTGAAGTTGTGGAACTACCACTCTTATAACCTTGTGAATACCCCCATTTGCCTCGGTAAGTGACTAGGCTTTGTTTGTTCCTTTGTTCTTCCTCTTTGTAACTTTTGATACACATAGCAAACTCAACAACATCATTAAAGGAGTGGAACCTCTTCAGCTTCATTTTCTCTTTATAGAGGGGCAAGCTGCCATCAACAAGCTTTACAATAAGGGATTCCAACTTCGGAGCCCCGTCTACCAGTACTTGGACATCCATCCATCTCTTAAAGTAAGATGAGAAGGATTCTTTTGGCTTCTGGTGAATCCTTTCCAAATCCTCCAGAGTAGTTTCCGCTTAAGTGTTATACGCATACTGCTTCATAAATGCTTCGGATAACTCTTCCCATATGGATTGGGTATGGATTGGCATTTTCAAGTACCACTTTTCAAGTACCACTTATGATTTCTATGGTCTTTGTGGAATCAAGGGGTCCGCTAAAGCTGGACAATGGATCCGATTTGGATCGAACAATCCTGGATTTCAAAAACCGAAATCAACGAAACCCAAATCTTATATCAACGTTCTAGGAAATCTGAAAACCACAATTTTGAATGTAACGGATGTGATTTGACCGAAATAGTTCATAACAGAATGATTAAAATGGGAAACTAACTGTCTTCAGTAGATTTAAGGCACTTTGGGTCTGCCCAGAAGAACACAGCCGTGCAGCTATAGCGGTACAGCCGCTCAGCTCTGTTCTAAGGGATTACAGCCACTGGGCTCTACTTAGAGCCACATGGCTGTAGTCAAACAGATAGCTTCTAGAATATTTACGAAACACAGAAAAAACATAGCACAAAACAAATAATTACGAGTTTAAGGCCTCTCAGAGTTTACCTTTTTGATTTTCTAGTGTGTTTGATAACCGAAATTAGATTTGGATGTCAGAATCCGCTTAGAACCTCACGAACGTCCCGAGATCCTCGAAAACATGTCCCGAATCAATCCGAACAGACCTGAAAACGATCCTGGATGAATGATAGTATGACTGGAACTCTCACCCTATGTGTTTCTAGTCTGTATTCTCACTATTTCTCATGTTTTCCCTTGAATTGTGTTTTGTTTCTCCTACTTTTGTCTCCTTTTCTCTCTTTTTGAATGATTTTTCTTCCCTAGAATCCTTTTCCTTTTTTTTTTTGTCTTGTTATCCTGTGTTTCTATTTTGTTCTGCTATATACCTAGAGAATGCCAGCTGATTCCTTTAATTTATGAATCCTACTCCTTGTCAATGACTAATGCTGGTTATTTAGGAAGTAACCTAATCGCTTGTTAGAGCCGTGCGGCTATAATATTATAGCTGTGCGACTCTAGATCTATCATGGATTTTCCTAACCAGGGCTGTCATGGATTTTCCTAAATACTACACTCACATTTAAACCCTCTAATCACTCGAAAGACCTTTCTCGAGGTTTCGATAGAGGAGTGTTCGGTTTTCGGAGTGTTTGAGAAGTTCCAGGCATCATTTCACTCATTTACAAATCTGCCTCACGTTTGTCTATCTAACAAGTGATAAGTGCTAAAAAGGCACTTATTTATTATATAATCTATAAGGAATTTATGATGTTTTTACTTATTTTATATTAGATTTCATGTTGGTATTGCATGTTTTTGATGATTTACAGTTTTAAAGACTAAATATGCATATGTATGGAATTTAGCTATAAAAGGGAGCAAACACAAAGAAAGATTAAAGAAAAGAGATACGTCACGAGCGCGACATGTATCATGAGTGTGACCCAGCCCTGACTTCAGCAAATCATCCAGAAATCCGTGTAAATCAAAATCGCGACTCTAGATCACGATCGTGACACGCCTTCAAAAGAACCAATAGGATTCAACCAATAGTATTCAAGAGACATAACTCTTCACAAAGAGACATAACTATTCAATGAACCAACACAACTTTACAAAGAGACACAACTCTTCATGTACCAACACAACCTTTCATAGTGGGACACAATGGTTCAATGCCTGTAAATAGAGGATAAAATCCCAGATTTTGGAATACATATAGATAGCAAGAAAGAGAGAAAAATCGGCAATGTTATAAGTGCCTAGAGAGTTTGAGTATCGTTGTAATATTTAGTATGCATAAAGGGGAGCCTAACGCCAAGGTCCTTGAATCAAGTATAGGTTGCAATATACCAATAGGTGTAAGGGAGTGTTTTATGCCCAATTACTTTCTTAAGTCTATTCTTATGCTTTTCCTTCATGAAAGCGTCACACTTGTATATGTATTGAATATTTACAAAATCAATATCGATAAGTTTTCTTATATCTTATTCTTCATTGCATGACTAACGCCAAGTATGTATTGAATTCTTATTTTACATTGCATGACTAATGCCAAGTATGTATTGTGATTCATAATAAGATATAGAGAAATTCGCATTTTACTTTGTCATGTTTAGTCAATAAGATAGAATAAATTATGATGTATGATTGTTTTGCTTCACTTTGTTAGATTAATTAAAGATCATCTTGATGTAGCTTGGTCATTGTATATTAAGACCTTTAGTTATTTTGGCAAATGCATTCAACAATTTGTCTATGAGTTATTGAATAAAATCTATTTCTAGACATACCCGTTGAAATAGAAATAACCCAATATACTCTTGTCATAAAGATTGAATGAATAATTAATACATAATAAATGAATATCTAAGATAAAATGCTTGTATATTTATGTGACTAAATGTTAAACAATAACTCAACTCATCACTAGTACTTTAATTAACTTGCTATTTACTAAATTCGATATCACTTTATAATTCGGTACTCTATAAACGCAAAGAAAAATAAACTAAAGTGGACATACTTATTCCTCGTGGGATCGATATCTTTTATTACTATGTCGCAATTCGTATATTTGTGAGCACTAATCTCTAAGTGGAATTATTATTAGAAAAATTATTATCGAAAGCTAAATTAAGAGATTAGGAAACAAGCAACAACAGGTAACATAGGATTTTCATCATAGAGGTCGGGAAAACCCATGCTCTCAATCATGATGTCATGTAATGTTATCATGTGATCCACCACACGACTATAGACCTAAGACCGTTGTGGTCCTTTAGTGAATGAAATGGTCCAGTGAAATGGCCAAGTGCAATCAGATACACTGGCAGAATATGGGTAGTTTTAGGACACCTGATATGAAACGAAATGATCATGATGGGCATTCTCAAAACGTCTTATATTGAGTGTAATGAAATGGTATCAATGTCCATGTCACGTGAGATGCAAATGGCTGCACGAAGATATGGCTAGTATGCAAAACATACGGGATGATGTCGTATAGGCTTTGTGGAAATTTCAACACATGAGATGTAAATGTATATGGCACACAAATAAAATGTCGTGGCTGCACGAAGATGTGGTTAGCGTCAATGTCACACATATGTTCATGTCTTAAAAATGGCTTCACGAATACGTGATCAGGATGGCATACAAATGATTATGTGTGCTTGATGTTTCGTGAAAAGGTCAAATAAACCATTATAGAACAAACATTAGCGCACGCAACAATATGCTCACCCTTCCAACCTTATTCCTCCTTTCAATTGGCACGCATTCTTCTCAGGTATTGGGTCTCTTTAGTACCAACCGAGGATACCAAAGGTGTACTCTTAATGTCCAATTTCATGTTTACATTGGTAATCCTAAGGGGAAACTACTAGGTCATGTCGGCCAAGGTCAAACAAAGGGTCGTACAAGTCCCCATAGCAAATATAAAATCCTCTACATAGAACATGAGAGTTTATGCGATGCTATGAGTGGTTTACCTTTTCAGGTGCCGCCAATCCTGGCGGAAGAGGTAGGTCAACTTCGAGAGTAAACCGGGCTGATCAATGAGTTTAAGGGGTTGAGAAGAAGAAAATGTCATGCTATGCAATTGGGAGTAAAGTATGGTACTATGAACTAGTGAATGACTGCAAGCGAGGTTATATTGATAGTTGCCTAAGTTCCTTATAAAAATGTTTTAAGAAACATTTCATCCCTAGCAGAGTCACCACTATGAGCAGACAACCTTTTTAGAGTGGAATGCGGTGAAGTGAACTGGGGAATGGAGAACTGAATGTTTGTTGTTTGAATTGAAAACGGGTTTGATGATCTTGCTTAGGAAAATCAGTGATTTGTTTTGAAATCCCTTTTGTAGAAAAACTTTTCTTTGAATGTGAATTTTTGGGAAAACTATTTTTACATTTTAGAAAATCCCGTTTTATTACTTAAAGATCTCAAAACCTAAATTTCGGTATCAATGATAGAGTCGTCACCCCGGATCAGCTCATCCGGGAAATTCCAGTACAGCTCCCTCCCAAGCGTAGACTGTCATACCTAATCCAGAGATTTAGGGTTTGGGCAACTTACCTATTCAACCTCAAGCTAGCTTTCATTTATATGTTCATATTACAATATTTATACTCACTTTTATTCTCTACCTATTTTATCTTTTGTTATTAATTAGCCCATGCTCATTTAGATGACATAAATAAATAGAATAAAATTAAAGTGCAGAAAAGTAAACCATACATCCAAACCAAACAAAAAGATAGAGGCCGCTTATTACAACCCAAAAAGATAAAAAAACTATCATTAAAACCACCTATTACACACAAATATCTAAAAAAGGTACAATCACCTAGGATACACGGGTTGATCTATTAATTACATCCAAAATAAAATAAAAAGAAATAAAAGCTGCAAAATCGACTGGTTAGCACAATTACATCACAAACACACATAGGACTCACAACAAGACAAAATGGGGATTCTCAGGAAACGGAGGCATGCATTTAAGGGATAACCGAGAAGTCCAAGTGACTTACTCGATTAGACCTGGAAAACCATTTTAGAAATGCCCTATTGGTTTTTGCGCTTGAAAACAATTTTGGAAAACCATTTGGCTCGATTACGTGCAAATTAGTTCATTTTAGTGAGTTGGTTATCTTGGAACTCGGGATTTTGTTCGTATAGGTTCCTAATTCCAAACATCCATCTAAGGTCCAAAGTAGTAAACATATCAAAAACTATTTGATTCTAAAGACAGCGTTATGCATGGACGTCTATGGGAGTCCTCCCAAGATTCTACCTCCATCTAGGAACTATAGCTGTGCGGCTATATTATCTAGAACCCAAAATTGGTTTTCTTTCTTTTGAAAATCACTGTTTTGAATCGTCTCGATGATTTCTAAGGATTTTGAGGAATCTGGGGATCCGATTTGGATAGAACAACCCTAGATTTCAAAAATTGAAATCAACAAAATCCAAACCTCACATCAACGTTAAGAAATTTGAAAACCACAATTTTGAATGTAACGGATGTGATCTGATCAAAATAGTTCATAACAGAACAATTAAAATAGGAAACTGACTGTGTTCGGTCGATGTAGGGCATTTCGAGTTTCTGCCCAGAAGAACACAACCGTGCAGCTGTATATATACATCTGTGCGGCTCTGTTCTAAGGGATTACAGTCGCTTGGCTCTAGTTAGAGCCACACAACTGTAATCAAACATATAGTTTCTGGAATTTTTACAAAACACAGAAAACACACAGCAAAAAGAAAGTAATTATGAGTTTAAGGCCTCTCAGAGTTCACCTTTTTGACGTTCCAGTGTGTTTGACGACCAGAATTGGATTTGGATACTAGAATCCACTTAAAACTTCATGAACGTCTCGAAATCCTCGAATACATTGCCCGAATCAATCCAAACAAACCCGAGAACAAATCGAATGAGTGATTGTGTGACTAGAGACTCCTACTCTAAGTGTTTCTAGTCTGTTTTCTCTATGTGTCTGTCTTTTTCTCTTGGTTTTCTCTCCTTTTTCTTTTAGAATTCTCTCTAGGATTGATTTCTCACCATTCTGTGTTGTTATTCTCCTTTCTATTTCTCACATTTCTACTATTCTCCTAGAGAATCTCGGATGAATTCTTTTTATTTAGGAAATCCCTCTTGTCACAGATTAATGCTAGTTATTTAGGAAGTAATCTGGTCACTCGTTAGAGCCATGCGGCTCTGAGGTTATAGTCGTGTGAATCTGAAGTTATAGCCATGCGGCTATAGTTATGAAACTACAGCCGTTCGGCTCTAACCAGAGCTAACAAGGCTTTTCCTAAATCCTACTCTCACATATAAGCTCTTTAATCACTCGAAGAACCTTTCTTGGGGTTTCAAATCAAGAACTGTTTGGTTTTCGGAGTGTTTAAGATATTCAAGGCAACATTTCTGAGCCACGTTTGTCTGTCTTAATAGGTAACATAGGATTTTCATCACTAAGGTCGGGAAAACCCTGCTCACACCTATGGTCTAACTGGTACCGGCTAGTCATACTTAGTGCAAACGCGACATCAGGCCTTATACATAACATGGAGTAAATGATAGATCCTAGAGCAGATGCATAAGGGATCATCTCCATGTTCTCCCAGTCCTTCTTTGTTTTAGGACCATCTTTCTTACTCAGCTTCAACCCATGGCGCATAGGCAAGAATCCTTTCTTTGCCTTATCCATGTTGAATCTTTTCAGAACCTTATCAAAGTACATGGCCTGACTTAGGCCTAAAAGCCTACTGGATCTATCTCTATAGATCCTGATCCCTAAGATTGTCCCAGCTTCACCTAAGTCCTTTATTGCGAAGCACTTACTCAACCACTGCTTAACCCCTTGCAGTGTTGGTATGTCACCTTCAATGATAAGGATGTCGTCAACATACAGCACTAGGAAGGTGGAAACGCTCCCACTAACCATCTTATACACACAGGGCTCATCAGAATTCTATGTGAAGCCACATTGAATCTCTGATTCCAAGACCTGGATTCTTGCTTCAATCCATAAATGGATCTTTGAAGCTTGCATAGCCTGTTAGGATACTTTGGATTGATAAAACCCTCAGGTTGTTCCATGTACACATCCTCAAGTAGCTTTCCATTAAGTAAAGCTGTCTTAACGTCCATCTGCCATATCTCATAATCGTACCATGCAGCTATGGCTAGTAGAATCCTAATGAATTTGAGCATAGCAACTGTGAAAAGGTTTCATCATAGTCAATTCCTTGAACTTGCCTGAATCCTTTTGCCATAAACTGCTCCTTGAAGGTGTTATTAGCTTTTAACTTGAAACACCACTTACAACCTATCACCTTAGCACTCGGAGGTGGATCCACCATGTTCCATACTTGGTTATCGTGCATAGATTACATCTTAGCCTCCATGGCTTTGCGCCATTGATTTGAGTTTGAACTTTCAATAGCCTCCTGATAGGTCTTGGGCTCTATGAGCGGACGACCTTTCGGAACGTGGCAAAGCGAGTTTATATGTTTCTTAGTAAAACCATTGATTTGTTTGGCAATCCCATTTATAGAAAACCTTTTCCCATTTTATTACTTAAAGATCTTGAAACCTAAATTTCAAGATCAGTGATAGAGTCGCTACCCGGATTAGCTCATTTGGGAAATTCCGATACGGCTCCTTACCGAGCGTAGACTATTATACCTAATCCAAAGATTTAGGGTTTGGGCAACTTACCTATTCAACCTCAAGCTTGTATTCATTTATAAGTGCATATGACAATATTTTATTCACTTATTATCTTTCTCTACCCATTTATGTTCCATATTTTAGCCCATGCTCATTCAAATGACATAAATAAATTGCATACAATTAAAGTGCGGAAATATAAACCATACATCAAACCAAACCAAAAAGATAAATAAAGGCCGCTTATTACAACCCAGAAAAAGAAAAAGCTTTCATCCTCACCATTGCAATTGCCTAGATACACGAGGATCTAAAAATTACAATCACCTCGAATACACAATTAATCTATAAAATACATCCAAAATAAAAATAAAGAAAAATAAAAGCTGCAAAACAGATGGTTAGCACAATTATGGCACAAACACAAATAGGACTCACATAAGACAGAATGGGGTATCTTAGGAAAGCAGAGCATGCATTTAGAGGATAACCAACAAGTCCAGATGACTTTCTTGGTTAGACCTAGAAAACAGTTTTAGAAACGCCCTATAGGTTTTGTGCTAAAAACAGTTTTGGAAAACTATTTTCAATTACATGTAAAGTTCTCCGTTTAGTGGGTCGGGTATCCCGGAACTTGGGGTTCCATTCGTTGGGGTTCCTAACCACAAACATAAATCTAGGGTCTGAAAATAGTAAACACATAAAAAATGATTTGATTCTGAAGACTGCATCATAGGACGACGTCCGCGCGGGTCGTCCCGTGATTCTGCCTCTTTCTGGAAACTACAGCTGTGCAGCTCTGTTAGAGCCGTACAGCTATAGCATCCAGAACCTGAAAAATGGTTTTCTTCACCCTGAAAATCACTGTTTTCATCATTTTCATTGGTTTCTAAGGACTTTGAGGAACCTGGGGGTCCACTATAGCTGGACAGAGGATCGTTTCGAATCGAACAACCCCGAAACACAAAAGCCGAAACCAAGGAATCCAGAAATCTCATATCAACGTTCAATAAAAATTGAAAACCTTGATTCAGAATATAACGAATGTGATTAGACTGAAATAAATCATAACAGAATGAATAAAATGGAATCTGGCCGCTTTCAGTCGATTTTAGGGCTTTCGGGTTTCTGCCCAGAAGAACACAACTGTGGGGCTGTAATGTTACAGCTGCACGGCTCTGTTCTAAGGGATTACACTTGCTCAGCTCTAGTTACAGCCGCACGACTGTAATCAAATAGCTGGTTATGGAAATTTGCAGAAAACACAAAAAAACAGAACACAAATTGAATAGGAATGAGTTTAAGGCCTCTTAGAGTTTATCTTGATGATGTTCCAGCGTGTTTGACGTACGGAAGCGGATTGAAGAGGTAGAATATGCCTAGAATCTTGTGCACACTCTAAAATCTTCCAGTATACGTCCCAGATTGATCCGAATACTACCGGAGAATAGACCAAGATTAATGAAAGCCACTGGAGACCTTCGCCTAAGTGTTTCTAAGTCTATTATTAGGTGTTTTCATTCTCTCTTTTTTGGTTTTGTTCTGTTATTTCTTAGTTTTTCTCTCCTCCTTGTTCTCTATTCATTTCTCTATAATCCTCTCTGTAATTCTCTTATTCTCCCCCTTTGTTATCTTTTCTTTTCTGATATTAAAACCTCGGAAATCCCGGACTAGAATTCCCCTAATTAAGGAATTCTAATCCCTTCCAAATTCTGATTCTGGTTATTTTGGAAAACTTATGTCCGTAAGATATAGCCATGCAGCTATAAGGTTACAGCCATGCGGCTCTCACATTACAGCCGCACGGTTGTAGTCTTGAAACTACAGCCTTACGGCTCTAATGTAGGGATTTTTCACCGGAAATTACCCGATTGAATGCATAAGAACGCGATGATTTCCTCAAATCTGTGCATAGGAGCAATTGATGTGAAAATTGTAAAACTTAAAATCAAATAGAAAGGAATAGATTTCTCACCAGAGATATCTCTTCCAGAGATGGCTATAGAAACCAAAATTGATTCCCTCCGTGTTCACGTACACGAACGGCTATCGAACACGACCTGTGCTAGTGATGAGATCAAACAAGAGAGAGAGTTTAGTGGCTGTAATATTCTACTCCAAGACTTATATCTTGGCCGAATTCCACCCTAGGTTTTTAACCTAGGGAGTCGAAATTCCCACAGGAAATTTTAGACCCAATTCGATTTAATTTCAACCGGCCTTTTATCTCTTTAAGCCCACGTCCAATTTTAATTCTTATGGTCCGATTCAATTTCAAATTTAATTTCTATTTAACATGTATGCTATCATATTATACAATATAATATTTTACATACATTTAAATTGAAATTAATTTGACCAATTAGTTTAACCAAGGAATTAAATTGGACTCTTCATGAAATTAAATACATGTAAACCTATACATGTAAAATGTTTCCACCTAGGAAATAATCTCATAAATTAATTCATTCAATTAATTATGAGAAGACTAGTACAAATGTTAATTTTATTATTTTGATCAATCCAATTGATCCTTATAATATAATTAATATAATCCTCTCTCTCCTGTGTGTATACTCCAAGTATACAAGTGATCCCTTAAGTCCGTGTTCAGATGTTCAATGTGTACAATCCTGTGGGCCCATCTTTATGTTGGCAGTGGGTCATGGCCCACAAACTATAGGCAAGCTCTAGTAAGCCACTGCAGCCCCCAATTAAGATAGAGATGGTAGTCCAACTGAAATCATAACCTTGTACTTTAAACTTGTATATCCCATGTCATTGATATCGGTGTCCAACACAGAGGCATGGATTAATCACCCTCTTTTGTGTTCGGACATTTACTTGATCCCGAATGTACTGATGTTCATAAACAAGTTCCAACTTGTTTAGGTGTGGCCATACTCTTATCAGTCACATTCATCAAGAGGTTGGTGATATCTTCTCAGTGGACTACTGAGTGACATATCCCTTCTGCATATCCATAGCACTGCCATGCTCAGTGACATACCCAAACGTACCCATACTTGGCACCCTTTTATATGCCCTTTAGGCGTACATCAAAGTATCCGACTTTGCATGCAGAACCATCATATGGTCAGGTCAAAGGATCCATACAAGTACTACACGAGAATCACTTGTGATACTTTACCATGTGAATTTCTCGTTTAGTAGATCTATCTAGTACCATGCCCTTTTTGCATGTACCCATTAACTTGGTTGACATCCCATGTCCAATGGCTGGTAAGACACCACCATATAACCAGGTTAATGATAGTCTCTGGTTCCATTCATTCACATGACTAGAATAGACTACGGATCTCTTTATGGTCATATTGTTTTCCCTATCCATGGTCTTATTGCCAAGTGCATGACACTTGTCAACATGAATAAGGATATGTCCGTTGGATACTCCATTTAAAATATAGCACAAGATATATATAATAAATAGATTAATCCCTTTATTTAATTACACAAAATATGTATAATACATAAATCCAATAAATGTAAAGTACAAATACAAGGTCTAATGCCTCAGGACTAGGGCATATCCAACAATCTTCAACTTGCACTAGTTCCAACTAGGTATGGGCCTAATCCCTATAGATCTAGTATAACCCTCATGCTTGGGCTAAGCCAGCACCTTGGTCAAAGGATCTGCGACATTATCCTTGGTGTCCAATCTATGCAATGAAATGTCACCCCTCTCGATGATTTCTCGTATGAGGTGAAACTTCTTGAGCACGTGCTTTGTGTTCTTGTGTGAACTGGGCTCCTTAGCTTGTGCAACAGCCCCATTGTTGTCATAGAAGATATCAACTGGGTCTTGGATAGTAGGTACTACTCCTGACTTAATGATGAACTTCCTTATCCACACAGCTACCTTAGCTGCATCACACGCTGCAACGTACTCAGCTTCTATTGTAGAGTCAGTGATGGTCAGTTGCTTTGAGCTCCTCTAGCTTACAGCACCACCATTTAGTAAAAACATGTACCTAGATTGTGACTGGTACTTATCCTAGTCGGTCTGGAAGCTTGCATCAGTATACCTAGTAACCGATAGCTCTTCCTGACCTCCATACACTAAGAAGCTATCCTTAGTCTGGTTAAGGTACTTGAGGATTGATTTGATAGCCTTCCAGTGATCCTCCCTAGGATCTTGCTGGTACCGACTTGTCATACTCAGTGCAAAGGCGACATCAGGTCTTGTACATAGCATGGAGTACATGGTTGATCCTATAACCGAGGCGTATGGGACCAACTTCATGTTCTCCCTGTCCTCCCTTGTCTTAAGATAGTTCTTCTTTCTAAGTTTTAGCCCATGGCTCATCGGTAAGAAACCTTTCTTGGCCCGATCCATACTAAATCTTTTCAGAACTTTGTCTATATACATGGCCTGACTTAGGCCTAAAAGCCGATTGGATCTATCCTTGTAGATCCTGATCCCTAGGATCATCTTAGCTTCACCTAAGTCCTTCATTGCGAAGCACTTGCACAACCACTACTTTACCCCTTGCAGTGTTGGTATGTCGCTTCCAATAAGAAGGATATCATCCGCATATAATACCAAGAATGTGACAATGCTCCCACTAATCCACTTATACACACAAGGCTCATCTTGATTCTGTATGAAACCATATTCCTTTACAGCTTCATTGAATCTAAGATTCCAACTACAGGATGCTTGCTTCAGTGCATAAATGGACCTTTGAACTCCGCATACCCTCCCAGGATACTCTGGATTGACAAAACCCTTAGGTTGTGTCATGTACACATCCTCGAGTAGCTTTTCATTAAGGAAAGCGGTTTTGACATCCATTTGCCAGACGTCATAGTCGTACCATGCGGCTATGGCTAGCAAGATCCTAATGGATTTTAGCATAGTGACTGGTGAGAAGGTTTCATCGTAGTCTATGTTGGATATGCCCTAGTCCCGAGGCATTGGTCCTTGTATTTGTATCATACATTTATTGGATTTATGTATTATACTTATTTATGTTATTAATAAAGACATTAATTCATTTATTATATCTATCTGGTACAATATATTAAATGTAGTATCCAATGGACATATCCATATCCATGATGACCAGTGTCATGCACTTGGCAGTAAGACCATAGATAGGGTAAATGATATGACCATGAATAGATCAGTAGTCTGTTCCAGTCATAGGAATGAATGGAACAAGAGACTATCATTAACCTGCTTGTATGGCGATGTCTTACCAGTCATTGGACATGGGATGTCAACCAAGTTAATGGGTACATGCATAAGGGGCATGGTACTGGATAGATCCACTAAACGAGAAATCCATATGGTATAGTATCACAAGTGATTCTCATGTAGTACTTGTATGGATCCTTTGACCTGACCATATAATGGTGTTGCATGTGAGGTCATATACTTAGGGGTATGCCTAAAGGGCCTGTAATAGGGTGCCAAGTATGGGTACTTTCGGGTATGTCACTTAGCATGGTAATGCTATGGATATGCAGAAGGGATTTGTCACTCAGTAGTCCACTGAGAAGATATCACCGGCCTCTTAATGAATGTGACTGATAAGAGTGTGGCCACACCCAAACGAGTTGGAACTTGTTTGTGAGTTTCAGTGCATTTGGGATCAAGTTAATGTCCTAACACAAAAGAGGGTGATCAATCCATGCCTCTGTGTTGGACACCGATATCAATGACATGGGATGTACAAGTTCAAACTACAAGGTTTTGATAACAGTTAGACTGCCATCTCCATCTTGATTGGGGGCTGCAGTGGCTTGCTAGAGCCTAATTACAGTCTGTAGGCCACAGGCCCACCGCCAACATAAAGATGGGCCCACGGGATCGTACACATTGAGCGACTGAACATCGACTTAAGGAATCACATGTATACTTGGAGTATACACTCTAGAGAGAGAGGTATATATATTAATTATATTATAAAGATCAATTGGATTAATCATAATAATAAAATTAATATATATTTAATTGGCTCTTCATAATTAATTGGATTAATTATGAGATTATTTCCTAGGTAGAAATATTCATATGTATAGGTTTACATATGACTTTATTTTGTGAAGATCTAATTTCAATTTGATGGATTAAATTAATTGGTCAAACTAATTTTAATTTAAATGTAAATAATATGTTACTTGGTGTGATATATTAAATAAATGGGTAAATTAAAGTTGGGTTTGAAATTAATTTAAACCAGACTAATTAAAATAAGATTAGGCTTGAATTAAGAGAAGGAAGCCCACACAAATGAAAGAGCTAAGTTGGGCCAAAATTCCTTTAGGAATTTCAGCCAACCTAGGGTTTATGAGCGCTAGGAATTTCAGCCAACATTACCAAGACACAGTGAGACTAGCCGAAATTTTTCCCAAGCCTCCCCTCTCCATAGTTCGTGTTTTCCGACGTTAGCACCGGTGGTGTTCGTTAGGCGTTTGTGTACATGAACGAGGA
This sequence comes from Euphorbia tirucalli, assembly GCA_039660915.1. NCBI lineage: Eukaryota > Viridiplantae > Streptophyta > Magnoliopsida > Malpighiales > Euphorbiaceae > Euphorbia > Euphorbia tirucalli. The sequence continues at coordinate 48,158,854 of CM077632.1, read as the reverse complement.
GGGATTCTATGTTGATTCCTACAGTCTGCATCCATCTCTTAAAGAGATATTCCAGGTAAGAGAATTATCTCTTGTGATTAAATTTTGTTTTTCCAATTTCCATCTCAATTGATCCTGGGCACGGATTTGAGGAAATCATCATGTTCTTCCGCTTTTATCGGGTGATTTCCGGTGAAAAATCCCCGACAGTGGTATCAGAGCGGGCTTTTGATCCATGGAAATTATTAAAATTGGTTGAATCCCCTGTTTTAAAATTGGAGATTTTTTATTGGGGTTCTTGGTTTGGGTTTAAGATTTTTCCCCATTTGATTTTATACAATTGAATTTGAATATGCATATAGGTTTATGTTTGTTTAATTTAATTGTATGTTTTGGAATTCTTGGTGAATTTCTCGTTTATGGATGCCATGATTTTTTTTTATATTTTTTCTGTTTATAAAAAAAGAAAAAATATCTGGCTGTTCCCGAGGTGCGGGGCTGCCGGCGGTGGAATCACCGCCGCCGGCCGGCGCACACGGCGGGAGCAGCGGCCGCTGGTTCCAGCAGCAGTCGCTGCTGCTGGGCAGTGGCCGCTCTTGGGCGGTAGTAGCAGGCAGCCGCTACTAGGGCAACTTGGTTGCCCTAGCCACAGCGGGCCGGGCCCAGTGTTTTTGGAGTTGGCGGGTTTTAGGCCCGGGGCCTAGTTTTGAAATTTTAATTGGTTTTAAAATTCGTGTGTTTAAATTTATGTAATTTAAATGTGTGTGGTTTCTTGAATGAAATTTTATTTTATTCATGTGATATTAATTTTGGAAATTAATATGGTTAATTGAAATTGGTTCGGGTAATTTTGGCAAAATTACTTGGACGGCTGAATTAGACCCATGGTTTCCAATTCCAGTGGGAGCAGTTGGACTGCCTGGGCTGGAGGCCCAAAGCCCGTTAAGGGTTAGAACCATGGTGGGCCAAAATTGGCGATTTCAATATAATGGGTTGGACATAATTGAAATGGGCTTAAATCATGCATTATAACATGTTTATGAATTATATGTATTGGATGCATATGGGTGATTAAATATTTTGTATGATTGGATGCTATTGGGCCTTATTCAAGATGGGTTGTATTTTCTTTTTGGGTAAATACAGCCTGCATGTCGTTTTTCTTTTTTTAATGTAATTTTATTTTATTCAATTATCATAAAATTTGTAAAAGAAGAAGCCCATGGAGTGGTGAGCCTAAGTAGAGGTGAAAGCCCAGAAGGAAGAAGATGAAGGCCCACCTGATATTGTTTTCTAGTACAGGTTTACTAGAATAATATTAGGATGTAATAAAGGCCCATAGCAGTCCATTTTACTTAGTTATTTAATTATGCTTTATATTTATATGCATGTATGAATGTATGATCCAACTGCATATCACCCGCCTTATGTATGCAAGCCGTTGTTAATTGAATCTAATAACCAAATGAAATTACTAAGTCGCGTAAAAGTGCTTCCCTCATTCAAAACTGGCTTGAAGTGGGAATAGGCCAGTTATAGACCATGCCCTCGAAGGATACACTAGAGTATTGTCACTTTTTATTGGGTTAGGGTATGGGATACTCTGACACTTGAAAGGAGGTTTTGACTTAGCATGGGTAGTAGGATTCTCCTGGCCCTAAGCACAGATGGGTAAGTGCCAACAAGCCCATCAAACTGAGAGTCCCTAGGTTGGGATTGGACGACGTTCCTACCTAAATAGTTAGGGTATAGTTGTACCAGGCCCTCGTCTGGCTATATCTTAATGAAATATGGATCTCAGCCCATGAGCCCAACAACTCGGTTTAATTAATAAATTGATTCATTATTAATTATGTATGGGAATAACAAAATAAAGTCCTTTATTGACACTCTTAAATGTTTTTCTATGTAGAAACTCTAAATGGCAAATAACAACTCTTTATCACTGCGATCGATTCTTGACAGGGACAAGCTTTCGGTCCTAACTTTTTGGACTGGTCTAGGAACTTGAGAATAGTTCTAAGACAGGAGTCCAAAGAGTATGTGCTGGAGAGGCCTGTACCGGCTGCGCCTTAAGGATGTAATCCACCGGCTGCCCTGCTGGAGGAATACGAGGGCATGTCAAGGATAATAGGGATGTGACATGCCTAATGTTGGCCTGCATGGTCCCCGAACTACAAAAACAGTTTATGGACCATCAAGCCTTTGCTATGATAACAACTCTAAACGAGATGTTTCAGGAGCAAGCTCGTTAGGAAAGGTACTTGACCAACAAGGTATTCCACTCCTGTAAGATGAAGGCTGGGACATCTGTAAGCGCACACGTGCTCAAGATGAAGGGCTATTTAGACACTTTAGCCCATCTCAGATTGCCCATCTCTCAGGAGTTAGTGGTGGACACAATCCTTGCATCCTTGCCGGATTCTTATGATCAGTTCATCCTGAACTACAACATGTAAGGGATGAACTGCACTATCAGTGAGCTGCATGGGATGCTTAAACTTACTGAGCAGTCGATCAAAAAGACTACGCCGGTGCTGCTGGTCAACAAGGGGAACCCTCTTGTTGCCAAGGGTAAGGCCAAGGAAAAGCCCAAGGCTAAGGAGGCCAAAGCCCAACCCAAGGCCTAGCAGAAGGCAGGTCCTGAGGATGTCTGTTTCGGGTGTAGACAGGCGGGCCATTGGAAGAGATCAGGTCCCAAGCCGATGGGAGAGCAAAGAAGGGGCCAAGGTGCATCCTCTTTAAGTATTCATGTTATAGACATTAACCTTACTGTTTCAACATCCTGGGTATTGGATACTTTGTTGGGATTTGTCACCGGAAATCACCCGATAAAAGCGGAAGAACGCGGTGATTTCCTCAAATCCAGTGCCAGGAGCAATTGAAATGGAAATTGAAAAACTTAAAATTAAATAGAAAGGGATTAAATTTCTTACCAGAAAAATCTCTTTCTAGAGATGGATGATGACTGCAGAATTCAAGGTAGAACTCCTCCACTCTCACGTACACGAACGCTTGACGAATGTAACATGTGCTAGCGTCGGAAAAACGGAACAATGGAAGGGATGAGCTAGAGAATTCGGATAGGAGGCTCTAAGCATTAGCTTGGCCGAAATTTCTAACCCTAGGTATTTATACCTAGGGTTGGCCGAATTCCTTAAGGGAATTCAGGCCCATCTTGGCTCCTTTCTATTCTGTGCGGGCTTCTATGTTTTAATTTAGGCCCAGTCTAATTTTAATTATTCTGGTTTAAATTAATTTCAAGCCCAATTTTAATATACCCATGTATCTAACATATTACTCCAAGTAATATATTATTTACATCTAAATTAAAATTAGTTTGACAATTAATTTAATCCATCAAATTAAAATTAAATCTACACAAAATAAAATCATATGTAAACCCATACATATGAATATTTCCACCCAGGAAATAATTTCATAATTAATCCGATTAATTATGAAGAGCCAATTGAATATATTAATTTTATTATTATGACTAATCCAATTGATCTTTATAATATAATTAATATATACATGCTTCTCCCTCCACTGTGTATACTCTAAGTATACATGTGATTCCTTGAGTCTGCATTCTATTGTTCTATGTGTAAGATCCTGTGGGCCCATCTTTATGTTGGCAGCGGGCCTTTGGCCCGCAGACTCTAGCAAGCCACTGCAGCCCCCAATTAAGATGGAGATGGTAGTCCAACTGATATCATAACCCTGTAGTTTAAACTTGTACATCCCATGTCATTGATATCGGTGTCCAACACAGAGGCATGGATTGATCACCCTCTTTTGTGTCTGGACATTAACTTGATCCTGAATGTACTGATGCTCACAAACAAGTTCCAACTTGTTTGGGTGTGGCCACACTCTTATCAGTCACATTCATCAAGAGGCCGGTGATATCTTCTCAGTTGGTTACTGAGTGACAAATCCCTTCTGCATATCTATAGTGTTACCATGTTCAGTGACATACCCGAAAGCCCCTATACTTGGCACCCTATTACAGGCCCTTTAGGCGTACCCCTAAGTATGCGACTTCACATGTAACACCATCATATGGTCAGGTCAAAGGATCCATACAAGTACTACACGAGAATCCATTGTGATACCATACCATGTGGATTACTCGTTTAGTGGATCTATCCAGTACCACGCTCCCAGGCATGTACCCATTAACTTGGTTGACATTCCATGTCCAATGACCGGTAAGACACCGCCATACAACCAGGTTAACGATAGTCTGTTGTTCCATTCATTCCTATGACTGGAACAGACCACGGATCTATTTATGGTCATATCGTTTACCCTATCCATGGTCTTACTGCTAAGTGCATGACACTAGTCATCATGGATATAGATATGTCCATTGGATACTTCATTTAATATATTGCACAAGATAGATATAATAAATGAATTGATGCCTTTATTACTGACACAAATGAGTACAACACATAAATCCAATAAATGTATAGTACAAATACAAGGACCAATGCCTCGGGACTAGGGCATTTCCAACAATCTCCCACTTGCACTAGTTCCAACTAGGCATGGGCCTAATCCCTATAGATCTAGTATGAGCCTCGTGCTTGGGCTGGGCCAGCGCCTTGGTCAATGGATCTGCGACATTATCCTCGGTGTCCACTCTGTGCAATGCAATATCACCTCTCTCCGCGATTTCTCGTATGAGGTGAAACTTTCTGAGCACGTGCTTTGTGTTCTTGTGTGACCGGGGCTCCTTAGCTTGTGCGACGGCCCCATTGTTGTCACAGAAGATATCGACTGGGTCCTGGATAGTTGGCACTACTCCCAACTCAGTGATAAACTTCTTCATCCACACAGCTTCCTTAGCTGCATCACACGCAGCGATGTACTCAGCTTCTGTTGTAGAGTCCGCTATGGTTGGCTGCTTTGAGCTCCTCCAGCTTACAGCACCTCCATTCAGCAAGAATACATACCCTAACTGTGATTGGTACTCATCTTGGTCTGTCTGGAAGCTTGCATTAGTATACCCAGCAACTGATAGCACTTCCTGACCACCATACACGAAGAAGCTATCCTTAGTCCGGTTAAGGTACTTGAGGATCGCCTTGACAGCTTTCCAGTGATCCTCCCCGGGATCCTGCTGGTATCGGCTCGTCATACTTAGTGCAAAGGCGACATCAGGTCTCGTACATAACATGGAGTACATGATTGATCCAATAGCCGAAGCATATGGAACCAATTTCATGTTCTCCCTGTCCTCCCTTGTTTTAGGACAGTTCTTCTTACTAAGTTTCAGCCAATGGCCCATTGGCAAGAAACCTTTCTTGGCCCGGTCCATGCTGAATCTTTTCAGAACTTTGTCAATGTACGAAGCCTGACTTAGGCCCAGAAGCCGATTTGGTCTATCCCTATAGATCCTGATCCCTAGGATCATCTCAGCTTCGCCTAAGTCCTTCATTGCGAAGCACTTACTCAGCCACTGCTTTACCCCTTACAGTGTAGGTATGTCACTTCCAATGAGTAGGATGTCGTCTACATAAAGTACCAAAAATGTGATAATGCTCCCACTAGTCCTCTTATACACACAAGGCTCATCCAGATTCTGTATGAAGCCATATTCCTTTATAGCCTTATTGAATCTTAGATTCCAACTACGCGATGCTTGCTTCAATCCATAAATGGACCTTTGAAGTTTGCATACCCTTCCCGGATACTTAGGATCGACAAAACCCTCAGGTTGTGTCATGTACACATCCTCGAGTAGCTTCCCATTAAGGAAAGCGGTTTTGACATCCATCTGCCATACCTCATAGTCATACCATGCGGCTATGGCCAGCAGTATCCTGATGGACTTGAGCATGGCTACTGGTGAGAAAGTTTCATCATAGTCTATTCCATGGACTTATCTGAAACCTTTCGCAACCAGACGCCCCTTGAAGGTGTTATCAGCTTTTAGCTTATAGCACCACTTGCAACCTATTACCTTAGCACCCGGAGGTGGATCAACCAAGTTCCAAACGTGATTATCATACATAGATTGCATTTCTGCCTCCATGGCTTTGCGCCAATTTGCAGACTGTGGGCTAGCCATAGCCTCCTGGTAGGTTTTTGGTTCTTCTTCATCCCAGATGAGAAGAGTTTGATCATCGGTGACGAGGAAACCATACCTCTCCGGTTCCCGACGATCCCTACCAGACCTTCTAGGTTCTTGTGCGGCCTGGGTCGGTGCTTCCACTTGTGGAAGCTCCACCTGGGCCTCCGAGTTATCCTCTTTAGGAGCTTGTGGACCTTGAACTTCCCTGAGTTCAACATTACTCCCACTATCTTTCTTGGAAAGGAACTCCTTTTCCAGAAAGACCCCCTTCCTTGCCACGAACACCTTGTTCTCGGCGGGGTTGTAGAAGTAATACCCTTTGGTTTCCCTAGGGTAGCCCACAAACAGGCATTTATCGGTTTTGGGCTCCAGCTTGCCACTAGTCAATTTCTTGACATGTGCTTCGCATCCCCAAATCCTTAGGAAAGACACATTGGGCTCCTTGCCCGTCCATATCTGATATGGGGTCTTTTCCACTGCCTTAGTCTTAGTATTGTTTAATATGAGAGCTGCTGTCTCGAGGGCGTGTCCCCAGAAGCTAATTAGGAGAGATGCTTGACTCATCATTGAGCGGACCATGTCCAACAAGGTCCTATTCCTCCGTTCGGACACCCCATTCCATTGTGGTGTTCCAGGAGGAGTTAGCTGTGGAACTATTCCATGCTCTCTCAAGTATGAGTCAAACTCTAGGCTCATATACTCACCGCCTCGGTCCGACCGAAGGGCTTTGATATTCCTGCCTAGCTGGTTCTATACCTCGTTCCTAAATTCCTTGAACCTATCAAGGGTCTCGGACTTGTGTTTCATCAGATAGACATAGCCATATCTGCTGAAATCATCCGTGAACGTGACGAAGTACAGATGCCCACCTCTGGTCGCTGCGCTCATAGGTCCACATACATCTGAATGTATTAGGTCCAACAAGCCAGTGGCCCTTTCAGCCTTTTTGCTAAAAGGCACCTTTGTCATCTTGCCTCTTAAACATGATTCGCATGTATCAATTGACTCCAAGTCAAATGACCCTAGGACTCCAGCTTTGTGAAGCCTAGCTATGCGCTTCTCGTTTATATGGCCAAGACGACAATGCCATAGGTAGACTGGATTAAGTTCGTTAGGCTTAACCCTTTTCATGTTTATGTTATAGATATGATTGGTTTCATTTAAGTCCAGGATATATAGGCCATTATTTAATAGAGCATCTCCATAAAATAACCCCTCTCTGGATATAGAAATTCGACCATTTATAATAGAAAAATCAAATCCAGAAATATCCAACATTGATACAGAGATAATATTCCTGCACATAGCAGGTACAAAGTAACAATGTTCTAAAATTAAAACCAATCCGCTGGGCATCATTAGGTGGTATTCGCCGATCTCTATGGCAGCAACCCTTGCTCCATTCCCGACCCGCAAGTCCACCTCTCCCGACCCCAGCAACCTTCTGTTCTTAAGTCCCTGCACATTGCAACAAATGTGAGAACCACATCCAGTATCCAATACCCAGGATGTTGAAACAGTAAGGTTAATATCTATAACATAAATACCTGAAGAGGACTCCCCTTGTTAACCAGCAGCACCGGCGGAGTCTTCTTGATCGACTGCTCAGTAAGCTTAAGCATCCCATGCAGCTCACTGACAGTGCGGTTCATCCCTTGCATGTTATAGTTAAGGATGAACTGATCATAAGAATCCGGCAAGGACGCGAGGATTGTGTCCACCGCCAACTCTTGAGAGATAGGCGATCTGAGACGGGCCAAAGTGTCCAAATAGCCCTTCATCTTGAGCACGTGTGCACTCACAGATGTCCCGGCCCCCATCTTACAAGAGTGGAATGCCTTATTGGTCAGGTACCTTTCCTGACGAGCTTGCTCTTGAAACATCTCGTTGAGAGTTGTTATCATAGCATAGGCTTGGTGGTCCATAAACTGTTTTTGCAGTTCGGGGACCATGCAAGCCAACATAAGGCATGTCACATCCTGGTTGTCCTTGACGTGCGCCTCGTATTCCTCCAGCTGGGCAGCCGGTGGATTACGTCCCTGAGGCGCAGCAGGCACAGGCCTTTCCAGCACATACTCTTTTGACTCTTGTCTTAGAACTATTCTCAAGTTCCTAGACCAGTCTAAAAAGTTAGGACCGGAAAGCTTGTCCTTTTCAAGAATCGATCGCAGTGATAAGGTATTTGTGTTTGCCATTTGGGTGTTTCTACACAGAAAAACATTGAGAGTGTTAATAAAGGGCTTTGCTTTGTTGTTCCCATATAAAATTAATAATGAATCAAGTTATTAATTTAAACCGAGTTGTTAGGCTCATGGGCCGAGATCCATATTTCATTAAGATATAGCCAAACGAGGGTTTGGTACAACTACACCTTAATTATTTAGGTAGGAACGCCGTCCAATCCCAACCTAGGGACTCTCGGTTTGATGGGCTTGTTGGCACTTACCCATCTGTGCTTAGGGCCAGGAGAATCCTACTACCCACGCTAAGTCAAAACCTCCATCCAAGTGTTAGAGTATCCCATACTCTAACCCAATACAAAGTGACAATACTCCAGTGCATCCTGCGAGGGCAATGGTCTACAACTAGCCTATTCCCACTTCGATTCGGTTTTGAATGAGGGAAGCACTTTTAAGCGACTGAGTAATTCCGTTTGGTTATTAGATTCAATTATAACGGCTTACATACATAAAGCGGGTGAATGAGCTATTGGAACATACATTCATACATGCAAATGAATATAAAACATGATTAAATAAAATTAAAATGGACTGCTATGGGCCTATGATACATCCTAATATTATTCTAGTAAACCTATACTAGAAACAGATATTAGGCGGGCCTCCATCGTCTCCTTCTGGGCTTGCACCTCTAATTTGGGCTTGCATCTCCATATGGGCTCACCACTCCATGGACTTCTTCTTTTAAAAATTTTATAATATTTAATTTAAATAAAATAAAATTACATTAAAAGAAAAACGACACGCAGGCCGTATTTTCCCAAAAGAAAAATACAACCCATCTCGTAAAAAGGCCCAATAGCATCCAATCATACGTTCATTCAACCATTCATATGCATCCAATACATACAATTCAAAAGCATGTCATAATGCATGATTTAAGCCCATTTAAATTATGTCAAAGCCATTATTAGGAAATCGCCAATTTTGGCCCACCATGGTTCTAACCCTTAACGGGCTTTGGGCCTCCAGCCCAGGCAGTCCAACTGCTCCCACTGGAATTGGGAAACCATGGGTCCAATTTAGCCGTCCGAGTAATTGTACCAAAATTACCCGAACCAATTTCCATTAACCATATTAATTTCCAAAACTAATATCACATGAACGAAATAAAATTCATCCAAGAAACCATGCGCATTTAAATTACATAAATTTAAACACACGAATTTTAAAACCAATTAAAATTTCAAAACAGGGCCTCAGACTTAAAACCCGCAAAATCAAAAAACTGGGCCCGGCCCGCTGCAGCCGCCTAGCGGCTGCCCGCTGCTGCTGCGGCAGCGGCTGCCGCCGCGCCTCCCGCCGCGTGCGGCGGCCGCCGGCGGCGATTCCGCCGGCGGCAGCCCCGCACCCCGGGAAGCTGATTTTTTTTTATTTAAACAGAATTAAATAAAAGAAAATCACAATTCATCATCCAAAGCAATTCACCAAGAATTCTAATAATACACAATAAAATTAAACTAACATAAACCTATATGCAAATTTAATTTTCATTGTATAAAACATATGGGAAAAATCATAAAACCCATACCATGAATCCCAATCAAAAAACATCCAATTTCAAAATAGGGATTCAACCAAATTAATCAATTTCCACGGATCAAAAGCCTGCTCTGATACCACTGTTGGGATTTGTCACCGGAAATCACCCGATAAAAGCGGAAGAACGCGGTGATTTCCTCAAATCCAGTCCCAGGAGCAATTGAAATGGAAATTGAAAAACTTAAAATTAAATAGAAAGGGATTAAATTTCTTACCAGAAAAATCTCTTTCTAGAGATGGATGATGACTGCAGAATTCAAGGTAGAACTCCTCCACTCTCACGTACACGAACGCTTGACGAATGCAACACGTGCTAGCGTCGGAAAAACGGAACAATGGAAGGGATGAGCTAGAGAATTCGGCTAGGAGGCTCTAAGCATTAGCTTGGCCGAAATTTCTAACCCTAGGTATTTATACCTAGGGTTGGCCAAATTCCTTAAGGGAATTCAGGCCCATCTTGGCTCCTTTCTATTCTGTGCGGGCTTCCATGTTTTAATTTAGGCCCAGTCTAATTTTAATTATTCTGGTTTAAATTAATTTCAAGCCCAATTTTAATATACCCATGTATCTAACATATTACTCCAGGTAATATATTATTTACATCTAAATTAAAATTAGTTTGACAATTAATTTAATCCATCAAATTAAAATTAAATCTACACAAAATAAAATCATATGTAAACCCATACATATGAATATTTCCACCCAGAAAATAATTTCATAATTAATCCGATTAATTATGAAGAGCCAATTGAATATATTAATTTTATTATTATGACCAATCCAATTGATCTTTATAATATAATTAATATATACATGCTTCTCCCTCCACTGTGTATACTCCAAGTATACATATGATTCCCTGAGTCTGCATTCTATCGTTCTATGTGTACGATCCTGTGGGCCCACCTTTATGTTGGCAGCGGGCCTTTGGCCCGCAGACTGCAGTTGGGCTCTAGCAAGCCACTGCAGCCCCCAATTAAGATGGAGATGGCAGTCCAACTGATATCATAACCCTGTAGTTTAAACTTGTACATCCCATGTCATTGATATCGATGTCCAACACAGAGGCATGGATTGATCACCCTCTTTTGTGTCCGGACATTAACTTGATCCCGAATGTACTGATGCTCACAAACAAGTTCCAACTTGTTTGGGTGTGGCCACACTCTTATCAGTCACATTCATCAAGAGGCCGGTGATATCTTCTCAGTTGGTTACTGAGTGACAAATCCCTTCTGCATATCCATAGTGTTACCATGTTCAGTGACATACCCGAAAGCACCCATACTTGGCACCCTATTATAGGCCCTTTAGGCGTACCCCTAAGTATGCGACTTCACATGTAACACCATCATATGGTCAGGAAAAAAGGATCCATACAAGTACTACACGAGAATCCATTGTGATACCATACCATGTGGATTACTCGTTTAGTGGATCTATCCAGTACCACGCTCCCAGGCATGTACCCATTAACTTGGTTGACATTCCATGTCCAATGACCGGTAAGACACCGCCATACAACCAGGTTAATGATAGTCTGTTGTTCCATTCATTCCCATGACTGGAACAGACCACGGATCTATTTATGGTCATATCGTTTACCCTATCCATGGTCTTACTGCTAAGTGCATGACACCAGTCGTCATGGATATAGATATGTCCATTGGATACTTCATTTAATATATTGCACAAGATAGATATAATAAATGAATTGATGCCTTTATTACTAACACAAATGAGTACAACACATAAATCCAATAAATGTATAGTACAAATACAAGGACCAATGCCTCGGGACTAGGGCATTTCCAACATACTAGATGTGGTTCTCACATTTGTTGCAATGTGCAGGGACTTAAGAATAGAAGGTCACTAGGGTCGGGAGAGGTGGACTTGCGGGTCGGGAATGGAGCAAGGCTTGCTGCCATAGAGATCGGTGAATACCACCTTGTGATGCCTAGTGGATTGGTTTTAATTTTAGAACAATATTATTTTGTACCTGCTATGTGCAGGAATATTATTTCAGTTTCTATGTTGGATATTTCTGGATTTTATTTTACTATTTCTAATGGTAGAATTTCCATATATAGAGAGGGATTATTTTATGGAGATGCTCTATTAAATAATGGCCTGTATATCCTGGACTTAAATGAAACCAATCATGTCTATAACATAAACACAAAAAGGGTTAAGCCCAACGAACTTAATCCTGTCTACCTATGGCATTGTCGTCTTGGTCACATAAACGAGGCGCATAGCTAGGCTTCACAGAGCTGGAGTCTTAAGGTCATTTGACTTGGAGTCAATTGATACATGCGAATCATGTTTACGAGGCAAGATGACCAAGGCGCCTTTTAGCAAGAAGGCTAAAAGGGCCACTGGCTTATTGGACCATGAGTGCAGCGACCAGAGGTGGGCACCTGTACTTCGTCATGTTCACGGACAATTTCAGCAGATATGGCTATGTCTATCTGATGAAACAGAAGTCTAATACCCTTGATAGGCTCAAGGAATTTAGGAACAAGGTACAAAACCAGCTAGGCAGAAATATCAAAACCCTTCTGTCGGACCAAGGTGGTGAGTATATGAGCCTATAGTTTGACTCATATTTGAGAGAGCATGGAATAGTTCCACAGCACACTCCTCCCGGAGCACCACAATGGAATGGGGTGTCCGAACGAAGGAATAGGACCCTGTTGTACTTGGTCCGCTTAATGATGAGTCAAGCCTCTCTCTCAATTAGTTTCTGGGGACACGCCCTCGAGACAGCAGCTCCTATCTTAAATAATACTCCGAATAAGGCAGTGGAAAAGACCCCATATCAGATGTGGATGGGCAGGGAGCCTAATATGTCTTTCCTAAGGATTTGGGGATGCGAAGCATATGTCAAGAAATTGACTAGTGGCAAGCTAGAGCCCAAAACTGATAAATGCCTGTTTGTGGGATACCCTAGGGAAACCAAAGGGTATTACTTCTACAACCCCACCGAGAACAAGGTGTTTAGCATGGCAATGCTATGGATATGCAGCAGGGATTTGTCACTCAGTAGTCCACTGAGAAGATATCACCGGCCTCTTAATGAATGTGACTGATAAGAGTGTGGGCACATCCAAATGAGTTGGAACTTGTTTGTGAGTTTCAGTGCATTCGGGATCAAGTTAATGTCCTAACACAAAAGAGGGTGATTAATCCATGCCTCTGTGTTGGACACCGATATCAATGACATGGGATGTACAAGTTCAAACTAAAGGGTTATGATAACAGTTAGACTACCATCTCCGTCTTGATTGGGGGCTGCAGTGGCTTGCTAGAGCCCTACTGCAGTCTGTGGGCCACAGGCCCACTGCCAACATAAAGATGGGCCCACGGGATCGTACACATTAAGCGACTGAACACCGACTTAAGGAATCACATGTATGTTTGGAGTATAGACTGTAGAGAGAGAGGTACATATATTAATTATATTATAAAGATCCATTGGATTGATCGTAATAATAAAATTAATATATATTTAATTGGCTCTTCATAATTAATTGGATTAATTATGAGATTATTTCCTAGGTAGAAATATTCATATGTATAGGTTTACATATGATTTTATTTTGTGAAGATCTAATTTTAATTTGATGGATTAAATTAATTGGTCAAACTAATTTTAATTTAAATGTAAATAATATGTTACTTGGTGTGATATATTAAATACATGGGTAAATTAAAGTTGGGCTTGAAATTAATTTAAACCAGACTAATTAAAATAAGATTGGGCCTGAATTAAGAGAAAAAAGCCTGCACAAATGAAAGAGCTAAGTTGGGCTAAAATTCCTTTAGGAATTTCAGCCAACCTAGGGTTTATGAGCGCTAGGAATTTCAGCCAACATTAGCAAGACACAGTGAGACTAGCCGAAATTTTTCCCAAGCCTCCCCTCTCCATAGTTCGTGTTTTCCGACGCTAGCACCGGTGGTGTTCATTAGGCGTTTGTGTACATGAACGAGGAGGGATTCTATATTGATTTCTACAGTCTGCATCCATCTCTTAAAGAGATATTCCGGGTAAGAGAATTACCTCTTGTGGTTAAATTTTGTTTTTTCAATTTCCATCTCAATTGATCCTGGGCACGGATTTGAGGAAATCATCATGTTCTTCCGCTTTTATCGGGTGATTTCCGGTGAAAAATCCCCGACAGTGGTATCAGAACGGGCTTTTGATCCATGGAAATTATTAAAATTGGTTGAATCCCCTGTTTTAAAATTGGAGATTTTTTATTGGGGTTCTTGGTTTGGGTTTAAGATTTTTCCCCATTTGATTTTATACAATTGAATTTGAATATGCATATAGGTTTATGTTTGTTTAATTTAATTGTATGTTTTGGAATTCTTGGTGAATTTCTCGTTTATGGATGCCATGATTTTTTTTTATATTTTTTCTGTTTATAAAAAAAGAAAAAATATCTGGCTGTTCCCGGGGTGCGGGGCTGCCGGCAGTGGAATCACCGCCGCCGGCCGCCGCACACGGTGGGAGCAGCGGCCGCTGGTTCCAGCAGCAGTCGCTGCTGCTCGGCAGTGGCCGCTCTTGGGCGGTAGTAGCGGGCAGCCGCTGCTAGGGCAACTTGGTTGCCCTAGCCACAGCGGGCCGGGCCCAGTGTTTTTGGATTTGGCGGGTTTTAGGCCCGGGGCCTAGTTTTGAAATTTTAATTGGTTTTAAAATTCGTGTGTTTAAATTTATGTAATTTAAATGTGTGTGATTTCTTGAATGAAATTTTATTTTATTCATGTGATATTAATTTTGGAAATTAATATGGTTAATTGAAATTGGTTCGGGTAATTTTGGCACAATTACTTGGACGGCTGAATTGGACCCATGGTTTCCCAATTCCAGTGGGAGCAGTTGGACTGCCTGGGCTGGAGGCCCAAAGCCCGTTAAGGGTTAGAACCATGGTGGGCCAAAATTGGCGATTTCAATATAATGGGTTGGACATAATTGAAATGGGCTTAAATCATGTATTATAACATGTTTATGAATTATATGTATTGGATGCATATGGGTGATTAAATATTTTGTATGATTGGATGCTATTGGGGCTTATTCAAGATGGGTTGTATTTTCTTTTTGGGTAAATACAGCCTGCGTGTCGTTTTTCTTTTTTTAATATAATTTTATTTTATTCAATTATCATAAAATTTGTAAAAGAAGAAGCCCATGGAGTGGTGAGCCTAAGTGGAGGTGAAAGCCCAGAAGGAAGAAGATGAAGGCCCACCTGATATTGTTTTCTAGTACAGGTTTACTAGAATAATATTAGGATGTAATAAAGGCCCATAGCAGTCCATTTTACTTAGTTATTTAATTATGCTTTATATTTATATGCATGTATGAATGTATGATCCAACCGCATATCACCCGCCTTATGTATGCAAGCCGTTGTTAATTGAGTCTAATAACCAAATGAAATTACTAAGTCGCTTAAAAGTGCTTCCCTTATTCAAACCCGGCTTGAAGTGGGAATAGGCCAGTTATAGACCATGCCCTCGCAGGATACACTAGAGTATTGTCACTTTGTATTGGGTTAGGGTATGGGATACTCTGACATTTGAATGGAGGTTTTGACTTAGCATAGGTAGTAGGATTCTCCTGGCCCTAAGCACAGATGGGTAAGTGCCAATAAGCCCATCAAACTGAGAGTCCCTAGGTTGGGATTGGACGGCGTTCCTACCTAAATAGTTAGGGTATAGTTGTACCAGGCCCTCGTCTGGCTATATCTTAATGAAATATGGATCTCGGCCCATGAGCCCAACAACTCGGTTTAATTAATAAATTGATTCATTATTAATTATGTTTGGCAATAACAAAGTAAAGTCCTTTATTGACACTCTTAAATGTTTTTCTATGTAGAAACTCTAAATGGCAAATAACAACACTTTATCACTGCGATCGATTCTTGACAGGGACAAGCTTTCCGGTCCTAACTTTTTGGACTGGTCTAGGAACTTGAGAATAGTTCTAAGACAGGAGTCCAAAGAGTATGTGCTGGAGAGGCCTGTACCGGCTGCGCCTTAAGGATGTAATCCACCGGCTGCCCTGCTGGAGGAATACGAGGGCATGTCAAGGATAATAGGGATGTGACATGCCTAATGTTGGCCTGCATGGTCCCCGAACTACAAAAACAGTTTATGGACCATCAAGCCTTTGCTATGATAACAACTCTAAACGAGATGTTTCAGGAGTAAGCTTGTCAGGAAAGGTACTTCACCAACAAGGCATTCCACTCCTGTAAGATGGGGGCTGGGACATCTGTAAACGCACACATGCTCAAGATGAAGGGCTATTTGGACACTTTAGCCCGTCTCGGATTGCCCATCTCTCAGGAGTTAGTGGTGGACACAATCCTTGCATCCTTGCCGGATTCTTATGATCAGTTCATCCTGAACTACAACATGTAAGGGATGAACTGCACTATCAGTGAGCTACATGGGATGCTTAATCTTACTGAGCAGTCGATCAAAAAGACTCCGCCGGTGCTGCTGGTCAACAAGGGGAACCCTCATGTTGCCAAGGGTAAGGCCAAGGAAAAGGCCAAGGCTAAGAAGGCCAAAGCCCAACCCAAGGCCCAGCAGAAGGCAGGTCCTGAGGATGTCTGTTTCGGGTGTAGACAGGCGGGCCATTGGAAGAGATCGGGTCCCAAGCCGATGGGAGAGCAAAGAAGGGGCCAAGGTGCATCCTCTTTAAGTATTCATGTTATAGACATTAACCTTACTGTTTCAACATCCTGGGTATTGGATACTAGATATGGTTCTCACATTTGTTGCAATGTGCAGGGACTTAAGAATAGAAGGTCACTAGGGTCGGGAGAGGTGGACTTGCGGGTCGGGAATGGAGCAAGGCTTGCTGCCATAGAGATCGGTGAATACCACCTTGTGATGCCTCGTGGATTGGTTTTAATTTTAGAACAATATTATTTTGTACCTGCTATGTGCAGGAATATTATTTCAGTTTCTATAGGAATATTATTTCAGTTTCTATGTTGGATATTTCTGGATTTTATTTTACTATTTCTAATGGTAGAATTTCCATATATAGAGAGGGATTAATTTATGGAGATGCTCTATTAAATAATGGCCTGTATATCCTGGACTTAAATGAAACCAATCTTGTCTATAACATAAACACAAAAAGGGTTAAGCCCAACGAACTTAATCCTATCTACCTATGGCATTGTCGTCTTAGCCATATAAACGAGGCGCATAGCTAGGCTTCACAGAGCTGGAGTCTTAGGGTCATTTGACTTGGAGTCAATTGATACATGCGAATCATGTTTACGAGGCAAGATGACCAAGGCGCCTTTTAGCAAGAAGGCTAAAAGGGCCACTGGCTTATTGGACCTAATACATTCAGATGTATGTGGACCCATGAGTGCAGCGACCAGAGGTGGGCACCTGTACTTCGTCATGTTCACGGACGATTTCAGCAGATATGGCTATGTCTATCTGATGAAACACAAGTCTGATACCCTTGATAGGTTCAAGGAATTTAGGAACAAGGTACAGAACCATCTAGGCAGAAATATCAAAACCCTTCTGTCGGACCGAGGTGGTGAGTATATGAGCCTATAGTTTGACTCATATTTGAGAGAGCATGGAATAGTTCCACAGCACTCTCCTCCCGGAGCACCACAATGGAATGGGGTGTCCGAACGAAGGAATAGGACCCTGTTGTACATGGTCCGCTTAATGATGAGTCAAGCCTCTCTCTCAATTAGTTTTTGGGGACACGCCCTCGAGACAGCAGCTCTTATCTTAAATAATACGCAGAATAAGGTAGTGGAAAAGACCCCATATCAGATACGGACGGGCAGGGAGCCTAATATGTCTTTCCTAAGGAATTGGGGATGCGAAGCATATGTCAAGAAATTGACTAGTGGCAAGCTAGAGCCCAAAACTGATAAATGCCTATTTGTGGGATACCCTAGGGAAACCAAAGGGTATTACTTCTACAACCCCACCGAGAACAAGGTGTTTAGCATGGCAATGCTATGGATATGCAGTAGGGATTTGTCACTCAGTAGTCCACTGAGAAGATATCACCGGCCTCTTAATGAATGTGACTAATAAGAGTGTGGGCACATCCAAATGAGTTGGAACTTGTTTGTGAGTTTCAGTGCATTCGGGATCAAGTTAATGTCCTAACACAAAAGAGGGTGATTAATCCACGCCTCTGTGTCGGACACCGATATCAATGACATGGGATGTACAAGTTCAAACTAAAGGGTTATGATAACAGTTAGACTACCATCTTCGTCTTGATTGGGGGCTGCAGTGGCTTGCTAGAGCCCAACTGCAGTCTGTGGGCCACAGGCCCACTGCCAACATAAAGATAGGCCCACGGGATCGTACACATTAAGCGACTGAGCACCGACTTAAGGAATCACATGTATGCTTGGAGTATAGACTCTAGAGAGAGAGGTACATATATTAATTATATTATAAAGATCCATTGGATTGATCATAATAATAAAATTAATATATATTTAATTGGCTCTTCATAATTAATTGGATTAATTATGAGATTATTTCCTATATGGAAATATTCATATGTATAGGTTTACATATGATTTTATTTTGTGAAGATCTAATTTTAATTTAATGGATTAAATTAATTGGTCAAACTAATTTTAATTTAAATGTAAATAATATGTTACTTGGTGTGATATATTAAATACATGGGTAAATTAAAGTTGGGCTTGAAATTAATTTAAACCAGACTAATTAAAATAAGATTGGGCCTGAATTAAGAGAAAGAAGCCCACATAAATGAAAGAGCTAAGTTGGGCCAAAATTCCTTTTGGAATTTCGGCCAACCTAGGGTTTATGAGCCCTAAGAATTTCAGCCAACATTAGCAAGACACAGTGAGACTAGCTGAAATTTTTCCCAAGCCTCCCCTCTCTATAGTTCGTGTTTTCCAACGCTAGCATTGGTGGTGTTCGTTAGGCGTTCGTGTACGTGAACGAGGAGGGATTCTATATTGATTCCTGCAGTCTACATCCATCTCTTAAAGAGATATTCCTGGTAAGAGAATTATCTCTTGTGATTAAATTTTGTTTTTCCAATTTCCATCTCAATTGCTCCTGGGCATGGATTTGAAGAAATCATCGCGTTCTTCCGCTTTTATCGGGTGATTTCCAGTGAAAAATCCCAACAGTCTATTCCATAGACTTACTTGAAACCTTTTGCAACTAGACGCCCGTTGAAGGTGTTTTCAGCTTTTAGCTTGTAGCACCACTTGCAACCTATTACCTTAGCACTAGAAGGTGGATTAACCAGGTTCCAAACCTGATTATCGTACATAGATTGCATCTCTACCTCTATGGCTTTACACCAATTTGCAGACTGTGGGCTAGCCATAGCCTCCTGGTAGGTTTTGGGCTCTTCCTCATCAAAGACGAGAAGAATGTGATCAACAGTGATGAGAAAACATATCTCTTCGGTTCCCGACTATCCCTACTAGACCTTCTAGGTCCTTGTGTGACTTGGGTTAGTGCTTCCTCCTGTGGAAGCTCCACCCTAGTCTCTGAGTTATCCTCTTCAAGAGCTTGTGAGCTTTGAACTTCTCTGAGTTCAACATTGCTCCCACTATCTTTCTTGGAGATAAAGTCCTTTTCTAGAAAGACCCCCTTCCTTGCCACTAACACCTTGTTCTCGGTGAGGTTATAGAAGTAATACCCTTTAGTTTCCCTAGGGTAGCCCACAAATAGGCACTTGTCAGTTTTGGGTTCTAGCTTGCCCCTGGTCAGTCTCTTGACATGTGCATCATATCCCCAAATCCATAGAAAAGACACATTAGGCACCCTACCTATCCATATCTCATATGAGGTGTTTTCCACTACCTTAGTCAGAGTATTATTTAAAATGAGAGCGGCTGTCTCGAGGGCGTATCCCCAGAAGATTATTAGGAGAGACGCATGACTCATCATTGAGTGGACCATGTCCAACAGGGTCCTATTCCTCCGTTCGGGCACCCCATTCCATTATGGTGTTCCTGGAGGAGTGAGCTGTGGAACTATTCCATGCTCTCTCAAATATGAGTCAAACTCTAGGCTCATATACTCGCCTCCTCGGTCTGACTAAAGGGCTTTGATATTCCTGCCTAGCTTGTTCCATATTTCGTTCCTAAATTCCTTGAACCTATCAAGGGTTTCAGACTTATGTTTCATTAGATAGACATAGCCATATCTGCTGAAATCGTCCGTGAACGTGACGAAATACAGATTTCCCCCTCTGGTAGCTGTGCTCATAGGCCCACATACATCTGAATGTATTAGGTCCAATAAGCCAATAGCCCTTTCAGCTTTCATGCTATAAGGAGCTTTAGTCATTTTGCCTCGTAAACATGATTTGCATTCATCAAGTGAGTCCAAGTCAAATGACCCTAGGATTCCAGCTTTGTGGAGCCTAGGTATGCACTTCTCATTTATGTGGCCTAAATGACAATGCCAAAGGTAGACAGGATTAAGTTCGTTAGGCTTAACCCTTTTAGTGTTTATGTTATAGACATGATTGGTTTCATATAAATCCAGGATATATAGGCCATTATTTAATAGAGCTTCTCCATAAAATAATCCCTCTTTAGATAAACCAATTCTACTGAAACAGAAATAATATTCATGCACATGGCAGGTACAAAATAACAATGTTCTAATATCAAAACTAATCCACTAGGCATCATAAGGTGATATTCGCCGATCTCTATGGCAGCAACCCTTGCTCCATTACCGACCCACAAGTCCGCCTCCCCCGATCCCAGTGACCTCCTGTTCTTAAGTCTCTGCACATTGCAACAAATGTGAGAACCACATCTAGTATCCAATACCCAGGATGTTGAAACAATGAGGTTAATGTCTATGGCATAAATACCTAATGAAGATGCACCCTGGGTCTTCCTCTGCTCTCCCAACAGTTTGGGACATGATCTCTTCCAATGCCCCGCCTGCTTGCACCAGAAGCAGTCGTCCTCGGGACTGGCCTTGAGCTGGACCTTGGGCTGGGCCTTAGGCTTCTTGGCCTTGGCTTTCTTAGCCTTGGCTTTAGCCTTTTCCTTGGCCTTGCCCTTCACAAGTGGAAGGTTCCCCTTGTTTACCAGCAGCACCGGTGGAGTCTTCTTGATTGACTGTTCAGTAAGCTTAAGCATCCCATGCAGCTCACTAACAGTACGGTTCATCCCTTGCATATTATAGTTCAGGATGAACTAATCATGAGAATCTGGTAAGGAAGCAAGGATTGTGTCCACCGCCAGCTCCTGTGAGATAGGAAATCCAAGACGGCCTAAAGTATCCAAATAGCCCTTCATCTCAAGCACTTGTGTGCTCATAGATGTCCCAGCCCCCATCTTACAGGAGTAGAATGCCTTATTAGTCAGGTACCTTTCCTGACGAGCTTGCGATTGAAACATCTCATTTAGAATTGTTATCATAGCATAGGCCTAATGGTCCATGAACTGTTTTTACAGCTCGGGGACCATGCACACCAACATAAGGCATGTCACATCCCTATTGTCCTTAACATGCACCTCGTATTCCTCCAGCTGGGCAGCTGGTGGATTACGTCCCTGAGGCGCAGCCAGCACAGTCCTTTTTAGCACATACTCCTTTGACTCTTGTCTTAGAACTGTTCTTAAGTTTCTAGACCAGTCTAAGAAGTTAAGACCAGAAAGCTTGTCCCTTTCCAGGATAGATCGCAGTGAAAGTGAATTTTTGTTTGCCATTTAAAATTCTACACAAAAACATTTTAAGAGTGTTAATAAAGGACTTTATCTTGTTTCCCATATGTAATTCATGGCGGAAACAGCGGCAGTCGCTGCCCAACGGCGCTGAACCCAGGCAGCGGCTACTGCCGCGTGCGGCGGCTGCTGGCGGTAATTCTGCCACCGGCAGTCCCATATGCACCGAAACAGCCCGTGATTTTCGCTGGAAAAAAAATTGCAGCCAAAAAATTATAAATCACCAATAAATATAATCCAATCAACAGAAAACTAAATAAACATAAACCTATATGCAAATTAATTTTCAATTGAAAAATCCAAGGGGAAAATCACAAACCCCAATCCATGAATCCCAAATCAAAATCTCCAATTTCAAAACTAAGGGATTCAATCCAATTTTAACAATTTTCATGGATCAAAAGCCCGCTCTGATACCACTGTAGGGATTTTTCATCGGAAATCACCTGATTAAATGCGGAAGAACGCGATGATTTCCTCAAATCCGTGCCCAGGAGCAATTGATGTGAAAATTGTAAAACATAAAATCAAATAGAAAAGAATAGATTTCTCACTCGAGATATCTCTTCTAGAGATGGCTGTAGAAACCAAATTGATTCCCTCCGCGTTCACGTACACAAATGGCTATCGAACACGACCCGTGCTAGCGATGAGATCGAACGAGAGAGAGAGTTTGGTGGCTGTAATTTTCTACTCCAAGACTTGTATCTTGGCCAAATTCCACCTTAGGTTTTTAGAGGGCCGAAATTCCAATAAGGAATTTTAGGCCCAATTCGATTTAATTTCATGCGGGCTTTTACCTCTTTAAGCTCACGTCCAATTTTAATTCTTATGGTCCGATTTAATTTCAAATTTAATTTCTATTTAACATGTATGCTCTCATATTACACCATATAATATTTTACATACATTTAAATTGAAATTAATTCGAGCAATTAATTTAACCAAGGAATTAAATCGGACTCTTCATGAAATCAAATACATGTAAACCAATACACGTAAAATATTTCCACTTAGGAAATAATCTCATAAATTAATTCATCCAATTAATTATGAGAAGGCTTATACAAATATTAATTTTATTATTTTGATCAATCCAATTGATCCTTATAATATAATTAATATAATCCTCTCTCTCCTGTGTGTATACTCCAAGTATACAGGTGATCCCTTAAGTCCGTGTTTAGACGTTCAATGTGTACGATCGTATGGGCCTATCTTTATGTTGGCAGTGGGCCTATGGCCCACAGACTGCATGCGAGCTTTAACAAGCAACTGCAGCCCCCAATTAAGATGGAGATGGCAGTCCAACTGAAATCATAGCCCTGTAGTTTAAACTTGTATATCCCATGTCATTGATATCGGTGTCCAATATAGAGGCATTGTGTCCAGACATTTACTTGATCCCAAATGTACCGATGCTTATAAACAAGTTCTAACTTGTTTGGGTGTGGCCACACTCGTATCAGTCACATTCATCAAGAGGCTGGTGATATCTTGTCAGTGGACTACTGAGTGACATATCCCTTCTGTATATCCATAGCACTGCCATGCTCAGTGACATACCCAAATGTACCTATACTTGGCCCCCTTTTACAGGCCCTTTAGGCGTACACCAAGGTATGCGACTTCGCATGTAGCACCATCATATGGTCAGGCCAAAGGATCCATACAAGTACTACACGAGAATCACTTGTGATACTTTACCATGTGGATTTCTCGTTTAGTAGCTCTATCCAGTACCATGCCCTTTTTGCATGTACCCATTAACTTGGTTGACATCCCATGTCCAATGGCCGACACCACCATACAACCAGGTTAATGATAGTCTTTGGTTCCAGTCATTCCCATGACTGGAACAGACTATGGATCTCTTTATGGTCATGTAATGTTCCCTATCCATGGTTTTACTGCCAATTGCATGACACTTGTCAACATGGATATGGATATGTCCATTGGATACTCCATTTAAAATATAGCATAAGATATATATAATAAACAGATTAATGCCTTTATTTAATGACACAAAATATGTATAATACATAAATCTAATAAATGTACAATATAAATACAAGGTCCAATGCCTCGGGACTAAGGTATATCCAACATATAATCAGAGCCATGATAGATTTTCATAAATCCTGCACTCACCTCTAAGCCCTCTAATCACTCAAAGGACCTATCTCGGGGTTTTGGATCGAAGGCTGTTCAGATTTTAGAGCTTTGAGACTTTCCAGGCGATATCCTTCTGTTGGGATTCGTCACCGAAAATCGACCGATAAAAGCAGAAATACGCGTCGATTTCCTCGAATCTGGTCCTAGGAGGTTAAGTAGTGGAAATCAACTCGAATCTGGTCCCAGGAGGT